>CM077198.1:20344160-21065410 GCA_039654625.1 Rhinogobio ventralis
TGTATATTCTAGAAATCGAAACAATTCGGATAGTATCTAATTATTTACAAAGCAAATAAAATGCCTATCATTTTGAATTAATTAATTAGATTTATCTTATAACATTTTTTGTCATAACTTTATGTGAACATGTAGTAGCCTACTGTATGTCCATGTTAGTAGACAACATGTTATGTCATAAATCATCCAACCAACATTTTTGTTCATTTAACACTAGAACCGCCAGGGGTCGCTGTATACCTAAATCTGCCAGCAGGTTAAATTTACCCATACACATGATTACTGTTTGTCACTGTATTGTGCCACTGTCTTCACAAAGTAATGTATAGAGTCATGAAATGATTATTTTTAGTCATCAACTATGTTTTTGTCCTATTAGTGGTGCTTGCTGAAAGCAAGGCATCACTATTGTTATTCTCCATACTCATTCTTCTTCTGGACAAAAATTTCGGCGCGTATCTCCTCCCACACCGTTTGTCACAGACCCACGAATGAGGTGTCAAATCGTGCGGCCTATTCGGGAATGGTGTGCTATATCTCTTCTAAGGGATCGGGGGTACGATGTTTGCCCCGGGGGCAAAAAAGTAGCCGAAAAATCCCATTGACTTAACATTGCGGCGAACTTTAACGAGTCATAGCTCAGAGCGAGGGTTTCGTAGATACTCGTGACTTACCACATTTGAAGAGGCTGGCAGGCTCTATCAGAACATACATTGCAATGGGGTATAAATTGTACCCCTGGGGGGCAAGAGCGGCCCAAATTCCCCCATTGACTTACTATGGGGAGGGAAGTCCCATGAAACGCATGTGTGTGTTTTTCCTACTATGGTAAATTGCATAGGGATTTTGCATTGACCATAGCTCTGGCTCACAGTGTCACAGAGGCAAGGGGGTGGGCTCAATTTACTCAGGCAGCCAATCACTATCTCAGGATCATCGTGAAGCTATCAAGCCACGCCCTAGCAACCATTTAGAGCTCCCTAGCAACTGATCCCATAGACTTCCATTGAAAGAGATCAAAGGGATATCTTTGGATAGAAGTGTCATAGGAACATGAGGGTGGGTTTGTTTGACTCAGGGCATCAACGGCCAATCACACATCACCTTCAGCACATCCTATCCATGCCCTAGCAACCATTATCAAGCACCTTAGCAACCCAAATGCACAGAGGGATATCTTCACATCTGAATGTCATAGAGGCACGGGGTTGGTTTATATCATTCATACTGGCAAGGAGCTTTTGGAGTATCATCATTGGATGCTCCCAAGCCACTCCATAGCAACCAAACAGAGTACCCTAGCAACAGTTTAGCAAGACCTATATCTCTGCATCACAACATCGTAGAGACATGGGGGTTGATTTATATCATTCATACTCACAAGAGTATCATCATTGGCAGCTGCCAAGCCACTCCATAGCAACCAAACAGAGTACCCTAGCAACCGTTTAGCAAGACCTATATCTCTGCATCAGAACATCGTAGAGACATGGGGGTTGGGTCTTTTGACTCATGCTAGCAAACAGGACTTCCAACATGCTACACATGCTAGCGGTGAATAGCTACATGCTAATAGTGATTAGCTAAGGGGCTAAACCAGGCTAATAACATGCTAAGAACTCTATAAACACTCCATAGTAACCATCTGTGACAACTACCAACTGCCTAGCAACACCATAGCAACCACCCAAAATACCCTAGCAACCACCCAGAATACCCTAGCAACCACCTAGCAACACCACAGCAACCACCCAGAAAACCTTAGCAACCGCCTAACAACCACCCAGAATACCCTAGCAACGCCATAGCAACCACCCAGAACACCCTAGCAACCGCCTAGCAACCGCCCAGAATACCTTAGCAACTGCCTAGCAACGCCCTAGCGACCACCCAGAACACCTTAGCAACCGCCTAGCAACCACCCAGAATACCTTAGCAACCGCCTAGCAACACCCTAGCAACCACCCAGAATACACTAGCAACCGCCTAGCAACGCCCTACCAACCCCCCAGAATACCCTAGCAACCACCTAGCAACCACCCAAAATACCTTAGCAACCGCCTAGCAACGCCCTAGCAACCACCCATAATACCTTAGCAACCGCCTAGCAACGCCCTAGCGACCACCCAGAACACCTTAGCAACCGCCTAGCGACCACCCAGAACACCTTAGCAACCGCCTAGCAACCGCCTAGCAACCACCTAGAATACCTTAGCAACTGCCTAGCAACGCCCTAGCAACCACCCAGAATACCTTAGCAACCGCCTAGCAACACCATAGCAACCATCCTGAGTACCTTAGCAACCACCTAGCAACCACCCAGAATACCTTAGCAACCGCCTAGCAACCACCTAGCAACCACCCAGAACACCCTAGCAACAACCCAGAACACCCTAGCAACCGTACAAACACATGAATAAGCCATATCTCAGCTCCACAACATCGTACAGACATGGCGGTTGGCTCTTTTGCATCACGGTAGCAACCGGGCCCCGAGTTTTGCCACGGCAAGCACCACTCACATTTTCTTCAGGAAATGTACATTCTAGTTGTTTTGTGCTATTTTAAGCAGGCTACACTAATCACTTTTTGGTGAATAGGCTATAGGCTAAATCAGCCTGCAATGACAACGAGAATGGGAAGGAAATAAATACATATTTGGGTGGTGTAATATTATAACAAAATGCCATTAATCACATATTAAGATAACCTATGTTATTTAAATTACTAAAATACCCTAAAAAGAGCAATAATAATCCACCGCACTGCATAGGATGTATGACAAAGGATGACATACATGCGACGACAAATTCAAGCGCAGAGTTTTACCTAATTAATTATTAATTTGTTTAGTTATATCATTTATAATTTGAATAAGAGGACAACACCAATAAACTTGGGGTAATCATGAAAATTGTTTTATTCATTACATCATAGATTGAAAATAGGCCTATTCTTTTTCAGGAAACGGACAGACTTGAATAAATAGCAACACGGTAGCAAACAATACACGATAAAAATCGCTTATAGGTATACATGCCCTGTTTTTAAATCTGGATTTATCTAAACAATTTTTAACAACTTTTAGTAAAAGTCAGTGACTGGGAGACTTGGGTGTTTTTTTTTTAAATCTGTCATGTACATTTAAAAACCGCAATGGGTAACTTTTACCCCGTGGTGGTTCTATTGTTAAAGTCCAGCTGTCATAGTTATTGTTATTATTTTAATGTTTATGAAAACTAAAAACAATGCATAGTGTTGCTAATTTTATTTGTTTATTTGTCAGTTTTTTTATATAAATCTTGGTTAAATGATTTTAGTGTAATAGTAGGTTTTTTAAAAACATTTCCTGCACATTTTAATGTGTTATGCATTGTGACTAACGTGAACAAACAATGAATAGCTGGCTTTTTATTAACTAACATTAACAAAGATTAATTATTAGTTCATGTTAGTTAATAGCCTACATTAACTAATGTTAACAAATGAGACCTTATTGCAAAATGCTTTATTATTTTTGGTCACTCTAATCGTGATATGAAAATTTCATACCGTTTCATATAGTGACAAATAATGGTGTACATCTAGTGATCAAGTATATTCAAGTGTATTTTTTCTTATTACCACCCATGGTATCATATTAATTACTTGTGATTCGGTAGGGTAGACCTGGTACAGGGGTACATTTGAAACACCTCAACTTAACTTGCGTGCACAACTGGGCTGCATTTCCCGATAACGTTGTCTCTTAGCGCGCTACGAAGACTCTAAAGGTATAGCCTACCATTTCTAAGCGTGTTCCCCGAACTATATCTTAGGAGGTTGCTTAAGGTATACCTTCTTAAGTGCGACGTTAGCCGGTGCTGTCCGTTGCGGCGGTGCTGAATTGGTTTATCAATGGCTCAAAAATCGATTATTCACTCTATAGGGGCTGTTTAACTGCGTTATGTGAGAAAGTTGAATGTATGTTAGTTGAAATTGCATTTATCAGGACTATAATCCAAATTGCAAACTAAATCAAACCGTGGATATTATATATATATATATATATATTTATATATTATCATAATACATTTTGCCATAGTCTTCATTTACTCCACAAGCAGGGTTAATTGCCCGAATCATATTATTGGTGTAAATCACTAATTTCTGTTATTGGATGACCTACTCAATCACGCAAAACATAATCAACAGCTAGGCCTACTATAGCGGAGAAAAAAAGAAAGAAAGAAAAGCTCCGTCGGGTTTGTCTTGACAAAGTCGGACCAACAAGATCTAAAAGCTGCTAAATTTGCTGCCGTGGCAGACAAAACACATTTTGAATTGCAGCTTCTGACATGGTAGCCAGGGGACTAAAGTTTTCACAGATAAAATCGTGCACATAGAATGGCACAATAATTATATTGGTAGGCTATAGACTGAGATGTAAAGAAACAGTGGTGGCCACTACCGGAATGAACTGTCAGCAGTGATAAGGTATAGCTAAGAGTGGTCCAGACCAACCTTACGAAAGTATGACTTACAGAAGGCATACTTAACTATATCTTTTCGGGAAACACGTATTAACGTTAAGGTATAACTTAAGAATGACGTAGCGTTAAGAAGGTTTCGGGAAATCCAGCCCTGATCTGTGATATTTGCTTCGCACATGCGTATTAGCGCCCTTTTCTCCAGTCCGAAGTTATCGGCCAAAGTTTTTTTTCTACGGTAAGTTTTTCATTTCACCACGTCCCTTCCACACGGAATAGCTTCTCATCCTTACATGACTGTTAAAGTTAACTTACATTTTCGTAAACCTTAATCTGTGCTCTAAAAACTGACGTATTGCATGACTTTGCGTCAAATCTAGAGAAATGTTTGAGGTGGTCAGCGGGGTACAGTTGAGACATTGAGATATTATGTTTCATTTATTATGTTTATTGTTATTATGTTTATTAGGTTATTGTTTGCATTTGATCTGTTGTATTATTGCTGTTTGCAATTGTTCAATGTTACTCAACTTTTCAACTGTTACTATTAAAATGATCAACTGAAATTAAATATTGTGTCGCTGTTTGCCATTACTGTACAGTGTTTTACAAGTTAAATTTTAACTAAAGAAATAATCAAATAAAATACTGAATGGAAATACAAACTGTTGAATTCTTATTTTTAAAGGTATTTTATATTTGCAATGAATTGGTTAGGCAGCTTTACAGCATTAGGGATGGGTGTCTCAACTGTACTCGGGTACTATTCCAACTGTACCTGACATGGGTACAGTTGGAACGAAAAAGCTTCTTGTGTTTATGAGCTAATTGTGGCAAATATGACCTACTTATGGATGTTAATAATTTTTTATATTTTAGTGGACAAGTAAAGGAAATGTCATATGAAAAAAACACTTCTTTTCAGTTCCTAGTTTTGGTGTGGTAACAGAAAAAGCAAAAAGTGTACAAACTTTAACTGGCCTACGCAACACATGATCATCATAGAGTATTTATTTCAGGCACGTTTTCTATTGAATTTAACAGTAGGCCACTGAATCTCAGTACCATCAAATAGTGAAGTGAATTTGACCTGCTTTCTTTTAAGTTTCCATTTTCCCCAAGCATTTATCCCAGTGTCCAGATAAGCTGCTGAATAATCTGTACTGTTAAAAAACAGCACAGTGAACGGTAGAAAAACTTCCCAATGTTCCTCAAATTTCAAATAACGGTCATAATGGCTTTCCATTATTTAGTCCATTTTTTGTGTTATCATAACCTATATCATGTTCCTACATTCAGTATAAATTAAATTGTGGGTTTGGTGGTATCAGGATTGGCCACAAGAGGGAAGCAGAGTACATAGACGGGATTCGGGAACCAGCTTGTGTCATGCATTAATATTTAATTTGCCCTGTTAAGCAGCTTAAGAGCGTTATTCACATTCTGCATTATAAGTAGTATTTTACAGAACCTTTCAGTGCATAAAACCTGTACTAATATTATCTTATACTATTACTCTCTTGAGATATTAACATTTTTCATATTTATTTTTATAGATGTTCTTGTTATTTTTAAACTATTTGCAATATTATATTATATTAAAATACAGTATTGTAAATTTACTACAATAAATTGTTATTATTGCTAATAGTTTCTTTTAAAATGTATGAATTTGCAATATTATTTTAAATTAAGCAAGTAGAAAAAAACAAAAATGGTAACAATACCTATTATAAATCAAAGAAATTTAATTTCATGTCACATAGCACCTGGGCCACTCCATGTACAGCTGCAAAAATCAAATGGATTTTCAGTACTTCAGAGTAGCTTTGCTCTGCTGAGACCATAAACCTTAGTGACAGTGGGGAATGTCATGTCAAACCGGCCAACTGTGCGATTTACTTCTACACCAAACATTTATCACTTTCCAAGGGTTTCTTTATGTCCCAATCTCTCTTCTGTCCTTTCACTCTAAGCACTTGGTGTTGTCCCATCGTTAGGACATGAACGTCCTGTTGTGAACATGATGTACTGTAGTGTCATGTATCCTCCTCAACCTCCGAATGTGGACTTAGATCTTGTCAGTAGAGAAACAGATTCTCTATCAAGCTACATGTACTGTTTCATATTATATTATATTATATTATATATACACAACAGTTCATTCTGGTTCTCGAATCTGACTGGCCGGGAGTATTTTCCAGCTGTGCGATATTCCCCCAGTATATCACTGGAACCGTTTCACTGTTTGTATCACACAACATTTCTCACAGAGAGTGTCACAAGCAAACCACCAAAATTTTACAGATACTACTGTTGTGTCACAAAATGTAGTTTTAAGAGTTTTTTAGGCAAGAATGTAGTCATTTAGACCTCAAATATGAACATGGTGCATATTTGACAATTTGTTTAGACGCTTTCGAAGATTGAGCTCCAGACCGTCAGCAGCCATTCAGTGCTCATGAACCTGCCGAGAACAGCTTCATCTCTGCCAGTCCTTTGGGAATTATCATATGTAGATAGTAATTAAACATGGGGTATAATTCATTTAGGGTGTATCAACCGGGCAATTTTTGGTCTTATACATCTATTACTTGTTCCAGAGCAAATCGATTTGGCTAAGGGCATAGTTTCAGAACTTCATATTGGTCACAACTGTCAAACTTTCAGCTTGAGATCCGAATCCATGGTGAAAGGAAGTAGTTCTGCACAAAATTGGAATTTTAAAGACACCCCATTGTTATTTCTTATTTATTTACACACTTGTGCCGTCAAACTGTTATATAAATGCAATATCACACAGTTCTGGCAGGTCACGTTAGTCAAGCTCGCATCAGTTGACTGTCAGCTGATCACGTCTACCTATAGGAATACGACGTCTATCACAGCAAACCTATATAAGCTCCATCAGTACTATCAGCAGCTATCGCATTTATCCAGAGCTCATTTACCCTACTCCATCCCCAGCTCCTCCTCTCCTCCAGTCAGGATTTGGTATTCTGATTCCCCTTGAATCAGACTAAATTCCCAAATTATTTTGTACATTTAAATATCGACATTAATGATATTTGCAATACATTATATACATTATAATGGCCATTTTTCTATTGGTTTCAAATTAAATGCCTGCTTTATCCAGATCACATCACATGCAGTCTGGTATTAAGATCAAAACTATTTTCATCTTTTTGTTGGATCTTGCCAGCTGTCTTTATTCATGTCTCTTCCTACTGTTACTCTCTAATCGCACAGACCAAACTTTCATCCATTCCATTACAGATGATCAAACCAGGACATAGAGAGTTCCTCTGGGCAGTGTGAATTCATCTACATCAGCTCGTTCTTATTCATTGGAAATCACAGCCTTCTGTGCAGAGGCGATTGTCCAGTTTTGATTTCACCCTCCATTCATTCTGCAAGCCAATCACAAATGTCCATCACCGGTGATTATATGTTGAAATTGCAGCTCACAAAGAAAACGTTGACTAGGCTAGGCAATTTATCCAACTCCAACTGTCCTGGAATAAGATAATAATAATCTATTTTCTGACTCAGGAATATCTTAAAATCCATTTACAGAAATTCATTTGATTTGCCGTACTGTCTTCATTTCTTTCTCTTTTTCCCATCTATATGTTACTGACCTCTTCCTTTCCACAGGGATACAGAAGTGTGGGCATAATGAACAGAGATAATGACAGAGGCATTAGTGTGTATCGAGGTGATTATGAATATGAGAGCGTGAAATGGTAAGCGAGCCTTGAAGGGTTTTCTGTATTCAGTGCAGAGTGTTTGTGTTTCAGCTGTACTCGTATAAAGTAAAAAAAATAAAATAAATACTTACTTTCCAGTTTAATGTACAATGACAACTGTAAGGAAGTCATTTGTTGGTTTTGGTCTTATTATAGAAAGATTTCAAACAATGGTGTGAATTGGGGGCAGGGCTATATGTTTGTCCAACCAGAAACACTTTGATTTTTTTTTATTTGTCGTTTGGTGCAACAGACAACAATTCTCCAACTCTAAACTTTTTTTGGATTATGATTCACCCTGCTTTTAATGAATAGAAAAAGAGACAGGTGTTATTGTAAAAACAGGTTACCGGTAGATTGATCAATAAAAATACAATCTTAAGTAAAGAAAAAAGGGGAAAAAGAAGAAACGGACTGAAGAGCTGCATTCCCTGTGTGCTGGATGAGACAGATATGAGATTAGCAGAAGAGTTGGCTACAGCCTTGCTAATGGATTTCTGTACTGCAATAAGAAGCAATGAATGGCAGTGGGACTCTTGTTTGCCTGCTCGGCAGAAAAGCCATAATCCATCTCCTGCTTTATTACACGATGGATCTGCCATACAGGCCAGGTCATTGAAAAGAGTTGCCTAATCAGGTATTGCAATTAATGACTGAAAAAAAGAGGCAGAAAGAAAGAGAAAATCTTGTTTCCATCGGACTGGAGCAATCACATCTGATTCTGATGAGCTGCTGTGTTGTTAAATGCTGGGCCTTGATAGATGAGTAGCTTAAGGCTGTGTAAATAGGAGAGGATGAGGTTTTTGCTGTGTTGATGTGCTTGAGTGGGTCAAATGATGGGCTTGTTACATATTATCACTATTCTGGAGAAACTGGTGCTTGAAGAAACATGTATTGTACATTGCTTCATTTTATAAAGCCTGAGAAGAAAATGGTTATAAGGTAGAAACTACTTTCAGGAGTATATATATATACATATATATATATATATATATATATATATAATTTTTTTTTTTTAAAGGTTGGGGCAAGCTGTCACACGTTTTTATATTTTCGTTAGCCAAAATAATGGTTTCATATTTTTCTGTTGTTGTATGCAACCTTATATTTTTGATGCATCATGAATTGTTTTCTTTGTCAAACAACATTTGTTTAACTGTTTAAATTTATAAGCCAATATAGGCTGTATTGTCACAATTTACCCCAAATAATGTGACTACAAGAGGCAAAAGGTCAATATGTGTTTAATAAACTGTATTTAAAGGAAAATAAATGTCCCTATTTTTTAAAACAGTGGATTTATTTTTACCAAGACAAATAAACAGTAGCATGAGACACATGACCGCTCAAAAGTTTGGAGTCGGTAGGATTTTTAGATGTATTTGAAAGAAGTCTATTATGCTCACCAAGAAAAAATACAGTAAAAAGAATAATACTGGCAAATATTATTACATTTGTTCCTGTGATGGTATTCAGTGTCACATGATCCTTCAGAAATCATTCTAATATGCTGATTTTCTGCTCAAGTAATTGTATTGCTATTATCAATGTTGAAAACAGTTGTGCTGCTTAATATTTTTGTTGATACATTTTTTCAAGATTGTTTGATGAACATAAATAGCAATTATTGGCATTTATTTGAAATAAAAAAGCTTCTGTAAAACCATAAATGTCTTGACTCTCACTTTTGATTAACTTAATGCATCCTTGCTGAATAAAAGTATTAATTTCTATCAAAACAGTAATGTATATTCACTAGGATAAAGTGTGACAACTAACCTGCAGTCTCACTATTATTATGCTATTGTGAAGGTGTAAAATAAACAGTGTGTGCGTATATTTGTGCACTTAAAATACACTGTGTGCTTCTCTCTGTGTCACTCTTTAAGCTGTATCTCAGATATCACAGCCTCTCTCTCTGCCCTGTCATCCTAGCTCTTCGGCAGTCATTAATTACACATTTAGCTGAAGTCCATTAGTGTGTGTCAAAGCTGCACTTTTCCCAACAGAGGAAATAAAAAGGAAAGAGAAGACTGAATGAGATGAGAGTGTGTATATGTGAGAGAGAAGAGAGAGGGAACGGGAGAGACAGTTCTGTAAACATCACTCAGATGAAGGTGGCCATGGGCAGACTTGCTGCAAAGCCAGCCTTCCTTCTCTGTTCTTGTCTGTGGATGCTACATTAGCCGCTGCTTTAATAACAGAAATATAAAAGCTATTCCACAATTCTCTCCCCACTGGCAGTGAATAAACCATGCAGCTCGGTTCTTTTTGAAGCGAAATATTACTTTTGCTAACCCCTTTCCTTCTCAGACATTCAAACACAAAAAGTACCACCTGCCATCTATTTTATTCTGTGTTTCCAAGCCAACGAGACTGTCAATAATAAGAATCCCATTTGAAGATCAATGTGTCTTTTTATGAAGTTCATGACTGTGCATTACTGGCAAAGTCACCAAATAATATAAAACATAAAAAATATGATTCAAATGATACATTTGAAGTGTAATTCAAAGAAGTGTTGCAGAAACGGGGGATTTCATGGGTAGGGAAAAAAATCTGTAATACAATTATGCACACAATTATGAGCATCTTGTTCATAGTAATTTGCTCAGTTAAGATGGTCCAAACCCATGTCTGTAAAGTCTCCCCAACAATTTTAATTATCTTACAAAAAAAGTCAAATATAAAAGAGCAAAGAGGTCATGTTATAAGGTCTGCATAAGTATTCATTAATCTAACAAGGATTTTGACATTCAGGCCTCAGGCTCCACTCCCTGATGTACACAAGGGCTGAATTACACCACAGAGTGGATTATTCCTCTTTGGGGCGGCGGTGCCTCCTTCTCTCCAACTTTAATTAAGTTTTCAGGTGGCCATTAATGAGCATGTTTATTAGCTGCAGGATACAGACTGATTGTAAAGGGAGAGTTGGCTACCGAGGACTCCCAGTCTGAGTCTTTGGAACAAGCCAAACTCTCCAAACTGATTTCTGTTCGGTGTAGAGTCCCAAAGATCTACTTGTTCAGTAACCACACTTGCCCTAAGGTCCTTAAAGCGCCTTGATGAACAGTTGGTATGAGCGGTTAGGCAAAACAGAGAAAACATTCTATAATGAACAGCACAAACTGATGTAATAAAGATTTGTATAACCTTGTTGCTCTGTTTTATTTAAAGCTGCAGTGTGTGATTTCTGAGCTATAGCATCATCAAACTGAATGGAATTTTACTATGTTGTACTAACTGTGAAATGTGTTGATTATAGCTTTTATATTTAGATCTCCCACTGCATTAAAGGGTTGCAGAGCTGAGCATTTTAGCCGATCACAGTCACGTCTGTTGAAGGATAAATGGAAATCTCTTTAACCCTTAAATGCATACCTTGGGTCTTTAGTGACCCAGGATGTCATTCCCTACCTTCTCCTCATAATTTTTTTTAAGTTAGACATCAGTCTTCTTAGTATTCTTCAATAAATTCATTATAAACAAATATTATACAATTTTAAAAAGATTTTTTTCTGCACAACAATAATTGAATCATTAATGATGGAATAAGTGAAATTCACCTTTATTCCACAAGGTGGCAATTTCGGATACACAATGATGAAGTGACGTTTCACTCATATTAACTGCAGACAGAAAACAAAACAATAAGAAGTATAATCTGCCAAACTATGACTCAGCGATTTACTGCAGAGCAAGTACTGAATGCAGTCAAATATTAGTGTCTCTGTCACTTGATGGTGGATTTGGTGAAGAAGCTGTCAGCAATCAAAATATTGATTTTGAAGATGCTGAAAATGATAGTTTTGAGAATATGTTTGAGATCGCGAATATGAACCAGATGCTGAATGTACTGTGAAATGAGCTCTGAGAAGGACAGTGATGATGGTATAAAACATCTGCTCAAACTGAACCCTTCCAAGCTCCAGAAGGTAACAAAATAGGCTTTATTTTATTCTTCTGTAATTATTACTTTAATTTCAGGAGAGTTTTATTTTATTGTGACAGGTAGAGATCCATCCGTGTTAGATATAGATCCGGGTCGCAAAAGACCCAAATATGTAGGCTAAGGATTATTGGCGTAACAGTCATACATTTAAGGGTTAACAATCAGACAATTGATAATTTATCATCTTTTTAACATCTTAACAGAATGTTTGTGGTTTGTGTGTGTTTCACATCTTATAACCTATATTTTGATTCTGCAAATGACATTTGGAGTTCAGCTGTATTTGTTTTAGGGCTGTTTTCTCTCTCTGCTTTAAGTGGCTGTAGAGTGTCTGATGTTTACAGTACTGGTATTGATTTGATTCTGAGGTCTAGTCCACAGACTCAATAGCAAGGGCCCGTGGCTATTGAACTACACAGACGAAGTCAGAGCGCGCCTGTGCGGCATGGAAATAACAGCCCTGGGTTACTAACACAGGAGTGGAAATGTTAAAGCGAGGTGAGCAAGGTTAAATCTATACTTTCAGTCAGTCTGCACAAATATGGCACACGCAGGGGAACATAAGGACCAGCGGCTATAAAGCAAGATGTCATGAGGGGGGTAAACTAATTTACACATGCACACACATGCACAAAAACACAAGCTTTGGCCTTTCAGAGAAGTGCATTAGTGAGCATTTACAATTCTCACTTAAAAATGTTATCTTGGATAATTTGCCTTTTATATAAGCTTTTATACGTGTGTGCCACAAGACATGTGAGAATAACACTGGGGGAAAAAATCTGTATTTCTGTCCTGTTATTTTATTATTTTTTACTTGTGTTCATAACATATCCTCTTAGATGTTTTTTTTTCAACAACTGAAAAAAAAAAGTTAGTTCAGTCAGGACCACTTAAGTCAAAAACACCATAGACAAACTTTTAATTGGCATATTTTGCAAAAGTTACATTTGGCAATATGGCTCTGTTCTAAATTCCCCATCCTTTTCATGAGCTCCATGAAAAGCTAAGACAGGGAACAGCAGTATCTTCTGGGGACAACCTCCCATTATTTTAAAACTGGGAGAGCAGCGTAAATTCCCCCATTGAGAACAGAGCATGCATCCATGACAACAGAATGACATTGATTAAGTTAAACACAAGTTTATGGAGGAGCTGGGGAGGAGGTGGGTTGCAAAGCAGCATGCAGTGGAAGCAGCCAAGCAGTGGAAGCAGCCAAGCAGACAGACTGAACTGTGAATCGGATCAGCTAGTGCTGGGCGGTAAACCGGTTCCAATTTTGCGACCGATATGAATTTTTCAAATACCGCCATACCGGTGCGTTGCTTAAACAGCTGCTGTATCTATCAAGTGTAGAGTGTATTGAAAGCGGATCTCTATTAACTGCATATCCTTCTTACACTAATGGTAAAATAGAACACAACAACATATAACTCACCAAACTAACTCTCTTTAATACTGCAAATACCATGTAGAGCCATATGATGTCCATGATGCAGAAAACAAGGATGTAATATTAAATCTGTGAATATTAAAGCTCATAAAAACAGCTATTGAAACCTGAAGTCTGTATGTTCTGCCATTTCTCTGTGAATGAGCGCAGCGGTTTCTTCTAACTTTACACAAACTGAAGCGCGTGACACTCGTGAGGATTTCAGCATCTGCTGTCTCACTACATGAGGACACATGAACTTCATCTCTATAGAGCTGCAGTCACTTAATGAACATTTCACCATTTAATTTGATAAAACTATCGATATTTCTTGTATCATATATACACAGGAAATCAAAGGTCTTCACGACAACCTGTCAAAGTATAACATGGAATAAATATATTACTATTGTACATTAGAGTGTACTTCGATTAATAAATAAATAAATAAATAAATAAATAATTTATTATAAATATAAATAATACAGTTTGTTAAAACACACAAACTCAAATGTCTTCATTCCAACCCAGCAAAATAAAAGCTCTGTCTACCTTGAAATTATTACAGAAATATATATATACATATTCACTGTACTCCTGACCGTGAGACTGTGAAACTGCCAAAATCAAAAAAAAAAAAAAAACGTCATACAGATTTTTGGTCAAACCGCCCAGCATTAGGGGTTTGAATTTTTTGCCAATCAGCTGTCAGCTGATAGCAGAGCTTGACTACGTGGCCTGCCTGAACTAACACAGAAAGCATGATTTACGTTAGTATGAAACAAGAAAGCAGTAGAGTGAGCAAAATGGTAAGAAGAAACACCAGTGAAAAGCCATGATGAGAGTACATTTTAGGAACAACTTTGCAGCTGAGTGCCACGACTGACCAGAATCATTTATTCCAGAGAGCAATGTAATAAGCAATATGGAGGCTTTGTTAGATCATGCCGATATCCTGTCAACAACGGAAAAATGTTGGATCTCCACGTCAGAAATATCAGATATATTAGATCCGACACGGACACCGAATCATAGCCAGAAGATATAAGTCTTCTATCAGCCTGAGAGTTTGACTGAGAAAGCCAGGGAAGAGCAGAAGCAGGAGACGAAGTGATGATAATAAAAATAGCAGAGTTTATTCAATAATCTTAGTTGCGTATGTTTTAATGCTCAGACTTCATCTGACCAATACAAATCCAACAAGTGTTATTATACCACAGCAAAAACAATGGAAAATGACTGGTTCACAACATAAAAAAAAGCTTGAAATGGAGACATTCTCTTATCTCTAACTCATGAAGGCAAACATCCTTTGAAACCACACAATCATAGGATTAAACAACAATAGAAAGGAAATAATAAGTAATGACAAACTACATGACAACTACATAAATGACTAATGATTATAATAAAATTAAATCATCCAAAAAAACGAAGAAAAATAAAACACAACAGATGTGGTTGCTCTCTCAAAGTAACATGCTATTAAAGATTTTCAGCTTGTTTCCACAGAATATATCTTGAATTCAATTAATTTTTTTCCCCCATTGGCAAAACCCCCCCATTTTCTTGTTTAATGCATAAACCTCACTAAATTGTGTTAAATTTATGCTGACCAAGAAAAAGCTACAGTACAAGCCACAGGGTAGGAAATATTAATATTGTACAGTTTTGAAGGCTGAAGAAAAGTATTTATTGCAGTGCAATGGTCACCTGTTTCGAAAACAAGAACCAACGCCGAAGGATTTGCGTGGGAGGTCACAGGTTGTGCAAGAACTTCTTTTCCTGACATCTCGCCACTGTAGTTTCTCTCAGTGCTGAGCATCACGGCTATATAAAGCCGACATGCTGGCGAAATGGGACTGTGTGTCATTGTGTTTAGGTGAGCTGGAGATATAATACTGAACAGTGGAAAAAGTGAATTTGTGTGCAATAGGTGCGAGTGTGTCTAGGTGTTCCTAAAAGTGCAACTGTTCTTGGATATGTTCTGATATTTGGATATTTTTATGGAGAGTCTGTCTGAAGGGTGTCATGTGGGAATGCTGTGTTTGTGTTTGTCTTCTGAGGACTCTGATGTACAGACACAGAAAATCAAAGAGAAGAGATGAAAACAGCTGAGGCACAGGTAGCCGTGGGCGGTTCAGCTGCTACTTAGAGGTCTCGTCTCTTTTGTGTCTCCTGCTCTTCCTTTCTCTGTCTTTATCACACACACACACACACACGCACACGCACACACACACACACACACACACATGCATACACGCACACACATGCACACGTACACTAAAAGCATATTGAGAAAATGAACTGATAACTGAATAGCATGATTGTATAATGTTTGCATTCAGGGTATGTGTACAGCATATATCTTTGTCTGCACATGTCTTAAAGCTGTTTTCCAGAATAACTGTCATACCTCACTTATTACCTATTAAATGCTCCACTTTGACATTCTTTTTCTTGCTATTTTAATCAAATCAGTTGAAATATACATTTCCATGAATCGTTTACTCAAAGGCCCTGGTATTAAGATGCATTTTGATTAACCGGATCACAAGTGGACGACACTAAACACAGGTGTAAATGGGGTCTAAAACATTTTTGAACTTGTCCTTTTTCGACCACTTCCAGAGGTAGTATGGTCAGAGGTTAGAGGTTGCTTTCGTAGTGTGGTCAAATATGGTTGAATGTGTTCGAACAGCCACAAAAGACCGCCTACTCTCCACCTACTGACCTAATGCGTAAACATTATGGGAAGCGCTCTAGCCAGACGGGATTTAAACTTTGTCAGCTGGAGACCCAATATAGTTTGAAGATGAAAATAGTACCAAGCACAATATTCTCTCGCCATTCCTGATTTCTAACACACACTCACTGCGTTGGCGGGGTCTTGCGGCTGTCACAGCATAAACGATTTTTTTTTTTCTGTTTTCTCCATTCATTCTCCAGTCATATTTTGTCCAATAGACCATCTGAAAAAACACATACATTTACTGTATGACCCTCCCCTCAAAAAAATCTAGACAGAAGTGGTTGAGAGTGGATAGAAGAAACGGATTAAAACACCAGGTGTAAACGGGTATGTGTCTCCCTCGTCTACTTCTGATCCGATTAACCAAAATGCATCTTAATACCAGGTGTAAACAGGACCAAAAACTAATGCATAAAATTATTAATGAATACTGAAGCTTTAAAAATTATGCAAAAGCTGTATCCATAGCTGTATCATAAAAATATTCTTGGTCTTGGTCTATAGAATGCATGTGCTACATTTCAAGACTTCAGAAAACAAGCAATAGTTATCATTGAACACTGAGTCAGTGATAATTCAAACTTGGTTGGTAAACTGGAACAACCAGTTTATTGAAAATATCTGACTCGAATGTTTTGTTAATGAAAAGTTATGTCAGTTTGAATTCATTTCATTGCAGTTTAATAATTTGAATGGTCAGAATTTCTCTAGCATAAGGGTTTGGGCCAAAATGTTCACATATTTTAAACTGCATTACATATTTTACATTACATCACCTCTCTTCCCAGTCTGTCAGTAATGCTCCATTTACTTTCAATCTCTATGAAGCCCCTCCTTCCGAAAAGCAGAATGTACTCTGATTGGTCGGCTGGATCAGTGTGTTGTGATTGCTAAACCATTTGAGTGTGTTTTGGAAATGTCATGCCCTTACTATAACCGCAAGTTTCAACACACTACTAACGCAACAGGCCTCACCACCCCCAATTATTATAATTTTTTGTGTGTATTCCTTAAGAGGGAACTATTTTGACATGTACGTTCCCGAAAAAAACCTCAAGACTGCAATTGAGTTCGGAAACAGTGCCTACTGATATCAAGAATAACTCCCTTTGGAGTGGATTTTGTGCTTTGTAAATTTGCAGACCTTTTTCATGCTCAAACAGCAACTGTAAAAAATGTAAAAAAAAAAAAAAAAGCATAATAGGCCCTCTTAAATCTTATTATTTTGGGAATACTACAGTTAAATGTTGGTTCCTCACACTGCACAAACCATACACAGTCAAATCATTAAAATCCATGTTTGACTCTTTGCTGTGACAAATAACCAGTCGGCATGTCTTGAATCTCACTAGAGCTGGTGTTCTGAACACAGAGCTAATGGGTAATGTATTTAAAATTAAGAGGCACAGCACGCAAACAGCTCTGGGTGTTGGTGAAGTGAGAGATGTGGGAAAAGAGTGGAGAGGAACACAGAGCTGCGGGTCGTCTGAGTTATATTAAAACACCCAGTGAGACCTTCCACCTTTTGGCATTCTGTTCTCCATATCTCTCTCCTGGCGTGTTATTAAAATAACAGAACTCTGAACGGACTCCATCGAGTGTGGAAGTGGGAACTTGCTGAACCCATTAGACAGGTTAATTAGTACAAAGGGCCAGGGCTAAACTCTGAATGCACTCTCAGATGGTCACCACAGAAAAAAAACCCACCACAATCATTGCACTTCGTTCAGCTCTAGCTGCCTTAAAACCCTCATGGTTTACTCCCAGGCTGTTCCTTCACAGCTAAATGCCAGTTGTCAATCAAGTGCAGGGCATCACATTCATCATAAACAACCTGTGACATGAGCATGATTTTAATTGTCCTGCTGTTCATTTAGGACACATTATTAACATGATTCAATTATTTAATCTCATAATTGAGGGTATAGGCCTGTACATGAATTAAGAGTTATGCATGGCCTATATATAGTAGATCATTAAGTTAACCTTAAAAGTTTAAAGATTGAATTCCCCTATTTGCTTTCTTCATGCATATGATGTTTATCCATTATTTGATTTATCTCACAATCCAGATAATCTTAAATTGGCACAGGGAAACCAATGCGTCTCTAGGGTAACCATCAACCGATTTATAGTTGTGTGACACATATTCACACACTCTGTTGAAATATATTGTTTTTATATTATTATATTAGATATATTAGTCTGGGGTTGGAAATAAGTTTTGCATAAAGTCTCTTATGCTCACCACGGCTGCATTTTTATGATCAAAAATACATAAAAACAGTAATATTGGCAAATATTATTACAATTTAAAATAACTATTTTCTATCTTAATATATTTTAAAATGTAGTCTGCAGTGTCATGATCCCTTGGAAATCTGTTTTGGTGCTTAAGAAACTTTTTCCGGATTCTTTGAAGAATAGAAAGTAAAAAAAAGCTGCATTTATTGTCTGTATGTCACTCAGTCAGTCAGTTAGTCAGTCAGTCAGTCAGTCTTCTCAGAATGCTACCAAATCTACCCAAAAGCAGATTAAAAATGAAGATTGAACAGTCTATAAGCATCAGACCATCTTTTAGTTAGACAGACCTGTAATGATAGCTTTAATAACCACCATCTGCCTGTGCCGTGGGACTTTTGACTCCATCAGTATTTGATGAGACGGGGGCTTTGGGGAATAAATAACTAGAGACCTGCTTCTTTATACACTTTGTGGTGCATAAGGGACTTGCGCTCTAGGGTGTTCTGCCACACATTAGCACACACGTTTCTCCAATTCTCTGAAACCATTGTAGAACACTCTTAATCAACAGCAGATATTGTGCAAAATAAGACACATGTAAGGTCACCATCTAAAAGCCTCCTTAAAGGCTCAGTAAGTGATGTCTGGTAAACGCTGTTGATATTTGAAATCACCAAAACAAACACGCCCCTATCTTGATGCCTCCGCCCCCACATTCACGACATGTACACACTATGCAACTCAGGCAACAACTATGGCGGAATCTGCTCTGCCTGCCGCCCGAGGGTCTGATGTCATCAATAAGTGAAAGCAATTTGTGTTACTACTGTATGATAATTCAGGTTGAATGTCTAATCCCTTTCATCCCAAAAAACAAACACTCATTTTCACGAACAGCTCCCTACATAAAACGATAGTCCAAGTAACTAATATACAAATGTGACAAGAATAAGGGGTTATAGCAATCACTAAAAGGGGAACCCAAAACAAAAAAAACTCACTTTTGAGTATGTTATCTCACTTTTTGGACACACTTTAGGGGCCAATGTTTTAAAGGGACATTGGAGAAGATTTAGACGTTCCAGGCTTATTATAATAAGGATGCAAATAAACAAACAAGCAAAGATGACATCAGTATATTCAAGCAAAAGACAGCATATCTTAGTTCTGTGGAACAGCAAAACTGTATGTATCGAGAAGAAATAAAGCAAACTCGGCATCAATTTAAGGTCTCTCCAGCACTGGAAAGCTTTTCTGATATTAACAGGGGGCCTACCACTTGCCTAATTGTAACCCTTTTACGATTTTGTATTTGCTCTGCCTTCTCTCTCTTTCTATAGACGTTCTGCTGATGTCATCATGAGTGTATATGCCCCTTACTGCTAACTGGCTACAAGTGGTTTTTGGTGCCCTGTCCGATCCACTTTTCAACAGCATTTTTCAAAAAAATAGCTTACTGCACCTTTAAAGTTAAGGTTTAAAAGGGCTACATGATGCATTCTGCAATGCAATGAAAAGATAAAAGATCTCAGAAATACTCTGTGGTCTCTATATGAATATGCCTCCCCAACAAAGACATCTTCGCAGCACTCATTCATCTCCAGGTGTGTAGTGGAAGTTCTTGGCTCGGAAGATTTCTATAGTGGCAGAAAACCTTGACTGTTATTTGAATCAATCTCTCTTCATCTCTGTACACATACGTTCTACTATATCTGCTATTCATCAAGTTCAATAGATAACAGACTCATAGTCTAGATGATAAATGCTTTTAATTATTTGCTAAGGGAAAAAATGTGTATTGTGCCATGCAAACGTGACAACAAACTCGCAGTTAATAGATTTAAGTATGCACGGCGTACTACAATATTGACAGTTGGCTTTAGATGACATAAGTCAGCCTGGTGGCAAGCAGCTAGAGTGTTTTAAATTCTGCATTGGGTGTTGAGAACAATCTGTGGTGTGAAGCCTCAGGGGATATTCACTAACACCCCGTCTCCCTGGGCACCAGTCTTGTCCTCTATGGCCCTCACAGAGATTGGCTCTGTTAATTGACCGAGGTTTGTCCTGGCTATAAAAGATAGATAAAAATAGTTGTTTCCATTAGAAACGTCACCGGCAGTGGAGGTGTGGAAAGGCTAACACCAATGTCGTGAAGCCAGCAGTGCTCATGGTGAGTAGCAGAGCAATTAGTGACTTCCAAGTTCCCTTGAAACTGAAGTTAAGTGCATCTTCTGTTGCGATAGCTGTCGAGGAGCACAGACCCAGTTCAATTCTCATGCCAGCATGTTCCTTAACAGACACAGAGGATGTGTTTTATAAGCATTTGGACAAGTGCAGTTCCTTCTTTGACCAACAGGGGTCACTTTAAATACACTCTTTGAAACACCACTGCCACGTGTGTGAGGGGGTTTGTGAATGGCTTTGCATTTATACATATAAAATGAACCAAGAGTTTTACATTCCATAGCTGGTAACATAAGAGAAGAAATGTATGCAATATGTATGAAACAGATGATGCAATTTCTGATGAAGCAACACTCTTCTGTATTACTTCGTCCATGAGGCAAAGAGAGGTGACATGGTGCGGCAAACTATAAGAAAAACACATTTTCAAAGAATCTCAGACTGCATACTTTCAGTGACCTTTAAAAACAACATAATTGCAAAACACTTTCAACCTCCACTCTGTTCATTGGATTTAGTGCACAGGTTAAAAGCAAATATAAAGTGCAGCAAGTTCACCTCATAGTACAGGCGTATACATATACCAACATACCTCTAAAAAACACAGTGAACTGCTCTGTAAAGGAAAGGAATTAAATGAATCTGAACACTCAAGCAGAGTGGCAGTCAAGGTCGATGTAGGGCTCATCAACAGAATATTCAGCTTATTATTTACAGCGATGAAACTCAGTGAAGTCTGTAATTAAGAGATTTCTACTTTTATCATTTTTGAATAATATAATATTTTTCCAGGAACGCTGCACCTTATGTCAAATAAAATGCAAAATAATATGCCAGTTATGTGAGGGTTACAGGTTGTAGCAAACAGAAAAAAAATTCCAGACTAATGAACGGACCTAGTGAAGTTAGTCTAATTGAATTCTGAAAATGAATCAATGGAGTAATCTTTCAGCTTTGCTTTATTCCCACTCATATTCTTTTCAGTCTTCTTTTTTCAACTAAGCAGACAGTTATGGGTGCACACAACCTCTTTCTGTCTCTCATAGTCACACAGAAGTGTTTTGCTCAGCTCAACTGAATAATTCTTCTGGATAGTGAAGTATTCTTTATTTTATGCTTGTGACTATGTTTTCTACTATTGATTGTTTTGATGTCCTATATAAAAGCTTTGTGCTGTCCTCCAAAATCCCACCTAGTTTTAACTGTGTGAAATGGGTTGTGGGTCCCTGCTGTCAACGATCAATAGAAGCTTCTTATTTAACCTATTTTAGGTAAGGTGAGGTAAACTTTGGACGCTCACAAATAAATCAAAGATAATATTAAATGCTTTTTCATCATGTTAGAATGCAAGAATTGGGGCACAGGAATGCAATGAGCTCCACAACAGGAGATTTTTGGGCTTTGTGAACCAACAAGCTATTTTGAAGAGAAGAAACAGCAGACTGAACGCCAATTAACACTTTCTACTAGCGCTGAATCTCCACATGTACCCTGGAGGACAGTTTAACAGTCTTCTAAGTCATATATAGCTAGAATTGCTCTAGTTTTCAACTCTTTGAGTCCCATAGTCAGTCCCAGTCATGACATTTTTTTTATGCTCTTTTATCAGCCATTGTCTCAAACACGTGGATTTCTTTCAGTTGACCTAAAATTTTGGAATGAAAACCCTTAAAAGATTTACGCAGACCCTGTTGGAGATCTGACCTCCCTCTTTAATGTTCAGCTGGGGAGAGTCACATTCAATCTCTCCCTGCGCCTCCACTCCACCACATGTCGATGACATAGAGAGGCGATACTGCACCTTTTTTGATTCAAGGTTTGAATCAATACTTTGTCACAAACAAGGCCAAGCGATCTCATTCAGCAGGGAAAGGTCTCTATTGTGTAGACACACACAATAAGCGCAGTCTGTCAGCACACAGACATGAAAATGGCAGCTCAATCAGAGGTCATCAATGTTTGGACTGCGAAATGTGGCCGACGGCCGCTGCGCGGTGAAGTCAAACATGAATATGAATAGCATGACCCTTCACTTTAAGGGCAGGGAACATGTTTCACGTACGGGGCTCACGATTATGTATGGTGGGGGAAATAAATGGGCAATTTTCTCCCTGCTGCAATTTTCAAATAGACCTTTCAAGATATCGTAAACCAATTTTCGTGTACTCAAAAACTGTGAAAAGACTGTAGCGCTCTTTTATTGCACAAAGGGACAGCAACAATTAGTCTGTGGCTTTAGTCTGGTAAGTTTCAAAAGAAAAGGCTTCAGTAAAGATTTAGAAACAAAATAGCCAGGATTACTATTAATTCCCTCTCTTTTTCTTGTGTTTGTAGAGAACATCATCAGATTGCCTCTGCCAGAGACTGTGCTGTGTTTATAGCTGTCAAAAGAAATCTTTTAATACTGGCCTGCTGTGATGAACTGCCTTCATCAAACATGAGCTGGTCATTCTCTGTGGACCAGTTGTAAGTTGTGCTACAGAAAGTTTGTAAGAGAATTGCCATGGCAAGGCTCATTGAGTGCCTTAATGCTGATCTGAATGGTGCCAAGAGTGTTTAAAATGACTGGCAAGAACAATGTCTCTTGTGGGATGCTGAATATGAATCCTACTGATGGGATGCCGATTGCTTGGGATTTGTGGCTGAAAGCTGTAGCGTGTGATTTTTATACTACTAGATGCATTAAATAATTGCAAAAATAATGATTGTTTTCAAGTATGTTTCAAACACTCCTTCATCTTCCATTGTGTTCCATTAAACAGATTGCTTTGTTTGGTGGTGCTAGTGACACAAAACTTACAAACACACTGCAACTTTAAAGTGATGTATCGGAAAAAGCGAAAGATCTTTTCTTCCGAATTTTAATGCACATTCGAATAAAAGGAAAAAGTGTAGGATGGGGACTTCAATCCACCTGTTGTTAATTAGATGCAGAGAAAAATACAAATGTGAGCTTGAGGTCGAGATGGAAATTACATTTTGAATAAAAATGTAATTACATTTTCTATTTAAAAAAATAAATAAAATAAACATATGCATGGATGAATCCTTCACAATAAATTCACTATAAGATACATTTAGGAAACAGATGTGAATTTCCATTTCATGCCGACTTTAAGTGCTTGTGCACAACCAGTGATGAAATGACTAGATTAGCCCAGAAAATAATTTAGTGCTGGTTCAGACTGATTATAATATTAGTACTACTGCTGTTCAGCAAAACTTTGCTGAAACTGGATGGCCAGCATAGTCTTTCTAGTGAACCTGGTTTATCAAGGCAGTCTTGCTGGTTAACCAAATATAATACAACAAACAAATACAACAACAGCCAAAAACATTGATTAAAAAATAATTGAGGGAAAGTTTACAATAAACTTTTTACTTGTTTGAGTTATAAAATAAAGTCACAACTGAGAGATATCTTAGAGAAATAGTGTTTCATCAAACTACTGAGCTTTCTGAATAAAAACAAGATTTTTGAAGTGTTCCAATCAGGTTTTAGGAAATACTATTCCACAGAAATAGCACTGGTAAAAGTTTTCAATGATTTTTTACTGACTCTCGACTCTGGCAAGTCTTTGGTGCTGTTAGATTTGAGTGCAGCATTTGACATATGACTGACCACTCTGTCCTCATCTCACGTTTGGAGCACTGGGTGGGCATTCGAGGAAATGCCCTTAAATGGTTTCAATCCTATTTGAATAATAGAAGGTTCTGTGTTAGTATTGGTGAATTTACTTGGATGCAGCTCCTCTTATAGGTAGTGTTCCTCAAGGTTCTATTCTTGCTCCGATTTTATTCTCCTTGTATATGCTCCCCCTGGGGTAAATTTTTTAAGAAACATGGCATCTCCTTTCACTGTTACGCTGACGATACCCAAATCTATCTGTCCCTGGGATCAAATAGCATGGGTTTGGATACTCTGTTGACCTGTCTAGCGGATGTAAAGGCCTGGATGTCCCTAAATTTTCTTCACCTCAATGAAGGCAAAACTAAGATAGTTTCTATCTTCGGAAGATGTTATCTCCCCTTGCTTACGTTTTGGCCATTTGTCTTTGTGTGTGAAACCACTAGTAAAGAACATGTTTTTTGATAGTGCTTTCAAATTTGACAAACAGATTAGCATGGTAGTCAATTTTTTTTTCATCTCTTAGTCCTAGCAAGAGTGAAATCATTTCTTTCTTTTAAGGACTTTGAAAGGGTTATCCACACTTTTATCTCAACAAGGCTTGACTATTGTAATTTTCTTTATATGGGCATTAACCAAGTATCCATTAACCGTCTGCAAATGGTACAAAATGCAGCTTCTAGGCTCCTCACTGGTGTGCATAAATGAGAGCACATTACTCCAGTTCTGAAATCACTGCATTGGCTCCCAATTATTTACAAAATTGATTTTAAAGTCTTGTTGCTGGTTTTTAAATCCTTGAATGGATTATCTCCTGTATATATTTCCGATTTATTATCCATTCAGCCTACCTGTTTCTATTAGAACCGCCTCTACACTGCATGAGTTTAAAGTAAAACTTAAAACCTATCTTTTTTCCTTGGCTTTTAATTGTAGCTGATTTGTGCTGTGTCTGATCTGGTGTTTTCTGTGTTGTAATTTATGTTGTACATGGTGTTAAATGCTGATGCAATGTAGAGCACCTTGGTTGGCAATTGTTGTTTTTAATGGTGCTATATAAATAAAGTGTAGTTGAGATATAAAGTTGCATTTAAGATAGAATTATATAAATTGCATAATTTATGCGGCTTTAGTATGG
The DNA here is from genome assembly GCA_039654625.1 of Rhinogobio ventralis. Taxonomy (NCBI): domain Eukaryota; kingdom Metazoa; phylum Chordata; class Actinopteri; order Cypriniformes; family Gobionidae; genus Rhinogobio; species Rhinogobio ventralis. The sequence goes on from CM077198.1 coordinate 20,369,712, forward strand.
TTTCAAAAGAAAAGCTTTAGTAAAGGTCTAGAGGTGCAGATTTTGATATATGCGCCTCTAGACCTTTACTAAAGCTTTTCCTTAATTCTCACTTTTTCTTTCTGGAAGTCTGTGCCGTGTTTGTAGAGAACATCATCAGATTGCCTCTGCCAGAGACTGTGCTGTGTTTATAGCTGTCAAAAGAAATCTTTTAATACTGACCTGCTGTGATGAACTGCCTTCATCAAACATGAGCTGGTCATTCTCTTTGGACCGGTTGTAAGTTGTGCGACGGGAAGTTTGTAAGAGAATTGCCATGGCAAGGCTCATTGAGTGCCTTAATGCTGATCTGAATGGTGCCAAGCATTGAGAGATATAAACTTTTCTTTAAGATATAATCTGATATTTATTTATTTATTTAACTCTAAGGCAGAAATTGACTTTCTATAATATACTGGTGACTGTTATGCTGTTGTTTTTACCAAGGTGATGTCAATATGTGCAATTTCTGACATTTTATGTTGTAAATGAAAAGGTATGTGGCATGACCCCATAATTCACGGCTCCACTAGCCATCTGATGTTTTATTGCATGTTCTGTGAATGTGCAGGGTGTTCAGCCAGCATGTATTCAAGTGCAGTATATATATATACTGTATATATACCAGTGGTTTGTAATAAGGATATTCAGTAGTGTGACTGTTCTCTATACCTCCACCTCCCTACTACAACTGATTGATAAGCTTGGCTGCATGTGTTCCTCTGTGAAATAGCTGGTTTTGCCTGCAGTTACTCTTGCTAGTCCATGGCACTTTTACTGCCCTTGGTCTGATTGCAGTGGTGACACCCTGTTATATACAGAGGTATAGAAAAAGCGAATGTGTATTTTTTTTTTCTAGTTCTAAATTATGGCGAACAGACAGCACAGATCTAAATGGGTCGTTGATTAAATTTCTGTTTGCCGCTGATTGAAACCTTTTCCACAACAGTGTCTTAATATATCCCTCTGGCTCATTCTGCATTATAGTGAAGAGATGCTGCCTGTTCAGGCTCGCATTTCATGACGAGATGCATGGGTTCACACATCCATGAAGCTCAACCAAATGAGCAGGTGCCCTAAAGCGCCACCATTATTTTGTAGAATACTGACATTGAGATGAAAATAGTAAACATGCCATTCTTGTCAGCTCCTCCAGGATGAGGCTGTTTTGATTGGTAGATAGATGTTATTCGTTAGAGTGATGGTTGCTATCAGTTGTACGGCTTCCTGATGTCCTTCATTTTCACCCAAGATAGAAATATTTGTATGATTTCATAATGAGGTGCTGGAATATCTGTTTGCTTTTAGATATTCATTCAAATGTATAGTATACACTTCAATTGAGGGGACAGAATAGTCTTTATAAAAGAGAAATAAAAAAAATAAAAAAACAATAAACAATTATTTTAACAGTTTTCACTTTTTAGAGGTGGCATAAATTCAATCAAATAATTGGTCTTATACACCAATTAGGCATAATGGTAATTATTAATTTGGCATTATGACTACCTTCCTAATATACAGCCCTGACCTGTTGAGGCATGGACTCCACTAGTCCCCTGAAGGTGTGCTGTTGTGGTATCTGGTACCAATATGTTAGCAGCCGATCCTTTAAGTCCTGTAAGTTGCGAGGTGGGGCCTCCATGGATCGGACTTGTTTGTTCAGCACATCCCACAGGTGCTCGATTGGATTGAGATCTGGGGAATTTGGAGGCTAAGTTAACACCTCAAACTCGTTGTGCTCATTGCCCAAAGCATCACACTGCCTCTGCCGGCTTGCCTTCTTCCCATAGTGCATCCTGGTGCCATGTGTTCCTCAGGTAAGCGACGCATACGGACCCAACCATCCACATGATAAAAAAAAAGAAAACGTGATTCATAAGACTAGGACACCTTCTTCCATTTCTCTGTGGTCCAGTTCTGATGCTCATGTGCCCACTGTTGGCGCTTTTGTCAGCTATTGTCAGCTATTGTCATAATGTTATGCCTGATCGGTGTATATAGTGTATGTGTGTGTGTTTGTGTGTAAAATAACAAAGGAAACTAATTTGGCAACATTTTATTCATTAAGTCTCAGTTAGTTGTAGGCTCTATGTGTTTGATTCATTAAAAAGAACCAACTCATAAATTGAACAACCTATATACTGGTTGTGTTTTCAATTAAGTTTGAAAATATGATTCTTCAAAATAACATGTCCATAAGAGCCACTTCTTCTAGAATCATACTGGTTGCACTGTATGTTACTGATTCATAAATTCATGTGCAAGAACCATGTGAATAACAATGTGAAAGTCAGTTTTTAAAAAATGGTTCCCAGCCCGAGTTTGGATAGCAAAATAAATAATTAATTATGATATTTTTAAGAATGAAATACATTTAAAAAATAAATAAATACAGATGTAAAAAGATTCCATTGTTATTAATTATCCTGTGTCCAATAAACCTCTATTTTGGTGCAAATTCGCCTGTTAACCACAGAGCTTCCCACATTCCTAAAACTCATTGAATTGGACCTATACATTCTAAAAAATGCTGGGTTAAAAACAACCCAAGTTGGGTTGTTTTAACCCAGTGAATGGGTTAAATGTTTGCATAACGTGCTGGACAGTTTTATTTAACCCAGCTATTGTTTAAAAATTACTATATGGCTGGCTTAAAATGAACCCAAAAGGTGAACATTTATTAATAAGCAATTGAATAAATGTTTATTGTTTAATTATTATTTATTACACTTATTAATAAATGTTAATTTCCAACATACTTTGGGTTAATTTTAAGTAAGCAATACAGTAATTTTTAAACAATAGTTGAGTTAAATAAAACTACCTAGCAGGTTGTGCAAACATTTAAACCAACCGCTAGGTTAAAACAACCCAATTGCTGGGTTTGTCCATTTTCAACCCAACTTGGGTTGTTTTTATTTTTTAGAGTGTATGCAGTTTACGGTAATATACATTTCAACGTCTGAAACAGTTGAGATACACTCAGTGTTTCAACAGGCCACGATGATCACAGTAATGATTTCAAATCAAACAGGCATAAATTAAAGCTGCTCTCAGCAAGCGCTCAAGTGAAAAGCCTTCAGTGATAAACACACAAGGACTGATATTTCAGTGTCAATGCCTGAGTCCTCATCAGCCGAGAGATGCCTCAGAGTGACATTTTTTGGCATGGCATTATGTGCATCAAACATGGTCCTATAATAAAAACCATTTATTCATGAAATAGGATTATTCATGAGAGAAATAGCCTGTCCCCACATGAGGTTCTTCCAATTCCATCTAAACGACATCAACATTTTTCCAGAAAACACAGACAGAGGGTAATTTAACGCTGCAAAGAATTTTCTCTTGTCCCCTTGGACACTTTTGAAAGACAGCTGTTGAACCATTTGAATGACATCTTGAGCTCCCTAAGGTCAAAACTGTGTTTTAGAGAATGTGCTAATATAAAACTGCCAAATGACACGGGTGAAAACAATATGTGACAGTCCTTTGTCTGTGAAACAACTTCAGTTTTAGCCAGTGTACTCTGATCTAACCTAAAAACCTGTTAACCTAAAACTATGCATTCAGAACTATTTTCCTATTCTTTTAAATAAATATTTTACTGAATGTGTGTCTGTGGCATGTAAAATATATAAAAACCATTTTTTTTTTTTTACAAAAGAAAAGCGCAGTGAGACCGCCAGCACAAGTAAAAACAAAAGGCTGAACTTTATCTCGGACAAAAAAGGATGGAAGGGTGAGAGTGTCCTTAATTCAATATGCCTGCACTTTTAAAAGCAGGACGGTCGAGAAGAGAGGAGTAGCCATTTTTAGATGTTATTGATTTGTGTAATGCTTGAAAGAGCCATTTATTACAAAGGCTTATATTTTTGTAAAACGGAGCACTTAACAGAGAATGCACATAAATCATATATTCTTGGCATTTTTTCATCTCTCCTCCAGCATACACAATCACAGAAATGGATGTGACTAGTTTTATCATTTAATTGTGACTGGACTCTAAATGTGGACTTGATGCAATAAGCTAATGCAGATAAGCTTGTTGCATCATAATGGATTTGTTCTTTGTTCTCTCATTGAAATGCGAGATGAAGGTTACATGAAAAAGAGCATGTTATATATATAAATAACATGCTCTTTTTTATGTAACCTTCATATATATATATTATACTCTAATATCATAATCTCAGCCTTAATTGTCCATCTATATGTATTTTGTATGAGAGTAAGATAATGATAAAGGAAGATAAATTGGGATGAGAGCAAATAGAAGTACATCGAAACAGTCAAACTTTCTAATCCCACAAATGCTTTTAATGACAGAGGACATCATAGCATTGGCAGCTGGCTTAATTATGAGAAAGCCAGGCAGAGCAGGAAGCTCTCCTACACATAGCATTAATTATTGAAGTGCTGGAAAATAAATAATGAAGTCAATTGCACCATTTGGGTGTGGGCGGTAGGTTAAATTATTCATGAATTCAATATTTGTAAGTGTAATAAGAAGTAAGCCGAGGCGTCTTGGATAGCAAGAAAAAAAATCCCACTACTATTAGGCAATTTAGCTCGTATTAAGTCTTCATCTGTCTAAATGTTAAAACACGGAGGAATGTTTTGGAAAGGATGTGTTGTCTTAATACTCAAACAAACACACACTTGCACACTCAGACAGAGTGCGTCACCCATTTAAAATAGATGTTTTTTGAACCATTGGCCAGTTGTATTTATATAAAGGGTTTTCATATGATTAAATGATATACATATATACAGTATAAAACGTAAATTAAGCAAAGAAAGGGTTACATCTCTCTGTTTTTTTTTGTGTTTTTTTTACAGTATTTTGTATGGAGCTGAGATCGGGGTCACCATAGAAACGAAGCCTTACCTGAACTATCTTTTCAAGGTGACTGAGTTGAGAGTGTCCTTTGCTAATTAGACAGTGTCGTCCAGACAATACTGTGCCTATTTTTCATCAGTTTAATAAGTCCCACTCTCTGCCAGATGACAGTAACATCTGGATACTCTAGTCATTCGACGGGTCCAATTACAAGAACTTAATTGGGAAGTAGTTTGAGTGTGCAGTCATCATAACAATAAGATTAAATGCAGGTTTAAGGAGACTCAGCAATATTCTTCTAACTGAATATTACTGGGGGAAAACCCTACTCTATCTAAAAGTATATGCTTCTCATTATTGGTAAGATGCAATTTCTCTGTCTCCCTCCCTCTTCTTTCCTCATCACATCCATAAATAGACTGAAGTCGGGCATGAAACGAGACATATAATGAGACACAGAATAGTATGAAATTGTAAAAAAGCATACTTGAACTGAACCATGAACATCTCCTTCTTGAGGATTCATTTATTTTTGGAGTACTGTTTGTAGACGCATGATTTGAAAAGGTTTACATGATGAAGATTAATATACAAAATTCTTCATGTATTCAAATGTAGGGATATGCAGCATTAGAAGTTTATAGCGATTAACTTTATTATGATTTATTAAAGGTAAGACCCATTAATAATTCATTTTATATGAACATTAACAAATGCAGAGTTTGCTGACACACTAGCCCATTCTCATTCATTCGTTTTGCATTTACACATGATATCATGTATCCTAACCTCACACTAACCTTTTTGTTTTAAAGTAACATAAAAAATATATTATGGGTCAGCATTATGTGAATGTGTTTTTGATCGGTATAGGTACAAATAATGCAGAAAAAAACATCAAATCAAAATGTTTTCAATTGTGGTAATAATAAGAAAAGTTTCATGTGACACTGCAGACTGAAGTAATGGCTGCTGAAAATTCAGAATAAATAAATTATTTATTTAATTTAAATATTTATTTTTATTTAATTCAACAAAAAAAAATTTATTTATTTAATTTTAAATTCTAATCATATTTCACAATAGTTTTAACTGTTTGTTAATCACATAAATGCAGCCTTGAGCATAACAGACTTCTTGCTTACCATTTCAGATGTTTCACTTCAGAATTGAACGTTTAATTCAATTTGTCATTTCTTCGTAATTGTGAATTTTACCAACAATTTTTAAATAATTCATTTGAACTAGTTAATTTACAATAAAACTTGTAGAGTACTTATCAAAGCTACACACTGGGATGTGTTGTATATTCCTATCTTCTGACAACCATATATTTACACTATCAAACTTTGGTTTTGTATGCATTAACATGTAATAGTTTATGAGAATATGACACAGTTAGTTGACGCACAGCATGACCTTTACATTTCAAATTGTGTGTGAGTGATAGTCTGCATAGTCACATAAGCAGTATGTCTGTGAAACAGCACAATTTCTCAGGAATAATCTACATGGTTACACATACAGTATGTGGGAGTTTAATTGCTTGATGTGCCTGTTGTTTTACATAAATGAAACAAAACAAATTACACCATTTGTTGTCATTTTCCCACTTGAAAATGCAGTACTAATTTCAATGGCTACTTAGAGGGGGAAATGTATTTTGTTCTTTTTAAATGTCCCTGTGCAAGGATCTGCTTCTGTGTACTAGTTTGCATCGGCTCAAATGTTTCTGCTTCGACAAAGACACTCATATCCTCCTCCCCCCACTGGCGTTTGACAGACGGCCTCTGAGAGGGGAGGCTCAGTACAATTAAATGGTCCTATCAGCACTGAGAGCCAATGAATCACGCTGATGCCTGTGGATGGGCTGCTGTTGTTTGCTACGATTCATATTGAGCCTAATGATGTTGTCTTTCACTTGGGCCCCACATCTCTAGTCAACATCCAATCAGTGATGCATGCCATGTATCCACTAGCGTGTGTACATAAGGTCAGTTTTGCATGGTCAGTACTTGGGAATAAAGAGGCAAGTTGAGAAGATAAAATGCAAGAAAAGGTCTACATTAGTGTCAAGTGAAAGTGACAAGTGTCAGTGAAAACAAGAAAAGGAGGCTCAGTTTAATTATAAACTGGGTTTGCAATTACTGAACAACAACAACAACAAAAAACTGAAGTAGACTTGCTAAATCTGATCGGATTTCAATCGGATATGCACAAAAATTGGATTTGGACCTACAGTCTGAGGCTACGTTCACACTGTCAATCCAAGTGAGATTTTTGTGCATATCCAATGGAAATCTGATCAGATTTAACTAGTGTGAATGGCCAAAAATCACATGAAATGTGATTTTTACAAATCCGCTTTGATACATTCGAATACGTGGTTTGAAATCCTATTCAAATCACATTTCTGGAAATCAAATTTCAGTCTGACTGCTCTTGGATTTCGTGTGGTTTATGTGACTTTCTCACGCCACACAACACAACACAACGTAAAGTCCAGGCCTGGTCCTCTCTCGCCCTTCACTGGTGTCGCTTGTCCTTATATGCCTCCGAGCTCCCTCATGAGAGGACTCGAGACCGGTGTGCCTCGCAGGTGACGCTCATTCTCAATCATGCACCGGTCTCGCTCGCGCCTCCCACGTCCCTCACTCGTCCACCTCGCCACAGTATCATTAAACAAAGATATGTTCAATCTATGTTAATGTTTTACATTTTACGAGTGAGATTTTATGCTTCAAGCAGGCTGCAGGCATTGATGTTTCTGAAAAACTGATGAAAAATTATTTAGATTTACTGCACCGCTTTATAATTTAAACAATTTGTTGTCAGAAAAAGCGCACAGTATATTTGTATACACAAATATAACACAAAAGTTAATTAAGAATATTAAGGCTTCTTTACAAACAAAATAACTGCATAAGACACTTGTTGCCACCTATTGGCGTAATGATGTAGCCTGGAGAAAGGGTCAGTGACAAATCTGAACAATTGATTTGGTGAAATTGATTTGAATGCCAAGTAGTTGTTACATGCTACCCTTATCGGTTGTCAAAAGTAAAATATGTATGTAATCAGCTTCTCACAGATGATCCTATTAGGAAGAGAACACATCTGAATCAATATCTTGACAAGCAGTTCAGCAGATTTCCGTTTAACAGCTCTTTACATGTTTTTCATGTTGTGTGTCGAGTAGACACACTCAAATATACATGACTGAAAATGTAAAATGTGATATAAACACTATGGCTCAAAATGTTGAGGTCTGTAAGATGTAAAAAAGAGAAATAAACTAATACTTTTATTCACCAAAGATGCATAAAAAAAATCTAAAGTGACAGTAAAGACTTTTACATCGTAACAAAAAATATATTTAAAATAAATGCTGTTTTTGTTCACTTTCTATTTATCAAAAGTATCAAATCAGCATATTAGAATGATTTCTGAAGGATCATGTGACTGAAGACTGGAATAATGGCTGCTTTGCTATCACAGGAATAATCAAACACATGAATCAAACAAATGCAGCTTTGGTGAGCATAGAGACTTTTTTCAGAAATATAAAAAGCAACTTAGCCACTCAAAACTTTTGAACGGTAGTGTATTAAATGTATCAAATCTTTTATCCTGCATATTATTTGACAAAACTACTTAATTCCAGATAAATGTGTTCATGCTGTTATTATAAATAAAAGTGATAATTTCCTAATTCTGCTGTTAAATAAGTACATTTTGCAGAGTTTGATATCAACAAAATGAAAAGAGGATATTTTCATTTTAAAGGCTGTGACAGAAAGCCTTTGCTAGGAACTAATGTTTAGTTATTGTTTCCTGCACGTTCTGTTATTAGCAACGTACACAAGTATAAGATGACTGTTGCTGTGTCTCAATTGTAGTAGACAACTGGGACCATCAACAAATAGTAGACCATCCAGGGATTTCTGGCATTGTCTTTTCAACATACTATGCTTTGGGACACACTTATTTTAATCTCACATACTATTTAAGATGGATAGTATGGACATTGGGATGCAGGGTGTCTGTGGCAGCATCTGAAATTGCATACTTTCCTATATAGTAGGTGAAAAACAGTATGTGACAAAAGAAGTATGTCCGAATTCACAGCTCTCATAAAAGAGTAGGCAAAAAGTACCCAGATGACGGCCACAGGGGAGGATTTGTGAATGCAGTGAAGCGACATAACTGATGCTGATAGGTCGCATGATAATGACAACGTGGAGAATGTAGTACGTCCAGATTACATTCATACTACACACATTCACACTATATAGAACATACTTTTTTAGTGGTCGTGAAGTAATTACTTGTTCAAAATAAGTACCTATTCAAAGAGTATGTGATGTCAGACCCAGCCATTCAATCTGTAGGCGTCTCTACCAAGTACGCAAAGTTTGGACTTGTGAATTGGTCCTCGGACATGGCAAGTTCGACTCAGGAGAACAAACTCCTGAGGATGGGAGGATGCAAGTCCGGTAATTCTACAAATGGAACAGCAGCGTTTTCTGTTATCTGTATGTATACTAAAAACGGAATATGCCTCTTTTTGTTCATTTAAAACATTAAAAGTCACATAAATGTAGTTCAGCCAGACAACGCATACATCTTTACTGCATGCATATTTATATTTGTGACCGTGGACCACAAAACCGAACAGATGATTTATACATAATCTGAAAGCTGACTAAATAAGCTTTCCAGTGATGTATGGTTTACAATATGACAATATTTGGCCGAGATAAAACTATTTGAAAATCTGGAATCTGAGGGTGCAAAAAAATTTTAATATTGAGAAAATTGCCTTTAAAGTTGTCCAAATATAGTCCTTAGCAACGCATATTACTAATAAATATATATATATATATATATATATATATATATATATATATATATATATATATATATATATATATATATATTTTTTTTTACATAATTGTACAGATGTACAAAATATCTTCATGGAACAATATTGGAACCTTTACTCAATATCCTAATGGTTTTTGGCATAAAAGAAAAATCTATAATTTTGACCATACAATGTATTGTTGACTATTGCCATGTGTTGAATATACCGTGCAACTTATGACTGGTCACAATGTGGTTCAGGCAATATTTGCATATACTATCATTATCGCTGTACGTTCATGTATAATAAAATGAAATATGATAAAACACAACTCTGTCTTTTTGTTAAATGTCAGTTTTATTAATCAGTAATAGCCATTATAAAAGTATAAGAAGCGATGCAAAAGGAAATAAAAACAAGCAAACAATTTAGTCAAAAGTACAAATTCATCGCTCTAATACAATGGTAAAATTAAATAAATATATATAGTTATAAAACTTATTTTTGCCTTCAGCCAAAAGTATATGCTCGGGAACACACAATAGATTCCTTTTAGATATACACAAGAAAAATTAGATCTTATATTTAACAATTGTACAGGGGCATCAGAACCAGCAGCAAACGGTAGAAGGACTAGACGAGGTGAGGCTGTTCTTGGTGGGTAGATATTTTTAGCATTTTTAAAATACTAGTATTTTTAGTATTTTTAAAATTACTCAGGTTTTCTCATCCGCCATTGACGATTACTTGTTGGTGCGAGATGCATTCTGGGATACATTACTGTCTCAAAGTCTGCACAAGTCACCTCTCAATGCATCCTCGATAAAAGGGGTGGAGCAAGAACACATCCGGGGATTTGAACTGTACTTGGCTGGATGTTACCTTTGAATTGGAACAGTACTTGGGCAGCCATTGATGATGTTTCACAAGTCCACAAGAACACAATTAGCTAACAGACAAGAGCACATATTGAGAAACACCCCTTGTTTATGCTGCTGACTTCAAATGTATATTCAAGATTATAAAATAAATGCTTCCTTATCAAGAATCTCTTCTCCGCTCCTGATTCTCTAATCGGAATCTAATCCATATTCTGCCGCCTCAACCAGCTGAAATCTTGATTGTAGTGGGACTTCGCTACAGGCACTAACATGCAATTTTCTTCCCTCCTGCTTTAGCATGAAATGCAAGGCAAATGATGCTGTGTCCTTTCTATATATAATAATACAACATTTCTTTGAAACATCTTATTTTAAAGCAACGAACAACAGCACACTGAACCTGAGCTCCTATTTCACCCTACATTACATTTTAAATGTACAGAATGTACAGAAGTAGAAAGCCGTCATGGCAGTGCCCATTGGCTTTTCAAGAAAGTTGTGGATGTCTTCCTAAAATGAAATGGTACAGGGGTCAGGGTCCTGCTGAGCACAAATAGCAAAGCGTGTGCGGGCCGGTGTATTTTTGTGTCTGCTTTCATGGTTTCATTGTGCATATAGAGCTAGAGGTTCATATCTCAGAAGGTGTATGGAAGTTGCAGGGGATGAAAGGTCAGTCTCTCGCCTGAAGCTGTTCATCACCCTTGTTGAAAAGGTCACATAGTGTTCCTGTTAGCTCTACTGAACGAAAACGCCACCTCTCACCTCCAGAGAAGAGAGACCCATAGAACACCTCTGCCTCTGCCTCTTTCCCTTGAGAGAAACAGACCAACAATGTGAACTCACTTTTTGCCCCAAGCTCTTTTATCCTTTAATGTGTACCGAAGTCAAGTGATTTCCACACACTTTTCACAGGCAATACTCATCACGTTAAAAATGTCAGCCAAAACCCCAGTAGTTTCAAATAATTTTTTTAAATTAACTCCTTCCCTGGAGTTACACATGGTATGCAAGATGATCTCAAAGAAGAGGTTAATATATGTGCATTCAAACCCTAAGATTGCACTGAACCTTTGAGATACTCCTGGCTAATAAATGAGAATGAGTATAAATCATAAATTTAATCTTATAGGTTTAGTTTTTCCCCCTTACATTGTGTCCTAACCAGTCGCAATGCAGGTTTCCAGCGATAAGCAGTTTGTCTATCCACAAACTGGTGTGTGATGTGAACATCAGAACATGATGCTAAAGGGATTGTTCACTCAAAAATGAAAACTCTGTCATCATTTACTCACCCTCAAGTTGTTCCAAACTTATATGAATTTCTTTCTTCTGCTGAACAATGTCGGGAACCAAACAGTTGATGGGCCCTGTAAGACTCCTCCTGCAATGACTCTCCAAGCCACTAGGGAGCGCTGTCTGCTCTCTCCTGCAATGTAAACTCTTTAGTTAGGCTTGCTCATCAAGTAAATTTTTTCCATTGTATTTATTTATTTATTTATTTTTTTTAAAGTTTTGCAGTTTCCCTATGCATGTTCAGTCTTGAGCCTACCCTGTATGGATTACCTGAGTTCTAGAAGAGTTAAGTGTTGTTTCTCTGTTGCCATTTGGCCTGTGTTATGTTTTGTAAGGTTTTGACTGCTCTTTTGTCTGTGTTTGAAAACTGAGATCAAGTAAAGACTGCCTGCTTTTGAGTTATCTCCTAGTTTGCCTTTCCTTTTGCACATGGGTCTTCTACAAACTGTCTTCCCCAGTAGACCAGAGGTAGAGAAGTTTTCCCTGACTGGGAGTCCCAGTTTCAGCCCCATTGACTTCCCCATTGGCTTCCATAGTATTTTTTTCCCCATCCTGTGGAAGACAGTGAGGCCCATTAACTGTTTGGTTATCAATATTCTTCAAAATATCATCTTTTGTGTTCAGCAGAAGATTTATTACAAAGATGTTTTTTTTTATTTATTTAATATTTGTCTACTCAAATACATTAAAAACAAGTTATCAGTTACGTTAAATTGTAAATTAAATACATCTACAAAATATAAATAAGTAAACAACCTATGCTATTCTTTTGAAAATAATTTATATAAAATATTTGTTTTCAATATTAAGAGTTGGGGAAAAATCATTGCACTCGCCAATAGTAAATAAAATTTTTATAAACAATGTGTATTAATACAAATTAAATATTTATTATAAATAAATAAGCCACTAACTTGGAACAGAGAAACCAATATGAAAATAGTTGATAATATAAAGATTGAAAGTATATATTTCACCCTAAGCAAACAGAGAAACCAATTTGAAAACTAGTTGACAATCTATGCTTTACTTTTTAAACAAAGATAAAATAAAATAACAAATAATATGTATTAATAAAAAGATCAAGATGGAAAGTATTTCTCTCTCAGGATAAAAAAAAAAAAATCTGATTTACATGAAAGAGATTGCTTTTATTCCTTGTCTCATTATTTCACCATGCCTAGTTAAAGCGCATATATTGATCTTCATCAGATGTTGTGTTATGTGAAGAACCCTTGTTTTTCCTTGTCATGATCTCACCTGTGCTCTAGCATGAATGTATGGGAAGCCATCACATGGCATACGAAACAACTCCTGACAGCTCAAGGTTGGCATGCCCATATGGTGGGCTCTGGGATATGTCAGAATGAGGGAATGTGAGAAGTCTTTGCATGTGAACTTGCAAGCAGATGAACAGGTGACTGATTACACCTGTGCACCTCTTCCCTCGCTCCTTCCAGGTGTTGTATAGGTGTAAGACTTGCGTTGTATTTATAACATGTGGGTCAGAAGTTCCATGTTGGATTCAATTAATTCCATGACGAGTGAACCTGCTCTCACCAGCCAGGCCTGTGATTTAGTAGCAGGGTGGAGTAATGCCATACCCTACTTAATCATAATTATTTATCCAGCCTTGACTTCTTTTTTGCACAGTCAGCGGCTTGCTTGTTCCCTGATGCAAGAGGAGCTTGTGTACAGCAAATTTTGAGATCACTAAGAAGTCACTGATGCAGCTTTTAGCATGAATGTTATTATAGATCTTTTACACAGTAACATAAGGACTGAGGTTAAACTGGGCCAGAGCGATCCAGAATGATGTTAGGGCACCTTCACCTGCATGTCCATTCCAGTTTTTGTTTGAACCTGCTCTACAAAAAAATTACTGATGTAAAGTTTTTTTTTTTTCTGTAATTTTGTCAACAGTAATGTTGAAAGATGAAACAAAACGGCACATAATTACAATAATAAAATTATTTAAATAAAACATATGACAGGAAAAAAAGGGCACTTTAATTTTGGCACTTTGTCATCAAATAAAATGTTATGGTCATCAACTAAAATTATAGTAAATTTTGTATATTACAGTAAAATTTACTAAAATTTGACATGACGAAAATATTGACTAAATTATGAAATGATGACTAAATCAAAAAAGTTGTGTAAAAATGAACTGCAAGAGCAGCACTCTCTCCGTTCTAGTGAAATTGCAAAATAAAATGCAACCAAAGAGTCCCATTTCTGATAAACACCCACTGATTCCATCATCTCCAAAATCCCATTTTTCCCCCTGGTGATATGGCAGACAAGGTCCTGATGTGCCTCTTTGATTTCCTATTTCCTGCATATCCTGATTGACAAGCAGGAACTCTGTTACCCAACTGATCTTTAATTATGGCGTGACAAAGACGTGGCAGCGCGTGACCCCACGGCAGGGAAAACTCTGTTCCTTTCAGACCTCACTAAAGCTTAGCAATTTTGTGGCAAGCAGAACACGGTTGTGATTCTGACCATAACGGAGGACTGTGAAATAGCATTGCTGTGTCTCTCTCTTGAGGTGTTGATAGAATTACCACACTGCAGGTGATCTGAGCGGAACAAACACAATCCTCAATTTACCAAGACATATGGCAGTACATCTTACAACAGCATCTTTACTCACTGATTCTGTCAGTTTCAGGAAGACAAACTAAATTATCAATAGTGCTGAAAGACAAGGTAAAGAAGTTACAGTACATACAGTGCATCCAGAAAGTATTCACAGCGCTTCACTTTTTCCACATTTTGTTATGTTACAGCCTTATTCCAAAATGGAATACATTCATTATTTTCCTCAAAATTCTACAAACAATACCCCATAATGATAATGTGAAAAGAAGTTTGTTTGAAATCTTTGCTAATTTATAAAAAAAATAAAAAAATAATCACATACAGTATACATGAGTATTCACAGCCTTTGCTCAATACTTTGTTGAAGCACCTTTTTTGAGTATGATACTACAAACTTGGCACACCTATTTTTGGGCAGTTTCTCCCATTCTTCTTTGCAGGACCTCTCAAGCTCCATCAGGTTGGATGGGGAGCATCAGTGCACTGCCATTTTTAGATTTGTCATGTGCCTTTTACTGAGGAGTAGCTTCCGTCTGATTGGTAGAGTGCTGCAGAGATGGTTGTTCTTCTGGAAGGTTCTCCTCTCTCCACAGAAAAACGCAGGAACTCCGTCAGAGTGACCGTCGGGTTACAAAAAACAAAAACAAACAAACAAACAAAAAAAAACATTTTACTGTACAATCTTTTTAAAAAAAATTTTATCAACTGTCAACTTTAAAGCAATGTTTGATTAACTTATGTACCTTTAAAAATCATGATAGAATGACGATGACTAAAAAAATCCCAACATAGTATTTTAGTGCATCTATTTTTTTTCTTTTTTCTGTCAATGTATTTCCTACTGAAACAGTACATATGGGTGGGATTCATCCTTTTTTAATAAGCCAAAAGGCTTTAAGTCACAACCATAACCCATGATTTAGGAGGAAGGACATTCTCATTCTAGAGAGCTGCTGATTGGACAAAAATCTGTGGTGCAGCATGAGTCATCAATATTTTTTTTAACCTAATTTACACCTAATTTACCTGAAAGACTGTACATTTTAGATGCATATGTTATTTTAGTACCATTTATTTAATCTTTTAATTTTAGTTTTAGTATATGTGCTTTAAATATGCGCTTTATGACTTTTAAAAAATATTTCTATTTAGCTTTCATTTACTTTTTTATTTACGTTTTAGTAGCCAAAGCAATTTCTAACACTGTATAAGTGCTAAAATGTTTTTATCAATGTTAAGGTATGAACAAAAAAAGCCACAGTAAAACTCTAATTTGGGGTTTTGACATGATTGTTGAAAACATTATGACATTAATTCATTAAATTGAGTAATTTATTGTGTTTTTTTCTAAACAACTAAGCGTCACTTTGGCTACTTAGGCTTGTAGGCTACTTTGCACAACTTTTTGTACTTTGCAAAACTTATTCTAAGATCACTGTTTTTTCTTATTACAGGAAATTATGTCAGACTACACTCATCTGCTTTCGGAAGAAGACCTCTAGGGCACTTGTGTTTAAGAAGTCTACTACTCCAGCCTCCCACAGTTTAGCACGGCTGTGATACTCAAAGAGCAAAGCGGTTAGCCAGTCTTTGTAGTGCCTACTGTTATTAACTGATAAATAATTTCTGTCTCTTCTTTCGCTAATAGTTAGAGGGGATTTGTTTCTTTTCATCCCTTTTGAAAACAAACCAACACCGTCTCTAACTCAATCTGCCTTTTTTCTCGACAACCCCCTCGTAAGAATAATTTCCATTAGGAAAAAAAACATGTGAAAGTAGGAGTGAATGAAAGGATTTCAGGTAAGACTCCAGAGAAACATTTTTTAAACACTTTGAAACGTTGACTGAGAAACAAACTAAAAAAGAAGTCGATTTTTGCCTCTTAACTCTCATGCCCTCCTCTCTCGTGGTGAGAATTAATTGGCTATGTGCTACTGTGAGAAGCCCCTTCTACCAATTACAGACCTCCAAATCCATCGCTTGGCTTGGTTAAGTAGGCCAAGTTAGTCCTGTCCAATTAGAGGAAGCCATAACCACAAAGAGGGATAGCAATCGGGTCAACAAAAGCGCAACTCATTCTTCTCTTTCTGCTCTTTTGCACTGCATCAGCATGCAGTATTCAGGTGCAAGTGCATAGTGAAATATATACTGAGGTCACTGTAACCCCCAAATAAAAGAGGACATGCTATCATGTCAGAGTCACTTGAAGGAGACTACTGAGTCAGTTTGTGCGTGTACAACAGGACCAGAATGAAGAATAGAGTTTATATTCTTATATTTATAGATGAATTCCACACATATTTTCTGTACCTAAGCTGACTGTCATCTCACCCTGCTACAGTTCAGCTGATGTTTACAGGCATATGGCATCTTTACAACTTTTCCGGGTTCCCTGGGTGAGCTTTGACTCTTTTTGGAAGGTATAGAGATCTGTCTCAAAGCAGTCACTGTGCTCTCCATTCAACATGCAAATGTAATACAATGTAAACATATACACAGTGAATTTTGAAACTGTTATGTGCTTTGAAAGTCCATGTGTAGAAATGTACGTTTTAAAAGACAGCGGTTTAAGAATTCACATTTAAGTATTTAAATTAAAAGAAAGATCAACGTATATCCTTGTTTTCTTTTTTAAAATTGAGATTGGAAAATGCACAGTATTATCTGCTCCACTGAGCTGATCTGTTTTCTGTGACGGAAGACAATCATCATCTTCAAATCACTCTTCATTTCTGTAATTTTCAGCTGTTGATGGTGGCTCATAGTTGTGGGAGCAGGAAGCAGGAAGAGGTGTAAATAAAGTGATTGCCCCTGGAATTCACAGATGAAGAGTGTCCGGTACCCATAAGCATATACTGCCCCACAGGGGAACAGCAACACAGTCAACAGCTAACAATATTGAGAAGCTGCTATGTCTCAAGTGATAACAGCTGTGTTCTCACGTTTCTCTATCTGTTTCCTATTCTATGTCTCCTGCTAATGAAGGAGCAGATTAATTGAATTAGATTTCCTTGCTCTTCCGCTAAGACAAAAACAGAGTAAGAGCTTTACTCCTATTCTCATCTAGTCAAGCTGTTTACCATTACTAGTGAATTAATTTCAAGAGTCTTTACAGAGTAACTTGCATAATCATAACACATTTAGACTACTTATTATGCAGGCACAGACGGCCTTTTGTTGTGTACTATTTTGAGCAAAAATGTGTTAAATGGAGTTCTGATTGGTAGCTGAATGCATAATCAAATCAGCCAAAATATTGCATACAAGGATTCTCAACTGGTTTTGCTTCAGTAATTCTCGATTTTGCATTGGACATTAAGTGGTGACCCAACACCGTATCAAAATTGTTTATCATACAAAATTTAATTTAGATGAATTCATGCTTTTGGCAGCCTATAATTCAATGCACAAAACACAATGCGGTTAGCACAAATCATGTCCTCGCCAGTAAACCAGTTTAATGTAGTCTGGTTTATATTTTCTTTTATCTTGTGTAGTTTTGTTTATGGATGGGGATGTCATAAATGAGCTTGGTCTCATTGTTTATATGTAGGTATTCTTACGCAACATTTACAGGTACAAACTTTTTTTTGAACATTTTGGTAGATGCTGAAACATACAGTATGGACGTACTGACAGCATCTAGAACATAAGCAGTGATAGAAACATGAAATATTTACAAATCTTACATAAATATGAAGGTGTACACCGATCAGGCATAACATTATGACAGGTGAAGTGGATAACACTGATTATCTCTTTATCATGGCACCTGTTAGTGGGTGGGATATAATAGGCAGCAAGTGAACATTTTGTCCTCAAAGTTGATGTGTTAGAAGGAGGAAAAATGGGCAAGCTTAAGGATTTGAGTGAGTTTGACAAGGGCCAAATTGTGATGGCTAGACAACTGGGTAAGAGAATCTCCAAAAGTGCAGCTCTTGTGGGGTGTTCCCGGTCTGCAGTGGTCAGTATCTATCAAAAGTGGTCCAGGGAAGGAACAGGGGTGAACCATACCACCTACCTAAGCATTGTTGCAGACCATGTACACCCTTTCATGGAAACGGTATTCCCTGGTGGCTGTGGCCTCTTTCAGCAAAAATAATGCGCCCTGCCACAAAACAAAAATGGTTCAGGAATGGTTTGAGGAGCACAACAATGAGTTTGAGGTGTTGACTTGGCCTCCAAATTCTCCAGATTCTCCAGTCCCCACCTTGCAACTTACAGGACTTAAATTATTTGCTGCTAACATCTTGGTGCCAGATACCACAACACACCTTCAGGGGTCTAGTGGAGTCTATGCCTCAACGGGTCAGGGCTGTTTTGGCAGCAAAAGGGGGACCAACACAATGTTAGGAATGTTAGCAATGTTAGGTCATAATGTTATGCCTGATTGGTGTATATTCTTATATAAAATCAAAATTATGTAAACTTAAACAAGCTGTGGCAGATGTCACAGAATAAAATTTTATAATTTCATATGTTTTTTTTTTTTAAATAAATAGTCTTAAGCTATAAACAAGCCAACTGCCTTAAATAAATGAAAACATCATCTAATTGAAATTATAATCTTGTTGATCATAAACACAATAGAATCAACCAAATATTTCATGAATATAATAAACAAACATGCATGTATACTAAGAAAACATGCATGGGATAGAATGCTATAGGCACACCAATTCTGTAGAAATCTGTAGGCAACATCAATGAAAGACAGCACATAATAATGCCTCTTATTATATTTGGACTCCTGTACATCTGTTTCTCTTGTGATGTGAGGATATAACACACTGAAAAGCAGAGCAAAAGTTAGAGATTTGTATTTTGGCACGTTAATTAAAGATGTGGTCTGTCTGAACTTAAAAGAAAGTAAAGCATATTAGAGGAACTTCAGAAGAGAATAAACTCCCAGCAATTTTGTGTGACTAACTTTAAAGCTTGTGTAACAGATCTTCTCAAACTCTGCACAGTGGAGATTTCAAGTCGCTAGTCCACTAATCACTTGATCGCTAATCAAACGCTCCTCCCTCTCGGTAGGGAGGTCAAGCTGTGGGTCAAACCACAGTATGGGGCAAGAATGGGATTTCCTTTCGCTCCCTTTATTATTACGCTTGGTGTAATTAATGGCACTGAAATCTCTTTTGTCTGAGGGAAGGAGGAGGATAAAAGCTTCCAAGCTTGGGCGTGTGGTCTCCTTTCTTCAGTGCACACCTTTTATTTCCTCTTAACAAGCTTATAAAATATGTCGACAGGCTTCAAACTGGGATTGTGTTCGGAAGCTCTGATAACCAAGCAGTGTTACGTCAGCTCACTCCTGCGCTCTTTTCAAAGTCCTCCACATGGTTTATCTACCAGGACGTAATTAACTGTGTTATCACATATCTCACGATGTCGGAGTTTAGAAGAGTATTGCTAACAATGCTTTTGTTGCATGTACAAAGAGTAAAACGCCTAATGTCTGAAACTTAAAGCCTTCTTTAGCTCTGCAAGAACTTTTGCAAGTAATTGTCACTGGAGGATGTTGTTTATTCAAGGGACGTATCGCTGAAGAAAAAGGACTATGCAATAGCTGGTGATTCTATCCAACTTCTTCAGGACTTATAAATACAAGAACTTTTGAAGTTGCAAGTGCAACTTTTGGATGGAAAATATGCTGAATAATAAAATAAAAAGTTTAAATCACTAAACAGCTGACTTTTAGACAATATCAAGTTTGGATACAGCACATCAATAAGATATGTAATGGGAAAAAAATGAACACAATATAAAAAGACAATTATAAAATATAATATAATATTTTATATACAGCAGCAGAAGACCCCACTGCGTGCTACACCTGTCAGCTGAGAACAGGAAACTGAGGCTATCATTTGCACAGTCTTACCAAAATTGGACAATAGAAGACTGGGAAAAGTAAAAGCCATTGGCGGGTGTCATAACAGTCTGTTCTGCTGTCAGAGCAGTTACAGACAAAGACAATCCCTGTGAGAGTTTTCTATACTTAACAAAGACATACAGTGTAATTGTTTTTGGACTGAATCTATGACATACCGATAACTGCAATCAGAATGTTGCTATTAAATGTATATCCTCATTCAACTGGTTCAAAGTGAAGTCCCAAAAGACTTTTGCCTAGTAGCTTTTGCAATATTAAACCAGTGTAATGCTGAATTGCCTTGGGCCTTGCTCATAATTGCATCATTTTATATTACACAATGACAGACAAGAGGAACTAGGAACCACAGACTCAGCCATGCACGCCACACATAGTCACTTTTGGATAAGTATTAGCATTGTCCTCTCGAATTGCTTCAAATTTTCTTTTTGTTGTCCTGTAAACCCTGAGTTTCTCTTTATTTCTCTCCTCTCTGTTGTTAAGGGGCAAGTTCTCCAGACAGCATGAGACCTCTTTGCTGCTGAGGCATCTGCTGCTCTGAGCCACCCAAGGCCAATCTTTTGAATCGCAAGCTATCCAAACCCTGCCCTTTTTTTTCTTGTTTTCTCTCTCTCTCTTATTTCTTTTCCTCGTTTTGATGGAAAAAGCTTAGAGCATTCAGGGAAGGGCGACTTGAATTCCCCCCTCCCGGCCCATAGTAATCCAGGCTCAGGTCTCAGTTTGCAGACACAATGGGGCTTGGAGAATTGGACTTGAGATAATTGTGTTGCTATCCCATTTCTTCTGTAATGGAATCTCTCATGAGTGGCGGGAGCAGCTTAGCAGATTCTGAATGGCGTCTGTGCCGATAGCACCCAGACGAATCCTTATGTGCTGCGCCATTTTGAAGATAGCTGTGCTTTTTTTGATTACTTTGTGCGAAAAACTCTAAATCTTCCTTCTGCGTTTCTCTTCTCTTTTTCGAAAAATGGTCTTGTCTCTTTAACTCTCTACTTAGAGAACTAAAAGTCAGGTCCTTTGGAAAGTGCCAAGAATCATTCAGGACTGTAGAACAGTAAAGTAGGCTGACATGTAGAAGATCTGGAGTAAAGTGTTTATTTTTTTTTTTTTTTTTTTTAACTCTATAGCATTTACCTGTTGCATATTAAATCTATGAGTACAGTATAATACATAAATTCACATATGACCGTTAACTTATATAACTGACCAATATCCCAGGCAAACTATTTCCCACACAGCTGTGCCTATGTGCTTGTTTCTTACATTACTCCATAGTCTTTCTTCTCAAATGATAATCTCACTCAAATACATTTTTCATGTCCTTTTATTTATTTATTTGACAATCAGCCATGCAATAAGCCAGATAATGTGCTGTCAGCTGGTCATTATCGCAAAATAAACAATTTTAATGGTGACAAGACCTAGCCGGAAGTTTTGGGGTTCAGATCACCTGGTTGGGGTTTATCTTGCACTAATGATCAGCTGACTGTTCATTATTCCTTTAAAGTGCCCCTATTATGCTATTTTAAAGGAATTTAAACCTACAGGTTTACATGTATCAAAGGTCAAAAAGTACTTTCATTTTCTCATAATATACATTGCACATCAACACATTTTTCAATGATTCTCAAACGACTTGTCCGATGATTCAAGTCTCTCTAAATCCCTCCTCTCGCAAGCCTACACTGTTCTGATTGGTCAGACGGCCCAGTCTCTAACGACTGGTCTACCGTGTACATCATGTGTTGGAAGCTAAACACCCATTACCATAACTGAACTTCAGCTCCGGAGGCTTCCTAAAACTCAGGCTCAGATTGTACACACTGTAAAGACAGTAACGATGACGTCTATTTTGCCATATCAATCCGATTGCGAGATCGATGATGAAACTTTGGAAGAACTGGTTATTCAACCCGAACCTACATCGCAAGGACGACCTGAGCGGAACATTTTACAGTGATACACTATTCATTTTGAGATACATTATGAGATGTTGCAGCTGTAATTCCTCACCATCAGCATTAACAAGTGTACGTCCATCAACAAACTGATGTGTAGATTTCTAATTTATTGTGGTATTGTGCATACGTTAGCCCAGCATTAACGAGTGATGAGTGATGTAACAATAGAGTATCTTAGGCTTTTCATGTTGGTTAAGTTTACTTTTTTTTTCTGTATAGGATAACTTACATTTTATGTCTGTCTCTTTGTAAAAAGTTATATATGTACTTAGGTATGTCTATATTTGTCTATATGTTTTGTCTAAATGTCTATATGTTTGGTTTCTTGTGATGAGTGTTTTTTTATTTTATATATAAAACTTTAACGTTTGTAAAACAAATCTTGTTCCATCCTTCATCATTACTCAAAGTAATAAGAACGACAGACAATCTGCATTAATAGACACAATTTTAGGTAATAGTGGCTTAGCAGAACTATTGCAGTAAGACAGTAATAATGTGAATTAGCTGGTTAGCCGGAAACGTACACAATATAAAACACAAAACTACGTATGTTGAACACCCGGTAGAAAATATATACATTAATAATTATTCATACTTACAGGTTGTGATTCTGAGAAGCAAGCTGGTCCAAATAACTGGGTACTGACCCATCTTTCAAGAGCAAGCGTTTTGCAAATCCCGCGTTGAAGGATGGGTCAAGTTGTTCGGCATTATGCAAATGTGTTAGCTAGTGATGTTTAGCCGTAACTGATTGGGATTTGAATTCCTGACGACTCGTTTAGGAGGTTCAGAGTCAATTCCTTCTTTTGGGAGACAATAACTTTATTTATCGTGCATTTTCGACTTTACAACTTTGCAGAACGTTTACATTATTTTAATGATCTGAGCACATGGTCTGAAGCGCATGATGCAGGTACACTTAGGACGTGTCTGAATCCACTTTTGCTAGTTTAACGATGGAAAAAACGGTCGGCGCCAGGCGCATGGTCCAAAAGGGTTGTACCTAGTCTCTTAATAAGTAATGGGTGTGTTTTGTGCATAATTTGCAATAAACCAATCAGAGTCTCATCTCCCATTCCTTTTAAAAGGAATTCTCTATTTACATGGCGGAATTTGTGAACGGGAAGACTGAACGCTTCTCCAGAGAGGAATCCTTTTATTTTTAATATTTAAAAATGTTTGTGTGCTGCTGCGCTTCCCTGTGTGTGTAATAATCAGAGTGTAGGTGCGTTGTGCACCCGCCTATAGGCGCATATTACTAACGCGTCCTTTAAAAAAAAATATTGGGCTATTGACTTTAGACCAGGTTTTTGTTGGTCAATGGCGCAGTCGTTTTTAGTTGCCTCAAAATAGCAAAATGCCAACAATGCGCCTGAGCACACCTCGTTTTCAGACCAGTACGCCGATGGGCAAAATACACTTGTGTCGCATTGCGTGGGTGTATGATAGAGCCCTAAATATTTTTGTCTAAACTTTCTCCAGTTCCCCCTACTCTCCTGATGAATTGAATGTGCTAAACACCTTAAAAAAACATAGCATTTGCAAACCCCCATAACCCCCCATGCACAAAATTCACCATGCACAATCAATTTATTCATATCCTGAACATTTAAGATTTGTAAAGACTATTCAATTTGTACTTACAATTAAGGACTAAAACTCTCATCCATCACAGCTGTTCAAGATCCTGGAACTTAGCTTTCAAAAGAAACACTTACAGTGGGGGTGGGGGGTTTGAGCTCTATAGCTCTATAAGAGACTTTTACAAAGACTGATGATTCATTTACATTGTATACTGCATTCTGAGTGGGGTGAGCTCGGTTTTCTAACTTTTTAAACTGCTTTAAACTAACTTCTTATTGATTATTCAAGAAAATAAGCCACTCATGTTTTAAAGGCATAGCAGCAGGAATAGTACTACATATTCTATAACTCACTTTCAGCGATGAACTGAAATAACATTTGTTTGTATCATTACACAGCAAAACAAAACTAATATTAGTGTGTGACTTTTTGCAGTCTTTGTTTGTGTTTGAGTTATTTCAGTTTACACGACTGTCCTGAGAAAAACTATTTGTTTTACAAGAATGAAAGTTTTGCAGGTAGGGTATACATATTTGATCTTTTTTAGTGCTCTATTATGATAATGGTGAATAAAAAGGGGGGGAATAACGCAATTTGATCCCCAGAGGGAACTTTAGGAGTTATAGCAGTTGAGTGAAATAAATAAAATAAAATCAGTAAATAGCATATGCTGTACACTGCAGGTGAAATATGACTTTGAAAGAAACATATCTAATAAACAGATGCACTGGCTAGAGATCCAACTCAGGCAGAGTTCTGCACTCTGATGGCAGCAGGAAGAAAGGATCTGCAAAAATGTTTTCTCGTACACCATGATGGGAGCAGTCTGTTGCTAAAGGTGCTCCGCTGTGCAGCAACAGCACCATGGAGAGGATGAGTTTTTTTTTTTCTTTTTTCTTTTTTTTACAGTCGCTTGTGAGAAAAATAATTACATTCAAACAGAACACATTGACCTGTAAGAGTACAGGGTTTTTAATGCTTTAGAGGTTTTAGAGTGAGCGCTTAATAAAACATAGCACAGTAGGACAGCCACCTTCACATGTTGGTATGGTTTGCTGTTTTTCTCAGAATCCATATTTAATTCAGCGGGTAGCTATTCTAACCATTTAGATGTTGGGATTCAGGCAAACCTGCCATCTACACATAAGGTTAGTCAGTGTGCTTCTGTGTATGGCACCAGCTAGAGGTGTTTTTCTCTTGATCTCCCATAAGGGGGCACTGTGGTTGTACTCATAACGCTGCTTGTGTGTGGAAGCTCTCCGCAGGCTCTGGCAGAATTATTTTCATGGCCAGTGAATAAAAATAATTTCTTGGAAACTCTCACACTCACTTCCCATATGCTGAAATTATACATCTGCCCTGTTCATTTCAACTTTCATGAAACCACAAACTATATGTATTACACACACAGACAGCCCATTGATATATATTCTTTATATTTGAAGACTGCATTTGTCCAAATAAAACAAAAACAATTAGCAGACAAATGAGAACTTCTTTATGAGGTAAAATCCAAAGCATTCTAATAATGGTAACTCATAGTCATTTTGGCCAAAGCTGCAGAATCACACACACGTGCACACACACATCTGGTTTACTATCTTTGTGCGGACTCTCCATAGACATAATGGTTTTTATACTGTACAAACTGTATATTCTATCTCCTTACATTAACCCTACCCCTAAACCATACCCATCACACAACTCTTTCTGCGTTTTTACTCAATTTAGGTCCCCACGGTGACACGAGTCCTCATGAGTCAGTGTGCATTCAGGTCCCCACCGGGATAGAAAAACATGTACATACACGCACATAAATATCAAGTGTGTCACACAAGTCCTGAAACGTGAAGCCCAAGCATCTTGATCGCCCCCAGGTGGCTGGATGCAGTAAAGGTCATAAACCCTGCCCTCTCCATGTAATAGAATGGGACATAGACAAAGTAAACTAAACTATCAAATTATACTTCAAATAATTTTTCCCCAAAGATGGTTTCTATAATTTTAGGCAGTTTTCATCACGCTGATGTTAGCTCAAGTGTTCGTTCTTTAAATAAGTGACGTTATGATTGACAGCTGAGATTGAACGCTTCTCTGAGCGAAGTAGTCACTGAGGCACCAACAGACTTTTTTTGGGAACTTCGGCAGGAGACTGGAGCTTTAACTTTAATTTCTACATTTCCATAACTGTTTATTTCATAAAAAGTTCAAGGGCGTGTGATTGATTAGGCAGGAGCAGTCTATAGGCGGGAGCATCCTATGGGCAGGAGGACCTTGATATCACGGCTCCACTTTGTGCTCACTACTGTACAGACTAGGGCTCCAAATTCACTACTCACGACTCAAGACTCAAGATGTCAGCACCATATTTGGTATATATATATATATATATATATATATATATTAGGGCTGTCACCGTTAACACGTTAAAATAAAAAATTTAAATTTAAACTCCTTAACGCGTTAAAATAATTTAACACAATTAACACAAATAAATTACAGAAGTAGGTGAAGCTGGGTCATTAACGTCATTTTCGTCACACAGTTAGATGATCTTAGAAGTCGGGAGTTTACCAGAATCACACTAAGCATCTACAGCAGCTGTAACCCTGGTAGGAGGACATTTCCATTCTAACTCTTTAACCCGATTCTGCTCTGTTTGTGATCAGGCCATTTTAAGCCGTTAAACTCTGGGAAAGTGTTCAGTGATCCAGTAATCGAATTCAAACAGTCCAAAACAGCGCTAATGTAAAGAAGGCCAGGCTGATTATATCAGACATATCAGAGAGAATAGAGACTCACATTGAGTTTTTAGGGAATTATTCATTTCAGTGTGTGTTTCGCTTTAAAACACAAGCTCTGTCGCATTCTGTGATTGCTGAAGAGCGTTGGTGACGTACAGGAGTCGTACAGTAAGCGCGTGAGTGTCTGTTATATTGATGCACAAAGAACAAACCATGTGTGCGCGCTCTAGATCACTGATCGCACGCTGCATTCATGTACAGGCTTGCAGTACATTGGCGTTGTTTCCACACACACTCGGGAAGGATAATGTTTGATTTGTCATGTGTACGTTGTCGTGTTTAGTAATCGTAAGGTTTATGCAGTCAAAGTGTTTTTTTTGGCGTCTCCGTGTGGTCCTGTTCGGTATCTCAGCTTGACTCGTCTAAAATGAAAACAATCTCGTTGTTGTTGCTCTGTACACATACTATACACTGTAAATTCTGTAATGTTTTTTTTATTTTTATGGGTGCTTAGGTGTGTATAAATGTATTATATAATATAATTATATGGACTCCTTATATTTGGTTATTTGGTGTCCTTTTAGAGTCTCCAATGATCCTTGAAGCTTGCAGAAAATACAGTTTTCTGATTGTTTACTTTGCTGGATATAGCAAATGATGACAAAATGAATGTGTTTAACGAGATAAATGGAGTATGCTTAATTTTACGTTAAGTGTGCATTTATTTGCGATTAATCACAAGAAGAGTATGATTAATCGCGATAAAAAAAAAAAATCGATTGACAGCCCTAATATATATATATATATATATATATATATATATATATATATATATATATATATATATATATATATTTGCATATATATTATAATGCAGTGCAGCTCAGCATTTTTTTAAATATTATATTTCATTCAATTTGGAAAATTATTGATGAATATAAATCAAACAGAACACTATGCCACAGGAAACGCCATGGTCATGGGTTTAATTCGCTGGGAATGCATGAAATTATAAAAATGGCTAGATAAAAGGTTAAAAGTGTCTGCCAAAGGCATAAATGTTAATATCACCCTTTTAGTTTAGCAACAAGCTAAAATCAAACTATTGAAATTAATAGTTTTTATTTTTATTTTATTGTTTGTAATAAAAATCACAAACTTTTCTCACAAAAAATAACTTAATACTTTTAAATGTACATAAATTAATTGTAAAATAAGAGTTTCCCCTTCTCGCCACCCTTATGCTTTCTTCATCTCGCTTTCCTGTACTCTATCTTTCACATGTTCTTGCTTTTTCCTGACTTTCCTTCCTGTTAGTAGCTGGGGAGAGGCTGACATTTAAATATGTGGAAGGTTGAGTGAGAATCAGCATTTCTCCATTCTCATTCACTCAGCAATTCATTCATCTGACAAAACACTCTCTATCATGGACCAATGCAATCTAAGACACACTCTTTATTTAGATATGCTGAGGCTGGTCAGGGAAAGACCACTGTGCTTACATAAAAGAAAATGAACTTGATGAAGAAAGAGGAATGAAAAGCTTCTGAAAGAGACAGCAAGACGAATCACAGAGCCTATAGAGAAAAAGAGAATGGAATTTGAGACCGATAAATGAACAGAAAAACAGATGAAGAGGAAGTTGAGATATACGTGGAAGAAGTGCAAAATGGGAAACTCATTGTTAAAAAAGAAACTGTCAAAGACAGTGAGATGGAAGAAAGAGAACATGGAAAAAGTGAAGATAGACATGACAGTTATGCAGAGGTGAAAGCAGGATTTACAGCATATGGATGTGTTAAGACATGAGAGGTGATCTTAAAGGAACAGTTCACTCAAATAATAAAGATTTTGTCATCATTTACTCACCCATATGTTGTTCCAAACAGGTATGACTTACTTTCTTCAACTTTTTAACACAGTAATGCAGGGCCATAACCACCAGACATTGAGGGTAAATTTTAGGTTGTTTTGACATACCTGCCTAAAAGCACTTGTCAATGTCAAAATGATCGAGACAGCCAATCAAATCAAAGAAAGTGGGCCTTACTGTTCACAGAAGACAAGTGTAAATTCCAAAGCAACACTTTAGTTTTAGCAGTGAACGAGTGCGTGGTAAGATGTTAGTAGCTAAACTTTTAATATTTGACAACTGTTTTACGATAGAAAAGTTCAGCCACCGACAGTAATATCCAGTAATGCAAATGATTCATAACTGAATGTGACAAGAAACGTTTTGCATTTTTTCCATATTAGACATGAATAAGAGTGAATGTGTGCATATTTTAAAATAAAATATTATTTGCAAATAGTTTAAATTTACTTAATATAAATAATTAATAATTAACTGTAATAGACTTGGAACTATTTCTTTTTCTTAATTCTCTTAAATCCATTTTAGTCCTTTAATTAACCACCCCCCCTTCATGCAAAAAAAAAAACAACAACAACAAATAAACAACCCACACCTTTGGTACCCCCAATGTTCTAGACATGGTAAAGGCCTTGCAGTAATGTACTGATCGCTCATTTACAGTGAATGCTGGCTGAAGCTTTAAAGCAGGGTTTCTTAACTCTGGCCCTCAAGGTTCATTGTCCTGCAGAGTTTAACTCCAACTCTGATCAAACACACTTGAACAAGCTAAACAAGGTCTTCAGGATTACTAGAAAGTAACACGCTGTTGAGACTGATCAGAGTTGTAGCTAAATTCTGCAGGACCTCAAGTAAAAGAGTTGAGAAACCCTGCTTTTAAAAAAAGTAGTCAGTGCTAAAGTGGTTGATTTAGCTGAGTAGTCAGATAATTGAGTTAAATTTTTAACCAACAAACTGGATCAATGATTCATTGACTCAATAGATTTAACAGCACTGTTTTTCTCATGAACATGCCATGAGGAGCTATGTCTGCTGTCAATAAACGACTTAAATTCCTGATGCTTAAAGAATAGTGCATGGCTTTAATCCCAAAGTCATTCATTTGATTCCCAGAGAGTTCCTACAAAGCTATCATGACTATGGTTATTTTGTTCTGCTTTTTTGTTTATTTTGAAGTGTGAAAGCTCTTGTGCTCATTAATAATTATTAACTCTTTCGCATGTACGATCACACCGGTGTGATCAGTCTTGGCTGGTCCCTGGAGCATACGGTCACACCGGTGTGATTAGAATGGCCAGTGCATCACATGACCAACTACTAAATTCTACTACTAAGTTTATTGACGTGTATGCATAATGGTTTCAAAAATTTAAATACACAAAAGTACCAGCAAAACAATAAATTTAGAGTTTGTAAAATACACACTGATGTCTATGGAAGCAGCAATAATAATCCTTTAATTAGACAACAAGTTTCATTCATATCAGATACACATTGTGTAAGTAACTTTAAAGTTTACTTTATTCTTCTCCCAGTTCACCGGCCACTTACTTTCATGTATTTCGGGAGAAGATGGCGGCGCCCATCACGCATATAGCTCAACTAACGTGATCGTTATAAAGGTGTTTGACAACACAACACATCCACTTGCCCATATTTGACAATCGGAATATCAGGTATTTCATGCTATAGTTAACAAATGTGTGAATATTTTTAATAAAAAAGGAAAAATGCAATAAAAGCAGATCATCAGTCATACAGCACTATTGTGACTGTGGTGTGTCACGTGACAAGCAATGACGCATCACCATGGAAACAATAAAGTGATACATTCTAAATAACAGTCGCCTTGAAAAACTCATGCTGGGGGATCCATAGATATGTATACGTAGATGCCTCATTAGCGACTGTTTCTATGGGCCGCTATACGTTAGCCGTCCGCCATTTTCGAACGGTCAAATCCGGTCGTGAACGCGCATTGTGATTTGTGAACATTCAAAAGTTGCCTGTGCATCTGCAACTGTAGTTATACACATGCATGTATGAATGAATATCTATATCTGCAATAGACTGAAGCAGACGATTTTATAGGATTTAGTTTATCATAAATGGTGGATAATTCTGCATGCTAAAAATATTGGTTAAAAATCTTAACATTTATATTAACATCATTAATATTATTGATCATCAGAGACAGACACATTGCTCAGCTTTTAATGAAAGCAGTGAACTCATTATAAACAAGTTAATTGGAAAGAAATCATCAACCATCAACCAATCAGAATTGGTTAAATATTTTAAATTTACGTGTGAAAGGGTTATTTGTAGACCTTAGTCAGGGTAGATGCCATATTGAATTTTATATGGATGAAAATAAGGCTGTGAGGAATATACTTACTACAGTATTTACAATAGAATGCACCTGCATAAAGATCCTAGGGTTGCACCAACCAGAATTAATCTTAAATCTAGATTAAATCAAGTTTTATCTAATAATTCTGTTGCACCAAACTTTAAACCTTGTTTAAAAATAAGCAGGTTTACATTTGAACCATCATTTTGATCCTGGATTTAATTTATATTTAAAATAGATTAACTTTAATCCTGTTGCTCCATAACTTTAAACTCAGATTTAAATCTCAATTATAGATAAATGTTAAACTTACATGTGAGGAGGTTTAAATAAAATAAAGTGCACCTACAATTAAAATATACAGATGATTGAACAGAGATAGAAACAGTGGGTGTGTCGTCAGGTCTCAGAGAGGTGTTTATTACTAGTAAAAATGAAAAATAAAGCGAATTGAGCCGTCAGAGGGTCGTGGCGGCCCATGAGTTTACGCCTGCTATCGAGTCTGGGATGCAGACCTGTCACTAATCTCGGTGTACCTCGGTGTCGGACAAAGAAAAGAAGAGAGGAGTATCAGTATATTTAGCATTTAACGGATGATGAGGTGAGCTCCAGTGATCGCGGCCCCGCCTCACGTTTCTAATGCCCACTTCACTCGATCAAACGTAATGGGCGGCGATCAAACGGACAGAAGGCAGCGCTGTCAAGAGCGGAGATAATCACTCCACCAATCATGACAGTTGTTTGTCATAAGTTACGCTGCCACAATATACTCCATTAATTGATACTATAAATATATTTCCAGGCTTATGAAATCTGTACGCGCTGCCGCAATGTTTTCATTGCCTGCTTGATCAGTAGCCTAACGGTCTCTCTACGTAACGCTTTATAAAGATAGCTGACATTTGACAAGTTTATTTACTTTATCGGCGAGAGCTTATGTCAGAGAGAGAGAGTTTCTAGTGGTCAATAAAGAAGGAAATTGAATATTAGTATTGTTGCTGTCAATGGTGAATCTGTCATGGCGGCGAAAATGAATCGTAAATGGAGGTTTTAATCGCAGGTTAAATTCTAATCCCCGATTTGTTAATCTGGGTTTAAAACTAAGTGGTGCAACACAACTCGATTTAAAATAAAGCCTAGATCAACAAATCCTAGATTAGCTATAAACTGAGTTTAATTGAATCCTTGTTGGTGCAACTATAGGCCTATATGTAAAATCCAAATCTCACAAATTTCAAAATTGTTTTAGGGAGTTTCTATCTACAGATTTTTTTTTTTGAAAGATGTTTCATCAGCTAACCAACTGGCATGTTGTTAAACTACAGTACAGTCTATTGAACACACTGTACTTCCATCCCTCACAGCTTTGTTTTCACACCTGTCAAAAGTTAAATATAGTGATACCCAGACTAAGGACTATTTTAACTGCATGGAAAAGAGTGACAAGTATAAATCTTCAAAAATCCTATTTTTGTGTCCCATAGAAGAAATAACATTGCTTGGAATGACAAGAAAAAAAAAGAAATTTCCTCTTGGGTGAACTATTCCTTTAAACAAACTCAAGTGTCCTGAAAAGCCTGATCTGGTGCATTGGGGAGTGGGGTTGAGGCGCTTGCTGTCTAACCTCTGCTGAACGCTGCACCCTGTTCAGCCTCAGGGCTCTTCTGACAGGATCACAGTCCTCCGATGTTAACGCTCCTCCTTCCCTCCATACACTCTCCTCGGAGCGCACGCAACATACAGGACGGAGGAAAGATTAAACGCTGCAGTCTGATGAGCAGAGAAGAGTGTGAGAGGGAACAGAGGAAAGGGGTGGGACTAGGAAGAAAGTGAAGGAGCTGCATATCTACAGGGAAAAACATGTCACTCTGTTTTGGCGTAAACGAGAAGCGGCAATATCTCACTTTTAGATAAGCGACAATTTCAGACCTATTGCCACTTGGTGCGGGAGTTACACATGCACTCATTTTCGACTAATCCGACACCCCTGAACCCTCACCCTTTTAAAACGTCTGCTTGTGGAGCAACAACTCTCCACCACATGCTAAAGCTAATTAGTAGCAAGTCTTCTGCTTGTTAATTGGCGCCCTCGACAATGCGGAGGCGAGTTGCCTTCAGAATCCAGCCTGCTTTTACAAAAGGGAAGCATTTATGTTAATTCCCCCCTTGAGCCTCATTGCTCTTTCTTTCTTGCTGCTTCTTCAGACCTGTTTCCTCACATCATGCTGTCTTGCACAAGTCTTAACTATAGTATTTTTTTAAATCTCTTCTGAACACTCCCTGTCTTAAGGAACATTTTCTCCCTCATTTGTGTTTCTCTTGAAAAGGGTGAGAGTGAAAGGTGGTGTTGTGGCCTTTGGGGGGCACTCACAGCCTATTTTCTTTATGCAATCACTTCTGGGCTCGCTCTTCTAGCCTTATGCTAATTATATCCATGAAAAAAGACAATCACACACATGCTAAGCCAAGTTCATAGGCTAGGCTAGGTGGAGGGGGACATAACGAATGTGCATTAAGCAAGGCGCTTTAATAGATTGTGTGTGCTTGTCAGATGTCCAATCAAAACTGATTTTTTTTTTCTTTGTAATGCAAGATGAAGTAATACAATATGAGATCATCACTATGAAAACACTGTTCACTGTAGGCTGCCATATAAATATGAATTCAAAACCTAGAGAGTTGATGTCTTGTAGGGTTTTCTCACATTCTTCTCTTTAAATTCCATAAGCGCAATAAAATTATAAAACAACATAAAATCAGGCACACGCACACATTTTTATATATATATATTATATATATATATACACAGTTGCTGGTCATATAATTAGAATATCATCAACAAGTTTATTTATTTCACTAATTCCATTCAAAAAGTGAAACTTGCATATTCTATTCATTCATTACACACAGACTGATATATTTCAAATGTTTATTTCTTTTAATTTTGATGATTATAACTGACAACTAAGGAAAATCCCAAATTCAGTATCTCAGAAAATTTGAATATTACTTAAGACCAATACAAAGAAAGGATTTTTTGAAATCTTGGCCAACTGAAAAGTATGAACATGAAAAGTATGATCATGTACAGCACTCAATACTTAGTTGGGGCTCCTTTTGCCTGAATTACTGCTGCAATGCGGCGTAGCATTGAAACGATCAGTCTGTGGCACTGCTCAGGTGTTATGAGAGCCCAGGTTGCTCTGATAGTGGCCTTCAGCTCTTCTGCATTGTTGGGTCTGGCATATCGCATCTTCCTCTTCACAATACCCCATAGATTTTCTATGGGGTTAAGGTCAGGCGAGTTTGCTGGCCAATTAAGAACAGGGATACCATGGTCCTTAAACCAGGTACTGGTTGCTTTGGCACTGTGTGCAGGTGCCAAGTCCTGTTGGAAAATGAAATCTGCATCTCCATAAAGTTGGTCAGCAGCAGGAAGCATGAAGTGCTCTAAAACTTCCTGGTATACGGCTGCGTTGACCTTGGACCTCAGAAAACACAGTGGACCAACACCAGCAGATGACATGGCACCCCAAACCCTGACTGTGGAAACTTTACACTGGACCTCAAGCAACGTGGATTGTGTTCCTCTCCTCTCTTTCTCCAGACTCTGGGACCCTGATTTCCAAAGGAAATGCAAAATTTACTTTCATCAGAGAACATAACTTTGGACCACTCAGCAGCAGTCCAGTCCTTTTTGTCTTTAGCCCAGGCGAGACGCTTCTGACGCTGTCTGTTGTTCAAGAGTGGCTTGACACAAGGAATGCGACAGCTGAAACCCATGTCTTGCATACGTCTGTGCGTAGTGGTTCTTGAAGCACTGACTCCAGCTGCAGTCCACTCTTTGTGAATCTCCCCCACATTTGTGAATGGGTTTTGTTTCACAATCCTCTCCAGGGCGCGGTTATCCCTATTACTTGTACACTTTTTTCTACCACATCTTTTCCTTCCCTTCACCTCTCTATTAATGTGTTTGGACACAGAGCTCTGTGAACAGCCAGCCTCTTTTGCAATGACCTTTTGTGTCTTGCCCTCCTTGTGCAAGGTGTCAATGGTCTTCTTTTGGACAACTGTCAAGTCAGCAGTCTTCCCCATGATTGAGACCATTTAAAAGCCTTTGCAGGTGTTTTGAGTTAATTAGCTGATTAGAGTGTGGCACCAGGTGTCTTCAATATTGAACCTTTTCACAATATTCTAATTTTCTGAGATACTGAATTTGGGATTTTCCTTAGTTGTCAGTTATAATCATAAAAATTAAAAGAAATAAACATTTGAAATATATCAGTCTGTGTGTATTGAATGAATATAATATACAAGTTTCACTTTTTGAATGGAATTAGTGAAATAAATCATCTTTATATGACCAGCACCTGTATATACACATACCGATCAGGCAGAACATTATGACCACTGACAGGTGAAGTGAATAGCACTGATTATCTCTTCATCACAGCACCTGTTAGTGGGTGTGATATATTAGGCAGCAAGTGAACATTTTGCCCTCAAAGTTGATGTGTTGGAATCAGGAAAAATGGGCAAGCTTAAGAATTTGAGCGAGTTTGACAAGGACCAAATTGTGATGGCTAGACGACTGGGTCAGAGCATCTCCAAAACTGCAGCTCTTGTGGGGTGTTCCTGGTCTGCAGTGGTCAGTATCTATCAAAAGTGGTCCAAGGAAGGAACAGTAGTGTCTCACATATCTGTCCTGTCTTGTTTTGCACATGTGGTGTTTTGGTTTGTATCTGGGCCATGTGCTCTTGTCTTCTGTCTGGACCCCGCCCTTCTTGTTATCTGATTATTGATTAATTTGCCCCACCTGTTCTTCCCCATTACCTGCCTTGTTTGTCCCCTATTTAATCTCCTTGTGTCTTCAGTCCTGGGCTGGTTCGTTATCGTGATACGTCTCCTGGTTTCATGTTTCTTGTTCCCGACCCTGGTAGTTTGTTTTTGTTATGTTTGATTTTCCCCCTCGTGGGTTTTGTTTTGTGTTTATTTTTATTTTTTCAATAAATACCCATTTATTTATTGCCTTTGAGTCCTCGCTCCCTCTTCATTTATACCACACCCTGACATAGTGAACCAGCGCCAGGGTCATGGGCGGCCAAGGTTCATTAATGCACGTGGGGAGCAAAGGCTGGCCCTTGTGGTCTGATCAAACAGATGAGTTATAGCTCAAATTGCTCAAGAAGTTAATGCTGGTTCTGATAGAAAGGTGTCAGAATACACAGTGCGTTGCAGTTTGTTGTGTATGGGGATGCATAGCCGCAGACCAGTCAGGGTGCCCATGCTGACCCCTGTCCACCGCCGAAAGCGCCAACAGTGGGCACGTGAGCATCAGAATTGGACCACGGAGCAATGGAAGGAGGTGGCCTGATCTGGTGAATCACGTTTTCTTTTACATCATGTAGATGGCCGGGTGCGTGTGCATCACTTACCTGGGGAACATATGGCACCAGGATGCACTATGGGAAGAAGGCAAGCCGAGAGGCAGTGTGCTGCTTTGGGCAATGTTCTGCTGGGAAACCTTGGGTCCTGCCATCTATGTGGATGTTACTTTGACATATATTACCTATCTAAGCATTTTTGCAGACCATGTACACCCTTTCATGGAAACGTTATTCACTGGTGGTTGTGGTCTCTTTCAGCAGGATAATGCGCCCTGTCACAAAGCAAAAATGGTTCAGGAATGGTTTGAGGAGCACAACAACGAGTTTAAGGTGTTGACTTGGCCTCCAAATTCCCAAGATCTCAATCCAATCCAGCATCTTTGGGATGTGCTGAACAAACAAGTCCGATCCATGGAGGCCCACCTCGCAACTTACAGGATTTAAAGGATCTGCTGCTAACACCTTGGTGCCAGATACCACAGCACACCTTCAGGGGTCTAGTGGAGTCCATGCCTCGACGTGTCAGGGCTGTTTTGGCAGCAAAAGGGGGACTAACACAATATTAGGATTTTTTATTAATGTTATGCCTGATCGGTGTATATACAGTATATGGTTTCAGGTTGTTTTCCTCTAAAACCTAAAATAAAATATAAGACATAAAAGCGTCCGTTATCTATCATTAAGGAAGTACAGTATGTTGGTCAATATGAATCGTAACAATCTCTGTTAATTGTAAAACCTTCTCCATATATATGACCAGATAGCAAATTATGTATTCTAGTAATTCACAAAATCTAACAGGAATCTTTAAGCATTTATTCTAAAGCTAAACTTTGCTGAATGCACTGGCAAAATCAATCAAAACTCTGCAAAAGCAAAGACAAACTTCTTGGTCTTTCTAGTTGTAAACTGGGTGACTGCTAATACATAAAGGATATCATATCACTTAGTCTGCAACTTTATTACTTTGTAAAAGGAACATAACCTTTTTTAAGTAAGTGACTTGAATGGACATCTTTGTTTTTGGCTATTTTTACTGTTAGTTGTGGATCTGGCCTGGCTGGCTTTAATGCTGGCCGGTAACAAGAGCAAGAGTGTAAACTATTACTACTGTAGGGTCATCAGCAAGAGTACACATGGCTTGTGTTTGCCCTTTAGGGGCTTAAGACACAATTTATTGGCTAATAAATGACTGAAATAGATGGACTAGAACATTGCATTATAAACCATAGGGCATAATTAGTAATGTTTTCAGAAAAGCATAATGAAGGCAAGTGAATTATTTTTGCTCTGATGCATTCTCTGTAATTCCTGGGGCCCCATGTTAGGTTGAACTGAAAGTAATAACAGAGTTAATGCAAGAGTGAGTTACTCAAATCAGGTATGTCCTTATTATGAATACATTGTTCAAGCTTTAAAGACAACAAAGAAAGGAAAGCTGTGGAATAATTATCTACCTAATAAAATACATTTTATTTACTTGGCTGACAATGAATGGTAGTTTTGTTTATTTGACAGGATGTTTTTTTTTCACCTGTAAATCTGTATCTATATCATCTGCACCAACTAGTACTTACAAAATAATAATGAAAATATATGTAATTAAAAAAGTAAAAATGCAAATAAATACAATGGAAAAAAAGAGAAAATGTTATTTAAATAATAATAAAAAATACATTCAAAGTTAAAAAATAAATTAAGGAAATTAAGGAAAAGGAAAACAAAACTAGAATAAGTCAATAGTAAAAATAATTACAGATTTTCACTGCTTTTTTTTTTTTTAAATGGTGATTTTCATTTTAACTGACCTAAAGTCACACACCCACATATCAGAATCACTTTTCATAAATATATACTTGTTTACTTTCATGCACACCCGACCCAATACAACTAGATGTGGGAGTGGAAAAACAAACCCTTTGTTATGAATATTAATTGATCAGGGGAAGAAGTTCATGCTATGCTGCCAACAGCAAAGACAAATCATTAACATAATAAAATGCAATTCTCCTGTATTCACCCCACCCTAAACATGAAGCATTTCAAGATTTTAACAAATACATTAAATCAATGGTTCTTAATTGACTTTAAATTCTCATTCAAATACAAAGCTAAACTGCTTCCATATCTGATAATTCTGCATGCACAGTGCTTAGACAGAGATCACCATCCAAATACTGCTAGTCGGTTTGCGTTTTTATCACATGCTAACAACTGACACTCTTTAGAGAAATAAATTAGCACATTGTTAGACAAAGCTTTGTCACTGCCAACTTAATTAGAGCTAATGCATCAGCAAGCCTGCCTAGTCGAGTTGATTTGGTTAGGGGGTTTTAAAATAGGCCGGTCTGACAGCACAAATGTAATTTCACCTTAAAGATGAATTGTCAGTGCCACAGTGTAGCTCCACGTGAATGACAGCTCATAAATACTCAATAGTACATTGCCAAGTAAATAGTTTTAAGGACCCCGAGCAAGTCGTTTGCTCTCATTTAAATAAGTGCAGGTGCTTTAGGTTGGTGCAAGTTCTTAAGTCTGAAGCCCATTAATTCTGTCTGTCTATTCTTCTCGATCTACAGCGCCTTAGTGCATCAGTTTTGTACCTTCCTAAAACAGCTGCCTCAAACGGCAGGTGCACCAAAATGGCCTTTCATGCATTGCCATCAACCCGAGTTGTGTTTGTGCTGTTCTCGACAGGCAGGTTGTCCTGCAGATATCAGTGGAAGCTCCAGATGTGAGGTAGAACTGTTGGCTACAGCTCAATGCACCAATCCACAGGTCCTCTCAGAAACACAGGCATGAGAGAAGATGGGGAAAGATATTTCAGCAAGACCCTCCAGGCTGAGCCCTACCTTATGAATGTGTGAAACATGTCACTTTAGAGCAAGCAAAGCGACTCTTCACAGCTCCTGTGGTCTCGCAATGGGCTCCCACTGCTTCTGGAAATTGCTCCTCAGAAACAGAACAAAGTCAAACAGAAAGGAAAATGGTTCTGTTAAACAACCATTCTTCCCAGTGTTGGAGGAAGAAGCTGCTAGAGAACATAGCTGCCATCGCAGTTGGGGGGGACGACAACCTGTGAGTGATAATTAGGATGTGACCAAAAAGTAGAGTTCATTACATTACAACCAAGAGTTTGAAGATGCTGTTTATTTGTGAGCATGTGAAAGAACGTTTTGCCAAGCAATTATTGACAGCCCCATGGAGTTTTGCCGCCACATTAAGATGATTATTGGATTCTAAGGGAAGAAAATATGAATATTTTCACAATACACATTGTATTCCTGTATTACCATGAAAGCTCCTTCATATGTTTGTATTAGATCATAAATGTGTATAATATCACACTTGATCACAGATGAAACATCATAAGGAAGGACAAGCAGCAACTATGTCTAAAATTCATTGATTTGTTTTTACAGGTCTTCAAAACTATGAAGATTGGAATGTTCCAACCATTTCAGTTGGTAGACTTATCCATTTCAATTATAAACCTTCATTTACTAGAAAACAACTCAAGAGACTGTTACAGCACTTTGTACTGAACACCACTTTCCTGAAGTGCTGCTGTCCTGCAGAGTTTAGCTAAAAAAAAAAAACCTACCTATAGCCTTAGGCTGAAACCGAAATGCCCCCTATGCCCACAAATAGGGCATTATTTAAGGGGACAGCTATTTGCAGTGGTGTTCAAAGCCATAGTGGACGCTTTCGAGTGTACTCATTCTATACAGCCGATGTACACTCAACAGCTGTCTCAACACTTGTTCCCATTCAGTCGGTCACTCTCGACGCCACGTCGGAGTACCGACGAATAGGAATCTCGCTCGTCAGAGCCAATCTACTTCGAGTGAAACTAAACGAGCCAATGCACATTGGCATGCAATGATTGCACCAGATGCTCATGCCACGCAGCGCGGGTATAAATGAGACACAGGTGTTTGCATCAAATTAGCTTTTTGCTTCGGAGCCGAGTGGTAGATGGTTCAGCCAGATATCACTCTCTACTTCGCAGTCCTGACTGGAAAGAAGCCTGCCCTTTTGGAAGCGATCTCTTCAGTCGGTGTTGGTGTGACGGCACTGCAGCGGGTCGTGTGGTTCTTTGATCATCTCTCTTTTCTCTTTTTTGAGCAAACACAAAGGCTGTTCTCACAGCTGGTTCAGTGCGCTAGGTGGAGAGCGCTGAAAAGCCGCTCTTACGGCTGGTAAGAGAGCGCCTTCATGTGAGAGAGCGCGCACGTCAGGCTGCACTATCCCCTGACTGTGTCGCCGCGACCCCTCCCCCTGCGTGCTTCAGTACCAAGGAGAGTGTCCTTCTATTAGAGCAACACAGATAGAGCTTGCGTCCTTTTCAGGATGACATTCTATCTGTGTGTTTCTGGATGCGGTGGTTATCTGTCACGAGGGATGGTCACAAGCGCTGTATCTCGTGTTTGGGTGTTCAGCACACTGAGGCAGCGCTGGTGGATGACTCATGTTCTCACTGCGGGAACATGACCATCTCGGAGTTGCGGTCGAGACTCCATCTCGCAAGGGGTGGAGTCCCCGTGCCTCTGCCTCGATCTAATCCTCCACAGAGGGTTACTTCAGGCAGTAGCGCGGGTGATCTGAGGATTACGGTGAGCGCGCTTCCCCCAGGGACCCAACCCCCGGGGAACCCTCACCCCTCCCGCACTTCGTAGCCAGTAGAGCTGCCTTTGGAACGCGGTGGGCCACCCACGAGGTGTGTACCATCCGTATCTTTCGGGACTCCTCTTGACGATCAGATGTCCATTGCTGCATCGGAGGGAGGGTCAGAAGTTTCTGGAGATGACGTGTCGGCGCAGGGGGCTCCTTCGGGAAGATCCGCTGTGTGCGATACGGATCCGGAAATGATGGCCATGCTTTCCCGGGCCGCTGAGAGAGTCGGGCTCGCGTGGAACCCTCCACCGTGTCCCGAACCCTCGAGGCTGGACGATTGGTTTCTCGGGGTGGCCCGTGCTGGTTCTCAGCGCCCCATCCCAGTTCCTTTCTTTCCGGAGGTGCATGATGAGCTCACTAGGTCATGGACGGCACCTTTCACTGCCCGAAACCGGCCCAGTGGCTCCTCCTCCCTCACCACCCTCGATGGGGGAGCGCAGAAGGATTACATGCAGGTTCCTCCCGTGGAACGGGCCGTTGCTATGCAACTGTGCCCTAACTCCACTTCTAGGGGGAACCCGTGTCTCCCCTCCCGGGCCTGTAGGTACTCGTCCGATCTGATCGGAAAGGCCTACCAGGCTTGTGGGGATGCTGCCTCCTCCTTACACGCTATGGCGTTGTTGCAGGTCCATCAGGCCCAGGCACTGAAGACCTTGCACGAGGGTGGTCACGATCCCGCAGTTCTCCAGGAACTGAGAACCGCAACGGACCTCGCGCTTCGTGCGACGAAGGTTACGGCGCGGGCAGTGGGTCGTGCGATGTCCACTATGGTGGTCCAGGAACGCCATCTCTGGCTGTGTCTGGCTGACATGAGGGAAACCGACAAGATCAGGTTCCTTAATTCCCCCGTGTCTCAGACCGGCCTCTTCGGCGACGCGGTCCAGAACTTCGCCCAGCAGTTCACGGCCGCACAGAAGCAGACTGAGGCGATCAGTCACATCCTGCCACGGCGGACAGCTGCTGTCTCCACCCCGCCGCCGGCAGCGCCTCAGCCTGTTCGTCGCCGAGGGCGGCCGCCTGCGTCTGCCTCCGCTCCCGCGTCGCAGCAGCAGCCTCCACCCAAGCGACGTCGTGGAGCCGGGCGTAAGCAGGCCGCCCCGTCCGTCCAGGCCTCTGCCAAGAGGGGTGGCAAGAGCAAGGGCAAGCGGCCCTGAGACGGGCGACCTGGAGATGGGGAGGACTGCTCTTCTGGAGACGGTGACCGCACCGCTCCATCCCCCGGAGGAGGGCCGGGTGGAGAATCTTGTGTTCCGTTTTGTTTCTGGTCCTGCCCTTCGGGCTGTCCCTGTCCCCCCGTGTCTACCCAAATTTTCAATAAAAGAGCAGTTTCCCCTATCTCCGGGTCCCCAGGGGGCTCGGAGGGTTGTGGCCGGTCAAACCCCGGACCACACTCATCCTCCCCCTTCGCCAGCGGGCAGCAGTGGACGATCCCCTCACGGACCTTCTGCTCACCTGTGGAATCAGGTAAGTGTTGCAATGCACACTCACACCTCGCTGCGGGCCGCCTCCACGAGACAGCCGCCCCAGCCCATTACCTGCATTCCACCTCACTGCCCCACGGTGGGTACGCCGGTGGTCCCTTTGGTCCCGCTTGCACGGTCTCTGCGAGCCTGGCTAGCGCTCCCCAGTCCGTCCCGCTGGCTCATTCGGACCATCAGGCTCGGCTATGCGATTCAGTTCGCCCGGCGCCCCCCCCCAGGTTCAAGGGCGTCCGCTTCACTTCGGTGAACGCCGCAGACGCCCATGTCCTGCGTGCGGAGATCGCAGTATCGCAGTCCTACTGGCGAAGGACGCTACACGGCCGAAGTCCCGAGATGGGCGTGGCAACGCGGCACTCACCGGGTGAGCATCACACCGGCCTGCCGGCAATCCTTCAGCCCATGGTCAGACCCCTCGTTCCTTCGGGCCGGAGTGCCTCTGGAACAGGTGTCCAGGCATGCTGTGGTCTTCACGGATGCCTCTGCCATGGGCTGGGGAGCCACGTACAATGGGCATGCAGTGTCAGGGGTTTGGACGGGCCCGCACCTGCATTGGCACATCAACTGCCTCGAGTTGCTAGCAGTGCATCTCGCTCTGAGCCACCTCAAAAGGCTGCTACGGGGCAAAGATGTACTGGTCCGCACGGACAACACCGCGACCGTTGCGTATATATACCGACAAGGTGGTCTGCGCTCCCGTCGCATGTCGCAACTCGCTCGCCATCTCCTCCTCTGGAGTCAGAATTGCCATTCATGTCCCTGGTGTGAGCAACCGTGTGGCCGACGAGCTTTCACGAGCTGCGCTCCCAGGGGAATGGCAACTCCACCCCCAGGTGGTTCAGCTGATTTGGAGACAGTTTGGGGCGGCACAGGTCGACCTCTTTGCCTCCCCAGAAACTCTGTGCAAGGTCAGGGAGGACGAGGAGCAGGTCCTGTTGGTGGCGCCTTAGTGGCCCAAACGGACCTGGTTCCCAGAACTTATGCTCCTTGCGACAGCCCCTCCTTGGTCGATTCCTCTGAGGAAGGACCTTCTGACTCAGAGACGGGGCACCCTGTGGCACCCGCGTCCAGATCTGTGGAAGCTTCATGTCTGGCCCCCGGACGGGACGCAGAGGTTCTAGGTGACTTACCCCAAGAGGTAGTTAACACCATCACTTCGGCACGAGCACCGTCTACAAGACTTATGCTTTGAAGTGGAACCTGTTCGTCGAGTGGTGTTCTTCTCGCCGAGAAGACCCCCGAAGATGTTCGATCGCGTCTGTGCTTTCCTTCCTGCAACGAGGGTTGGAGCATAGGCTGTCGCCCTCCACCCTCAAGGTCTATGTTGCTGCAATATCCGCCTATCACGACCACGTAGAAAGTAAGACAGTTGGGAAGCACGACCTGGTCGTCAGGTTCCTCAGGGGGTGAGACGGTTAAATCCTCCTCGACCCCCCTCCATACCCTCTTGGGATCTTGCTCTGGTGCTCCGAGCACTTCAGAATGCCCCATTTGAGCCCTTGCGGTCAGCAGAGCTAAAGATTCTGTCTATGAAGACTTTGCTGTTGGCCGCACTGGCCTCCATTAAGAGGGTAGGGGACCTGCAGACATTTTCGGTCGACGAATCGTGCCTAGAGTTCGGGCCGGGTGACACCCACGTGGTACTGAGACCCCGGCCTGGCTATGTGCCCAAGGTTCCTACCACTCCCTTCAGGGACCAGGTGGTGAACCTGCAAGCGCTGCCCCCGGACGAGGCAGACCCAGCCCTAGCTTTGCTCTGTCCCATCCGCGCTCTGCAGATCTACGTGGATAGAACTCAAAGCTTTAGGACCTCAGATCAGCTCTTTGTCTGTCACGGAGGCCAGCAGAAGGGAAAGGCTGTCTCCAAGCAGAGGATGGCCCACTGGATAGTGAATGCCATCACATTGGCTTACCAAGCACAAGGTGTGCCCTGTCCGTTCAGGGTGCGAGCACACTCTACTTGAAGTGTTGCATCCTCCTGGGCGCTGGCACGTGGCGCCTCGCTGTCAGATATCTGTAGAGCTGCGGGCTGGGCGACACCCAACACGTTCGCTAGATTCTATAGTCTACGTGTAGAGCCAGTGTCCTCCTGTGTTCTCGCCTCAAACGGATAGAAGCACTGAGAGGCCCTGGCTCTTGTCGGCTTGCTGCGCCACGGCGCTTTATTTCTCCAGAAGCAACCTCTGTCGAGTCCTCCATCACCCTCGGTGCCGGACGTTGGGGAACGTCTGGCATCAGACCCCTTGCCGCTGAATCCTTGAGAACCGGTACTGGGCTGGGGATATATGAGTGACCCTGTGGGGATCCCATATATTTTTCCACGGTCGCTCCTACGGGAAGCCCGTGTCTTTCCCTTGGGAGAGCCTTCCCGTCACTGGGACTGAGCCCCCTCTCTCCATTGCGGGCTACGGCTCAGCATTGTACTCCACATAACTCCT
Organism: Rhinogobio ventralis; assembly: GCA_039654625.1. NCBI lineage: Eukaryota > Metazoa > Chordata > Actinopteri > Cypriniformes > Gobionidae > Rhinogobio > Rhinogobio ventralis. Next base: position 20,414,618 of record CM077198.1, read on the forward strand.
TCGGGGTACGATGTGGGCTCCGCAGCGTTCCCTTCACTAGGGCACGCTTTCCCAGTGTTATCCAATAGTCACTGAACGGGTCATGCGGAACAGCAGTGATGGACTTCTCTGTGTGAGCCCCGTCTCATCAGGTAAGAGAGCTCAGGAGGCTCACACGGGGCACTGGATGGGGGCAGAGGCCATGGCGCTTTGGTAGGGATTCCTATTCGTCGGTACTCCGACGTGGCGTCGAGAGTGACCGACTGAATGGGAACATCTCGGTTACGTATGTAACCCTCGTTCCCTGAAGGAGGGAACGGAGACGCCACATCCTGTCGCCATGCCCTCTGCACCCTGCTGGGGTGCCAGTCTACCTATTCGGCTCCTCAGCAAAAAGCTAATTTGATGCAAACACCTGTGTCTCATTTATACCCGCGCTGCGTGGCATGAACACCTGGTGTAATCATTGCATGCCAGTGTGCATTGGCTCGTTTAGTTTCACTCGAAGTAGATTGGCTCTCGCGAGCGAGATTCCTATTCGTCGGTACTCCGACGTGGCGTCTCCGTTCCCTCCTTCAGGGAACGAGGGTTACATATGTAACCGAGACGTTTTCATTTACTCCTTCAAGTGAACTGTGCTGCGTTCCAGTTCATTTTTATTATGCCCTTCACTTGCTAACTTCCCTCCGTCTCATTCACTCGGATGTGCGTTATCGCTTGCGTTGCATGAGTGCCCACTACTGGCCGAACTGGAACGTCCTAAGCCCTTGATCACTTGGAATCCACTATGGAGTTGATTTATTATAAATTTTTTTCCTTTACGAAATTGTTTAATGCAGCATTCTATGTGTATTTGTGTGTTTGTGTTGTTTTAAATGTTTTTAAAAATAATTAAAATATCATAGAGTTGTTTGTGGTGGGGTAAATTAAACACGATATGCGGTGACGTCACATTCGTATTGCATTGTGGTATATGAAGCTGCCTAAAGTGTACATATGAAGTAGACTCACTCCCTCAATCAAAATCGAGAGCGATGGTCTGTCCATATAAACTTCCCTCGTCCACTTCACGAAGTGGAACGCACTTCAAAATGGCGGCGGGGATTCCCCCGAGGGGAAGTGCTTAGGGAAGTTCGCAAGTGCGTGTCTAAAAGTGGAGTGGAACGCAGCCCTGTACTAATGGACTAACAGAGGGAATAGTGATTGAGGAACATTTTTTTTTTTTGTGAAACATTTGTATCTAAGTATATACAGTATCTATAATACTCAAATAAAGTATTTTTTTTTAAATAAAAAATAAATAATTAAAAAAAAAATAAAAAAAAATATATATATATATATATATATATATATATATATATATATATATATATATACACTCACCTAAAGGATTATTAGGAACACCTGTTCAAGTTCTCATTAATGCAATTATCTAATCAACCAATCACATGGCAGTTGCTTCAATGCATTTAGGGGTGTGGTCCTGGTCAAGCCAATCTCCTGAACTCCAAACTGAATGTCAGAATGGGAAAGAAAGGTGATTTAAGCAATTTTGAGCGTGGCATGGTTGTTGGTGCCAGACGGGCCGGTCTGAGTATTTCACAATCTGCTCAGTTACTGGGATTTTCACGCACAACCATTTCTAGAGTTTACAAAGAATGGTGTGAAAAGGGAAAAACATCCAGTATGCGGCAGTCCTGTGGGCGAAAATGCCTTGTTGATGCTAGAGGTCAGAGGAGAATGGGCCGACTGATTCAAGCTGATAGAAGAACAACTTTGACTGAAATAACCACTCGTTACAACCGAGGTATGCAGCAAAGCATTTGTGAAGCCACAACACGCACAACCTTGAGGCGGATGGGCTACAACAGCAGAAGACCCCACCGGGTACCACTCATCTCCACTACAAATAGGAAAAAGAGGCTACAATTTGCACGAGCTCACCAAAATTGGACAGTTGAAGACTGGAAAAATGTTGCCTGGTCTGATGAGTCTCGATTTCTGTTGAGACATTCAGATGGTAGAGTCAGAATTTGGCGTAAACAGAATAAGAACATGGATCCATCATGCCTTGTTACCACTGTGCAGGCTGGTGGTGGTGGTGTAATAGTGTGGGGGATGTTTTCTTGGCACACTTTAGGCCCCTTAGTGCCAATTGGGCATCGTTTAAATGCCACGGCCTACCTGAGCATTGTTTCTGACCATGTCCATCCCTTTATGACCACCATGTACTCATCCTCTGATGGCTACTTCCAGCAGGATAATGCACCATGTCACAAAGCTCGAATCATTTCAAATTGGTTTCTTGAACATGACAATGAGTTCACTGTACTAAAATGGCCCCCACAGTCACCAGATCTCAACCCAATAGAGCATCTTTGGGATGTGGTGGAACGGGAGCTTCGTGCCCTGGATGTGCATCCCACAAATCTCCATCAACTGCAAGATGCTATCCTATCAATATGGGCCAACATTTCTAAAGAATGCTTTCAGCACCTTGTTGAATCAATGCCACGTAGAATTAAGGCAGTTCTGAAGGCGAAAGGGGGTCAAACACAGTATTAGTATGGTGTTCCTAATAATCCTTTAGGTGAGTGTATGTATATATATATATATATATATATATATATATATATATATAACCTTTTATGTATATGAGGATTTGTCCCAGCAAATATATAACACTGCCTTCATTTTCATGCAATCAGTAAACATCACTAACACAAGCACAACAGTAGTTGCCAGCAGTAAAACAGCAATGATTTTCAACATGTTGTTTGCCTGTGATGTAAATGTTCCAGCACAAGTACAGCCTGACTCATCTGTGCCCATAGAGAAAGCCAGCCCAGCTTGTGACTGTTTTCTAGAGCAGCCATCAGTTGGTCTCTCTAGTGGATAGGCATATTCCTGCAGGGCACCAATAAAATAAGGAAATGGGAGTTCATAGGTGACAGGAGCCGTCTGATCATCTGCGCTTCGGTGGACAGTGGCCCAGGTTGGTTTGGTGATTAATGGCTCAGGACTGATGCAGAGGAACATGTACTAATGGATAGATTGCACACCAGCCAGACTGAGCTAACATAGCTTCAAGGCTTCTGATAATGTAATTTAACATCCAGCTAATTCTTCTCTGCTCAATTTATCATGGTTTTACTCCGGCTGAGGGCCATGAAGGTAGAGGATGGGGTGAGATTATAAGACGGAAGGTAAGGTGGTAAAAGTAGAAAGTTTAACACAGATTCAGCGGATGCACATTAATCTCACATCTCTGCTGTCGTATTATCTGTATTCATGCTCACTAGTGTTGCTGAGATTAGGTGTTTTGTTCAGGGGGAAAAGAGCAGGATTATGATCTCTATATGTATTTGAAGACATGTTTATGAGGGAGGTGTTGAAGGGAAAGCATGGTGGCAGAGGGTGCTGTAGCATAGAAGATTTAGTCTATTTAGTTTTGTATCAAATACAATGTGATTTTCAGTGATCAAGGTCTGGCAGTAACAGACCCATCAAATATAATATCTCTAGACATACCAAAATGCATATATGTACATTTTTTTGTGTTCATTTGTGAGTTTTATTACCATCCCTTTTGTTACTGGTTAGTCAACTAACTACGCAGTGAATCTGAGTCGCAGTGAATCTGAAATAGTGACATATATTTTTGTATTGTTACATCTCCGTGTAATGGACAATCAAAAAAAATATATAGTTTCAATCTATTGGTTGTTGATTAAGATGTGGGCATTTTATATTTCTGCATACACCTGCAGTCCTGCATACACCACCAGAGAGAAGTCTTCTGTTTCACCAGAAGATTGAGTTAAGATATTTTGATTAAACATTTCTAAATTATTTTAAGAAAGTTTCTGCTCTGTGAGCAAAGCACAAACACATATATGGCTATTGATGTAGGTTAGATGCTGGTAGAGAGATCACTGTTAACATTGTCATTTGAAAAAGAAAGCATTGGTTTAAGTGTTTTTGCCTTAATGGATAAGAACATCAAAGACCTGATGTATGTCCTTCTGTAAGAACAGCCATTGTTATGCTAGTCCCCACTGGATTGCTTTGATGATAAAAATGCTCAATGGCTGTCAGTCCTTCTTTGAAGTCTATTTGAAATGTTTCAGAATGTGGTACCAGTCCCTGCATATATACTTTGAGTTTCTTCATGTTCAAAAATTTGCCACAAGAGAATTGTTAAAAGCCACTGTAAATCTACAAAAAAACAACAAAAAAAACACCACTAAGAGTTAGTAATTTATGTGATCACGCTAATGGGACTTGCATGTCTACAACTAAGTAATCTCAAGGCTTTAAATGAATCTGCAGGGGTCTTGATGTTTTTTTGTGTGTCATATACGTGATGCTATCAGTACTATGTCAGTCTGGCTGACAACTGTGGATACAACTGCAAGAGAAAACTCAAAGACTGCAGTAAAGGATTCTTTGAATGGTAGAGAGACACCTTGATCAGTTGGCACACAGATTTGAATTGAACCCCAAGGACACAAACACGGTTCCAAGACTTCATTGTAAGGCAAAAGGGTGACCACTTATGTCAAAATCTTTTCTAGAAGAATGCCTAATATAAACAGATTAAACCATCTATGTGTTTACAAAAAGCTAAACATATTCATGTTTTCTATATGGTCAAACAAAGAGATGGTTTTATGATATCTGGGGGTTGCTTTGTTGCCTCTGGCACAGAGTGGTTCAACATTTGCACTGCATGATGAAATCAGAAGAATACCAAATATGTTTTGGAGTGCAATGTTGAAACCAGTGACAGAAACACTAGACGTAAAGATAAAGATACAGAACAGCACTTGGTGAAGTACCTACAAACCATTCTCAAACAAAGAACCTGCAACAAGACAAGTACAGGGGTTTATACAAAATTCACAGCTTATGAACTGGCCCCCTTTCAATTCATGAGGGTGAATTTGAATTTAATTGAAGTTAAATTTACTGTATTTTGGAAAATTAAGTATTTTTCCACTTTGAATTGTCCTTCCACCCAATTCTGAATGGTGCAATCCCGGGGTGCAGTAAACTCATCCATGAACAAATGCTGTCTCATTAAACATACAGGAGGAATGCCAATAATTTAGTGTGAAACTAGTGTGAAACTGAACTTTAAATTTACTAGTATTACTGATTTAAAACTGCACATCTTGATAACTTGCTGACAGCGATTCATGGCCAAACTGGAGCAATTCGGCAAACAAACTGAAGGGACTGAATTTGAATGGATTGACAAGCTGCTGAAGGATTCAGAACATAAGCATTATAGTATTTGGTGAACAAATTATTGATTTTCTCAAAAAAAAAAAGACTTTCAGTTTTTCCCCCCTGGCTCTGTAATTCTGTTCTGATGGATAATGCCTGCCTGTGGATTTAAGATTTTCAGATTACTGTCATCAAGGCCAACTGATGGATAGATTTATAACCCACTGGCAATTTTTTCCAGTTTTCTGTATTTATTTATCTGTCTGTCTGTCTATGTGGGCAGATTTATTCTGCGCCGTGTAAGTTTCAGAATAGAGGCTAAGCATCTAAACTGTCTTTCTGACCTTAAAGTCCTCATTAAACTCCTGAAATTCCCATTACTAGCAGAGTCCTGCCTGTGGGCCAGCAGCATTTAACCTCAAGTTCAGCAGTGCAGGAGGACGGTGAGAGGATGAACAACATGGCAAGAGAAGGAAGGTTAACCCTCTGTTTTGATTCTCTCTCGCCTATGTTTCGCAGCACTTCAGCACAGCGTGGATCCTTTCATAATCATCTATGCATATATAAAATGAAGACATAGACACAGATGTCTCTGAAGTAAAGGTGAAGAAATCTTTTTAAATCTTCCCAGACTGACTAGAGTGAGTGAGAAAAAGATAGAAAACATGACAGAAATGCAGAGGTGCAAGATTGACACCTTGTTTGAAATGTGAAGGTCTGTTACACCGTGTCCTAACTACACGTGACGCCGAAACATGCAATTAAAAGGTATCTTTTCCATCTTAATTAGAGGTTTTGTCCTAACTAGCTGCGACGGTGACACGCGATGATTCTATTTTAGAAACGGTTTCTATTTCTGCGACGTCGCGGCTGGAACAACAACACAAAACATGGCAATGATAATCTCAGTTAATGTTTATGTGCTTTATTTAATGTCAAAAGTGTGTAATATGACTTTGAATATCATTTAGTGCTTCAAGCTTTGTAATGTAGTCATACTAAAAGCAACAATGGATAATTCCCCTCAGATCTTGAAATTAAACAAATGGAAACAAGAACGTTCAAACTGTGAACAAACAAGGATATTCTATGACAAAGATTGTTTTAGTAACTCTTGTTTAGTAAGTGTCAGTGTCTTGTGCTGTAGCCTACGCTTGCTGTGAGAGCCCGCCCACACGCTGTTCTGATTGGCTGTGGTTTTTGATCGATTTTGTTGCATCTTGTAGTCGCATCGCTGGAATATTATCGGGTCGTGTGTAGTTAGGACACGGTGTTAGGGTACAGAAAGGGGAATGAATAGAGTTGTGACGAAGTTCAGAATCAGTGAAGGGTGAGAAAGAACAATCAAGCTGACACGAGGGAGTAAGTTCATCTGCATTCATGCATGCTTTGATTTAGATAGACATTCATACATGTTCCCTTTCAGTTGGTCACGTTCGACGTACGTCAGACGTCACAGACGAATTGGGATCACTTCAGGGAGCCCCTATCAGCTTCGAGATATAGAGAACCGGCCAATGACTATTGCCGTGCGAGATTTGCATCTCGTGCTCCGCCCCGCAGCGCGGGTATAAAGAGCCATTCGGAAGCGAATGCAGCGCACTGTTGTCATTCACTTCGGAACCGAACGCCGTTGATGAAGCACAGACTGCCTGTATTCAGCGAGAGAGAGAGAGAGAAAAAGAGAATTGGCTGAGGATCGTTCCTGTGCTGGTCAGACGGCACAAAACAGCGCGACCGCGGGCTCACCGCTGCTGAAAGCAGAGACCAACTGCTGTTTTCACAGCAACAGTTAAATTTCAAAAAAAAAAAAAAAAACTGTTGGTTCGTGAATTGTTTCACTTGAGAACAGTTGTGCGAACACAGGGACATGGTGCTCAGTCACCTCAGCCGGTTGGATCTTCAGAGGATCTCTTTTCTCGGTATGGAGCTGGATTTGGTCGGCCTGATAGTGCGCCTCACCGAGGAGCGCGTCCAGTCAGTGTTGAACTGCTTGAATTCGTTCAAATGCAGGACAGCGGTACCACTGAAACATTTTCAGAGGCTCCTGGGGCATATGGCATCCGCAGCGGCAGTAACGCCGCTCGGGTTGCTTCATATGAGACCGCTTCAACGCTGGCTACACGACCGAGTCCCGAGATGGGCGTGGCACAGCGGATCCCTCCGTGTCCCTGTGACTCCGAGGTGCCGCCAAACCTTCAGCCCGTGGTCGGACCCTTCATTTCTACGGGCAGGAGTTCCCCTAGAACAAGTGTCCAGGCATGCTGTTGTCTCCACGGATGCCTCATCCACCGGCTGGGGTGCCACGTACAACGGGCTTGCAGTTTCGGGTCTGTGGACAGGGCCTCAACTGCAATGGCATATCAATTGCCTCGAGTTGTTAGCAGTTCGTCTTGCGCTGGGCCGCTTTAAAACGCCGCTACTGGGCAAGCACGTTCTGGTCCGTACGGACAACACTGCGGCCGTTGCGTACATCAACAAACAGGGTGGTCTACGCTCCCGTCGCATGTCACAACTCGCCCCCCATCCCCTCCTATGGAGTCAGAAGCATCTGAGATCGCTTCATCAGAGCATCAGAGGGCGCCCTTTGAGCCTTTGCAGTCAGCTGAGTTAAAAATCCTGTCTCTGAAGACAGTACTCCTGACTGCATTGGCCTCTATCAAGAGGGTAGGGGACCTGCAGGCATTTTCGGTCGACGAATCGTGCCTGGAATTCGGGCCCAGTAACTCTCATGTAATCCTGAGACCCCGGCCCGGATATGTGCCCAAGGTTCCCACCACTCCCTTCCGGGACCAGGTGGTGAGCCTGCAAGCGCTGCCTTCGGAGGAGGCAGACCCAGCCCTAGCTTTTATCTGTCCAGTCCACGCTCTGCGGACTTACGTGGACAGAATGCAAAGCTTCAGGACCTCCAAGCAGAGGATGGCCCACTGGATAGTGGATGCCATCGTCTTGGCATATTAAACCCAAGATGTGCCTTGCCCGCTCGGGTTAAGAGCCCACTCCACTAGGGGTGTAGCTTCTTCCTGGGCATTGGCTCATGGCGCCTTGCTGACAGATATTTGTAGAGCTGGGGGCAGGGCGACACCTAACACGTTCGCTAGATTTTATAGCCTCCGTGTAGAGCCGGTATCTTCCTGTGTGCTCGCTTCCCATAGTCAGTAACACCGAAGTGCCCGTTCTAAGTGTCGGCTTGCTGCGCCACTCCCTTCCCTATGGAACGGATACGTGCGCTTATATGCTCCAGTCGAGTTCCCCAGAACGGCGAACCCTGTTGAGTCCTCCGCAACCCGTGGCAGTCGGATGTGGCGGAGCGTCCGACGCCAGGTCTAACACTTGTATGCATTGGTGGAACTTGTGTTAGGCTGGGTTCCATATGTTGTGACCCCCACGGTGGTCCCATATGTGTATTCTTCCACAGTACGGCTCCCTACGGCGAGCCTGTGTCTTTCCCTCGGCAGAGCACTCTGCCGTCTCAGTTAGGTGTTGTTCCCCCACCTGTTTGGCCGGGGTCACCCCTGGGACTTCCGTATGTTGCACTGCCCACGGCCAGTCCATACGTGTATTCTCCACATGGTACTCCCTTCGGGCATGATGTGGCTTCCGCAGCGTCCCTCTGGGCACGCTTTCCCAGCGTTATCCAATAGTCTGCTGAATGGGTCTTGCAGAACGGCAGTGTGACTCTCCCTGCGTGAATTTCCCGCCCGCAACAGTCGGGGTCTGAGGGGCTCTCGCTGGGCGCTGGAAGTGGTAGTAACTGTGGCGTTTTCCAAAGGGATCCCAATTCGTCGGTGACGTCCGACGTACGTTGAACGTGACCGACTGAAAGGGAACGTCTCGGTTACGTATGGTAACCCTCGTTCCCTGAAGGAGGGAACGGAGACGTACGTCCCGTCGCCACAGTTGCTGTACCATCACTGCATGGCCGAGTCACTAGTTCGGCTCCTCAGTGAAAAACAACAGTGTGCTGCATTCGCTTCCGCTTTATACCCGTGCTGCAGGGCAAATCTCGCACGCCAATAGTCATTGGCCGGTTCTCTATATCTCGAAGCTGATAGGGGCTCCCTGAAGTGATCCCAATTCGTCGGTGACGTCCGACGTATGTCTCCGTTCCCTCCTTCAGGGAACGAGGGTTACCATACGTAACCGAGACGTTTTCATGTGCTCTATAGCCTGTGATCATGCACATCACCTTTGACCTTTGACTCGTTTACACCCACATTAGTAGCATCTCAGGCATTTCAAGCTTGAATCACTTTACCTCCACCAAACATGCTCAAGGCACATAACCAAGTCAATATTTCATTATGTATCTATCATTGATATGACCTCAACATTCGACTGGAGAATATCTATCTGTATATTTATGTTAGCTGAAGTTGTTACAGAAATATACAGACTTATGAAATATTTGAAAATATTAAATCTATACATTGTATAAACACATTTTCTTTTCTTCACTGAATGATGTTAACATGAACAGTCTTTAATTCATATGATTGCTCATCCTTGAAGATGAAATTGTTTTTTATTGAAACGTATTTATAGTAATTTGTAAATGCTGAACAAATAACATTATTAACAATATTCAAATAATGTTGTTAAGCTACTTGCTGTTTCATTAGGACTCAAGATTAATGGGGTTTTTTCTGCAAGACATTTTTTTATTTTTGAATTTGATTTTGCAGATGAATCTTTAAAAATAATAACTTTTATGTTTCTAATACTGTAATGCAAGACTGGTTTGCTTTTCATTTGTTTTTTCTTCCTTTCATTTGTTCAAATAAAATAAATGTTAACTTTTAGACTTTTCTGTATGATTACAATACTGCACTGCTGCAAAAAGGTTTATTATTCGTTTGAATTCATTCATATAAAGAAATAAGTCAATGAACTACCAGTTTTAAGTTTATAAAACTATGCTACAACAAAAAAGTTTTTGATTCCCGTTTGTTTGTTCATTTATATTCATATTTCTGTTTCTGTCAGCCAGTAATGTTCATTCTTATCTCACTTTCTCAAAAAACACATAATCTAATAGTAAACATCAACAGATGGTTGTCAGCAAACGTCTCTGCTTCCTGGTCCAGTAAGCGGACACGAGCATTTGATATGTGAGAAAATCATTGTGGCGTGAGGCTAAAGAATGTGTGAGGATGGATGCTTTCATTTCTTATGAGTTTAAAGCTGAAAAAACCTGGTCCTATGGGGTCTGGACCTGTTTTGGGGCTTCACTGTTTCCATGGCAACATAGGTCTACTTATTACCCATTCGAATAGAAAAGCATAGGTCTTATATGTGTGGCCACTTGAAACCATAATTATCAGACTAGAGAGAGAGAGAAGGGAGAGAGAAGGGAGAGTGAAGGGAGAGAGAAGGTGGTGGGTGGGAGGGTTTGGTTTATAGAGGCCATTTTGGTTTCCTATGGCTACTACGGTGATCCATAAATTGCAGAAAATCCCAAAATTCTTAAATCCCAAAATCCTTTCTTAGCATTCAAAGAATAAATAAAACTTCTGTAATATACAATTAAGTAATTTTCTATAATGTGTTCATAAATGTGTGAAAAATATCTGAATATCAGCTGGATAAGACTGCCTATATTAATTCAACCCTAAATGTGTGTAAAAATAAGTCATAAAGCATATGTTGCTCAATAAGAACATAATCTAGCAAGTTGCCTCATTCATTAGATTCATTACATTTTTGTTTACAGTGCTGGGTAGTTTCAATCCATGTTTGGATCAAATATGAACAAACTCAACCGTTGGTTTAAAAATTTTAATTAAATGTTTAAACTCAACAGTTGGGTTTGTTCATATTTGACTCAAACATGGGTTGAAACAACCCAGCATTTATTATGATTTATTATGAAGTATCCATTATGGTTTTTCCGACAATACAAACCCAGAGTTTTCCCTCTCCTTGTCCAAAATCTGATAACGTTCCAGATTGCCCTCTTGACAATGGACCCACTTTGTAGTAGTAAATTAGAAATCCCTAACGCTAGTTCTGTAATCAAGGATTAAGTGAAAACCTGACTTAAGCATTTCTGTTGATTAAACAGCACGGTAGTGTTATTACATTAATCATGACATCTTATGAAAACTCATTTGCAAATCTAGCTGCATGTCTTATGTCCTATTAGAATCATAAAACAAACATTTCTGTTTGATGCCCACCTGTTAACGCTGATGTGTCAGGAATGCTTGATGTGCAGCGTATCGTTTTGTTAATTACAAATACAATCACCTCTCAAGCCTGGCAAGGAGAGAGAACACCAACACAAAGAGATTTCTCATTAGTCAAAAGCATCTGGATTTCCCCACAGTATGGTCACAGAGAAGAGACACAAGGAGAAAAAAGGAAAGGTGAGAAAGAAAGTTTGAAGGTAATCAGCACTATAATGTTTATTTCTGCATGTCTGTTCTTTAGGCACTGATCTTTTTGCAATGTTTCTTCGTGGCAAAAAAAAACAAAAACATTTAAACCACAAGCGCCTCTCCCCCAAACACACTGAATAACGGAACATCGAAATTCAGTCAACGGTTTACATGAGCGTATTTGCAACACACATTTGGTACTGCGTGTACCTATAGACTTCTGCTTATGCCCTTCTCAAAAAGAAAAACAACTAAAATCATTCAACTTTAAGAGACTGAGAGGAGCAGCAATGTTTTGAATCTGCACAGAAGAGATAGCTTTGACTGTTGATGATGACATGCACACCCCATACTGTACCCCACGACTGCGAGCATTCATTCCCGTTCTTTATCTGAAAGCGACTGTCTTGTCTCCCTGCTCTCCTTGAGGTTAAGACCCCAGGATGTGTCTGCAAGAGGAGGAAAAAGAGATAAAACAAGTGAACAATGTGGTTGCCATTTCTAAAAAGGACCTAAAGAAGCCTCATGAGTCCCGGGCCTTAAAGATGTGTGCCAGGCAGCTATTGTTCCCCCATGTCCCACTACCAACTACAGTTGGTCGCCTATGTGAAACAGGTCCCCGCTCTTTGAAAACCCAGCCATGTGCTAGAAATGAAAATGGGTGCATTTAGAAAGCAAGGTGGGAGATTCAAACTTAGTGTCAGATGGGGAGATGGAGAGTGAAAAGGAGCGAGAGACAGAGATATTGAATAAATAAGAGTGAGATATTGCTATTGAAAAGGGACTGGTGGTTTTGGATGTATTCAGATCAGAGATTTTTCCCCCCTAAACCAATTGTCTGACAAGTGTTGCAGTGTCCTTGCACCTCTCACCATAGCCTAATGGTTGGCCCAATCATTGTGCTGCGAGTGGTTTGTTCTTTAGAATAAGTTTAGTGAACTCCGAACAACTATGTCAAGCCATGCACATTCTCTCACAAATACATACAGTACAAAAACAGTGTCAAATTAACACTTAAAGAGTGAATTTTAACACTACTTAGGAGCATATATGGTCTCACTCTATCAAAAGTAAAAAATACAGTGTTAACCTTACACTGCAGAAAAATTACACCAAGATTATAGAGTGCACACTGTTGTTGTGCAAGTTTTACGGCATTTAACACCTCTGCTGTTGTTTTAATTCCTTTGGATTACACTGTGTTATTAATAAAGTATTCTTTTCAGTGCAATTTTTTTTTACACTATTGTAAGGTGTTAATGTACATGATCAAACATAAAATCAAGAGTCTTCAGATAGAAGTATAAATTCCAATTTTTTGATTGATTGATCTCTTCTTGTCAAATAGTGAGTAGATATCATTAAATTTTGTATGGTCTGTATTGTCTAAATGTTTGGCCAAGCCATGAAAAACGAAGAGTCAGATAGAGAGAAAGTAAAACCTTGCAAACAGTCTAAAGTATATGTTCAGTTCACCCTGTTCTCAATGCTGCATTTCCACTGTCCACAAGCAGAGAAAATGTACAAAATAAAACCTTAAAATATAAAATGAGTGGCTGGTGGTAAGAAACTGTGTGCTATGCAATTTAAACATTAAATAAACTCTGCGGAGATCAATCAAAGCGTCAAATGGATTCTTAACACTGATAAGAGGCCAAGATGAATGGCTGTGAAATGATGCCATTAACTCAGTTGCTGTTTTCATACATTTGTGTTTAAAGTTTATGTGAACTGTGACAAAATAGTGTTTGATTAATTTGTTTGCATTACTGACATTCTGTGTCTTCTCTAAATGCAATTATCATGCCAGTGCTATATGTCAGAAAAGTTTTACTTTTGTAAAGTTACACCAAAGATGTGACTTGTAATCATTGCGATCCATGCAATATTTCAAGTATAGAAAGTGGGAATTCAAAGTCCACATGATGGCTCTCTTTTTTTTTTTCCCACTGTTGCCCTCCATTCTCAGTCTCTTTCCCTTGAAGCATCAAACGTCTCACTTCAAAGTGCCTCATTTGTGGCTGCCTCTTTTCCAGGTGCCAATCCCTACCCTTATATATCTGGTGCAATCTACTAAGCCCCTCTCCATAAAATTTGATGCAACCAGGGGAGATGGGAGGGAGATATTAGAATGGCCATATCACAAGGTGATGGGGTCTATTGATCTTTGAGCATAATTTTTATCACAGGGGGTTATTTGTGATATACGCTTGCAAGCTTGAACAAAAGACAGACACGAGAAGAAGTTTTTTAGTTGTGCTTTTACTTCAGAGGCCATCAATTCCATTCTTATGCTTGAGATTCATCCATAAAAGGGATGTCCACTCATACATATAATAATGGGAGAATTTGTAATACCCATAATGGTGGCTGTAGAACTGCATTGCAATTAAAGCGGTAATTCACTGCTGACAAGATGGGCTTTAAATACAACTTGTCTGTCTATGCAGTAGAAAGGCAAAATGTTTTTTTTGAAATCAGTGCTACATGACTAGAGAAATCTTTAACACTTTTTTACCCTTTAAGAGAGCCAGTGTTGCAATGCTTAATATGAAAAAAAAAGAAGATCCACAAGAAATGTATAAATTTCCAATCAGATTTCATATTGAATGTGATTCCAGGGGGTCCAAACTTCTTTCAACTCCGCATGAACCGAAAGTTGAGTCTGACTTTACTTCAGTATTGTTACATATTTCTGAGTGAAACAGAACACTGAAAAAAGATGGCAGGGTTTAGCCCATCTCCTCACCATCTCCATCTCGTAGCAGACTTATGGTTGAAGAGGAGTGATTAAGGATGTCCTGTCCAAGCCATCAAACTAACGTCATCGGAGAAGGAATCGCATTCCAGAGGGGAAGCAATTTCCAGATTTTGACAAAAGATTAAGACAAATACAAAGTTCTCTAGATGGCGCAGGCTGATAGGTCCTAAACTCAATCTGCTTGCAATCACATCATTCTCCATTGGGCACAGCTGATTGTTAGCCAACAAGCTCGCTGCTCAATCTTCAAATACTTGGTCAGCATTTGATGTAGCAGTTTGTGGCATGCTTTCAGAAACACTCCAACTTCCTCAGCTCCATCTGTATAGATCTGCTACGAGTAATTCATGTATGCGTTTTTGTACAGCGGCATGTCTTACTTGCTCACATAAGTGTGTTGTGTATGTATTGGCAGTAGCAAGTCCTGCTACTTGCTCTGCAGCAGCAGCAATAACCAACAGCAGCAGCAGCGTAGCAGATCTATTCCACCAAGTCCCAACATATCAACATTGTCCTATATCCATTACCATGCCAAACACTCTGAGTTTACATGACAGAAACACATTTTTTCTGGATTACCAGAAAACACAAGACTAGTAATACAAACTAACAAAGTAGGGTAGTGGGGGAAAATTAAATATGTCTAGAATAGTTATTCTAGTTTTCAGTGATAATGACATAAATTATAAACCAAGTATGAAAAATATCCAGAGTTTTCATGTTATTAGATTTTTAACAAAAATGTAATTCGTACCAAGGGGGCGTTTTACCCCACAGGGTAAACATTTTGTATATTTTTTTGGTATGTATTATACACACCTAAACAAACACACATCTGGTCACCTGCACAAATCCTCATTACCTGAAATGCAGCACAGGTGTACAGGTGTCATCCACTCAGCAAGACCGTGTGTGAACAAGACCTTTTTATGGTGCTAAAAACACTGTCAGCATAAACCTTATACTGCTAACAAAGCCAAATGCTTGGCTCCGCAAACTCTTAGATAAAGTGCAGCTCACATGGAATATGTGATGACAGGGCACTCAAAAAAAGAAAAAAAAGAAATCCCAAGCAGACATATCATGCGACATGATGGTATTAATATACCAACGACTCACGATATGTATCATAAAAATGAGTGGGACTATCGGCAAGGAAACCTGAAGCTGTGAACCCGACAACATAAAATCATTAAAAGATACTGAACTTTACACAGCTATCTAGGCATTATAAATGCACTTGTGTCTCAATCGCTTGGCCCTTCAACCTGCTGCCATGGGAATTTCTGTAGCCAGACAGAACAAACAGACATATCCAGACATATAAAGGGATGAATGGGGTTAGCATATACAGGAAGCCATCACCTCAGGCAGACGAAGGGGGTTTTCTGTAAGGGGTCTGTTTGATAATGGAGAAACCTGCAGATAAGATACAACAAGTGCAATTGTCTCTAATCCCATCCGTCAGGCTTTGTGAGAGCATACAGCTCCACTGACACAAATCTGTACTTAGCAGAATCACAAAGGCTATGGATTTGCTTTCAACACGAGTACAGTGAGTTTAGCGGAATAATAAATGTCTACTGTGTCCAGGAGAAGGGTGAAATCGTAGTTCGGGCGTGTGTGCATGCAATTCAAAACAGCTAATGTGGGCAAACCTCACACTCTGCGACCGGATAAACAGTCAGATAAAATTATGTTTTGTTTACTAATCTCTTAATCCACTGTTCTTCTCAAACCAAGAAAGAGTGCAGCAGAGGATGTGCCTGTATAATGGCTAATGTGGCAGAGGACATTCCCTTAGTCCCTTACGAAAAACATTCCCTTACGTAGCCTATTAAATATACTTTAAAACATTTTTTTTTTACATAGTTTTACATAGTCTTATTAAACCTACATTATTTGAAAATATTGATTATAATATTGATAGAAAACAGATATGTTCCTAATTCTGCATATCTGAATTTTTAGACTAGTCCACTGGTAGTGTACATAGGAATTTACTTAAAATCTACTTTACTCTTTTCCTGTCACTGACTGAATTTTCCAGTTATCCATGTTTCACTGTTATTTGGTAGGGGACGCTATGACACATTTTATAGTACAGAATCTCCGGATTAAAATACAGGAGAAGAAGAAGCTGAAACAAATGATAGAAGATTGCTCACGTAAATGTAAAATTACGCGATCATCAAACATTAAACAGCATATAAATCAAAACTGCTTAATGTTACCAACTGATACGCCAAAAACTCATGAAGAAGAAACGACTGAAGCTTTAGGGGTGTTGATGGACTCGATCTACTCCATATATGTTTTGATCATTGTTCTGAATCAAGGCTTTAAACTTTTTGTTTAAAATGTTGCCGTCCTTTATGAAACTTACCCACATTCAAGTGTTGATAAAAAAGGATGCATGAAGCTATAATAACATGTTTTTACAATTAGTTAAAGTGCAGTTAAAGGTATATTTGAACATAGTAGTATACTGAAAGTGCAACAATAATATATAAATAGTAAACTATAATGTTATGTTCACTTAAAGAAAACTTACAAGTATACTTGCAGTATAAAACTACTAAACTAGTAGTTTACTGAGAGTACACTTCAAAGTGTACTTTCATAAACAAAACAAAAAAAATACTACTTATTAAAATAGTAAACGACTAGTATACTTAGCTATTAATTCACTTGTAGTACAGACGCAGTACAAATGAGAAACCCAGTTGTGCACTTAAAGTTTACTACTGTTACACTTAAACATATACTTTTATATATATAAAAAGTTTGCTACTAGTACACATTGATATTTGTATACTTACTACATAAAGTATACTTGAAAATATACTTGAACATTACTTAAGTATACTTCATAAAATTAACTTGAAGTATACTTCTTTTTCGTAAGGGTTATTATTAATTACAGACACACTCCGTCTTACATCATATCTTTCTAGTCTTCTCACTAATGTTTGGTGCACTCAGCCACAAAAAGAGGATGCAACTTCTGGTAGAGAGAGAAAAAAAGGGGTGTTTTGCTATATTCACGCATTTATTTGTTAAAGCTTTATGACACTTCATTTGGTGTAATGTTTTCATTTCTCAAAGAGAAACCAACAGAAACCAAGAGAACAAGATAACTGAGTTCAATCAAAAACCAACAGAGTGCACAGCTTCTAGCCTTAGGCAGTGAGGCTGCTAAATAGGCAAGCTGCAGTCCTCTGTCCTTGATTAACGGTCAGCTCATATGGAGTTCCAGTTTACAAATTTGGAGTTTTATTTTATTTAAAAGCTGAGGAGTGTAGTTTTTTTTTCTCAAATAAGGCCATTTTTAATTGTAAAATATACATTTATGTGATTCATGTCATTCCCAACTGAGTGTGAAAAGACAAGAAACGTTTCACGTTTTCATCATTTTAGGCATACAAAAAAGTGCATATATGCTTATTTTAATGCAAATTAATACAAATATTATTTGCAAATAGTTCAAAATGATTATTTCCCGACTAGAATTAGACCTAGAATTTCCTTAACTGTTCTGTTTCTAAATGTTTTATAAAAAAAAAATGCCCCCCAACTTTAACTTTTTGTTTTGTAACCTATTATTAGGTAAAACTATGATAATTTAAAAAAGACTAAAAAACATGACAGTTATAGTGTCATTGCCACCACAGAAAACAATTGTGTACTGGTTTACCAGAAGCAACATTTTCATAGAGCTTGAGATGAAATATGTTATTTGTGAAGGAAATCAAGGTAAATTCCTTGTGAACAGACTATTTTATTGTGTGTCATTGCCAATCAATCTGTAATTTTGTAATATTTTATTATTTAATTGCATGAATATATAGTAAATACAAGCTATGATTCTTGTAATTTCCACCACCATAATTTAAAATCACAGAATGCTATTAACCCCAATGCATAATTTGAAACGTGTTGGAAGTGACACTGTGTGGTGTGAATTTGTATTACTTTTATTTTTATTGATATTTATCAGAAAAAAGGCAGAAAAATAACAAAATATCTGACCAATAGAAGACAAACTTCAGAAAAAACAACTTATGTATCTCTAATTTAACTATCAAACTGCTGTCGTGTTTGCATCACCATTTTTACTTTTTAAACCTTTTCAAGTAACCAGTTTCCTTCAGGGAACTTACGGGACCAAATCCCGCTACATGATTTATTTGTGTGCGTTTGATAAACAAGACTAGCTATTTCGTCTTCGAATTTTAATCTTATTTTTCATCACTTCAGGCTGGTGCGGCACAAATACAACAGAAATCGTCCCACAGAGATGTAGAGCAACTGAGAATTCAATACTCTGATATTTCCTGCTTTGCCCTCTTAGCCTCTCCAGCAAATAAGAATTATATGGTCAACAATTCCTGCAGCCATACATCTTCTGGAGAACAGGAAATCTCCTCAATACGATATTGCATACACAGTTGCATCAACATCTATTCATATGTCATAGAAAGCAAGGAAATGAATTTTCATCATACATATGCCCAACCCACGAGTTTCCCTATTACGATAAGCAACAAACAGCATTGCTGAGTTTCAGAGGGCCCTTAAAGAAGGAATTGTGTCATAATAAAGACAATTTTTTTTTTTTCCTTTTAGGATTTGTCTGAGAATACAGCCCTGGTCCCAACCAATCAAAGACTTAATTATAGTAGAGAAGGGATGAGTTGTCCTAAGGGATGCTGTGCATGCTGGGTCCCTCTTGACAAGTCACTGTGGTGTTTGAATATTAATGGAAATTATAGCAAGCTCTGGCTTGGGAATGTGTTCAAGTGGAGAGCAAACAAATGCATGCAAAAACAAGAGCTGAGAAATGGGCTTTGAGGGCCATTTAATAGTGTCTGTGTTTGAAAATATGTGTGGGTGCGAGGCAGACATTACATTTCTCCCATTGTTTGGCACCAGAGATCTATATGTGTGAACATGGCATGAGTATGTTCACAGATTTTTGAGAGTAAGTCTGTGATAGGAAGAGATGCTACATACGATCCTAATAATGCCATCTGGTCTTGGGGGAATGTATTAAATCATGTTGTGAAAAACTCAGGGCCACTCTAGTCGCCAGGCATGGGTCCGGTGGGATGAAATTAGCTGCAGTGGCAGGAGATGTTGAGAGGAAGAGTGATAGAAAGAGAGAGAGAAATGGTTAGATATGTAGTTGTCAGATATCAAGCATCCTGCAACGGTGAGCTATGACACAGACACTGTGGGTGTAGGTTTAACTCCTGTCACCAGAACAACAATACACTATCTTATTAACACGTCACACACCTCCTCTCTGTCACCACGCTATCCTGTCAGACTGACACTCACACCTCTGCCTTGAGGCCCCCTTCGGTCTCTCTCCATCGAACTCAAATCCATGTGCCTCAATTCCACAATGTTGTTTATTTCTCCACCTGTGTCTCATTTTCTTGCCCTTTCCTCTAGTGTTACTTTGTTTATTGGTTTATCTTCTTTACTTCATTAAATTAATAGTTCACCCTACATTTAAAGGGGTCATGATATGGATATTTTTCATTATTTTATTATGTTCCTTGAGGTTCACTTTTAATGATAATAAAGTTTTGTTCTGCACAAAAAGCAGTCATATATTCGCAAACAATATTATTTTCAACCCTCATTCTGACCCTCTCTCTGAACAGCTATGATTTATGTGGCTTCCTTAAGGCGTCACTAAACAGTTATGATGAGTGACTAATATCACTGCATTAAGTATCAGTGCCCTCTTGCTGCACGAGAGCAAGTGTTTTGACATTATCCATAAAAAAAAAAACAGTTTTTAACAATAACAAAGTTATTATGAGAGTTAACTCAAGTCGAAATGCAAATCTGCAAAGTCGCATTTGTCATCCGTCACCGTGACATAAAGTGGACTTTTAAGCATGCTTGGAATAACAAGAGAGGAATAACATGGATAGAACTTTTTTCTTGGCATGGGTTGTAATGCATCACAATCAGGTACAAGGAAGGGAGACGACGGCTATAGGTAGGCTAAGACAAAAAGTTATATTTTTTCGCAACTTGGTTATTGACTTGTTAATAGCAGTTTATTGTGGAATATGTGACAATCGGGTCCAGTCGGGTCTGTGTCTTCCCGCCGGGTTCGGTGCCAGCTTATAAATAATAGACGGGTCCAGGTCAGTTCCAGGTACTACATTTTTGGCATTTCTCGGATCTGCACGGGTCCGGGTCCAGCTTTTGAAATAATAGATGGGTCCGGGTCGGTACAAATTTTTGGACCCGTGTAGACCTCTAGTTCAAATTTCAACTCCTCAAATCCAATAAAATTGTTTTGTGTATTCGTGGTTCAAGTGCGACAAAATTCCCAGGGTCTTGGACAACTCCTATGAACACTTAATTTAAAAATTAAAAATTAGTTTCAGGTCAAAATGACCAGAGGGAAGGATGAGGGTGGGCGGGGCCTACGGTGTGATAATGTAAAACTATTCATCCATGTCTTGATCTATTCTATTCAAATGTATTTGCCTGAGTGACATCACAGATGTCACAATATTCAAGCAAGCCATTTTTGGAGCTTGGTTAAATAAATATTTTAGAGGATGTAGCTATGAAATTTGTAGGATGTTTTAATGGTACAAATACCTCAAATTTGATGTCTTGACTCCTTTCACTTTTTCATACAATGAAAGTGAATGGGGACCACAACTCTGTGAATAACGACTTGAATTCCAGTCTCTTTCTCACACAAATCTTTTGTATGGCTTTAGAAGACTTGCAATATAGAACATGTGTTGTATGTATGGACAACTTTTATGATGCCCTTCGGAGTTTGACAGCACATTTTAGTTCACTTTTAGAACTATTAGTGTCCATTGACTTTGTATGGAAAAGGGCAGCTTGGACATAAACATCTCCTTTTTTACAGGTTTGGAAAGAAATTCATACAGGTTTGGAATGAAATGAGGGTGAATAAATTATAAATTATTATTTTTTTTTTATACTGAAATGTCCTTTTAAACCTCCTCATCCTCCTTTGTTTAATATTTCCTTTGTTCTTCATAAGCTTTTGTTGCTTTGTGTTCATATCCCCTTGTTTTTTTCTCTTGTCTCTGCGGCATGAGGTTTGGGCACAGAGCTGAGGACAGGTGCAGACCGCTCACTGCTGACGTATGCTTTAATGTTAGTGTGCACACCTGCTCGTGTTCAGAATGTTGGCAATCACCGGAGCAACAGCGAGACACGCAGCACAAAAATTTAGGCCAGAGTCTGTGACAGTCTTTCAGGCTGCTCTAAGCGTTGATCTTTTGCCCTCTGTTTTATGTGTATAGAATCCATGATTTGGTGTTTGGAAGTGAGAAACCGTGGTAGAGAAAAAAGTATCACATACAACAGTGTTCAAATGTTGGAGGTCAGTACAATTTATTCATTTATTATATGAAATGTTCCTGTGGTGGCAAAGCTGATTTTTTAGCTAATATGCTGATTTAGTGCTCAAGAAACATTTCTTATTATTATTAAAAATGAAAACAGTTATGCTTTGTTGATGAATAGAAAGTTCAAAAGAACAGCATTTTTGTAACATACATGTCACAAATGTCACCTTTGATCAATGTAATGCATTCTTTCTGAATAAAATAATAAAACATAACATACATACATACACTCACCTAAAGGATTATTAGGAACACCTGTTCAATTTCTCATTAATGCAATTATCTAATCAACCAATCACATGGCAGTTGCTTCAATGCATTTAGGGGTGTGGTCCTGGTCAAGACAATCTCCTGAACTCCAAACTGAATGTCAGAATGGGAAAGAAAGGTGATTTAAGCAATTTTGAGCGTGGCATGGTTGTTGGTGCCAGACGGGCCGGTCTGAGTTTTTCACAATCTGCTCAGTTACTGGGATTTTCACGCACAACCATTTCTAGAGTTTACAAAGAATGGTGTGAAAAGGGAAAAACATCCAGTATGCGGCAGTCCTGTGGGCGAAAATGCCTTGTTGATGCTAGAGGTCAGAGGAGAATGGGCCGACTGATTCAAGCTGATAGAAGAGCAACTGACTGAAATAACCACTCGTTACAACCGAGGTATGCAGCAAAGCATTTGTGAAGCCACAACACGCACAACCTTGAGGCGGATGGGCTACAACATCAGAAGACCCCACCGGGTACCACTCATCTCCACTACAAATAGGAAAAAGAGGCTACAATTTGCACGAGCTCACCAAAATTGGACAGTTGAAGACTGGAAAAATGTTGCCTGGTCTGATGAGTCTCGATTTCTGTTGAGACATTCAGATGGTAGAGTCAGAATTTGGCGTAAACAGAATGAGAACATGGATCCATCATGCCTTGTTACCACTGTGCAGGCTGGTGGTGGTGGGGTAATGGTGTGGGGGATGTTTTCTTGGCACACTTTAGGCCCCTTAGAGCCAATTGGGCATCGTTTAAATGCCACGGCCTACCTGAGCATTGTTTCTGACCATGTCCATCCCTTTATGACCACTATGTACCCATCCTCTGATGGCTACTTCCAGCAGGATAATGCACCATGTCACAAAGCTCGAATCATTTCAAATTGGTTTCTTGAACATGACAATGAGTTCACTGTACTAAAATGGCCCCCACAGTCACCAGATCTCAACCCAATAGAGCATCTTTGGGATGTGGTGGAACGGGAGCTTCGTGCCCTGGATGTGCATCCCACAAATCTCCATTAACTGCAAGATGCTATCCTATCAATATGGGCCAACATTTCTAAAGAATGCTTTCAGCACCTTGTTGAATCAATGCCACGTAGAATTAAGGCAGTTCTGAAGGCGAAAGGGGGTCAAACACAGTATTAGTATGGTGTTCCTAATAATCCTTTAGGTGAGTGTATAAACTGCATGTTAAAATGTTTCTAGAATATCTGGTTCTATGCTACTTTCTCTGTACATGTGATGTCAACCTGAACTTTTCTCTCTATGTGTATTTCTTCGTATCACAAATAATTGTTCAATGCTAACAGGCTCAGCATTTCTAACCTGACACTGTTTTCCCCTTCTCTTTCCATCCATCTCTCCCTCTCTCTCACCTCCAGTTAACAAACACTCCCTTTCTTTCTCACACTTTCTCTCTCTTAGTGTTCAAGCCTGGCATTCAGCACCTTATTTATTTAAATTATTTTGATTTCCTCCACATGCCTGGCATGTGTAGTACTGGGATGGCTGATAGCTGACACTCATTTGTCAGACTCGCTGTGCTACCTGCCAATTACAAAAGAATACTGAAAGTTTGGCACCAGGCTATTAGAAGCCAGTCTTGGCTCTAACAAGCAAGCATTAACAAGACCGAAGTTGTTGCCTGTCTTTCTCTGTCTCTCTCTCACTTTCTCCCTCTCTTGTTCCAGGGAGAAATAATAAGACGCTTGAGCAAAGAGAGCTTGGGGGTAAAAAGGAACCATATTGTGTCGTTATAACTTTGCCGCCCAGCACGGAGCCTGCTTGACACTTGATTCCCTGATCTGGGATCTGCGCCACAACGATGGCAGCCCCTTAAATGGCACCGTGGGGGCCCCCAGGTAGAGACGTGGCCCTCAGACCTATGACACATGCTGTCCATGCCAGCAGCTTCATATGACCCAAGCAGAACAGTGTTAGTCATTATGAAACCCTATTTATTACTACTCACCGTGCAGCCTGTTCTACACACACACGCACCCACCCACAAGACTGTCTGGAATGGGCACTCAATGCCGCTACAGTGGACACATGGCGCTGGGCTATTTAAACAATACCTTGACATGTCTGCAGACCTTACTGACATCATTATGGAGTAATGAGTATGTTTCTCCAGCTTGGGGCAGCATGATTTCAGCAAAATGGAATTATGTCAGAACAAACTGTAACATACGCACATGCACAGAGGAAGGTGGTGCTTATATCACCACATTAAATGCCAAATCTCAGATAAAAACAACATTATGTGCATGCAGACAACAATAAAGCTAAGCGACAACAGCGCATACTTTTCAGGTTCAAACTGCAGCCTCTGAAGGCATTTCGGGTTACAAAAGGGAGAAAGAGAGAGAAGAATTATGTGGCAAGCAGGCCAGGGTCGAGAGCCATGAGAGAATGGCGCGAGACCGGTGGCGTGATTGATAATGAACGTCACCTGCGTGCCACACATCTCTCACGGAGAAGCTACGGAAGCATAAAAGGAGGAACGAATACAGTGAAGGACGAGAGAGAACCAGGCCTGGATTTTACGTTGTATTTTGTTTGTGTTTTGTTATGTGTGATTACTTTCATTTTGTGTTTCCGCCTCCTTTTTCCCTTAACAACATACCTTGTTATATAGGTGCCGAAGCCCGGGAGGAAGGAGGGACGCACTATTGGAGAGCCCTCGCTGCTAAGAGGGATCGCAGTGCTGTTGAGGCCGAGCAGCATGACACAGTGGTGACTGCCATGTGGCTGCCCGAGGCAGTGGTGCTGACCAGGTGGGACGGAGAGCTAACTGGCATGCTCCTGAGTCGAGAAGGGGCGGCTGCCGCCCGAGAGGGAGCGGAGGAGTCGCTTCCGTTCGCCGTGGGCTGGAGCCTGCTGCCGTTCGCCATGATGGAGGAGGAGGGAACGGGGGACTCGCTGCCGTCTGTCCTCAACCAGAAGAGCCATTGCTGTCTGGGCCTGAATTTTACGTTGTGTTTTGTTTATGTTTTATTATGTGTGTGCAGCAGTTGTCCATGAGGGGCTGCCACATTTACTTTAATTTTGTGTTTATTTATAATCAAAGTATTTGGAACGTTCGCCGGTTCCCACCTCCTTCTTCCCTTAGCAACATACCACATTACAAATGACAAACAAAACGCAGTGAATAAATGATGTACTGTTATATCTGAAAGAACACACAAGGAGAACCATTGATATATTTGTCAATTAGTATGGAGTTGTTAAATGACAGTAATAATAAAAATAAAATATACAAATCGCATTATTCAAGAAGAAAAGGGAAGGAAGGAGGCAAAGAGGCGGGACGTGAATGGAGCTGAGGTACCTGGCTGCTGAAACCACGCCCGCCTAGCTCGACCATAGTGGCAATCCACCTAAAGTGGCCATGCCCTTAATTATGCAGAACTTTAAGGCTTAATATAATTTAAATTGATGAGTTATAAAAACAATTCACCCCTCTCACAGTTGTCATGAAGGGCAAAATTAGCTGTATAGACCAAAACCACAATTTCTACAAGGCTGTAAAAAAATGTTCTGCTGTAAAGTTGGGCATTTTAACATGCTCCCTTTTGGAGCCAGCCGATGAATTGCATTTTAAGTCACTTCCATGTAGGTCATTCATTCCCCGTGCAACTTCTTGCAAAGGCTTGCATTTCGTTTGGTCACACCACAAGGTGCAACTGTGGCCTCAAAGCTTCAGCACTGCCACTCTGAGCTTGATTGCTATGTCTAAAACACGCCCCCTCATTAGCATACAGACAAAAGAAATGTATAAATAAATAAATGTGGAAATAAATAAAAATGGAAATAAATACATTTTGAAATAAAAAAAAAAAATAAATGTGGACAAAAATACAATTATACATAAACAAGTAAATAAAAGTATAAATACTTATTTTTGTATTTGTACATTTCTTTGTATATTTATTTATGTATTTATTTATGTCACAGCACCTAATAACATTGATGCACTTTTGCTGACCCGCCAACCTGTTTGCAGCTGGCAATAGAATATGCTCTCCAAGCCTGTCTTGATGCTAAAATTTAGATGAAAGATGACTAATCTGACCATATTTCTTTGTATGATTGCTCAAAGGATCTAAGGGTTTGTGTTCCTTACACAAGATTGTACATATTTTATGCACTCCCCTTGGATACAAGCTATTTTCATTGGCAGCCCTGCCATATGTTCCAGCTTTGGGAACAGTTTTTTGTTAAGACAGGTCACAAAGGTGCTGACTCAATTCCACTGCGAGGCTGTTCATCTGTAGTATTTAGCAACTAGGCTGTGAAGTATCGGTCGACCTTGTTTCCATGTTTCACTTTTGTTGACGCAGTTTAAAAAACTCCAGCTTCATTTAGTAGGTTAGGTAACTGTAAGATAAAAGTATAAAATAAGAAATAAAGTCACACAATAAATTAATGTGTTGATGAATAGTGAGATCATTGTGAGATACATTAGCTTTCTAAACATTAGAGCCCGACCAATATGGGTTTTTGGGTGTCGATACCGATATTAGGAAGTAAAAAAGTCTGATATAGATATATCAGCCGATATTCTTTATGTGTATATTATAGTACAGTACCGTCTAAACTTTTGACTGGTACTGTATATATAATAGAGTATATACATAAATAAAATAGAACAAACATACAAATGAAAAACAGAAATAGTGATCAATGTAAAATATCACTTAATAGTATTCACTGTATAAATATAGATTAACCATTATTAAAGTTATTCAGTCAAGAGCAGTGAGTGATTTTTTTTTCTTCTGTCTTTTGTTATCTCGTCTTTAATGAGAAAACGCTTTTCATGAGATTTGGGTTATTTTCATAATAATAAAGGATGTGTACGAGAAATGCTTAGTAGGTGCCAGGGGTGGACTAGCTATTGGGAGAACCGGGAGATTTTCCGGTGACCTGCCAGCCGATTTGGTCTGCTGCCCTGTAGGCCTATTTTGTTTTTAAATGTTTTATTATTGTTATATTTTATTGTGTGCCGAATGTACTAAAGTGATTATTTCCAAATTTGCCATTCAATAATAAATCATAAATCAGATAGTCTTGACTGGCAACGCGATTCGCTCGTACTCGCGCTCCGTACCTCCGCCAAACGGTTTTGATGAGAATCTGATCAAAGTTTTTTGAGAATGGAGTGGAAGCACCCAGGTGAAACAGAGAGGCAAAACTACTGACCCGTTCAGGACTTCAAGTGCTGGTCAGTTCCATCTGTAATTGTAAAATAGGCTATTGTAGTTTTGTCTTTGTTTACTTAGTTAAGCATAGTTAGCGAATGTTAGCAGTAGCACCCCAATACCATCTGTGGAGAAAGATTATACCTGTCCTTTTAATAAAATGTCAACCTTTTGTACTCTGGTTTCTGGTTCATTTATTTGAACTACCTGTGTCAAAAATATCACTGTTAGGGTCCCCTATTCCAGAAAAGTGGGGGTGGCGTAGTCAGTTTGGTCGACATTCCTAACAGCCATATACTTTAGGTCATACATAGTTAATTTTGTACTCCAAATAAATTTCATGTTATGTCGTATGACATGATGACAAAGTATGTTTATGAAAATGAAAATGATTATTAGTTATCAGCTAAAATAAAACTTTAACTAATTAGATATTTAAAAATGATTATTAACAAGCATCAAATTTGACACATCAAAAATAAAGGAATGTCTAATCCAGATTCAGAAATGGTGCTGAACTTCCTTCAGCATATTTTTATTGCTCGGCTTTGCTTGGTCATAATGTACACGAGTGCATTTACCATGAAAACTCCAGGAGAGTGGACAGCACTCATTAATTACTGCCGAATGCCAGAGGGATTAAAAAAGCAAAGTGGTAGTGGCATGATTGGATGCAGCGTTTACACACCTGCAGTGATCAGTAAGCACTTTACTCTCCTTTTTTGCCCTATTTTCACTCTCTTCCCCACAGTGCATGGCGTGATAAGGTGTTTGATCCAGCGAAAACGTCAAGTCAGTTGAAACAGAATAACAAGTTGTTTCCTTTGGGCATGGAAGCAAAAAGGAGGTTATTTTCCTTTTTCTCATTTCCCTCCATCAGCATATTTTAAAGGCATAAAGACAAGAAAGATAGAGAGAAGGATAAATTGGGGGTTTTGTGAAATGAAACAATGCAGACTCAAGCAGGTCTCTGTTGACCAAATGGTGCCAGATTTAAGGAAAAGGGATAAGACTGCTCTCCTGGTAAAACTAAACAACACATAGTCCTGCTCTCAGACTTCCTGCATTAGCTCGCTGCTAATTGGATGTTCAGCAGAATACATCCTAAATCCGCCTCAATATGTTTTCCGCTAAACAAAACATCAGCCAATACCTTTCATGCATGCAAATGTCTCCATCTCATTCATTGTTTAAATTCAACAAACAAGGTTTTGGGGGAAAAGAATCAATAAAATCTGACATAAAATGTATATTTAAGAGAGGACACAAGAGAGGCACAACAAGTCTAAAATAACTCATTTGTAAAGCTACATGAATAGACATAAACTTCATTAATACGAGAAATTCTTAATTTCTTAATGTGCTTTATTGCATGCATAAATTCAAATTTGTAAGGTCGAAGTGACCTTATAAGTTGAGTTTAATTTAAAAGTTTTATTTTTATTTATAAACTAAATAAACTGTAATTTTCCTACATTTATCTGCTACAAATTAGTTGTTAAACTGTAAAGTCATAAAAAATGTTGTACTTGTTGTACTAGTTATTTAGATTTACTTGTTCAAAACTAATATACGAAACCAATCAAACCCAATTAGTTTGAACCATTTTAACTGAGAAAAGGAAAAAATGGAGACATTCCATTAAAAAATGCAAAAAAAACAAAAAACAAAACAAAAGTGTTAATAACTCTAAAAACAGAACATTAGAAAAATAACAATAGTCAGTGTTAGTCAGTTTCACAAATTTGCAGAGATGGCAAAAGTGCATGCATTCTTTACTCAAGTAGAAGTACATATACTCATGTTTAAAAAGACTCTGGTAAAAGTTGAAGTATGCACTACACTTTTTCAATCAAGTTAAAGTAAATAAGTATGGGCTCTGACATACTTAAGTAAAAAGTAGCCATTACTACTACCTGTTTTAGTGTCAAGCTGGTAACTGGATCTCACATCATATTAATACATTAATTTTGTTAGCTAGTGAATGTGTCCAGGCTGAACAACCACCATGTAGAACAAAATTTCAGGCCGGAAAAGCTCACACTCATCCAGGCCATCTTTTTTCGCTAATTTTCTTGTACCTGTCACATTTTCATCAGCATGTCTACTGTTATAAATAGAACTGTCTCCACCTTGTTGCAAAACAACAACCTCATTGTAATTTGTTTGCACATGAAATAAATGTATTTTATTAAATTTAAAGTATTACATTATGAACATGTTACTGTTTTATCTTAAAACGACTTAAATACTGTAGATTTAACAAAACTTTAACCAAACAATGCCTAAATGTCAAAATTAGTACAATAATAACTTCATCATGACAATATCTTTATAGAAAATTCCTAATACTGAACATGTTATTACATTATCATGAGTTATATTTTTCCCTTATAAAAATTAACCATGCTTTTATTATAGTAAAAGTATAGTAATTTTACTTTGTAAAGTATTTATACTTTGTTACTTCCCATCTCTGCAAATTTGAAATGTCAGCTTATATACTGTCCTACTTTGCCAAACATTGTGTTTCCAGCATAAACATACCAGAAATTACTACCCGTTCTGCCTTGCTCAAGAATGTGTGCACAAATGCCACGCAGAACTTTTGTCAGTCTCTGCTTCCCCTGAGGGGCAATATTCTTCACACTGAGCATCTAATGGCCTCTTGACTCATCCAAAGAGGGAAGCAGTCCAGCACAGATTATTTCGCTCATCTGTTTATCTCAGTCAGCCCCAGCCCCAGCCAAAATGCATCCCTTCCACTAGGGTCGTGCAGAAAAGCCATTATTTGTATCTGTAACTGTTAAGGCTGGTTCACACTGACCCAACAAACGCCAAGAAGTTAACAACCACCAACTTCCAACGGTTCTTGGGTTTTATAGTATTGTCACTGTTGGTGGTTGTTGTTGTGGCAGTGTGAACTTGACAGTTCTGTTGTCCAACATTATAAAAACAGCCAACTTTTTTTGTTAGGGCAATGTGAACTAGGTTTTAGACTGACTTAACAACATATATTTATTTAGAGAAAACTAAAAGTGGGTTTGGCTTAAATGGGAAATTGTAAAACTAAAAGTAGCCTTCACACATCCACTAAAAAAGTGTGGGTGCTTGAGCACAAATTAAGCACATATGGGAGAAAAAAAAAGTCAGACACACTACTTGCCACTGCCATTAAGATGCACATTAACATTAAGATTTTACTTCAGTTCAGTATTGGAGACTTGGGCATCTTGTCTGGCAATAAAAACACCAGCATTTAAAATCTCTCTGCTAGCGGAAATAAATAATGTTTTAAGTCAAAGACCCCTCAGATGATTCATTATTTATAAATAAATGAATTGTGGACTATGAGGAGATGGTTCGCAAATTGATTGCAAATGTAACTGTTGTAGGCCAGTAAGAGCTGTGTGTGTAACTGGTCTAGCGACTGACACTAGAGGCTGTAGTCTTTAGCCTCCTTGTTAGAGTGCCCGCCTCCCACTCCGGACGCCACAGTTCAAATCCCGCTCGGAGCAGGTCAGTAGGACCGGTTACAAAAAGTATCTGTTGCACAGAACATACTACATTAGATATTTTGTAATATTAGGAAGGAAAACCTGCTCTGTGTGAGTCATGATGAAATGGAAGTAGGAACATATCTTTTCTTCCATATTTTAATGTACATCTGAATGTAACTGATTATTATAAAGAAAGGGCAGGACAGGGGCTTCGGATATACGTTGGATGATTGAATGGGAGCTTGCAATAGATTGTAAGAAATATACAGTGGTGGCCAAAATTATTAGAACATCAGACAGATCTGAAAATATTGACCTTTTGTTGCCGCCAAAGCATGATTTAATTTCATAATGTTCATGAAACATGCAGATGGTTGCTCTGACCATCAAATATCGGATGAAGTGAGTCATGCTGTTTTTATCCACTTTTAACTTTAATATTTGGTATGTTCACCTTTTGCAGCAATTGCAGCAGCACATCTCTCTGGCATAGTGTCAATATATTTCCTCTGAGAACTTCAACACTAATGTTATCCCATGCCTTCTGCAACTGAAGCCAAAAGCTTTCCTTTGAATGTACAATAGATCTGTCCAGTTTATTTTTCAACTTCCAATAAAAAAATCCCTAAATTAATTTGGAATTTGTACTGTATATATTAGGCAAAATTCTTGTAGAATTTTATCTGCAATGAAAACAATGCATGTTTGATTTTAAAATGAAAGCACAGCTTTGTGTATCCCTTGATCGGCTGCTTATGATTCATTGCATGAGTGAAGCATACTGGGAAGGGTGTCTCTTCTGGATTGATCCGTCTCCAGTGGCGACAGGCTGCTTGATTGATTTATTGGCCAGAGCTCTTCCACTGCTTAGCTTTTAATGAGACAGTAATAGCCCCCGGACAACTCTGAGACGAATACTTGCCATACCCAGGCTGACCATGTGTGTATGCTCATGTGTGCAGAATATGTAACCATGAGTACAATCAATTTCACATAAACTGACCAGAGGAAGAAATGAAAGATTGGAGAGCCAGTAAGTCCAAAGGAAAAGTAGAGTGGTTCCAAAACTTTTTAGAGTGGTGTATCTCCTGAGGCATTTAACATCCTTCTGCATACCTCCTTCTCTTCCAATTATACTGCAGTCACACCTTTTCCATTAAGGGACAATATTTGCCCTCTTAAATTGATTTTTCAAAGCATTTTTTACCTTTATAAACACCTTTATAAAATAAATCTTTTAAATACAAAAATGTCAATAGAAAAATATGCAATGATGGTAAAAACGAAGCGATACTTTTAAATATTAAACTAAAACCACCAGTAGGTTGTGGTTAGTCACTGTCTTAAAGAGATAGTTCACCCAAAAATGAAAATTACCTCATAATTTACTCACCCTCAAGCTATCCTAGATGTATATGACATTCTTCTTTCAGACAAATACAATCTGAGTTATATTAAAAAATGTCCTGGCTCTTCCAAGCATTATAATGGCAGTGAATGACAGCCCAAAAAAGTGCATCCATCCATTATAAAAGTAATCCACATGGCTCCGGGAGGGGTTTAAAAAGGCTTTCTGAAGCGAATTGATGGGTTTTCCAAACCAAAAATATCCATTGGATGTTATCCAATATCCAATATGGATTACTTTTATAATGTATGGAAAACACTTCAAATTTTGGGCTGCCATTATAATGCTTGAAAGAGCCAGGACATTTTTTAAAATAACTCCGATTGTATTCGTCTGAAAGAAGAGTATCATATACACCTAGGATGGGTTGAGTAAATTATGGGATAATTTTCATATTAGGGTGAACTATCCCTTTAATAAGTTATCCATTCATTCATGAAGCAAGTGGCTGTATTTATGAATGGGTCATTGAATCGGACTCTCACGAGTCGTTCAGATTCGTTCACGAAACACCACTGTGTGTTGCAGTTCTGCTGTGGCTTTGGTTGGAACTATTTTGTTGCAAAATAGAGCAAACAATACTGACAATATTGTGTTTAAAATATAAATCACATAATATTACCCTTTTTTGAAGTTTGTTGAACTGTTGAATAAAATAAAATCTCACATTTGCAATAGAGTGGATATTTGGGCAATAGACACATTGGCAGCGCCATAGAACTCACATGACACGAATACAACAACCAGATCGCTTTAATTTACATTATTTTCTGTTTTCTTAACAATACAAATTATGTTACACATAGTAATATAAGTAAAAATATATTACCTACATTTAGCCAGGCACTAAAGGTATGGCAGCCACCATTCCCTGCCATACCCAATTGATACCCCTGACTGGCCTATAACAATGTTGCTGGGGTGAGGAAGAGCAACATGCCTAAAGACAGAGATTTCGAGAGCAATAAAATTATGTCAGAAAAAGAGATAATACCAGAAAGGGACAGCAGAGGAGAAAAGATAGCGAGTGAATGAGAGCTAGGGAGAGAAAGAGAGAAAGACAGGGATAAAGAGAGAGACATAAAGCAGCAGGAGAAACAAGAGACGGCTGATTGCCAGTGCTCTGTCAGTCTGGGTGCTAATTAAAGGCCCTCTCTTTCAGTGCACTCTGCAGTCAGCCGCCAATTTCCAGAAGCATTAGCTGGCATGGCCGCTGGCATCCCCTTGCCCCTGCCTTCATTGCCTGTCATTATGTGAGGAAAGGGCACTCACATCACCAAGCCAACCTGTGATTTGAACAGGAGATAATGGAACAAAGAGAAGAGCATCTATTTCATACATACATATTGCTTGGTGCAAAGGTGCAGTCACACGACTTCACACACACAGCAGTGGCTTTTTTGTTTTCAATGGAGTCAGTGAAAAATGTTCTGATGAGAAATTAGATGACAAAAATCAATGATTAATGTAAACAGTTTTCTAAAGTCAAACTGCCGAACAGCAACACAAACGGATAAAGTTTCAGAGAGAAGATGGGCGTCTCTTTTGGCCACTTTACAATTGATATTCATTTAAATTGCTGTTATGAGGTGAAGCCCTGTTGGGAATATTAAAAATTCAAAAGTATTTACATCCTCAGGCAATAAAGCGTAAAACTCCCTCTGGTAATGACTAAACGCTTTTACAGATTAGAAATCCAAGAATGCAGGGCCATGCGATTGTGTTTTGGGAGTAGTATCTGTGATTTAAAAAAAAAAAAAAAAAATGATGGAAAGGACGAAAAAAGGTAGATACTAGACTAAAGATGTCATTCTTCTGTTTTGCTATATCTCACATTTCCTAACTCTAGCTCCAACTCTCTTCTTTTAATTGGCTTGTCATATGCTTTCTATTATTGATGGACCTTTCTGCCTCTATCTTTACCTCCATCTCTTAGTAAATGAAGTTGCATTCCCCAAGCACACTAAAACACTGTAGACACAGTATATTAAGCATTTTGTGAGTTCACAGCATACACTGAAATAGACGTATAGAATTATTTATGTGTGACTTACTCCCATGTATAATTCAAAGATTGTATAATTTGTGTGACCTTTACACTCTAATGCTCCCCATTCTTTAAAATTAATTAGCCATTTTATATGTGACTGAACAGATAGTCACACATAGATCTACCTCGTTTACATTGTTCACCTGCCAATTAATTCACGCTACTCTCTTTGCGGTTACATTTGCTGTCGCTTGAGGAAATTTCATTGCCAAAACAGCAGTCATTTCAACAGTAATCTGTATTTTTATGGAAGAAAATTAATGACAAATGTATTTGAAACAGAAAAGCTATGAATGCCCTTTAATGCATTGTATTTTTAGGGCTTGCATTTTTATGGGCTGAAATTCAACATTGTCATATATTTAAGCTGTGCTTATTTAAATTCAAAACATTTCATACACATTTTCATTATTAAAAATTCAATAATCCATATTCACCTTTCAGATTTCACTTCCGAAAATATTCGGTCTGTTTAAAAATACAACCTATAATAGTCAATTTTCAGTCCATTTTATTTCACTTTACAAATTCACAAATACACAAATTCAGTGGTTCAAATTCGACAGAAAAATCAACATTGCACATCCTGGAACTGCAGGAATAGCAGCAGAGTACCGATGCGTGACCTCTATCTGCTGTTAGTCGGCTCACCAGCAGGTGGTGCAAGTGGGTGTTGACGAAGACCACAGCAAAGGGTAGAGAGAGTCATTCATTCACAAAAACTGATTTACAGAAATGGAGCAAGCGGTAAGTATATATGATGATTATCAGGGCCTGTATACAGTGCACAGACAATTCCTTTGACTTCATGGCTTGGTTTGTGCTCTGACATGCATTGTTAACTTTGGGACCTTATATAGACAGGTGTGTGCCTTTCCAAATCATGTCCAAGTCATCAAGTTGTAGAAACATTTCAAGGATGATCAGTGGAAACAGGATGCATCTGAGCTCAATTTTGAGTGTCATGGCAAAGGCTGTGAATACTTATGTACATGTGATTTGTTTTTTATTTTTAATACATTTGCAAAGATTTCAGACAAACTTTTCACATTGTCATTATGGGGTATTGTTTGTAGAATTGAGGAAAAAACTAATGAATTTAATCCTTTTTGAAATAAGGCTGTAACATAACAAAATGTGGAAAAAGCGATGTGAATACTTTCCGGATGCACTGTATAAAAGGAAAAGCCAAGTGTGCCACAACGTCCTGAAAAGTGAAGCCAAAGCGTCTTGATCGCCCCCAGGTAGCTGATCCTATAGCTCATAAACCCTGCCTCTCCATGTATTCTAATGTGACGCGAGACAAACTAAACAATCATATTACACTTCAAATAATTTTTTTCCAAAGATGGTTTGTCATTTTAGGTAGTTTTTATCACACTGATGTAAGTTCAAGTGTTCGTTTTTTATAAATAAGTTTGGTTTTAGTTAGTTATTTGATGATATAAATAGTATATATAGTTATTTTATCGATTAAATTATTATTGGCAAGTAATTGACCGTCGATTAATCGTTAGCACCCCTAATTCTGACCCACATCTGTATGCATATAACACAAACTATTGCCTTTTTGGCTTATCGGATTATACTTGTGCTGTGGGAGCCACTGTTCACCTGAATGGGAAAGCTTTTTGTCATGGGATGAGCTTTCATTGTTGACAGGTGTCATTGATTATTCCATCCAGCTCATCCATATGACTGCCCAGGGCAATGCTGATAGCTGCACAGAAACCTTGGTCTCACAACTTCCCTCCAAAAACTGAAGAATTACTCAACAAACTCCCTATCACTTTATTAGCAATTCAGTTTGACGGTTCAGAAACCAGTTTGCTCAGTTTTATTTAGGTCTGTTTGATCAAGGAAAATTGCAGGATAGTTGCCGTTCCAAAACAAAACGCATGTCAGAGATGAATCAGGTGTCGATAGTACATTTGTTATGGGAGCCTCACTGGATAAAAATTAACAGTAAAAGACACCACAGAAGCCATGTTTTCTTCCTGGCCAAACTATACTGCTTTCTTAATCGCTTTTAGCATTCGGTTCGCAATATCGAAATATTGTGTTAAACACATTTTCTTGTGGGTGCTTGCAAATGAGTCATGTACCTGGCCTTTTGTGCGAAACCGTACATTAAAATAAGATTTAAAAAGCAAAGCTACACGTAACCTTGGCACAGTTTTATGAAATGGCGTATTCATGCTGCATGTCTCTGGAGTACAGGATTTGCAGGATAAGGCATTTGCGAGCATGTGTTGTGCTTTTCTTTCGTTTGTAATGTTTATGCTAAGGATTTCAACATCTAAGACGCACGTTTTCCTATGAGAAAACAAAGGAGGGGAGGTGCATGTAAAAATATAAAATACTATTCATGTTCTCTCTCACCCTCTTGCTGTATTACCTAGTCGTACATAGCTCCTACCTGAAGAGAAAAGACTATAGCACACACCTACATCCCACCTACTCTCGGCTTCTCGGGCTGCCCTGGAGTATTACATCAGCTACCTCAACCTTAACCCCCGCACTCAAAATCAGGACTTTGTTGACATATTCAAAGCTCCAAAGTTGGTATATGTTTTTGAGCTGATAAGCACAGAGATACCCACATTGCTCTGAGACTACTGGGCACATTGGTAGCATAATGGGTTAGATGGCCGTAAGGGTTTACTTGTAGGGTGCTAATAGAACATTATCAGGATGCTAACAGGATGTTTAGCGTGGGTTCAGTGCAGTGACCCAGGAAGTAGCCATGTGGCCTTAATGAACAGTGTGTGGGAAGATGATTTTGTGTGTCAAGGCAACATGAGCACAGACATAGATA
This sequence comes from Rhinogobio ventralis, assembly GCA_039654625.1. Classification (NCBI taxonomy): domain Eukaryota; kingdom Metazoa; phylum Chordata; class Actinopteri; order Cypriniformes; family Gobionidae; genus Rhinogobio; species Rhinogobio ventralis. Next base: position 20,451,648 of record CM077198.1, read on the forward strand.
GAAACATACTGTATGCGCACATTCAGCTGTGGTCTTGAGATTTGATACAGCTTGTGTAAGATCTTTCCTAGGGATCTCTTCATGTAGGGGAGAGCGGGGCACAACCTAACGCTTTTTGACTTTCTCAGTTTGTGTAAATCCACTTGTGGTTCAGAGTATTTATTTTTCCCCACATTAATTTCACACATGTCTAGTACAATTATGTGGTTTTGTTTCATTAGTACAGTATATTATACTTTTTTCTTGATTTACCCCGAAATAATGGAAGTGAAATGTGACAACATGCCCCATAGGTGGGGCACAATTTAACATTAACATTTGGCAGCTTAAAATGTTATCTGATATAATAAAAAAAATATATAAGACAAACTAAAATATTTTGTCAATAAAATACAATTATCAATTTTTTTTATATAAAATAATGGCATTTTTTAATAATTAAAATTAAAAAACATTTTGAGTTTGATAAACACACCGCTAAACACAGCTATACAGCATAGTTCAAAACATAATAATAATTAATAATTTTCTTTATTCAATGTCTTTATTCACATTTTTCTCCTGGTTTCTCAATAGAATTTATAAAAGTATAGAATAATAGCGTAGTTCTAATAGGGGCACAATGTAACGCAGTATTACAGCGCACCCCACCTGCACAACTGGGATTTAAACCCGGCTCGTGTCTTCTGCTGGTTAGATCAACATTAAAGAACTATCTCATCTGTTGAATAATATCAGATTTGTCTCATTTAAAATAAACACAAAAAATAGAGATGAAAAATTAACTTAAGTAAGAAATTTACTTTTGCTATGGTTAAATAAATGTTCAGTGATATCCCATGTTTAGGACCATTTTAAAAGGCTAGAGTTACACCTTCATGACTATAAGAATGCGTGTGCATAGCCTTTTGTGTGTGCATAGCAATGCGTGTGCATAGCCTGCATAGCCATGTTGTGTATGTCGATATATGTGATTATTAAATAAATAATTTAATAAATGATTGATCACATGGACTCATTTTACAATCCTAAGAGCCTTTTATTTGGACTAAAAACCCTTCTCATTCATTTGGTTAGGAACATGGCATTTTGAGCAGATTTTGCACACCCTGTCATGCTGTTGGCTACAAGCCACTGCTGTAGATTATTGAGCGTTAATTTAAAGGGGTCATGAACTGGCTTTTTACATTTTTTTATACTGCTGTCTGAGGTCAACTTATGTTGTTCGCGTGGTTTTTACATTCAAAAACATCATAATGAATAAGTAATAGGCTATTTTCTACCCTGGTTTTGAGCCTCTCTCATGGAACGCTCGATTTTATTGGCGTGCCACACTGAAGACTTGAAAGTAAACGCCCACTGCTATGATTGGATAAGCTTTGCATATTATAATGAGCTTTGGCTCCCCCATGAGTACATGTGAGGAATTGTTTTGAGAGCGTGTGGGAAAACGGCAACCGGAATGAACACAATGATTTATCTCTCATTCACCTGCAATTAATTTGAATGTTATTTTTTATTACTTGGCCCGCCCAATCGGTGGATATAACCGCAAACTGCATCACTAACACACGCACACACACACACACATACGCACAAGCCTCACTGAAGAGTCAGACAAATAAGCATGATCAAAACTTCCGTGATTGTATTTTTCCTTCAAATGTCAAGTCAAGAGAGTGAACTACGCACATCAAGAAAGGAATGTTATTTCACCTTTTTAGATAGCCCGTCGGCAGGCCGGTGATAGGTTTTGCTAGCCCGTCTGGAAAACACATAGCCCCGGGACGTTGGGCTTTGCAAGCCCTGGCCCATACATGTCCAAGTCATGAATCGCAGCACAATGAACCAACAACACCTCAAATAAAGGATTCTTCAGTCTGTGAGAGCGTGCAAAGTTATGTCATACACATAATCAATAGATATCAAACGATCTGTAACAATGCAATACTATCACATATAAAAAACATTTTTTACTCACATAAGTATGTTGCTTCATTCATTCATGTAATCTCATCCTGTCTGCAAATCCAGTCTCTTGTTTACAAACGAATCCATGATGAAATGAAGGAACAAACGCGCAATGTCTTCCCCACGTGAGCTGGATCTTCATTAAAAATGAAGCTTACGCAGTATGTTTATTGCTTGGAAGTTCGGTCCGGTTTAGCTCCACATAGGCCTATGTTATTTATCTATAACATGCCATGCACAAATCGGTGGGCGGGGCTACAGAATCGGGAGTTGTCTTCTTTGGTTAAGGCGGTGTTTCACCACACTCTGACGTCACAGCTTGGCACATTCTGAGATTGAGCGTTTGCTGGGCCTGGTGTCAATAAAAGCTTTTCTTTGACTAACAAGGAAGTTTTCAGCTCTGAAACTTACAAGATATTCTTATATCACAATGAACTTTTACATATCAAAGGCTGAATGAAAAGTTGATTTCTCAATTCATGACCCCTTTAAACGACAATTGATCATGGGAATTTGTGTAAATTGACAGAATTTAGTCAGAATGGGCAGGCATAATCCTGGGATGTTTTCCAGTCTCAGTTTAAAACCGCCTTTCCACTATCTCGGCCTAGGTGCCGAAATGCATTGGTAAAATAAGCTACATTATAGCTTACTTTTTTTCAGCTACATTCTGATTATTTTGACCTCTCCCCTTCACAAGTGTTGCTGGAATTGTTCATAAAATACTTTTATTTAGTTTTTTTTCCTTTCATGCACCTTGTTGATTTTGTCAAGTTGCACCAGAATAACCATACAACATTTCCACACAATTGTTGTACACTTAAAATACATCATACCTGCTCTGGCTGTCGGTAACGTCTAGCCGAAAAAGTTAAAATATTTCAATGAACCCAAAGCTAAAATCGGATCCAAAGATTATACACTCACCTAAAGGATTATTAGGAACACCTGTTCAATTTCTCATTAATGCAATTATCTAATCAACCAATCACATGGCAGTTGCTTCAATGCATTTAGGGGTGTGGTCCTGGTCAAGACAATCTCCTGAACTCCAAACTGAATGTCAGAATGGGAAAGAAAGGTGATTTAAGCAATTTTGAGCGTGGCATGGTTGTTGGTGCCAGACGGGCCGGTCTGAGTATTTCACAATCTGCTCAGTTACTGGGATTTTCACGCACAACCATTTCTAGAGTTTATAAAGAATGGTGTGAAAAGGGAAAAACATCCAGTATGCGGCAGTCCTGTGGGTGAAAATGCCTTGTTGATGCTAGAGGTCAGAGGAGAATGGGCCGACTGATTCAAGCTGATAGAAGAGCAACTTTGACTGAAATAACCACTCGTTACAACCGAGGTATGCAGCAAAGCATTTGTGAAGCCACAACACACACAACCTTGAGGCGGATGGGCTACAACAGCAGAAGACCCCACCGGTTACCACTCATCTCCACTACAAATAGGAAAAAGAGGCTACAATTTGCACAAGCTCACCAAAATTGGACAGTTGAAGACTGGAAAAATGTTGCCTGGTCTGATGAGTCTCGAATTTCTGTTGAGACATTCAGATGGTAGAGTCAGAATTTGGCGTAAACAGAATGAGAACATGGATCCATCATGCCTTGTTACCACTGTGCAGGCTGGTGGTGGTGGTGTAATGGTGTGGGGGATGTTTTCTTGGCACACTTTAGACCCCTTAGTGCCAATTGGGCATCGTTTAAATGCCACGGCCTACCTGAGCATTGTTTCTGACCATGTCCATCCCTTTATGACCACCATGTACCCATCCTCTGATGGCTACTTCCAGCAGGATAATGCACCATGTTACAAAGCTTGAATCATTTCAAATTGGTTTCTTGAACATGACAATGAGTTCACTGTACTAAAATGGCCCCCACAGTCACCAGATCTCAACCCAATAGAGCATCTTTGGGATGTGGTGGAACGGGAGCTTCGTGCCCTGGATGTGCATCCCACAAATCTCCATCAACTGCAAGATGCTATCCTATCAATATGGGCCAACATTTCTAAAGAATGCTTTCAGCACCTTGTTGAATCAATGCCACGTAGAATTAAGGCAGTTCTGAAGGCGAAAGGGGGTCAAACACAGTATTAGTATGGTGTTCCTAATAATCCTTTAGGTGAGTGTATATACACATATGATCTCGCATTACTCTACAGTGGAAATGAATGACATTAGGACTGTTGTTTTGTATAAAGGCGGCTTGACTCTAAAGTGAACTTAAACAGTTTAATGACATTCTTTAATAAGTTTCTTTTTAGAAAATCAACAGGATTGTGACAAATCAATGTTTATGTCTATGCTCAGTTTGATGTACAGAATGTTACTTTGGAATATAAAGAAGGAACATTGTTAATGGACAAAGATTTTAAAAATAACAATAATTTTGAAAATATTCAAAGATATTAAAAAGGAAAAAGCATTTGGAATAGATAATATGTTGTGCGCCTTCTCACACATAGCCCAAAAGTGTACTTTTGTGTTAGACATTCATGGTAGTTTTAATATGGTGGAGAATGTTCAGTACCAGGGAAAGAAATTAACTTCTCCAATATTTGACCCCTGGAAGTGATTCATATGTTGAATATTTAAATTGAATCAGTTATTTCAATCAGTCAGAATACTATAGTCAATATAGTCAATAATACAATTCACAAAAGCTGCATCTGTTTAATGCTGCGCAAAGGGAGCATTAATTTATTTAATCTCATAAAAAATGTGCAGTTGTTGTGTAATGTAATTTTAAATGGTGTATATAAAATATATTAATTATTAAAAATGTTTTTTACTCCAAGCCCTCAATAATTCCATTTCTGTTCAGCAGCCCTGCACAGATCAGATCAAGGTAATAATCACACAAATTAATCACTGCATTTGACATACAGTATTTCATAGACAGGGCTTAGAGTAATCCAGGATTAAGGCTTAGTTCAATTAAGACATTTAACCCTCTGGTGTTCTTTGGTCATGTTTGACCGAAAAATGTGACTTTAAAAAAAAAATATTATTATTATTTACTTCATCAGAATGGTATGAAACTTGGTAAAGGTTTTGGCACTTGCTATGTGAACGCACAAAAAAATGGACATGATTCGAAAAAGTTAAATGGTCCTGAAAAAAATAGTCTCACTTGTGTTTCTCGCGGTCAAAAATGAGTGCATCTGCAGCTATAGCATTGCAAATCGGGAAGAAAAAAGAAAAAGCCTGCCATGAATCTCTATGATAGTAACCAAAGTCGCTCTTATCACGTACTCAAACACAAAGACACACTGCCAAGTACACACATTTTCCTGAAACCTAATAATCCTTGCATGCATATTGTGATGGGAACGGCAGACAAGGCGTTTAATTGGCTCCCCACTCGAGTGACAGGTACAGTGGAAATTTAAACTCTGAGACAAGAAAGAGGGTGATATTAAGTACTGAAAGCAGTGCATTAAATTATAATTATAACCCCCCCCCCCCCTCCCCTCAGTCACACCCATACCCCCCCCCCACACACACACACACACACACACACTGAACAGATGAATTGTCTGCTGTCAATTCTTCTTTCTTAAATGCATGCAGGGCTGGAATCATTAGCCGTTCCTGGCCCTGGAGCGAGAGAGGCTGACAGAGAGATCTTTAACTGTAATAGATGTCAGACTTAGCGAGACTCTCTTCATAAGTGCCAATCTGCAGCTGCACAGGTAGCAGCTGGGGAGGAGAGCCAAGGAAGAATAATGATGAAGAGAGAAGGACAGGAAAGGGAGGCTGAGAGAGAGGCTGAGAGAGAGGCTGAGAGAGAGGCTGAGAGAGAGGCTGAGAGGCAGAGAGAGAGAGAGAGAGAGAGAGAGAGAGAGAGAGAGAGAGAGAAGAGTCCAAAAGGTTAAAACATTGTTCATAAAAAAGCACATACATTTTTTTTAAAAGACTAGCATTCCATTTTATTTAGTTATTTATTTTTTAAATAAATTAATACTTTTATTCAGCAAGGACTTACAAAAAAAAAGTTACAAAAGATTTATATTTCAAATAAATACTGTTCTTTCTATTCATCAAAGATTCCTAAAAAAAAAAAGTATTACTGCTGAAATTTCTGCTGAAATTACATTTTAAAATATATTAAAATGGAAAGTTATTTTAAATTGGAATAATATTTCATAATATTACAGTTTTATATACTATATTTTTGATCAAATAAATGCAGCCTTGGTAAGCAAAAGAGGTTCTTTCAAAAACATTTAAAATAATCTTACTGACCCCAAACTTTTAAAGTAAGTGTATATTGACACTGAGCATTGAGTAAACACAAACCTTTTTCTTTATATAAACCATATGAAGTCCATAATATGAAACACAAATAATGCAAATGCAATTATTTATCCCCAACGTAGTATATTTAAAGTTCTGCAGGTCCTAAACTAGTTAAGCAAATTCTCTTTACATGAGATTCACGAGTTCACACTTACATATAATGTGTGAAGAATAGATTTAAATGCGTATTTGGCGTGCTGTCCGGGGGGAGGGCTTTGAGCTCGGAATTTGGCCTGAACCCAGAATACCCCCCGGTGTATGTAAGTGGTTAGAACTAGAAAGGAACAAAGTGGAGAAGAGGTGGTGGAGGGATGCTGATAAACTGTCAACGAAACAGAGGTAAGACTGCTGCGTATATATACCTCTTGTTGTTGATTAGCTGAGTGCTCTCCACCTGTGTCGATTATCTGATCGTGCTCCTCCCGAACCTTGTTAATAAAACATCATTTCACGAGTTCACACTTACATATAATGTGTGGAGAATAGATTTAAATGCGTATTTGGCGTGCTGTCCAGGGGGAGGGCTTTGAGCTCGGAATTTGGCCCGAACCCAGAAAACCCCCCAAAAGGCTAAAGCATAGGACAGCCGCCTGCTAAATACCCCCCCCAAGAAGTGCCTAGTTTGGCGGGCTGGCATCCGTGAAGGGGCCTGGTTGCTTGGCCGGGAGGGCCCCTGAGATTGGTTTGTGGCGCCTCGTGCGGAGGACATTGCCTGAAACAGAAAACGGGAAAGGGGAAACATGGGAGAGACAATAAAACGCTTCCTTAGTGCATGGAAACTTTCCACTCTTTTATACTGTATGAAAAACTTTCTGGCTGACTTACTGCGTGGAAGCTTTACGCTTCCTCGCTGCGTGGAAACTTTCCACTACTTGCTGCGTGGAAACTTTCCACTTACTTATTGGTGGAAACTTTCCACTTACTTACTGGTGGAAACTTTCCACTTACTTGCTGGTGGAAACTTTCCACTTACTTGCTGGTGGAAACTTTCCACTTACTTGCTGGTGGAAACTTTCCACTTACTTGCTGGTGGAAACTTTCCACTTACTTGCTGGTGGAAGCTTTCCACTTCCGTGCTGCATGGAAACTTTCCACTACTTGCTGCATGGAAACTTTCCACTTCCTTGCTGCGTGGAAGCTTTCTGCTCTTTCGCTGTGTGACGACTTGTACTCTCGCTGCGTGAAAACGTGCCGCTTTTCATGGAGTGCTAAAAGCAGAAAGGGAAAACGTGAATTTTTGCCGAGGGATTTCTCGCTGTGTCCGCTGGGAGACCAAATGCTCGCTGGACGGGCTTTTTTATTCGATAAGGGTTTGGTGGGATTTTTTGATGTGAAAACGGTTGGTCCTGATGTAGCTTTGGAAAGCGTCTGAGGACCATCTTCCTAGAGCTTGGATCTGTTGTTGGGAGAGGCCTTTTTGGGCTGCTGAGGTTGCAGCCCCGATGTGAAAGGAGTGGCTTGAGAAGTTCTTTGCTGGGACACCTGACTGTTGGAGAACGAATTTGAGGTGTTTCTGGAACCAAAAGCGTGTCGCGGGTTTGTTGGATTCGTCCGTGAACAGTGGTTCCAGGGGAGATTTGGTTTGGGAACTTTTCCATTGAAGATATGCCAGAACTAACTGGTATGGTTGGATCGGTGATGAGAGTTTAAAAATGTAGATGAAATGACCCTTTTTGATTTGGTCGGTCTTACTTTGCTTGATCAGATAAGAAATTGTTTCCCCATCTATTACTGATACGTCTGGGATGGTAGGGTGGATTTTTGGTTCGAATTTTGATGTGATAGCGAGTTCGGAACATCTAAGGAAACCAAAAAGGCTAGGACAAACATGGCGTCGAGTGTTTGGGCGGTATTGAGGGGTTGGTACCCTGTGCGGAGGGTATGGATACATTTGGTTAGGATGTCTAGCGTTATAGGTTGTCTGGTGTCGGGACGGGTGGGCTGGGATCTTTGGATCCCTTTGATCAGGAGGGAGGTTTGTGAATTGTTTATCTCAGGAGAGGGAGCCCCGTACATCAATTTGTGGAAAAACTGAAGAAAAACTGAAGTGGAGAAAATTATCCAGAGAAACTGAGCTCCTGCGGGAGCAGAAGGAACAGCACTGCTGTAGCAGTGGAGAAATTTATCCAGAGAAACTGAGCTCCTGTAGGAGCAGAAGGAACAGCACTGCTGCGGTAATGGAGAAAAGGTTAGACGGACAAATGGAGAAACGCATTTGTGTAACAAAATGGGACTCTTATTTTGAAATGTATAAGTCTTATTGTTGCGGGATGCTCATTCAAATTCATATGAGGGAGATGAAATATACGGTCTTACAACTGTATACAACATATTACGATATAATCACGGTAAAGAAAACATTGTCATTGTTAATAAGAATTTGCTTGGCATAAATGTGCGCTATTCATTGATGCGAACTGCTCTGAACTGAAGCAGTCTGAAGCATTGTTTTGCAAGCCCGTAGAACGCACAACTGCGCCACATTCATGTTTTGAAATGTGAGCACTCACTTTTATTTAATGAAATCATAGCCTTTGAAGTTTGCAGTATCCATCTGCAAAATATAAGATGGCTTACAATAATCATTGATACGTTTGTTATACAATATAGCCTGCCCTACTGTAAGATATTGATGTTACGTTTAAGAAAACGAGTGTTCCAAATGCATTATACAGTTTGCACACATCTATTTATAGTCGCAAATGCGAGTATGGTCGCACTGTCTCGAGCCCTGTGTGACCGAGCTTATGTGAGCGTCAAGTTGAGAAGTATTGGATCAAAGGTTCCAACTAGTGGCTGATCGCTTGGCAATATGCGCTGCTGTATTGCCATCATTTTAGTGATTTAGCCTCACTTTACTTTCATTCGCTTTGCCAGCAAGTATATTTATTGTTCATCACTACGACAACCGCGTGCGCGTCCATGATGAACGCACTCTCGTGTGTATAAAGTATCTGTCTGTACTACACACTGAGGCGGCAAGATCGCAAGAAAAGCTTCATGTGTGTCGGTAACAATGCGTATTTAAGATCATTTCCTATTTCTTGAGACAGGAATTGTTGGAACTTTTCTACTGCAAGTCTGCAGTGTGCATTCTTTACACTGTCCGAGTGCTGCTCACGCAGTTGACTCGTCATTGTTCCTACAACACCACGTTATTAACATACCTTTACTAAAGGCTTTAGAACGTCGATTTTTTGAAATTTGTGAAACGTTAGACAGAATCGCGATTGTGAATCTTGGCAAAGATCCAATTACACTTCAGGAAAAGCAGAAATTATTTTACCGTGATGTTGAGGAGTCATTGGTTTGAAATAATGCAGATGGAATCGGCCGAAAAGGGGATTTTAGGTAGTTTAGAAATTTGTAAGGAAAATATTTTAGCATTGTAGAATTGCTTCGAGCAGCGTGTGGAGCATGTTGACAGCATGAGTTGGCAGGGCGAACTGCCGGAATGCTGATAAACTGTCAACGAAACAGAGGTAAGACTGCTGCGTATATATACCTCTTGTTGTTGATTAGCTGAGTGCTCTCCACCTGTGTCGATTATCTGATCGTGCTCCTCCCGAACCTTGTTAATAAAACATCATTTTTATTAATCTATTTAAAAAATTTGGGCGCTCAGCCAGTCAATTTTCCTTTATATGACACCCATATTTCAATAAGACACTGGTCTGCTGCTAAACTTACATACAGGACCTTAAACAAATTTTTTTCCACACCTTACAATGGCCAGTGACTTTTACCAGCCAAGGAAATTTACCAGCCATAAATATTTTTTACCAGCCATGAAACATAGATTAATCCTTATTAAAGTTACAAAAGTTATTCAGTCAAGAGCAGTGAGTGATTATTCTGTATTTTGTTTGACATTAAAAACAGACAGTAGCAGGTTTATTAGGCTGCTGTCACTTTATGAGCTAATGCATGGATCCCATATACTGTTACACATATGTTTTATTTCTCAACTGTTTAAAGTTCATTTAAGACATAACTGATTATGTTTACAAGGATACTTGCCAAGATGGGCATTTTGACATCATTTTGTTTTAATATGTCTGCTTAAGTGCACGAAGACATGAAAAAGAGCTCAGTTCTGTATTTGCATGCGGTCAAACAAATTGAGTTCTCTTTTGTGCAGTCTTGAGCTTGAATATTTAAATTGGCAAAGCTTAGGGCCCTATCATACACCCAGCGCAATGCAACGCACATGTTTTTTGCTAGTTTCTGCCCGACGCAGTTATCATTTTCACATCCAGCACTTTGTTGTTTAAGTAGCAAAGGCATCGGTTCACCCATAGGCGTGCTGGTCTGAAAACGAGGTGTGCTCAGGCGCATTGTTGGCGCGTTGCTATTTTGAGGCAACTAAAAACGACTGCGCCATTGACCAACAAAAACCTGGTCAGCACACAAACATTTTTAAATATTAAAAATAAAAGGATTTCTTTCTGGAGAAGCATTCAGTATTCTGCCATGCAAATGGCGAATCCGCCATGGTGCAAGCGCAACTGCCTTTTAAAGGGAATGGGAAATGAGACGTTACACCTAAAGAACACCCATGACTAAGTACAAACCTTTTGGACCATGCGCCTGGCGTGCCGACCATTTTTTCCGTCATTAAAATAGCAAAAGTGAATTTGGACAAGCCCTAAATGCAACTGCGCCATGCGCTTCAGACCATGCAGTTTTTTTAAACTCTAAAAATTAAAATAGGATTTTTACTCGCATTTGGTGATTGGCGAGTGTTAATTTGAGTTCCTGCTTACATTCAAGGCTATAAAAAAACACTGGTGTGATTTAAACTTTTATTTTGAAATCACGATGAACAGTTCGCATATTTAAAAAAGATATTGATGTATTCTCCTGTGCTGCATAGGTTTATAAATAATTTACCTTATCTGAAAAATAAAAAAATAACCCACATTGCATTCCCAGGTGAATGTTATAAGCAACCCAAACTCATAGCATATGCAGAGATGGGGCTGAATAGCTCTCCACGCATGTAAATGATAACAGTTCATGTGGAGCAGCATTTCCTGTGAACAGAGCTGCTCTGAGATGCATGTAACCTACACGCATGTAAATAATTAAAGCACATATACTGTATATTAAACCCGAAGGGCATATATTTATTTATTGAATCACAGCCTTTGTGAATAGCACTATGTTATAGTATGATTTTTAAATGGTTTTAACATATGTCAGGTGAAACAGAGGACCCAAGAGCGAAGGCAGGTACAATGACTATCTTTAATGTAGACAGAAACAAGGCACTGTACCCGCAGACAGCAGCGAGGATGGCGGCCACAAGCAGCAGGGCGACTGGGCAGAGAACAGGTATGACGAACACAGCCAGGCAAGACACGACTACGAAACTTGACCAATGTAGAGTCACTAGCAGATAAAGCAAAGATCACAGACACGGCATACATAATGACAATAATCTGCTAAGAGAACTGCAGAGTAAAGTAGCAGAGAGAATCAGGGTAGAGAAAGAACAGGTGTGGTGACAATCGCGGAATCGCTGATTGTGATGGCAAACAGCTGAGTGATAGTAGTAGTGGGAGAGAGAGCGAGAGAGTGAGAGAGAGAGCTCAAACTCGACTCATGACAATATAGTGCAGCCTTCACACTGCCCGATTTTAGCCCTGATTTTGACGCACCGACAGGTTTTGCGAAATCGACAACAAATGCCCGAAATCATAGGTAAAATCGGTGCTCGTATTTTGCTGGTTACTTGACATGGGTAAATTGCAATCGAGGATTTTTTAAAATCGAGTGCTCAAATTTAATCGTGGAATCATGACAACCCTACCAGCCTCCTCTACTTTACGAAACATCAGATCTAATCTTATTTGAGAAATAAATGATATACTGTTTTCTGTTTCTTCATGATTGACAGGATTATGTTCCTCCCCAAACTCCATTCAGAGTCCTGGAGACTCTCAAGAGAATGAAGGTGCAACACCTTCACACACAATACAAAGAGGACTTTGTGAGGGCATTTCTAGCTGAAGTATTTAAGATCAAGCAGACCTCCATCAGCTAAATTCTTAGCTCAGGAAAAACAGAGATGTTTTCATCCTTATCATGTCTCTAATGAGTCTATAGTCCTGTGGAACCAACTCTGTGCCAAATGAACTGACGTGATGTCAAGCCTAGAAGCCAAATTATCTGCAGATATCCATCTATCCAAGCTCACTAAATGGCCAAATTTGGTTATACATGCAATCTTACTGCAAAAAAAAGTAGTTTATTCTTCAACCACAACCCCAGAGCACAATTTAGCTGCAATTTGTCCATCCTTTTAAAATCAACCTATAGAAATACATAAGGGTCATGGCTAAATTTCTATAAGACAAAGATCCCATGCTGTCCGCCACCTCCCTAGTCTGAAAGCTTTCAATCTGGATCTTATGTCCAATAAAAACCTAAAAACCCCAGGGTATTTAAATGCAGTTTTGCCCCACAACTGATTACTCACTTTTTGTGATCCAGCAAATTAATGTGCTATTCATCAGGTCACTGTACATTTTTGTTGCTGGAAAACAATGGAAATTAAAGCTTATTTTATCAGTTTTCCACTCACAAATCAAATCAAATGATTTATTAAAGCTTCTGTTTTCAAAAACCACATGACTGCTTTGTACAGACGGATGCCTACCTCCTCTCCTAGCATGAAGAACAGGTTACTCACACTGGGCTTCGGTATTGTATTACACTGACTAATGAGGGGAAAAATACTTTCATTAAATACATCATGCAAAGCCATCACGCTCACCAATGCACTCCCAGCATGCATCAGAGAGAATAACTTTTATTAAGAACAAAATTGCACGCTAATACATCAATAGCTTTCACATTTAAAACGTACTTCATTAGAATGAAAAATAAAATCAACTTTAAATATATGGATTTCTTTTTAAATAAATGTGTATTTTCCCCCCCAATGCACTTATACTCATCACTGATTAGAACAAAATAATACTTCCACAAAACACCCATTCCCTTTCAGTCGGTCACGTTCGACGTACGTCGGAACTGACTGACGAATTGGGGATCATTTTCAGAGACCAATATGCTTCGAGTGTATAAAAATGACCCAATAACGTTGGCATGCGGTCCACGCACCGCTTCGCAGCGCGGGTATAAATACGGAAGTGGAATACCGCATCCTCGCTTTCAATTTCGGAGCCGAACGGTTTGCAGTTCAAGCTGTTTTCTACGAAGAGTGTTTCTCACGAGTCTGGCCCTGGGACCTACGCAAATATGCGTTTCCCCCAGTGAGCCTTCTCGCACAGACTCTGTGCAAGGTCAGGGAGGATAAGGAGCAGGTCTTGCTAGTTGCGCCCTTCTGGCCCAACCGGACCTGGTTCTCCAAACTTACACTCCTCTCGACAGCCCCTCCCTGGCCGATTCCCCTGAGGAAGGACATTCTTTCTCAGGGACGGGGCACTCTATGGCTCCCGCGTCCAGACCTCTGGAAACTCAATGTCTGGTCCCTGGATGGGACGCGGAGGTTCTAGGTGGCCTGCCACAAGCGGTGGCAGACACCATCGCTTCTGCTAGAGCCCCCTCTACGAGGCGCCTCTATGCTTTGAAGTGGAACCTATTTGTTGAGTGGTGTTCTTCCCGCCGGGAAGACCCCCGTAAGTGTTCGGTTGGTGTCGTGCTTTCTTTCCTGCAAGATGGGCTGGAACGAAGGCTGTCTCCCTCTACCCTCAAGGTGTACGTCGCAGCAATAGCGGCGTATCACGACGCAGTTGAAGGTAAGTCTTGAGGCAAGCACAACCTAATCGTCAGGTTCCTCAGAGGTGCAAGGATTTAACTCGTCCAAGCTCTGTACCCTCTTGGGACTTAGCTCTGGTGCTCAGGGCACTTCAGAGCCCTCCCTTTGAGCCTTTGCAGTCTGTAGAGTTAAAAATCCTGTCCATAAAGACAGTACTCTGCAGTACTCTAGTACTCTAGCAGTACTCTAGCAGTACTCTGACTGCATTGGCTTCTTTTAAGAGGGTAGGGGACCTGCATGCACTTTCGGTCAACAAATCGTGCCTAGAGTCCAGGATACGTGCCCAAGGTTCCCACCACTCCCTTCCGGGACCAGGTGGTTAACCTGCAAGCGCTGCCTTCGGTGGAGGCAGACCCAGCCCTGGCTTTGTTATGTCCTGTCCGCGCTCTTCGCGCTTACGTCGACCGAACTCAAAGCTTTAGGACCTCAGAGCAGCTCTTCGTCTGTTACGGAGGCCAGCAGAAGGGAAAGGCTGTCTCCAAGCAGAGGTTAGCCCACTGGATAGTGGATGCTATCGTCTTAGCATATCAATCGCAAGACGTGCCTTGCCCGTTCGGGTTGCGAGCACACTCAACTAGGAGTGTGGCCTCCTCCTGGGCGCTGGCTCAAGGCGCCTCGTTGACAGATATATGTAGAGCTGCGGGCTGGGCGACACCTATCATGTTCGCTAGATTTTATAGCCTCCGTGTAACGCCACTCCCGCCCGCTGGGCCGGATTCGTATGTCTATTGTCTCCAGTTGGGTTCCCCAGAAATGGCTAACCCTGTGAGCTCCTCCGTCACCCATTCGGTGTCAGATGTTGCAGCCGTCTGATGCTAGGCCTGCACCCGTATGCTTGTGGAACGTGTGTGTAGGCTGGGTTCCATATGTAGCGGTTCCCTAACGGCAACCCCATATATGTATTCTTCCATGGTACCAGCTACCCTACTCGGCTAGCCCCGTGTCTTTCCCTTGACAGAGCTCGCTCTGTTGTCTCTGGTGGTGTTCTTTCCCCCCTGGGACCAGGTTGGATCCACCCTAGAGACTGCCATATGTAGCACTACCCTGCTAGATTAGTCCTTATGAGTATTTCCACCTCTCCTCCCCTGGAGGACGTGGCTCCGCAGCGTTCCATCTCCCTGAGATGGGCACGCTTTCCCAGCATTATCCAATAGTCACGCTGAGTAGGAAGGGCCAGCCTCCCTGGCGTGTTGTTAGGAATCCCCAATTCGTCGGTCAGTTCCGACGTACGTCAAACGTGACCGACTGCAGGGGAACGTCTCGGTTACCCTCGTTCCCTGAAGGAGGGAACGGAGACATACGTCCCGTCGCCAGGAGCTGTGCTTCCGCTGAAGGGCCGAATCACTTTTTCGGCTCCTCAGCTGGAGAAGGGAGGATGCGGTATTCCACTTCCGTATTTCAGGGAACGAGGGTTACATACGTAACCGAGACGTTTTCTCTATAGGTTTCCAAATCTCTCACCAATTCAAAATAAACTAATTCAATCCCACCACTATTAAACCCTTACACATTCTCTCAGAATGCACTCTATTCGCCCCAATGTCTTATTCTTCCAAGTATTTAAAATCACCAATTTTGCGGTGCACATTGTAATTCAACATAGTATCTCTTCATCATCTGCATATTGTCCTACTGCATAGCCTACACTTTTGGCCTAATTTACTTTTGCTAAAGATGTTGTTTCATATAACTTTAGGATCTTTACAAGACTACCTATATATTTGTGTTCATTTACAAATACTGCCTTGTCATATAGGCTACGTAAGATGTCAGTGTATTTAATCTACTGTTCAGCATCACTTATGATTACAAATTCCACAAGACCTCTTCTCGTTATACATAACAGTGGCTAGAGAGTGAACCATGACATCCTTGATTAAAAATGTCTAGAATTTTAACATTTTACCCATGATATAAAACATGAATTATACATGATACAACAAAACTAGTATGTCTGGTCTCTAATAATTGTATCCAAATAACATTTAAGCCTATTTGCTATGCAATTTGATAATAGTAAATGCACAATAAAGAGCTTGATAAAAGTCCCAAAATCCCATGTTGGTAGCTTGGAAAACACTGCCTGTTGCCAGATGCTCAGGAGGGATCCAGAAGCCCTCAAGGAAGTAGTCTAAAAATTATGCTAAAACTCAGCAGACAACCCCTCAATCCCAGGTGAACATCCCAAGGAGATCTGCTTAACTGCATCTGTAAGCTCCTGAAAGCTTATGTCACAATCTAAAGTCCCTCTCTTTTCAGGTTCTAACTGTGGAAGGGAGGTAGGTCTCTAATACCTGCAGAAAGCCATGCATTCACATTAATCTCAATGTCAGTTGCTCGGCTGTCACGTGACCTCCCTGGAGTATTTGATATCTCCCATATTACCTGAACCCCCAAGCAACAAATGCCAAACAACCATATTTTACTTATTGTTAAATAAATAAATGCCAAACAACCATATTTAACTTTATTTAACTTTTGAATGGCTATCAATGGAGAAAGATGCCTTTTAAACCAGATGTTGCAGTTTCAGCATCAACCAGCAAGGGCTAACAGGGCCATGCTAATGAGCTAAACTTTGACCTCTTGGTGGAAGGACATGTAACAGAGCTGCAGCACTCATAATACACAGTCCAATTCAGAATAAAAGTCCACTGTCAGCCTTTTTATTCTGAATTTTGAATTTTCAGTTGGGGCCCTGCAAATGAAGCACATTTATGCGGAACCCTTTTTTCCTATTTAAAGAAAAAAGCATTGTGAGGCCCCATTTCTTTCTTATATTCAAAGTGCCTATTAACTGAACACACTCTTGACTTTATTAAAGCATATTTAACTTTCGTGCAAGAACTGCTCCAACATTTCTGTTCCGTATGTTTATTTTCTAACTTTAACTTTGCAACTTTTGAACTGTTGACTTTATAATATTTGAAAAAAAAAATACAATGACATACAATTCTAATGTGCATCTTTCCAACCTCTCATTGATTTTCACAGTAGTTGTGACCTGCCCTCTTCCCACAAACAAGAAGACCTGCCCTCTTCCAATCATTTCCATATTAAAATCTTACAGATTTTTGTCAATGTTTGCCATAATGTTTTCCAAAACCATTAGGAAAAATAGTACAGTAGGATGAGCCATTAAACACCTTAGTACTACACCTATTTTAAAATCCTCTATACGGTTCCATTCAGCAACAATAACTACACAGATGTTGTCATTACATTGCAAAAATTATACAGTCCCACTTCTGCCTGAACCTATATAGTGCCCAGCCAATGTCTACCTTAATGTTAAAACAACAACAGACTTAGAAAATAAGAATCCCTCTAATTCTCATAAATTCTGATAGCACTGCTCTCTTAGTCTGAACTCTTTCCCCATTTATATTTAAATAACCTATTCTTATGAGCTCCTGCATACAGAGGAAAAGAAAGAGAACATTAAAGGGAACATAAGCTGATCCATTTAACTATTGATAAAATGATAAACTTTACTCTTTAACTTTGCTACATCAAACCAGAACCTCTTTTTTCATTCGAAGCATTAAACCCAATACCAAGTTTGTCACAGATGTAACAACTTTATCCAAATCAGGAACAACATTGTCCAGAATGTCTTTTTGAGAAATCATTGATCTCTTGATGAGTAAGAGTTATTAACAGTGGTTTACACCACAACAACAAAAAATGTTCTGCCATATTTCCCTGTCCCTTCTTCATCAATACTCCCATTCGCTCCAGTTATGGCCTGCACAGCCTTACAGATTGCTGAAATCTGGTTCCCAGTTCCTTTCCTTTATCTCTAAGTTAAACACATTAGATACCATGCTGGTGCTGTCCTTATGTGGACAAAAAAGTCTCAGAGTAACATGAAATACTTTCATCTCAGACATGTGGGTACCTTCAAAAAATGAAAACCTTTCTCCTAAATGACGTTGCAGTGCCATGCTCTTACAACCTTTATAGCCTTGATAGGATGGCCTTGATTCTTCCAAATCAGGGAGAGTTATCACTTGATGTCATTCATTAGAGATGAAAGGTTATACATTTTTTTTGTAGTATATAATTAGACTACACTTTATTTCAGTTTTCCACTTAAGACATTCTACTGCTAATAAGAAACTGTGCAACTATATGTTATCTAACTTTAATTAGAGAGACTGGTAGACTGTTAGTAGACCGTTGCGTTAGAGTTAGGTGTTAGTGAAATAATGGTGTGTTCAAGTCCCACTGGGAATTTTGTATTTACGAGGTGGGAAGTCCTGTTTACGATGGCAGGTGCGTTCAAGTCACTTTTGTCGGAGAAAGATGACGGTATATTTTCTCTTAATTAATTACACAAAAATACAGCAAAATTCTTAAACTCTACTTCTAGAACAAATGAAGAACAAGGAATGTGCATCAGGTGTGTTTTGCTTTTTTATCTTTTTTAATTTATGAAGCCAATGTAAACTTTGTTACATATTATTGTAACGTGGACTCAGGCAGGTTGGGATCCATATGCAGTTTATTTGAATAAAACAATCTCAAAGTATAAACAGGCTTAAGTCGAATCACCAGGGGAAACAGCAGTATCAGAGACAAGGCAGAGAGCGTGGTCATAACAGGCAATGGGTCAGGGCAGGCAGCAAACAATCAGAGTTCAGAGTCCAGGCAAACAGAGAACAAGAGGCAGGCAGCACAGGGTCGTAAACGAGAGTCAAGGCAGAGTCAGAACACAGGCAAGGATAACACAGGGTAAAATAACGCTTGGGGATGCAACCAGGGCAAACAAGACTTCGCAATAAGTGACTGCGCAACCAGGGTTTAAATAGTCTGTGTGATGAGGAACAGGTGTGTGGTAATCAGACCCAGAATGTGGGTGCATGGGTAATGAAGTCCGAATGAGCTTAGTACTCCGGAGAGTGAGGCCTCCGGTGGCCGCTGGTGGAAACTTCACCGGCGTTTGTGACAATTATATGGTTATATTATAACGCTATCATATTTTGTGCAGGCAATTAGCTTACTTTGCTGTAAATAGAAAAGCCTGACAATATCGCTGCTAAATAGATACCTTTAAGTATTGTGGTATTCCGTCTTTCCGCCATGTTTCTCACTGACACGCCCCAAACCGTAAAGATCGGGCTTAAAGACAGACATTAAGCAGACAGTTTTACTAATACTCTAATGATGGTAGCTGACATGTAGTTGCAAAGTTACTTATTGTTAATAGAATGTCTAAAATGGAAATCGAAATTTCAGATCTCATAGATTCCAATGTGATGCTCCTTTATTCATCCTCTATGCTTAGCATGCCATTGGTATACCCTGTTTATTATTTCAGTCTGAATCAGCGGTTGTGTATCAGACATGTGCTTAGTTTCTTTATTCGAATGGTCTCCATCCCAGCAAAACTACTAAATAAAATTCTTGTTAATTTAAAGGGGACGTCTAATTCTATTTAATGCATTCTGACTTTTTGACAATGTTTGAGTATTTCTGTGCCAAATACAGTCCTTCAGGACTCGTATAAGTTTCAGAAAGTTTTTTTTCCCCCCCAAATATGGCCCTGTATGTACGTCATAAAGGGCAGAATTGCTTGTATGGGCACTTCTCCCAGATGAGCGTGTGCGCAAACCAACCAGAGCGAGAGCAAGAGCGTGCCCATCAACAAGCTTTGTTTGGGTCACGGAAGCCAATGACAGCGCTGTCATTTTGTTTTTAGATCACGTAACAATGTCACCAAAGAAGTCTGTTTTTGGTTGTGAGGGAAAGATAACCTAAGCTTCCCAAATAACCTAGTGTTAAGGGAACAGTGGATGCACTTAGTTTTTCCGGGGCAGCAACAGAGTTCTGCAAGTGTGGTTGTTTGCATTTCGGTGACAAATGTTTTATAAACAAGGCCCAGTTTGATGCTGGATTTGCAGATCGTTTGAAACTGAAAGATGGAGCGGTCCCAGCGATAAAAGATCCCGGTCATGAGTCGGAACTGGAGGCGGTAAATGAAACTGCAGAAAATGTCTGTTTTGTTGTCAATCGGTGCATAAGTGCATATAATGTAAACAACATGAACGCATAGTGAATAAATAGTGTGTGCTCGTGACTCTTTAGCTTCGCCCACTGCACGCTTTTACGAGCTCGGCTGTTTTTGGAAAGAATCGGTATAGCGTATCTGTCTTTTATGAATCTGATAAAACTAGACTCTTTGGAGATATGAAGGATGCAATACTAATTACTCAAGATTAACATGAGATTGGCAGAAACAGTGTTTGTTATGTACCCTTTCTTGCAGTGAATTTATTTATTTTTAGTAGAGATTGGAACCATTTTTTTGCTGTTGTTGTTGTTAATAATGGAATATTACATATGTATTACATATGGAAATGTCTGTCTTCAAAAAAAAGTTTTGATGGCATTTTCTATTCCTCTTATATCTGTATAATGCCTATTAAAGTAGCGTTTAAGCGCAGTGCTGCGTTCTTTGTGTACAGCGGTAACCAAGAAGGAAAGGCTAGTGTTCCATAAGCGCCACCTATTGTCAGACAGTGAATCTGCATTTTCATTCAGTCTGCTGTTTTTGTTTTGTGCAGGTATGTTTTCTGTAGCATAATTTCACAAAGCTAAAGTAAGTTTTTGCTTTAAATCTTGAAATTATACAATCTAATCTAATTTAAAATAAACAACTGCTTATGTTACATGTGTGTAGCATCTTTATTTGCATCTTTATTTTAAGCAAAAATCACTTAATTTTGAGTTATTTTCCCCCAAAACAAGACAACAACTTTTGCTTGTCTAGTAAATGCTTCTTAATGTAAGAATTTGTAGATATTTGGACTGAAAACAAAACAAAAATACTAAGTAAAAAAAGTATTTTTTGCAGTGTACAGAATTTTTTTTAAGTCAGTTTGGCCTTAAATAGAGCAAATGAACAACAAATAAAATATCTTAAAGAAAAAATAAAATATTGGTATCGGAATCAGCCGATTTGCTTGTAAAAAAAATCTGCAATCTGAATCGTCAATGAGAAATCATAATCAGTGTATCCCTGTTTTGTATAAATAAAAAAAGTTTCACATCTAAAAACTGTCAGTCAAACAAGAACTTGTGACCTCTAGCAGCTCATGCTCAAACCCCATAAAACTGAAATGCTGCCCAGGCTGTATTTCCACAGCCATTGTTTCCCAATGGTCAACAGCACATCTTCATGGTAACAACAACACCCTCTACTACTCTTATAAATACAATATTCTAAAATTTGAGGAGTCAGGAAAAAATATGAAATTAATAGGTAGAAGCAAACAGTAGAAACAAACTTTCCTACCTCTAACTTCTTCAGAGAGAGAGAGAAAGAGAGAGAGGGAGAGAGAGAGAGAGAGAGAGAGAGAGAGAGAAAAGAGAGAGAGAGAGAGAGAGAGAGAGAGATAGAGAGAGAGAGAGTGAGTGCAATATAGACAAAGCGCCATGCTTATCACCACCAACAGCCTCTCTCAGTATGTGCAATGCCATTAAAGTGTGTTTGCTGTAGCGATTTGCTGAAAGCCTCTGTATATGCATGAATACAGTATCTAGCATTGAAGTCCCAATTTTAGCCATTTTTTTCTGAGTCTGCGGGAATGAAAGAGAGAAAGAGAGTGAGTGTGTGACCTTGCATACCAATCAACGTTGTTTGAATTCAAACATTACATACATTTTCAAATTGCTCTTGTATTGGCTATGTCTGAATTTGTCTGTCTGGGAGCATTACTGTCCATTCATTGGAACCTGCAGTTTAAAAACAACTGGGTAATAGAGCATCTATTTCAAAGTGTTCAAATCACAACGCTCTTGTCCTTCTGGCTTGTGGGAGTTTGTTAAGGTCTAAAAGGGATAATTTGAACCTGAAACAACTTTTCTCGCAGTCTCTTCACTTTAATTTGGCATTCCAGACAAAGTTTGTGGCTGATTACACAGCAAAACCAGATTTACTAACAGCTTGCGCTAGCACAAGCCCTCTTTTGGTGTTAAAAAAATACTGTCAGGATTTACTAAAGACACACAGTGAAAAAATAGCGCTGGGAAGGTGTGGACAGTTATTTTTTGCAGCTGACCTCATTGCATATGCATTTGTAGGAGTTTCCCTTTGAAACGCAAAATGTATGGGAGGAGAGTATTTAAATGAACTATGCAATGTGATTTACTAAGGTTTGTGCTAGTCAATTTACCAGTATTTGCTGGCATTTATTTACAGGCCAAAAAAGCAAACGGCAATTTGCGCTGCTCTTGGTATATTGCGTTGGTCATTATGGAAATTATCCGTTTGCGTCTGAGCGTCGTCAATAGCTCACGCGCAGAACTGTCCACTCCCATCAGCACTTTTTTGGAATTGTGCTCTCATGTTAATTTGCCTGGTTTTGTAAATCTGGCCCTTTTTTCTTATTTTTAACTCTCACGATTACCTTTTTTATTCTTTACTCTGAGGGAAGTTTTATAACAGTTATTTTCTGTTTTTCACACACCATTAATAAAACAAATGTGAGTACAACACCATAAACATAAAATATTTGTTTGTATAATTGGTCATATCAGTTTATGTACAGATCACAATCCCAAAGGATGACCTTGTTTAGATGTTTACATCCAGAGATTGTGAGATGCTGCAACTTTGAAGAGATTTGCCACAGATTGTGGCAGTTGATGGCAATGGGGAGCTGAAGGCACTGATTGCAGAAGGAGAGAAGAGGAGAGAGGGCATTTAATTTAGACCCCAACTGGCCCCTCCATCTTTCCACCACACAGGGAGTTAATCAGCACTTAGGCAACAAATCTGGTGACAAGAGTGGAGAGAGAGGGGAATGAGCAATGGTACACACAAGGGGAAGTGGAAAAACTGACTGAGAAGGGGTGGATTAGAGGGATGGAAAGAGAAATGAATAGCTAAATATAATAATAGAAAAGCTGATGGACACATAGATTAGCTTTCAAATTATAGCAGTCATAAGGGGGTCTTGCATTGCTCTGTCTGTTATGTTCAAGTTTCTCTCAAAGCCTCATGGATTTTCTCCCTCTCCAATCTTCCTCCTCCTTCCCTGCTCACTTCCCCTCCACTGGTCCTTCATTCCACTTTTTTCTCCACTGGGCATAGTGTGAGCTGTGTGGGGTACTCAGAGTCCCAGCATGTGTCTAGAGAGTAGGAGATGAATGGAGCTAGTGGGTTTGGTTTAATGGCTAGTTTGAGCTAACAGACTGCGGGAGAGCTTGTTCTTACTACTAGGGAGGGAACATTTGTAAAACCTTTACAATTATCTGCAGTACTGTAATAATTTGACTCAAATCGAAGCTCCCTTTTGTTTAAAGGTGACTTGCACAATTTGTTGGATGTTAACCTAGCTTAATAAAAAAATATTCCAAATATTACACTCTTAAGTCATGCTAAAATAATGTTCTACATTTGATTTTGCTGTAAAATAAAAATAATAATAATTTCAGTTTCCACAAAAATATTAAAATATAAATAACATTTGAGGACAAAATCATCAGATTATTATAAGTATAAGATTTCTGAATAATCATGTGAAGACTGGAGTAATGGCTGCTGAAAATTCAGCTTACATTTTAAAATAATATATTAAAGGTAGGGTAGGCATTTTTTTAATAAACACTTTTTGTTATACTGGTTGAAACTCTTTTCACATACTGATAGCAATCAATAATAGAAGTGGTCTAAATATTAAAACATGTACATCCACAGTAAGTGCATGACTATTTAAATCTGTTGCATTTCACAGGTAGTTTAAGATTGGATTAAATTTTTTAAAAAGGTATTGTAAAGGAATACTAATATTTTTATTACAATTACAATTATGACAATCTGACAAGTTTATAATGTAATAAATAATATCTCAATCTAAAAATTGTTATTACATTATGAGCTCAAGATTTTATTAAGTTTTGAGAAAACAATAAGTTACATTATGAACATTTTATAATAATGTAATATATTATGTGCAGTTATTACATTATGAGTTGCTACAAGGTGGAACAAGTAATTTTTTCACATTCATTATTATTGTAATGTTATGTGCTTTGAGACATGAGGTAATTTAATGCAGTCTCTGGTCTTGTGATGTTTTGCACAACTCTGCTGTGCGTGTTTATGTGTTTTGAAGTAGGCTTGGCTTTGGAGACGCTCTGAATGGCGGGTTGGATCTTATGTTTTCAAAGCTAGCTTACTATTGCTAGCCTCTCTGAAATTGCCTACCCTACTTTTAAACACTAATTTTTTGGGGGCAATTTATAAGCCTTTTTAACTAGTGAGGACCAGTAAAATGTTTTCACTAGTCGGTTGCCATAATTTTCATTATGTAAGTGAGGACATTTGGCCCTCACAAGTATAGACAAACCTGTAGACACACACACACACACACACACACACACAAAACATGTTGGGCACTGCTAAAACTAATTAGAAATGGTTTGGGGAAGAAAAAAAAAATTATTGGAATACAGGGCTAAGTTTGAATGGTCAACTCTTACGTGACCCCTTGTGCAAAACACTGAAATTGCTTTGTAAAATGTTTTAGTGCATAACACGAATCAGTTCTCTAATGGCTGCCAACCCCAAATATATATATTTATACATACACATATATATATATATATATATATATATATATATATATATATATATATATATATATATATAATACAATACAATACAGTGAACTTATTGTCATGTTCAAGAAACCAATTTGAAATGATTCGAGCTTTGTGACATGGTGCATTATCCTGCTGGAAGTAGCCATCAGAGGGTGGGTACACGGTGGTCATAAAGGGATGGACATGGTCAGAAACAATGCTCAGGTAGGCCGTGGCATTTAAACGATGCCCAATTGGCACTAAGGGGCCTAAAGTGTGCCAAGAAAACACCCCCCACACCATTACACCACCACCACCAGCCTGCACAGTGGTAACAAGGCATGATGGATCCATGTTCTCATTCTGTTTACGCCAAATTCTGACTCTACCATCTGAATGTCTCAACAGAAATTCGAGACTCATCAGACCAGGCAACATTTTTCCAATTGTAGCCTCTTTTTCCTATTTGTAGTGGAGATGAGTGGTACCCGGTGGGGTCTTCTGCTGTTGTAGCCCATCCGCCTCAAGGTTGTGCGTGTTGTGGCTTCACAAATGCTTTGCTGCATACCTCGGTTGTAACGAGTGGTTATTTCAGTCAAAATTGCTCTTCTATCAGCTTGAATCAGTCGGCCCATTCTCCTCTGACCTCTAGCATCAACAAGGCATTTTCGCCCACAGGACTGCCGCATACTGGATGTTTTTTCCTTTTCACACCATTCTTTGTAAACTCTAGAAATGGTTGTGCGTGAAAATCCCAGTAACTGAGCAGATTGTGAAATACTCAGACCGGCCCGTCTGGCACCAACAACCATGCCACGCTCAAAATTTCTTAAACCACCTTTCTTTCCCATTCTGACATTCAGTTTGGAGTTCAGGAGATTGTCTTGACCAGGACCACACCCCTAAATGCATTGAAGCAACTGCCATGTGATTGGTTGATTAGATAATTGCATTAATGAGAAATTGAACAGGTGTTCCTAATAATCCTTTAGGTGAGTGTATATAAATATATATATATATAGACTTGGTTTTACTCAAAATAATTCAGGCAGCTATTTGCATCAGACTTCTAAGTATTTTGAACTCATCTAATTTGTTTGGTTTCACCAAATAGAATCTTCAACATGCACCCTTAAGTAATTTCAACTCAATTTTCCTCGTAAACACAACTTTAAAACATTGTGTAGCAGAAACAAAATTCAACTGAGTAAGTGCCAATAAAATTAGACGTAAAAATAACTCAAGTGAATACACTTATACGATATGCATTAGTTCTATTTCATTATGTGTAATAAGCAGTATGCTGTAGAGACAAACCACAATACTGCTATAAACATTTGCTCATTGAGCAAAGCAATTCATATGATGCACTGCACCTACCTGTCGTCACCCTAACGTCAGGCTCCACTCACCATGACGGTAACCCACAAAACTCTGACATGACAAACTTTTCTAAATCCCAACTTAATAGAACATTAAACAATAATAATAAGCCTTCTACTTCATTTATCTTGCCTAAAAACACATGAAGATAAATAAATTCAACATTTTCTCCTCCAATTAAATCACATGCAAAGCATTCTGGGAACTAGAAATCTCCTTACCCCCAGTAAGTAGATTGTACACAATAACATTAAGTTGTGACAATTTTCATTTAAATATAATATTGATCAAGCAGTAAACATCCTCATTTTGAGTGAGTGCTGCCATTTCATCAGCAAAACAAAAAAAAATCTACGACTTTCTAAACAAGGAAATACATAAAGACAAGATTAAAGCAAGATGCGAGCAACGCATCACGACGCGTCAAAAGCAAGAAACCATTACAATGTGAAAAGGGTTCATTTCAGTCAAATCCAGCAGTAAATAGCATGTTGGAAATGCACGTCTACAAAACCTTGTCTAGATTACTCAGGATAAGAAGTGCGATATAATTATACAAAATAATTAAATAATAAAGTAAAATAATAAACAGATTTATTTGTAAAAAAATTTGGATTTTTTTATATTTACGTTACAGCCTCAATGATTCATTTTTATCAGTGTTGTTTTATTCTTGTTATTATTTCTTTTTAAGATAGAAGCATTTTTAATTTTCGGAGAGTTTAAAGAGACACTGGAGACACTGTAATTCTTTAAAGTTCACCCAAAAGGCCATTTATTACTCACCCTCATGCCTTTCCAGACCCGTAAGACCTCCGTTCATATTTGGAACACAAATTAAGATATTTTTGTTGAAATCCGATGGCTCAGAAAGGCCTCCATTGGCAGGAATGAGATTTCCTCTCTCAAGACCCATAAAAGGTACTAAAGATGTCATTAAAAAGTCCATCTCACTACAGTGGTTCTACAATAATTTTATGAAGCGAAGAGAATACTTTTTGTGCGCAAAAAAAACCACGAAATAACGACATATAGTGATGGCCGATTTCAAAACACTGCTTCATGAAGCTTCGGAGTGTTATGAATCAGCGTATATGCCAATGGAGGCCTTTCTGAGCCATCAGATTTCAACAAAAATATCTTAATTTGTGTTCCAAAGATAAACTGAGGTCTTATGGGTTTGGAACGGCATGAGGGTGAGTAATTAATGACATTATTTTCATTTTTGGGTGAACTAACCCTTTAAGACCTAGTTAAATAAACAGCTATTAGGAGGTCAATAATGGTTAACAGAATAACAAGGGTTCCAGTTACTTTTATTTGTATGCTAGCTGCAATCACAGGCAAAAAGTATTCAGTATTTCTTTTTATTTTCTACCTTTTAGGTCCAAGCTGATTATTATTTCTACCTGTTTCTGGCTTTAGCCATTTATTTTTCTCTCCACGACATGGTTATTTAAAAAAAATAGTGCTTTAATAACCTCTGAAGAAGCAACAGCATTTTACGTTTATTTTATAGGGAATGGTCCTTAAATTCACATCTAAATATAATCTTATTTATTGAAACATCCGACTCTGTTTACCCTATCATAACTGTCTCATAATTCTTTTTTTAAACATTTATTTATTACAAAATATGGTGAATGTTTTCTTCTTATTTACTTGATTTATGCAATAAAGAGTATTTTCTATTACAACAGAGTATAAAAGCCTAATTAGTGTCTAAAACACATTCTAAAGTACAAAATACCTTTTAAAGGGTTCACAACAGCTTTCTCTTTTCAGAAACTCATAAGCAAACACTCAAAGTGAAGCCTGCCTTAGATTGTATCATGTCCTTACCTCGTTTTATCCAAAATATCAGGCAGTGTGGTATTGAGGCAAACATATTTCAAAAAGCTCTGGAAAACGTATTCATCCAATATGGTGAGTGTAATGGCCTGTTCACACCGGGACGAACCCTCATGACTAAACAAAGGGCGCCAATGTGAGTGTGCACACCGACATGCAAAACGGCAGGCGTTAAAGTGTCATTTTTAAAAAAACGCCTTGGGTTTTTTTTTTTTTTTTTTTTTTCACGCGGCGCGTTAAAAACTGTCCGACCAATGAGATCGGCGCTTTTGTTCACATGCCTGGAGCTGATGAAGTTACAGGAAAACACGACTTGGTAGCGCTCAAGCACAAAACGGTCTTGCCGAGCACACATTGATACGACAAAGTAGTAGTAAGTGGAGAAAGAAGAAGATGAGCTGCTAATGCCTGTAACTGTGACACCGCTGCTTGCTAGTTAGCAAAAAAGCGTGTGAATGGTTTTGGCAAGCACGTAAATACTCTCTCTCTTCTTCTTCTGCGTGACAAGTGATTTTCAGAAGCGTAAAGTACCGCAGCACCACCTTGTGTACCAGGAGCGCCATCTGCTGAATTTGCACGTTCACTTGGCGCATTGGCAGTGAAAATCGCTTGGGTGTGAACACTCAAGACGCGCCGAAAAACGTCTCGAAAAACGCTGGCGATAAGCGCACGCGTTATTCGTCCCGGTGTGTACAGGCCTTAAAACTGAAAGGCAGAAAGTAGTTCTAGTTCATTAAAGATGTAATATAAGGCAACAGTGCACCCGATATTCATGTGTACTTAGCTAAGCTAGCAAGTTAACAATAATACGCATGTTAACACCAGAGTAATCTATGTGTTTATAAGGGAAAACAGCAAACCAATACAATACTGAGTGATTATAAAGTTATTTGCTACCTACGAAGAACATTTCAAATGAGTAATTTATGAGGTTCAGTTGAAGCTAGGATGCCGTGTGTAAATATTGCAGACAGTGCAGACAAGGTTTTGACACAGAAACAAACTTTCTCCTTTCATTAATATATGTGTGCTGCACTCTGTGGGAACAAAAAAGGTGTACAAGCCTTGTACATTTGGTATTTTCTCATGCAAAGTTCTCTGTAAGCTACTGAAAGTGTTTTTATGGAGTAATGAGCTCCTGCTAGATTTGGACTTGATTAAGTACATATCCACAACATTAATAGCGTTACTTTACATTTTGTTTTATTCGTAATGTAAAAAATTGATATAATGTCCCAAAATCATCTAGCATCGCTGCACGGAGGAAACCATTACACCTCATAATCATCAATTCTGACAAATTAAAGTGTCATTTGGCACTTGGAACCAAATAAATGCGCTTCAGGTACTTTTGGGGTTGTTGGATATTTGGATTATTCAATTACCAGGCTTTAAATTTTCATGCAAAAACCTTTAAATGACCTAATTCCAGCCAAATAGTCTTAGGGACTGTGGCCTTCTGTTTTCAACCTTCCCGTTTTAAAGCAGAGAATAATATTAATTATGCCTGCTGTTCAGTCTTGGAAACTAAAGGTGGCATCCTACATCTGATAACACAGCCTTACAACAAGCCCGTATGGCACATGGCGACCCACTGAACCATGTTGCAGAATCGTATCTGTGCGCCCGACCGAGCCCCTCAGGCACTCATCCGGACACCTGAGTGCACCAATCGGATGGACCTCTCAGCTTGTGACAAATTGCGGGTGGAAGAGAAACTTACAGGCCCAATTGAACTTTAGTATAGCTTTTATTCCTCTGTCATGTTCCTGCAGAGATGAAATGGAATCCTTTTTTCTCTTTCCGGTCCTCTTTTTTCATTCTCAAAGCTGTCCGCTCTGCACTGACTGGTGGATAAACGGCCTTGGTTTCGCTCTCTTTCTAACTTGGCATCAAAGGGAAGTTGATACAATGTGATTTAGTTTTCGAAGGTCACTGCACAGTGCACACTTTGTTTCCACCTTATTTTTAACGTAAGAGTAGGCGGCTGGCGTAGCCATTTTAAACTTGAATGTGCAAGGCTTCCAGTGTCAGCAACTTCCAGTTAGTTTAGCTGTGCAAAAACAGTTCATCATGCTGCTTGATAATATTCATTATCGTGATCAACACTAGTTTGTAGCGCAAACAGATTCATAGTTTACTGCACGTTGATAGTCTTATTTACCTACAGCTGCTAATGAAACAGAACACATTCAAAGAAAATAGTTTACTTCTGCATTGGAAAATAAGCCGGATGGAGAAAGGTTTTTATGTTCCTCACAGTCTTGTGTTGTTGGCGAGACACAACACAATGAATGAAATGCAAAAAAAGATTTTAAAAGCAGCCATTTGCAAGAGGTCATATGACTGACTGAATAAATAATTTTTTTTTTTTTTTTTTGTAAAAAGTCAATTTTAGAGTTTCTCATCAAGTTTGTGAACTTATATTTTGTAAATAAAATAAAATGTAAAAAACTTTTATCACACTTTTATCATAACCTGTATCAATGGCTGTGTTCCTAGCACAGGATTGTTGTGAATACAAATTTAGCTCACATACTACTTCTAAAGACACCAAACTCATTTTACAATCATTAATTGAGTATTGTGAAACAGATAAAAATGGTGTCTTGATATACTGACACATATTTAGTGATTTAAAGGGAAGCGTGCCAATCCATGCTGCATGTGCATGCGCAATACTAGTCTGATCACCTTATTTAATTACAGAACTGCAAGAATACAATACAAACAACATATACAGTATAATTAAAATCATTAGAATTAGACAAAGATTAAAATATTAATTACGACTAAAGTCTGTTTTGGGGGATTAAATTAAAGGTTTGGGGGACACTAATTGTTATTAATTGTAATTAAACAATAATGTTCGCTTTTTCATGCACTTACTTTATGATGCAATAATCAATAATTAGATCAAATTGAAGTTGTTTAAATAAAGGAATAGGCTATATTTAGCTCATAGGCATTTTTTTTTTTTTTCCCTTAATAACTTTTAATTTGATCATCTTGTTTGCAATGATTGGATAGCATTATACTGTAGACAAAAATGGGCAGTTATTCATAATAAACATAATGCAAAAATAAACAAAATAATATCAAAATTTTAATTAAATCAGTCTGATTATTCCTCTGGCAGTAACTTGAGCAGTTTGCAGCTCTTCATTAATCTCATGACTGGAAACACCGACAGCGCTGACAATCCAGCCTTAATATGTAGGTATTAATACGTAACTTTCAAAAGGCACAAAATGTACTTTTTGTACGTTGTGATAGATGCTAAAATGTACAATATGGACATATTGCCAAGATTTAAATGTAGCATTATTAAATTTTTACAACTACAAAACATTAAATATTTACGAATCTTTCATATCATAAAGATATCGGTATAATTTTCCTTTTATCATTTTATAGGAGAAATGTAAGATCCCTTAACCCTATTCCCAAACCTAAACATACCTATTTTATAAAGAATAAAACGTAATGGAAGAGATGTGTAGGAAAGTGACAATTTTAGTAACAATATAGTAGGCCTAATAAAAAAAATTCAAAAGCGGTACCAAAAGTTGTTCAAATTACGATGTGTAGCAGCAGCGGACCTCTCTGGCAGTATATATTAGTTTTGTATGAGGAACAGAGCAGAATCTAAAGTTATTAATCCATGAAAATGTTTACTCCGTGAAAGCGTTTTTACATTTTGCATTTTACATTTTCAAATGTACATCGACTGAAACACGGCATGTCGCGATCTGTGACGAAGCAGGCAAGAGCCAATGAGCATTTGATATCACTGCCGTGTCGTATGCTTTTTGAAGGCGCAATTTTTTACATTTTAATTCATAATTTGACATTTACAGTCGCTGCTGAGAATGGAGATAAAGATCGCTGGATAAAGGGCTGAATTTGGATCTGTTCCTTGCAAACGTGTGGATTCTAAATATTTTGATTATAGCGAGCAAATAAAATTTATGTCTTTTGTAAATGTATGTTGTGTTTTGGTGTATTTCATGGTTCTGTTGGCAGTCACTGTATAGCAGAAAATGTCTTTTGTCTCACAGCTAACAAACGAAATGGTTAAACGATTAAAGAAATGTTATTCATTTTTTATGTTTTATTCATTTTAAGGATACCCTGAGAAGGCCTGGAAGGCCTGGAAGGCCGTGCTCCAGGATCCAGGTCCGCCCACGCCTCACGGTCCAAGTCCGCCCATGCCTCACGGTCCAGGTCCGCCCACGCCTCAGGGTCCAGATCCGCCCACGCCCTAGGGTCCAGGTCCGCCCACGCTCCCAGGCCCGTCCAAGCCATGCCGGGGTCTGTGTCCGGTCCCTCCCCCATGACCGCCCCCTTAGACTTCTGTTGGGGCTCTGGTTTTGTTTGGGCGTCTGGGGCCGCCCATAAAGGGGGGGAACTGTCACAGGGTGTTTTGGTTATGTTTCATGTGTTTAAGTTTGCCATGTTCACTGTCATGTCTTGCCATGCACTTCCTGGTCTTGTCACATGATCCTGCCATGTCGTGTCGTGTCGTGTCGTGTCGTTTGAGTGTTTATTAAACTGCACTTGGGTTCAGCAGTGGACTGCTGTTACAATTGCAGGCAAAAATACACTACTGTTTGGAGCTGGAAGTGACAACAAGCAGACTGTGATAAAGTCCTAATGAAACTAAATTGATAACGACATTTTTAGATTTAAACAAAAAATAAAATTCTGATTATTTAAAATAACAAATAATATAATAACAATAATTATAATAATTTATGAAAGTAAATCTCCAAAATAATCTGTTTATAATAATATACTATGTGATATTGTATTTATAATTATGATATGATATACTGTTATATAATTATGCTGATAAGTCTAGTTAAATCAGAGGTGTTTGAAAGAGAAAGCTTTATTGCAAATTATAACTTTTTTTCAGCCTGATGAATGTAAAAGCATATAGATTATTTTAATATCTCAGAATTGTGAATGATGTAGATTGCAGAGTACACTGGTCAACTAATGAAGTCATGGCCCAGGAGGAGTATGCATATTAGCAAATAATTTTAGGTAGCTTTCTTTTTAGCAAAAACAAAATGTTCCCAGTCTATCTACTGGAAATAAATGGGTTTAATAACACACTGTTTAATGAGATGAGCGGTACTAAAGGAACCGTGGAAGTTGGCAATAAACCATAGCTTTGAATCCATAAAAGCAGGCCAAGCAATGAATATGAAATTAGTGCCACTTCTTTCCCCCACCTAATCAATATAACTAATGAGATGTCAACATAAACAAACAAATCGGTAAAAGCTGCCACAAAATAAAAGGCTGCACTATCAATGCTTACTCTGCTAGGCTTCAATTAAAACTGGCTTTTAGCTTCACCCCCTCCCTGCGGCATGTGAATCCGTACTGTCCCTGCAGAGTGTATGCCCTGGCCCCCCGCCGCCTCTGCGTCGTTCATGTTGTTGTCCAGTCTAGGCCTACATTTGTGACACACTGCCTCCCATTATTGATCAGCGGGGCAGCCGCAGTCCAGGGCCACAGTGCCCTCGTTAGTGCCCTCATTAAAAAGCAGCAGGGCACCTAATTAAACAGCTCTGTAGTTAGCAAGTGCACTCCCTCCATTTCCCTGTGAGAAACACCTGAGTGGATTAAACTTATGTTCATTTATTTGTCTAGTTTCCCCTGTGCATTTCTCTCCCTTGGATTCTTCCTCCAATCCCTAAAAAAGTCACTGTTTAGAATTAAATAGGCAAATGCTTAAGAGCCTATGATTGGATTATTATAGCAGTGATTATTATGTTTCTAGCATGTTATATGTTTGGCAACAGTTCTTCTAACCCTATTTGATGGAGTGTGTAGCTTTTCATTTCTTAAACAACCATAGGAAGACACATCATGGCCATATTCCAGGATGACAGTAGCTATGTTTCCATCCAAAGTTGCGAATATAACTTATGTGCAAAACTGCAATATCGCATAAAACATTTGCAAATAACGCACCGTTTCCATCCAGTGAGTCGAAGAGAACAACCGTCCATTCAGCATTTTTTGATGCGATATCCCATAATGCGCAAAAAAAATAGATAGATGGAAACATAGCTAATGTCAAGATTCATCAGGCTCAAAATGTGAAAAAATGGTTGGGAGGGAGCATGAAGAATCATTTTCACACATTAATTGGCACCTCCTTGTCCATGAGTCCAGACCTTAAATTCATTAAAAGTCTTTGGGATGTGCTAGAGTAGACTTTACAGAGTGCTTGACTCTTGCATTGTCAATACAAGATCTTGACCAAAAATTGATAAATGTTGTGATGTTATTTCCATAAAGAGGTACATCAATTTTTCAAGATCTTGTATTGACAATGCAAGAGTCAAGCACTCTGTAAAGACTTTCAGTGAATTTAAGATGGTGGTCTGGACCAGTGTTAATTTTGTTGACGAATAATTTGTCATAATTTTTGTCAACATTTTTTTTTTCATTGACGAATACTAGACGACAATACATCAGTACATACAGTTTTGAATGACAAAAATCTATTGACATTTTCGTCAATGAATATGTTCGTGAGAGGAAAATGTTAGGGAAGGACGATTTGGGAAGAGATCCTCTCAGACAGCCCACGAGTACTAAACTGAGCTCTCTTTCCGAGGCTTTCTGTGCTTGAACGGACACAAAATGATCTGTTTCGCCGAGTATAAACACAGTTGATTATATCTTATGTGAACATAAACAGTTGGGAGAATATCGGATGTGTATCTGTGCATTTAGCCTTAAAGTGACAGCAGTCTACAAATAAATATGTCTGTTTGAAAGAATAATGTTGTATGCAAGTTGTTCATTTTAATATAAAGACATGTTATATGTCACAGCAGTTAAATCTGTCTGTATTGCATGTTCAAACCTTAATATCATTCATATAAACAGATTTAGCCTATATAATGAGTTTTGACATTTTAGAGAAATGCTTAATTGATGCATTACAATTTAATTAAACCCATTCGATTTTAGTTGACTAAATCTACTGTAGATTTAGTCAAGTAAAATTTTATGATATGTAGTCGACTAAAACTAAATCAATTCAGATGACTAAAACTAAATGGCATTTTAGTCAAAAGACTGCCTAAAACAAAAAAAAAAAAAAATTGCTGTCAAAATTAACACTGGTCTGGCCAATTAATGTGTAAAAATGATTCTTTATGCTCCATCCCAACCATTTTCACATTTTGAGCCTGATGAATCTTGAAGCCATGTTTTTATTTTTTTTGGCCCGCCCATCTCGGGAACTTGGATATAAAAATGATCCCCAAACTTCCCATGGGTAAATACGACTTGAGAGGGCGTTCCTGTCTAATTTTTAACTAGGAAACTCGTATTTATGATAATTCAGATAACACGTGAAGGCAGCATTAATCACAGCTTGACCAGCGCCATTGAGCT
This sequence comes from Rhinogobio ventralis, assembly GCA_039654625.1. Lineage (NCBI taxonomy): Eukaryota > Metazoa > Chordata > Actinopteri > Cypriniformes > Gobionidae > Rhinogobio > Rhinogobio ventralis. The sequence continues at coordinate 20,486,981 of CM077198.1, forward strand.
CAGTAAAGCCGCAGTTTCCTCCTAACTCTTTTCCTAATCTCTTCCACATCACTTTAAAATATAGCATTCAGTATAGAATTCAAATGGGTCTGATACATTTTCTGGTATCTCGCATATCCGCTCAGTGCTCTCGTGTCTCTGGACTGGACTGGAGCAGACAGATTAATGCGAAACCAGACGTTATTCGCCCCAAAGGAACGCATATTTACACTGACCATTCCCTAGCCATTCACCATATAGAAAATACGAAATGTGGAAACATTTTTAGCCACAGCTTCAGCGTCTATTTGGGTGCAGGACACTAGAGATTCTAGAGAGCATTTGATTGGACAGAAAATCTGATTAGAAGCTGAAGAACAGTAATGTCATCAAAGTCATTGATCCATATTAGCGAAAGTGAGAGACTAACTTTTAGAAGACTCTAAATGCAAATTTTTTCATTGTTTTTGGAGCACACTAGCTTATAGATAACAGTAAGGCTAACATATTCATACTAAAAGCCGAAAAACTTAATTGGGACTTTAAATCCAAAAAGCCAGGCAATTTTTTTTGGCCAGGCAATGTATAACGTAAAAACATATTCAAACACTATGAACAAGAAGACTATGCGTCTGTCTGTGTGTGCTCTTAAAATGCACAGACTATTATGAATTGCTTTCTTTTCATCCATAATTCAACTTATTGTGTTGGCTTGATTCCAGTTTTGCTTCAATCTACAGATAAACAGTGTACTATTGTGAAGTGCGATTACTGTGATTACTGCTATTATTCAACCACGATTGCACTTCAACAACAAATGTTTTAAATGATTGCTCTCATAAGCATTATGTAATGCTTCTGGTCTCATTACTTACAAGTAGATAACTGGTTTGAACTGCGACAGAGCCATCTGAACAGTTTCCAGAAACACATTTTTTAATGATCTTTTGTTTTGCTATACGATGAAAAGATATTAGTGACATGCTTCATCAGACTTACACTTGTTTCCAAGGATTCTCCCAGCAAAAAAATTATTTACTGTTTTTTTTTATCGGCCACCTTATGTGCAAGGATAAAAATCATAACAAGTGTATTGTCATTAGTCTTGTCAATCAATGGTAAGATGAGATAGAAGTATTGCAGGAAGCCAAATCATTTACATAGCCATCACACTTGTACTTTGTAAACAGGACTTATACAAATAAGAATCGTTAAAAGCATTGTCCTTTGTGAAATGTTTTAAGGCTTTTTTTTATCTGTACTTTTAAGATTTTAAAAAGTGAGTCTTTGGCTATATCAGAGGACAAGCAACAAACAGCAGTAACTTTAACTGAAAATGTGTGTGTGTGTGTTTGTTTTGTTTTTTAATAAACTTTCAACTTCATTCACAAGGGCTCATCAGGAGATGAGAAAGCAGTGGCAAAAAGATTTTTGAATAGTTTTTTGGCTTACTCTTTAAACACTTTATAATGTGTGATTTTTAACAATATTTTAATTAATTTTGATTACACAATACATTTCACAGATAGAACTAGAGTAAGACAATGTAAAGAAGAAAAAAAAAACACTCATGTGCAAAGCTGACACTGTTTATGTTGCCTGAAATCTGATTATGCATTGGTATTACTGCATTTAAATGGTAGAGTTCTCCTTGCTTTGTCATACAGTGTCTCTCTCTGTGAATGGGACACTTGTACGGAGCCCCTAAAGGGACATGGTGGTGGAAAAATATTAGGATGGGGGGAAAAAATATTTCCCTTTCGAGGGAACTCGAGCTGCGTCACCGCTTTGGGAACGCCTCTGCGTGATTGCGTCGTGAAGCACATGTGTAATCAGTCCAATGGAGAGACGGAACGTCATAGGCGGGTGACGTCATCGACCCGGAAGGTATAAAGCATACCGGCAGACAAACGCCGCTAGCTTCTGTTGCTTTCAGCAAGCGCTCTGTGTATTGTCATTGTCAGATTTGTGTTTTGTGTCTGAGTTCAGACTTTTCTCGTTCTATTTCAAGTTGCATACACACTGACATTTAAAGAGACACTATGGCGAGCGAACAGCGTTACAGAAAGTGTGTTCCTCCCTGCTCTCGTCACATCACGAGCGGGGATACACACTTGATGTGCGTTGTTTGTTTGGGTGAACAGCACGCTCAGTCGGCTCTCGAGGGGGCCGGCTGTGAGCATTGTGAGGCTTTGCCTATGAGAGTGCTGCGATCCCGCCGGGCACTTTTTGAGGAGGGTGTCCCGGTTCGCGTTCCCCGCGGCACAGGCCCCGCTGTTGCTGAGGCACAGCGGCAGCTTATGTCGTGGGGTTCGCAAATGGATCTGTCAGAGGGGTTAGAGACGGGCCCAGCCCTTTCTCTGCCCTCACCTGGCAGATCCAGTGCTGCCTCTCTGGGTTCGGGAGCCCGCCCTGCGGTTTCTCCCACCCAGGGGGCAGCCTCAGCGCTGCTTTTATCGAGCTCTGATGAGATCGATATTTGCAGCGTTGACGCGGGGGTTGAAGACTCGCCACTTCAATCCCCTGCTGGTGAGGAGCTGTTGGAGGTTCTGTGCAGAGCGGTGGCCAAACTAAACATTGACTGGCCACAAGAAAATCAAGAGAGCGTCTCGTCCAAGAGCCGTTTGGACGAGCGCTTTCTCCCCTCACGCTCTGCCCAGCCTCCACGTCGGAGTTTACCGTTTTTCACGGATCTCCACACTGAGGTGTCGAGAACGTGGAAGCGGCCCATGTCCTCTCGTGTCTTCAGCCCCCAAACGTCAGTGTATAGCAACATACAGGGGCTGAAGAAGCATGGGTATGGTCCGATGCCGAAGGTGGAGGAGACGCTCGCGAGCCATCTCTCTCCTCAGTCGGCATCGGCCATTAAAACTCCGACCTTGCCCACCAAACCGTTAAGAACCACATCCTCTTTGGTGGGCAAGGCGTACTCGGCAGCGGGTCAGGCCGCCGCGTGTCTGCACACTATGGCCATCGTGCAGGCATACCAGGCCGACCTGCTAAGAGACCTGGGGTCCAGCCAGGAGATCGGAGCAGACTTAGTTAATGAGCTCCGATCTTCAGCAGATTTAGCTCTCCGAGCCACCAAGGAGACGGCCAAATCTATAGGCCGTTCTATGGCAGCCCTGGTGGCTACGGAGAGGCATCTGTGGCTGAATCTGACTGAGATTCGGGAGAGAGATAAGAGCTTTCTGCTTGATGCGCCGCTGTCTCCTGACGGCCTGTTCGGTGACGCTGTCACAACCGTCACCGACAGGTTTCAGGAGGCAAAGAAACAATCTGCGGCGCTGAAGCAGCTCCTCCCGAGAAAACCCCAGGCCTCGTCTGCTGCTGTGCGGGAGCAGCAGACACCGAGTACGAGCTCCGTACACCGGGCGCAACAGAAACAAAGTGTGGCCACTCGTACTCCCCCTCAGAAAGGGTGGGGCGGTGGGCGACACCCTCAGACGCAGCCCTCTAGGGGTAGAGCAGATCTGCGGACTGTTCTTATCTCTAGAAAGGCTGCGTCTAAGAGGCCCTGACGCCAGTGGGCCCAGGGCAGTGAGGGTTTCCCCCTTCGGGAACAGGCGGTGTTCACCTCAGCATACGGTGCCCGTCCTGTTCCGGTACCCTCACAGGGTCTCTCCACTAACCCCGCCCGAGTGCCGGGGCGTGGAAGGCCCTCGCGAGTCATCCGAGGATGGCCCGCGTCCTCCAGACAAGGAGGTGGCGCTGTCGAGTCAGCCGTTCCCTGCCGGTCATCCGCTTCAGGGCGCTGTGCTCCCAGCACTCAGTATACCAGAGGCCAGTCTCGAGGGACTGGTACCCCTAGTAGATTTTTTGCCAGAATGGGAAAAACTGCCAAATATATCTCGTTGGGTCCTGCAGATAATAAGATCTGGGTACGCCATCCAGTTCAGGTGTCGTCCACCCAGTTTCAAGGGGGTCCTACCTACCTTGGTGGGCCCCGAGCAGGCTCTGGTTATGACTCAAGAAGTCCAGACCCTCCTACGGAAGGGGGCCATAGAGAAGGTTCCTCTCTCCGACAGGGAGTCAGGTTTCTACAGTCGCTATTTTATAGTGCCAAAGAAGGATGGGGGGTTGCGCCCCATTTTGGACCTGCGCTCGCTGAATCGCGCAGTGGCAAAGTTCAGGTTCAAGATGCTTACACTCAAACATATCGTGTCCCAGATCAGGTCCGAGGACTGGTTTGTCACGATAGATCTCAAAGATGCTTACTTCCACATCTCCATCCTTCCGCAGCACAGGAAGTACCTGAGGTTCGCTTTTGGGGGACAAGCGTACCAATATCGGGTGCTTCCCTTCGGTCTAGCCCTATCACCCCGCACCTTCACCAAGTGTGTAGACGCGGCATTAGCCCCCTTGCGTATGCAGGGGATCCGCATTCTCAATTATATCGACGACTGGCTGATTTTGGCTCAGTCAGCACGTCTGGCGGTTCAACATCGAGATGTTGTTCTCGCGCACATGAAGAGGTTAGGGCTGAGGCTCAACCTCAAGAAGAGCGTTCTTTCTCCAGTACAGAGAATAACGTATCTGGGTGTGTGTTGGAATTCGATCCTGATGCAGGCCCGTCTATCAGAGCCTCGCGTAGGATCGATTCTCTCAGCGGTGAAAGGGGTGAAACTAGACCAGCCACTCACTGTCAAACAGTATCAGAGACTGTTAGGCCTGATGGCAGCAGCGTCCAACGTCATTTCTCGTGGCCTGTTGTACATGAGACCTTTACAGTGGTGGCTCAAGACCAAGGGTTTTTCCCCGAGGGGAAATCCCTTTCGCGTGATCAAGGTAACGCGGCGATGCCTCCGCGCCTTAGTCATGTGGAAGGACCCTCGGTTTCTAGCCCAAGGCCCGTTACTGGGGGCACCGTGCCAGCGGGTCACTCTGACCACGGATGCCTCCCTTACGGGTTGGGGGGCGACCATGAGTGGTCGCTCGGCCCAGGGCCTATGGCAGGACGCTCATCGTGCGTTGCACATAAATTGCCTGGAAATGCTTGCTGTGTTCCAGGCTCTGAGACATTTCCTGCCGTATCTCAGGGGCCATCATGTTCTAGTTCGCACAGACAACACATCGGTGGTCTCCTATATAAATCACCAGGGGGGTTTGAGGTCTCGCCCTTTGTACAAGCTGACTCGTCAAATCCTCCTGTGGGCCCTGGGGAAATTGCTCTCAATCAGGGCAATCTACATCCCAGGGCGCCTGAATACGGAAGCAGACATCCTGTCGAGGCAGGGGCCGAGGCCCGGGGAGTGGAGACTCCACACCGAGGTGGTGGAGCTCCTCTGGCAAGAATTTGGCAGAGCAGAAGTAGACCTGTTCGCCACTCAAGACAACACTCATTGTCGTCTATGGTTTGCTCTAACTCCTCCAGCTCCCTTGGGACTGGACGCCATGGTACAGGAGTGGCCGAGGCTGCCCCTGTACGCTTTCCCCCCGATCGCTCTGCTTCCGGGAGTTCTAGAGAGAGTTCGTCGGGACGGGGCCCATCTGCTCCTAGTGGCTCCGTTCTGGCCAGCCCGGGTTTGGTTCTCGGACATTGTGTCGCTCCTCAACGGCTCTCCCCTGGAGATTCCGTGCAGGAGGGACCTGCTCTCTCAGTCGGGCGGTGCCTTCCTGCACCCACGCCCAGAGCTGTGGAATCTGTGGGCTTGGCCTCTGAGGGGGCCCAGCTCCTAAGCTCCGGTCTCTCAACCGAGGTTGTGGAGACCATCCTACACTCTAGAGCTCCCTCCACGAGGAAACTGTACGCATTGAAATGGAGACTCTTCACCTTATGGTGTAGAGATCGCCTGTGGGATCCAGTAAACTGCCCTGCGAGCGCGGTGCTGGAGTTCCTGCAGGAGAAATTCTCCGCTGGGTTAGCTCCCTCCACTTTGAAGGTGTACGTGGCGGCCTTAGCAGCTTACCACTCTCCTTTCGATGGTGTTACCCTCGGGCGACACCCCCTAGTTACTCGTTTCCTCCGTGGCACTATCAGACTGAGGCCCGCAGTACGCACCAGGGTGCCGGCCTGGGACTTAGCTATTGTCCTTCAGGGCCTTTCTCAGGCTCCCTTCGAGCCCATTGAAGAAATTTCTGAGAAACTCCTCACCTTAAAGACCATCTTTTTGCTGGCTATCTCTTCCTTAAAAAGAATAGGGGACTTACAAGCCCTCTCTGTGGCACCCTCGTGCTTGGAATTTGCTCCCGGTATGGCTAAAGCTTTTCTGCACCCCAGACCGGGGTACGTTCCTAAGGTTCCCACTAATACTGTGAGACCCATAGTACTTATGGCCTTTTGTCCACCTCCCTTTCTGACGTCTGACCAGGAAAGATCTAATCTGCTTTGCCCTGTTCGCGCACTAGACGCTTATGTCCACAGAGCTGCCCTGTGGAGAAAATCGGAACAGTTGTTTGTGTGTTACGGTCCACCCTCGAGAGGGGGTCCGGTCTCTAAGCAGAGGATGAGCAAGTGGATAGTTGAGGCTATTTCACTTGCTTATGAGGTGGTCGGGCAGCCTTTCCCTTTGGCTGTCCGGGCACACTCGACTAGGGGTATGGCTGCCTCTCGGGCATTCCTAGCAGGGGCTTCCCTGCAAGACATTTGTGAGGCGGCGGGGTGGTCCTCGCCGCTCACTTTCGTGAGGTTCTACGAACTTGACATTACTCCAGGGGCTCGGGTGCTCGCCTTTTAGACAATGCACAGGCGGGCATCCGGCTCCTATGGGGACGTGGGTATTCTCGTTCCCAAAGCGGTGACGCAGCTCGAGTTCCCTCGAAAGGGAACGTCTCGGTTACGACTGTAACCTTAGTTCCCCGAGTAGGGAACGAGACGCTGCGTCACCCTGCCATACTCCCCGCATGCCCGCAAAAGCGTCTTGCTTCACTCTACCACAGAAGCTAGCGGCGTTTGTCTGCCGGTATGCTTTATACCTTCCGGGTCGATGACGTCACCCGCCTATGACGTTCCGTCTCTCCATTGGACTGATTACACATGTGCTTCACGACGCAATCACGCAGAGGCGTTCCCAAAGCGGTGACGCAGCGTCTCGTTCCCTACTCGGGGAACTAAGGTTACAGTCGTAACCGAGACGTTTTCAAATCTTTTGCGTTTCCCCAAGAAACTTTGCGTTCCCTTGCAAAACTTTTGCGTTCTCTCGCAAAGATATTTGCATACTCCGTACACTTGGAACTAGGTGCTATGAATGTATACCACAATATAAACTTTCCACTTTACTAGACTCTCAACTTGCTCCATGTTCAGTCAGAGACAGAGGCTGTTATCTCTAATCTCTATCCCACGATGAAAATTAATGTAACGTTTTAAAAGTTACGTTAAAATTTGCAGTACGGGAATGCTTTGGATATTGAAAAAAAAACAAAAAACGAGTGGTTGTCCTCGAGGACAGATATCCAGTTCGCAAAAACTGAAAAAAGAGGAAACACATCAAACATGTTTACCTATATTCGAGAACACATCCCTCCATGCAGATACAGGTATGTCCCAATTATAACTTAAGGTTAAGGCCGTATGTTTTCCGTGACGCATGTGTCACCTAAAACGCGCGATTTTAAGGACTGACGAATAAATCGAAAACAGAGCTGTCAAATCACAACATGGTCTAGTGTCTGTGAATATTAAAGTGCAAAAAGACTGCTGCATAAATATATAATCTGTTTGTTTTGTGTGTCTCTCAGTGAATGAGCGGCATCACTTCATGTACAACATACTCAAATATACGCTCAATGCTCATAGTGTTTTACAGCGTCTGCCGTCTCACTATTCGAGGACTTGAACACATCTCCAGTCCTGCTCTGAGAGAACGCTTAATAATCATTTAATTCTTTTATATGAGAAAAACTATTGTCAAATACACCATGAAACTTAAAGCTCTTCACCTCAACCCGTCAAAATAAAAGTCCGCTTAACGTGAAGTTGACAGAAATTTCTGTCCAGAATTTCAGATTTTTTATAAATTAATGATACATATAAGTTGTTAAACTAATCTATAATCAGTTATTCATTTTTTTTTTGATCAATGAAATTTGAAGAAACAAAACAAACTTTCAAGCATTTGTTCAAAAAAACAAACAAACAAACAAAAAAAAACACTGCTTTGATTGTTTAATATCATATACTGTGAAACCGTGATATTTTCTGAGACGATTATCATGCCATGAAAATCTCATACTGTTACAACCCTACTTGGAACTATGCTGCTTGATCACCTGCACCTTCCTGTGTCACACTAATAGCCACTGCGGTTTCTTTTAAACTTTGACCTGCTGCTGCCTCTCTCTCAGCACTACTTATGCCAGCAGCATTACTGACCAACTGGAACTAAAACAAGCTTGAATCCTAGTTTTGTCTCTGCACAGTGGTCCCTTATTTTGATTTTACTGAAATGAGGAAACAAATTAGTTACGAAAGGTACGAAACACGTAAAGCGAGCGGAGATTTTGAACTAAGTTAATCAACCACGGATGGTTTCATTATCTCAGGTGGATAACATTTTTTTTAAGAGGATAAAAATAATAAAAGCAAAAATGTGTCACCAAATATACTTGGGCAGCCCGCCCAGGTAAAGTCTGGTGGAAAGCACTGCACCCTGTTGTGGTAACAATTAATTCACTCTATTTGTTATTTTCCCCATGAATCTGATACAGTATCTCAAAATGAGCAATTCAGGAATGCACTCCAATGTGACGTCACATTGGAACAGGCCCTGCCCACGATTGGCAACAGAATCTCCCCAAATAGCTTAGCTCCTCCCCTGAGTGAGCTGTACACAGTCCGCAATGTTCCTCTCCTCGCCAAAGCATTGAACAGCAGCATCCAAGTAAGAAATGTATTCTTATTAAAGCTACTAAAGTTATTAAATCAAGAGCAGTGAGTTATTATCTTTATTTTAGCTATTATCTGTTTTTCTTTTGTTGTTTGATTCATATTAACAGCAAATACAGCAGTAGGTACTGTACATTACGCTGCTGCCCCTTTAATACACAGATCAAACTTACACATGCGATTTCTTTCCCAGCTGGTAAGAGAAAATGCTGGCAACCTTTGCATTCCCACTGCTCCTGCTCACTCATTTTGGATAAGATTCTCTTTCAATACAAAGAGACAGTGCAATGCACACGACACACAGCTTTACTTCACTTTGCTTTCACGTTCTAGTCCAATGATTGCACAGTGGCTCCACTGATGTCACAATGCCTTGTAGACTTCTCGACCTGGATGAAAGAACACCACCTCAATCTAGTGTAGGTACTATTAGCATCCCCATTCAGCAAGTTTTGTCAACAATAACATCCAGATTAGACCTTCACAGACCACATCAAAAAGACTGCCTCAAGATTCCATGTCAAGATCAAGGCACAGAAGCTTGCATTTCGAACAATGACCGGATTTAAACTCTCCTACCTATTCTCAATCTTGCAAATCTTCTTTCCCCCCTGAAGAGGATTCTGTCTGATGACGGATAAGTTAAGAGCGACATACTAAGTGGCTGTGGCAATGCCGATCATAACCTTTTCTTCACTGCAAAAGCGAGTTCGTGTTTAAGCTTCCCTTTGCTAGGCAGGTCTGGGTCACCTCCAGGGTAGCCGAGGCCAGTGCATTTTTGCTGATCATCCATCTTGTTATGCCATGGAGGCCATGCATCTTTCTCTAACTAACAGGTGAGCAGAGCAATGCATTACAGGATGAGCGGCCCACTGTTTCAACCCAAGGGAACACAATATGCCATGACGCACCAGGTGCACAGGCCAAAATAAACACTGGAGTAATGGCAAATGCACCATCAAGGACAACACAGAAGCACCCAGGCGCTATTATTACCACGACCCGTTCTGTATGTGTGTGTTCAGGACACAGTCTGCTGATCTTGCATAAAACACAGTTCATTGACTGTGTGTAGAAGAACACAAAACTGTTGAGAGGTGGATTTAATATTATCTTTTAACTTAGGGTGTAAAAAAAAAGTAAAGGAGGGCAGTTCAAAGGCATCACACTCGTTGCATCATTCGGTAACACAATACCTCAGTATGCCTTCCAATAAATCTAGTTTGTTATCAAATGGGGAAAAGTTCTCTGTTTTTCAGCAAAAAGTCATTCTACATCCAGGCACCTGTTCAAGGTGTTTCATCTCTGCTATAGAGAGCACTAAGCCTTGTTCCTCTGTCACTAATCCATAGCAGAAAACAGCTTTTAGGGGATTAATATCAATAGACTTGCGTTTGACAGTAGAGGTGCATGCTCTCGCTTTCCTGCCACCCACTCTAGAATCGTTCTTTACCTCACTACGAAACCCAGTCTGTAGTGTCTCCTAAATGCAAGTTAACTGCTCAGGTTGACACTCCAGTCATTTGCTTTACATCTCCAGCCTGTGTGAACAAAGAGCAGAAGTCTAGTGTTTGGTGTCACACCATTATGTTTAAATGCAATCACAGATGTTGAACCTGTTAAGTTATGTGTGGAGAATATTCACTTCCATCTGTGGATAAATAACAGCGAATGTTAAAAAACATTTTAAAAAAACCATTAAACTGAAGTTAATTAACATAATTACTGTTCCCGATTCTTGATTAATGCCCAATATCAAAATATTTTATAGAAAATCATATATACATATCTAAATTATTAAAAATAAATAAAGTGATTTGTTTTATACGCTACTAATAAACTTAAACGTCACAACATTATAATCTGCAGTATGAAAAAAGGATATTAATTTTGAGATTTTCTAAAGATTGCATTCAACCGTGTTATGAAATTCTCTACATTTTTAAAGATGATCTTTATATGATCATTAGATGAAGGCAAAGATAATCTAATTGTAAAAAACAGGGAAAATATAAACTAAACTAAATATCCAATATCAACCAATATATATCAGATGTCAAAGGCTATAAAATTAAAGGAAAGAAATGGCAAGACAGGATTTTGTGTTCACACAGCCATCAGAAAACAAGATATGAATGTCAAGACAACTGCAAGTTTAATCTTGCTGCATTTCTTTTTCACAGACAGAACCTCAGTCTGATAAAGCTGTTGTTGCTTTTTTAATTATCTTGCATAACTGCACGAGATATTATGCACGTTTTGCCATAGCAAAATCCACTTCCTATTACCGTTTTTTTCCATTATTTTTGTTCTGCTCTAGCTTTTGTGCTACTCTTTTTTTCCCCTTATTTGCAATTAATTTGAGAAAAAAAGCATGTCCTAATTGTAAATGTTTTACGGATCACCATATGCTCCCAATTAAACCAAAATAGGTTAAATTGTAAGTGAGACAGTATTACCATTAGACAGTACAGTATGTGGACCATTTTCTGTAAATGTGTGGTGTGTGTGTGTGTGTGTGTGTGTGTGTGTGTGTGTGTGAGTGTGAGTGAAAGCGAGAGAGGGGGAGAGAGACAGAGAGAGATTGTCAGTAAAATGAGGGCAGGAACAGCTGCCAACAAACGACAGTAGATCTGGCAAGAGACCAGTTAGTTATTACTCACACTTACTGTCCTGCCCTTATGCTACTGTAACCTCTATTCTCAGTCTGACCAGACCTCAGTTTGAACCTGTCTAAAAGCATTTTACAGAGAATAGCTAAAACCGTCCCTCTAAAAGCATTTTACAGAGAATAGCTAAAACCTGAAATGGGGAAATCAACACTTGAACGAAGACCTTCTACTACATTGCTGCAGCTATTGCGTCCACTGAGAAAAACATTAGGTCAATTAGCTCTTTACTGTGGGTATTACTTGGCATGATGTAACGTCTCGGTTACGTATGTAACCCTCGTTCCCTGAAGGAAGGGAACGGAGACGTTACGTCAGTTACTGACGGAATGGGGGTTTCGCCTAGAAGCCAATCGCCTTTGAGCTCTACAAAACGAGCCAATGGCCAATTTGCATGCCGCAACCCCGCCCCACGGCGTGGGTATAAAGGGCGTTGCGTGGCAATCTCGCATTATGTTTACCTGCTGAAGAGCCGAGGCATGAGCGCCCGGCCAGTTCCAGCGGTACAGCGGTCATGGCAGGGGGACGTAACGTCTCCGTTCCCTTCCTTCAGGGAACGAGGGTTACATACGTAACCGAGACGTTCCCTTTCAGTCAGTACACTACGAGTTACGTCAGTTACTGACGGAATGGGGGTCCCAATACAATCTCGCCATGACGGCTGTCTTCCAGCGTCCTGCGCTGACCCGGGCTCCCTGCCGTGAGTGTGGCACGAACGAGGGGCTAGGCTCAACGCTACCAAGGTACACTGGGAAGCATATCCCACGGGGAGAATGCAACACAATGCCAACCCAAAGAGGGGGAATTGAAGAATACACCTATGACCCGAAGGAGCTGCATAGGGAACACTCTGGGGTATCCAGCCGAAGGTGGAATATTTCAACCCCAGGCGTGGCAAGGTGTCTTGCCAAGGGAAGACACGAGCTACAAGAGACTTACCGTGGAAATACACATGTGGGGGTTACCCAGCGGGGGAACCATGTACACGGAGGCACCTAGCCGAACACGAGGGGTGGCCTGAAAAGGGCACTCGCTCTGGTGACGACACCGGCAGTGCTGGAGGAGCTCAGGGCTTACTGGGGAAGCTCACCTGAGAGGAATAGCGCACGCATCCAGTCCGCGGAGTGGAATGGCGCAGCAAGCGAAGACACCTGAGCCTGTCCGGTTACTGGCCAGTAGGGGCGAGTACACGAGAGGATACAGGCTCCACTCGGAGATTATAAAATCTTGCGAATGTGTTGGGTGTCGCCCAGCCTGCAGCTCTACAAACGTCTGTTAGCGAGGCGCCATGCGCTAGAGCCCAAGAGGAGGCAACACTCCTGGTGGAGTGTGCTCTTACCCCGAGGGGGCATGGCATGCCCTGGACTTGATATGCCAGGACAATGGCGTCCACTATCCAGTGGGACAACCTCTGCTTGGAGAGAGCCTTCCCTTTCTGCTGCCCTCCGTAACAGACAAAGAGCTGGTCTGAGGTCCTGAAACACTGCGTCCGGTCTACGTAAGCGCGAAGGGCGCGTACTGGACAGAGCAGTGCCAAGGCTGGGTCTGCCTCCTCCAAGGGCAGCGCTTGCAGGTTCACCACCTGGTCCCTGAAGGGAGTGGTGGGAACCTTGGGCACGTATCCAGGCCGGGGTCTCAGGATGACGTGAGAATTGGCCGGCCCGAATTCCAGGCACGCTTCGTCAACCGAAAATGCCTGCAGGTCCCCTACCCTCTTGATGGAGGCCAAAGCAGTCAGGAGCGCCACTTTCAATGAAAGGAACTTCAGCTCGACTGACTGCAATGGCTCAAAGGGAGCCTTTTGCAGGGCAGCTAAGACCACTGCTAGGTCCCAAGAGGGTACCTGAGGTGGGCGAGGAGGATTTAACCTCCTCGCACCTCTGAGGAACCTACTGACCAGGTCGTGCTGTCCAACCGTTTTAGAATCCACCAGGTCATGATGAGCTGAAATAGCAGCCACATAGACCTTCAGGGTGGAGGGAGACAGCCTTCGCTCCAACCCTTCCTGGAGGAAGGAGAGCACGGACCCGATTGAGCATCTTCTGGGGTCCTCTCGCCGAGAGGAGCACCAGGTGACGAAGAGGTTCCACTTCAACGCATAGGCCTGTCTGGTAGACAGGGCTCTAGCGGAAGTGATGGTAGCCGCCACCTGAGGTGGCAGGGTACTCAAACCTGCCGCGTCCCGTCCAGGTTCCACACGTGGAGGTTCCACAGGTCGGGACGCGGGTGCCATATGGTGCCCCGTCTCTGAGACAGGAGGTCCTGTCTCAGAGGGATCGACCAGGGAGGTGCTGTCGCAAGGAGTACAAGTTCTGAGAACCAGGTCCGGCCGGGCCAATATGGGGCGACCAAAAGGACCTGCTCCCTGTCCTCCCTGATCTTGCACAGAACCTGTGCGAGAAGGCTCACTGGGGGAAACGCATATTTGCGTGGGCCCCGCGGCCAGCTGTGCGCTAGTGCATCCGTGCCGAGGGTCCCCTCGGTCAGGGAATAGTACCAGCGGCAATGGGAAGAGTCGCGGGAGGCAAACAGATCTATCTGTGCGTCGCCAAACTGTTCCCAAATCAGCTGAACCGTCTGGGGATGGAGTCTCCATTCCCCCGGGAGCGGCTGGAACCGCGACAGCTCGTCGGCTGCGCAGTTCAGGTCTCCCGGGATGTGAACGGCACGAAGCGACCTCAGATGCTTCTGACTCCATAGGAGGAGATGGCGGGCGAGTTGCGACATCCGGCGGGAGCGTAGACCACCTTGTCGGTTGATGTACGCTACTGTCGCCGTGCTGTCTGAACGGACCAGAACGTGTTTGTCCTTGAGCAGGGCTCGAAAGCGGTGCAGGGCAAGACGTACGGCCAGCAACTCGAGGCAATTGACATGCCATAGGCGCTGGGGTCCTATCCAGGAGCCCGCGGCAGCATGTCCCTTGCACATGGCGCCCCAGCCCGTGGAAGAGGCATCTGTTGTGACAACAACATGCCTGGAAACTCGTTCTAGGGGAACACCTGCCCGTAGAAAGCTGAGGTTCGACCACGGGGTGAAGGTCTGACGGCAGGCTCGGGTCACTGGGACCTGGAGGGTGCCGTGTTGCCATGCCCATCTCGGGACTCGATCGCAGAGCCAGTGCTGAAGCGGTCTCATATGGAGCAGACCAAGCGGGGTCACCGCGGCTGCTGACGCCATATGCCCCAGGAGCCTCTGAAAAAGTTTCAGTGGAACCGCACTCTTGCCCTCGAACTGGCGAAGACAAGTCAGCAGAGACTGCGCGCGCTCGCTCGTAAGCTGCGCGAACATGGCGACCGAGTCGATTTCCATACCGAGAAAAGAGATCCTCTGCGCTGGGGAGAGTTTGCTCTTTTCCCAGTTGACCCGAAGGCCCAGACGGGCGAGGTGCTGAAGCACCAGATCCCTGTGTTCGCAGACCTGATCCCGAGAGTGGCCTAGAATCAGCCAGTCGTCGAGATAGTTCAGGATGCGAACCCCGTGTTGCCTGAGCGGCACAAGGGCTGCCTCGACAATCTTCGTAAAGACGCGAGGGGACAGGGCTAGCCCGAAGGGGAGAACCGTGTACTGATATGCCTGCCCCTCGAAGGCAAGGAAGAATGGAGACATGAAAGTACGCGTCCTTCAGGTCGATCGCTGCAAACCAATCCGAGGGACGAACGCACTCGAAAATGCGTTTGGCTGTCAACATCTTGAATGGAAGCCTGTGCAGGGTTCGGTTCAAGACGCGCAGGTCCAGGATTGGCCGTAACCCACCGGTTTTCTTGGGTACAATGAAGTAAGGGCTGTAGAAGCCGGACTTCATCTCGGCTGGAGGGACGATCTCGATCGCACCCTTCGCCAGTAGGGTGTCGACCTCCGCACGCATGGCAGGGGCATTGCCACCCACCACGGTGTAGCGGACTCCCCGAAAGCGGGGAGGAGACCGAGCGAACTGAATCGCATAGCCGAACCGGATGGTGCGAGCGAGCCAACTGGACAGGTTGGGAAGCGCTAGCCAGGCTCCCAAGAACTGAACCAGCGGGGTCATGCGAACCACCGGCGTACCCCCGATGGGGCAGCGAGGCGGAATGACCGGCCCAGACAAGGGAGGCATGGGAGCGTCCCGGGGTGTGGGCGGGGTCGAATTCCGCGCCCTGACAGAGGAGACCAGGGAAGGACCAGCGTTCCATGGGGGTCTCGTCTGCCAGGGGGCTGGCGACAGAGGGGGCCGAGAGCGGCGAGGCCATGGGGCGTCGCGCACTGCCAGCCGCGCCCTCTTGAGGCTCGGAGGTGAGAATGTCAGTTCTTTCTTTAACCATTGATAGGGTACCCCCCGGCCGTGAGGCCAGCGGCGGAAGGGAAAAACAAAAGATTCTCCCCCGGCCCTCCACCGGGGGAAGGAGTGGTCCTGCCACCATCTCCTGGGAAAGAACCGAGGTCACCTCCGAGCCGCCCGTCTCAGGACCGCCGCTTAGACTGCCGTTTGGCAGGCTGGGGGGCTGGGACGGGCGGGGCCGCCTTTCTGCGACGTCCTCCACGCCTCGGCCCGGGTGAAGGCTGCTGCTGGGGCCGGGCAGGAGGGGCGGGAGTCGCAGGGGGGCGGCCTCGGCGGGGAGCAGACTGAGGCATCTGAGCCGGCGGCTGGGTGGAGGCAGCAGCTGGGCGCCGGGGCAGAATGTGTTTAATTGCCTCCGTCTGCTTCTGAGCGGTCGAGAACTGTTGGGCGAAGTCCTCGACCGCCCCGCCGAATAGCCCATCCTGGGAAATGGGAGAATTGAGGAAACGTGTCCGCTCAGATTCTCTCATATCAGCCAGGTTGAGCCATAGATGTCGCTCCTGGACCACCGAAGTGGACATCACCTGACCAAGAGAGCGAGCGGTCACCTTCGTCGCTCGTAGAGCGAGGTCGGTGGCCGTCCGCAACTCCTGCATTAATGCAGGGTCAGCATTGCCCTCGTGCATGTCCATGAGCACCTTGGCCTGATAGACCTGTAGGGTGGCCATGGCATGCAGGGCGGATGCGGCATGGCCCGCAGCTCTGTAGGTCTTCGCCGTCAACGTGGACGTGAATCTACAGGCTTTGGACGGGTGCTTTGGGTCACCGCGCCATGTCGAAGCACTCTGAGGACACAGTTGCATCGCAACAGAGCGCTCAACAGGGGGAACCCCAGTGTACCCTTTCACCGCGCCGCCATCGAGGGCAGTGAAGGCGGAAGTGGTTGCCGAGCGATCGCGAAAAGTCAGGGGAGACTTCCACGATTTCGACACCTCTTCATGCACTTCCGGGAAGAAAGGCACTGGGGGCTGACGGGCGCCTTCGGCACGGGCCGCCCCCAGATACCAATCATTTAGCCGGGAACGCTCGGGACATGGCGGAGGGTTCCACACAAGCCCAATCGTCTCGGCCGCCCGGGCAAGCATGGCTGTGAGTTCCGGATCGGACTCGGGCAATGCTGGGACTCCCGAAGGAGGCAACATAGCCGAATCGTCATCTCCGGAGGAGTCCAGCCCACCTTGTGATGCGGCGATCGACATAGCATCCTCCGCGGGTGCACCAAATGAAACGCAGGGCCCCGAACGGGAAGCCCCGGCGCCCTCATCAGGCAACACCACGGGTTGCAGTGTGCAGGAGGGGGGTGTGGCCCGAGGAGGATTCGTCGGGTTGTTCCACACCGTAACCCTCAGATCACCCTGACCACCAGCCAAAGTACCCCCTCCAGTGGAGGAAGTAGATTGGGGTGTGGTAGAGGGGACTCTCCCCCCATTACGGAGATCATGGAGTCTCGATCGCAACACTGAGATGGTCATGTTCCCGCAGTGAGAACATGACTCATCCATGAACGCGCGTTCAGCGTGCACGAGGCCCAAGCACGCCAAACAGCGATCATGACCATCAAACGGAGGTACCAGTCGACCGCACCCAGAAACGGAGCACGGGCGAGCCATCTTTAAAAAGACGTGCCACGTGCAGCTCTTTTAGAGAGGAGTGAAAAACTCTGCAGAATGCCGAAGCACCCAGGGAGAACGCGCACGCTGTGCTCGATCACTGCACAGATCAGACAGGAAATGCGGAACTCGCTGGAACGTGCCGTAACACCAACACTCTGGAGAGAAACTCGTCTTGAAGAGAAAAGCGCTCAGGCAGTAAACTCGGCTCTGAAGCAGAAACATAATGCGAGATTGCCACGCAACGCCCTTTATACCCACGCCGTGGGGCGGGGTTGCGGCATGCAAATTCCGCAGACCCATGGCATTTTAATGCCATTGGCTCGTTTTGTAGAGCTCAAAGGCGATTGGCTTCTAGGCGAAACCCCCATTCCGTCAGTAACTGACGTAACTCGTAGTGTACTGACTGAAAGGGAACTCCAAATTCTGTTTAAGAAATCATAGGTTTCTCTTCCTAGCCCCCCAAAAATGTCAATGTAATAATGGGATATAATCTTACCTCTGTTTTTCACTGTTTCTTTTTTCCCTAACTCTAAAAAAAATTCTGTTACTGGCTTTGATTCCACATTTTGCTTAGTTTGGTTTATTTTTTCTGTTCTTGGGGAAACTGATGATAAGTGAATGAGGAGTAAGATTAAAGCGAAGCAGCAGCTGTCAGAGATCAATGTGCTCCAAAACGAGATGAAGCATCTCTTGCCGAGTCCTAATGAAGTCATAAATATACCCTGAATAAAATAAAACTTTTGTCTACTTGAAGTTAGCAATCCCACCAGGCAATAGGCAATACCACCATGTTTACATTGTACTCCCTTTATGCTTTGTTATCAGACACTTGAAAGTAAGACACATTAATCAATCACAACTGAGTTTCCAGGAGCAAAAACCCTGTAACTGCAACTGAAGCAATGGAAATTGTTGTATTGTCTTTTCTCTTAAAGCACATCAGACACCAGAGATGCTCACAGAGAGTTTGACTGTCACAGAGAGCAGCTTAAAGAGTCTACTAAGTTGTGTCATTTAAATTTTTGTCAGATTTAAAGCCTTTTTTTTTTTTTTTCTTTAAAGAAAGATGTAATGCATTTGTGAAGTTAAAGCAATGTTTGCAAATCACTCTGGAGAAGAGTGTCTGATACAATCTACTCATCCTTATGTTCTATCTTCTGGGAAAAACAAAAGAAGAAATTCTGAAGACTAGTCATACTTTTCTACACAATTACAATGACTTGGGGTTTCAAGCTTCAAAAAGGATGCAAAAGCACCATAAAACTTACATTAAAAGTAGTCCACGCAACTCTATATGTGCTATAGGCTATAAATCTTCTTAAGTCATACAATATAACTTAGTGTTAAAATTTACAAACAGAATATTTCAAATGGATCATTTAATCAGGGAGCTGAAATCGAGAAGCAAAGCATAAACAAATAATTCAGACAAGTATAGTAAACTTGATCAATCTTACACACTACACAAAAATATAATTATCTTATAAACGCACACAAATACACCAAAGAGTATAGCTATTAAGATAATCATGATTTAAATCAGTCCAATTTGTCAACAAATGATTCAGACCAGTTTTGAGAATTATGAATCGATTCATCAAAAGGAAAGAATCCAATTCTAAAAAGGATTCAGATTTCTTACAAACTACAACGAATAAACCATAGTCATTTAAATTACGTTAATTTCAGTGCACATTCACATAATGTCAAAAGCAACAAACAAAAATAAATAAACGTTCCAACTAGTGCTGGGAAATCAATTAATCCAAAGTTTGTGTTTGCATAATATATGTGTGTGTACTATGTATAATTATTATGTATATATAAATACACATACATGCATGTATATATTTAAGAAAAAATATATATTTATATATAAGATAAATTATATAAATATATACAGTATATACAGTATATTAATCGATTGGACAGCACTAGTTTCAACATAAACAACAGTCAGGATATTCAGCTATTATAGATTATAGCTCTCTGGTAGCCATGCAGCATATTTGGCTGTGCACATTTGTTTCTATTTTTATTTATTTCTATTTGTGTTAGAAAGCAGTGGGGGTTGCATCCACATGGGTTTTTATGGATATGCCCCAACTTTTAGGCCTCTTGCATTGGCTCACATGCTTTGGGGCAACAGCTATCTGGGGATGTTATCCTCTCTCTAAGATCTTTTGGTTGAGTTAGCTTGCCCCTCTGAGCTCACAGGCATGGCAGACAGTTTCTCCCTTCGGGACTTCTGTAAAGGCATAAATTTAAAGTCCTGGGCCCAAAACAGAGGTCAGAGTCAGCAAGTTTTTTTTTTTTTTGCTTACACCAGATCAGCAGCCTAATCATTAGGTTTCACCACATCACCCAACAACTATTCCCCATATCTTTCGCTTTTTTTTTTTGCTTCTCTGAGAAGAGGCCATTTTTTTTCTGTCCTGTCTGTAGTCCTCTTAAAAAAAAATGCTAGTGCAACTATGCTGTAACATTGTTGTGTTCTGTGTTTCATGCCTTCAATTACTTTGATAAATGCGTTTCTGGCTGTGACCGTGTTTTGTTACAGTGCATTCATAATTTATAGCTTGCACAGATACTCTCAAATCAGGGTAAATTATGACTTTTCTCTCTTTTACTGCAACTAAGGTATCCAAATAATGTTATATCAGCACATTATACCAGTGCAAGGGCATCAATGTAAGAATAATACAGAACAGAGAATAAAAAGGGCCAAACCTGAATGAGGCCATGAGGAGGGGGCTGAGTACAAGGAGAAAAGAGGAGAAAAACAGACTCATTACCAAAAGCCAGCGTTTAAGTTTTTTATCCTTTCTTTTGATTACGTCTTTGTTCGCTCAATGACATTGAGCAGGTTAAACTCCATTGAGGACATTTGATGTGGTGCCTTAATGATATTTTAGTGTTCAAGAAGGTCAGAAAATAGTACTTAAGAAAAGCTCCTACACTGGAGATAAAATGTAGATTGTGATGGGTTAGCAATGCCAGCTTGGCATGTCTAATGTTGCAATTTGTTAGCTGCTTTGTGAAAGGGCCATCTAAATGCTTCGAAGTGAATGTGTGATCAGTGCAAATTAATTTTGCGATAGCAACATTGACATTTTTCTCAGTGGTAAAGTATAATTACCTTTCCTGTTAATAAAAAACCTATTAGAGCTCCATTTAAATTATTGTTATTAAGAACATAAAATAGAACCAAAAGGTTCACTGCAAGCCTCTGATGGCTATCCTCATTTCATTTCCCTCATCTTCCATACCCAGCAATCCCTAGCCCTCCACTTTTTTTCAAAGTTGCCTCCAATTTTAGGCAATATTCATTATATTTTAAGAGCATATTTTTGCTTCAGTGCAGTGCATAGAAAAAACAAGTAGCCATCCACATAAAACAATAGATTCAATGGGATAGTTCACCCCAAAAAATCTAATTCTGTCATGATTTACTCACCCTCATGTCTGAAACCAAAAATATGACTTTGATATGATACTTCGATACATAATTTTTTTTGTATGAAAATATCTCAATACCAATACTGAATCGATACCACGTCAAAAAACTAAAACAGTAAAAGAAATTGCATATATGACAACTTACAATTGACTGTTATATATATACAAAATAATAATAAAAAAAACAAAACATCATCAATCGCATTCGATAACCTTTCTGAACAGGTTGGGATAAGGGGTGGGTTATATGACCAAATTCTTTAAACATAATTTTATATCACAATACAGCCTAGTTATTTAATTACATTTTATCTTATATATTTAAAATGATTTTATATTTAAAATAAGAAAAGATACAAATGAAATGAACTGCTTTAAAATTTTCAGGTAGGCTAAAGTAGTAGTCTTTAAAGGTCCCATGACATGAAAATTTCACTTTATGAAGTTTTTTAACATCAATATGAGTTCCCCTAGCCTGTCTATGGTCCCCCAGTGGCTAGAAATCGAGATAGGTGTCAACCAAGCCCTGGGTATCCTGCTCTACCTTTGAGAAAATTAAAGCTCAGATGGGCCAATCTGGAATCTTCCCTATATGTCGTCATACAGGGAAAGGTTACATCCCTTTTCTCTGCTTTGCTCGCCCAGAGAATTTGGAGAAAATGGATTCAGTTTATTTTTTACATTTAATACAGTCGCAATGTCAGCCCAGGCTTTACAAACAGACTTTTACGATATGGATTCGACAGCACCGCAACAAACAGTAAGTAACAGTGTTCATTAATGCCTGATCTGTGATCAGTGATTTCTGATGTGTAGATAATGATTCAAGTTCACACAGACTTTCTTTCTAAATCGTTTAATACGGTTTATGCATCAGTGAATCAAGCCAGTGACTAAACGATCAACTTCACATTGTTTCTCTTAGTAGCATGAAACAAATCTGTTATTTAAATTGCGGTTAAACTACAGAGAGAGATCAAGGAACACTCTCTTTATAATGTTCGAAGCTGTCAATCACACGCTGCGAGTATATCAGCACACTTGCCCAAACTGCCGTTATAATGAATGACGGTATTGTGTTTGCTGTTAGTTGTGGTGAAAGCATTTTGTGAGAAAAATAGCGATAAACAGACTGTCTCTCTACTCAATGCTCATCACTGCAGCCTTTCATGTGATGGGAAAATATCTAAAAATAATGCTATAAATCAACACTTTCATGATTTGTTAATCTCAACAGCTGTAATAGTAAAAAAATATATTTATTAAGAATTTGTGTATCTGAATTGCGTTCAGTTAAAACAGCTCAAACATGCATTTTAGTCCAGGTCTAGACTTAAACCTTGTCTGTGAAACCAGGGGAATTTTTTTTTGTTTAGTTGTATATTCAGAATCGTGGGATAATCGTAATCTTTATTTTAAATTAAATATATATAAACAGTTGTGGTTCTGCATTTATCCAGAATCGTGCAGCTCTAATTCTGTGTAACACTAAAGGAGAAATTTTGAAAGTCATTTGGAAGCAAACAACATTGGACCCAATGACTTTTACTGTATGGACAAAAATAATTTTTTTTCACAATATCTATTTTTTCAACAAACGAAAGAAAGTCATGGAAAGTCATGGTTTGGAATGACATGAGGGTTCACTTTTGGGTGAACTGTATCCCTTTAAGACCAAGCAGAGACCTTGATCAAACATAAATGCGCAAACGGTCAGCAGTAATCTTAACAAGGCTTTTTTGCTTTTCAGCAAATCATTTACGACTACTGGGCTACATAATTTCATTTTAAACGTAAATACTTGTGAGCTTGACTGATAAGGTTTATAATGCCACTTCATATATCATCTTACATTCATGCGCCTATAGTTCTCATTCAGGTCAGGCAGCAAGAAAACCGCAAGCCTTTTGCTTACGACTCTACTTCCTTTTCCATCCTACCCAGTGAAAATGAGTATGCATCCTTTAAAAATGTTAAATGAGTTGAGCTGTGGAGGTCACAGATGCTGGATAGAGCTTGTATGAAGGCACAGAAAGTGTAGGGCATATGAAAAAGTGTGGAGGAGCACTTGGTTTTATTTAGCAGGTGGAGTTTACTCCCAGTCATCAAATCGCATCCGCAGAGAAGAGCTGATGTGGCTGAAAAGCTAGGAGACCTAAATAAGCTCAATCAACGGCAGTACTAATATTTCATATCCCCTGGCTCTCGTTTTGTTTTTTGTTCTCCTCCTACCTCTCGGACAGGAGAACATTTTTCAGCTGGGCTCATCACCCCACCCGACCTCTCCAGAGTCACCCCCTGTCTCCCCATTAAGTGTGATCCCTGAGTTTACAATCTAGAGAGCCATAGGAAAGTAGTAGTGGAAAATCCAGGACAAGTCTCCTCCAACTCACATCGCTTTATGTCATTTCACACCAGCACGAAAACAATGCCCTGCTGGGGCAAACGTGTAAAAATGAAAGAGAAAAAATGCTGTACAGAAAGGTATAGCTCATTAATCACAGGCTTAAAAAAGGCTGAGAAAGTCGCACACGTGCTTCCGCGGCTAGAGGTAAGAGAGATTCATCAGTTTTTCTTTCATCCGAGCTCTGTCATGGCCGGTGGTGACTTTGAGCTAGAACACAAGGAGCATTGTGTGTGTGCACGCATGTGTATGTGTGGAGGGAGGCTTATGAATCCGCTTCTCTAGCCAGAGGCGATGTTGGTTAGTCACTACACAGTAACAAGCCCTCTGGAACAGCCCTTTCTCTTTCCTGCCTGGATTTTTGGCATCTGTACACTTTAAAAAGTCCCAGACCAAAAATACTTCTACATGATTCACCTGGTGAAGAGACAGGGCCTCGAGCAGCTCACAATGAGTTTGTACGAGGTGATGCCAAGGATATAGATACACAACATGTGTCTGTTTACGAGGAAGCTTTTAAATAGGGAACATTTAGCAATGCACCCATGAGAACAATAGGCCCCATTATACATACTTTTTAATCAATATCTCCAGAGTGGAGTGAAAGTTCAGCTCTTTGGGGTGCCATGATATCGAAGGACAAGTGCAAATAAATGACTCCACCCTCCACTAGGCACATATGCTAACGCATTTTCACAAAAATAGGCTTGACGCAATTAGCGCATGCAATTTTTACCACCTCACATTGTTCTTTCATGACACATGTACATGGACAAAAAGTCACACGTGCGTGCAGCAAAAGCAACACCCTGCTGAAAACTGACACTCAACTCCTCGTGTTTTACCTCGGTGTGAAAAATTACTTCTCTGTAGTAAGTGGATAGCTGAGAAAATGAGACCCTTTACAACAACCGAATCAGTGTTATTGTGAGTGTGCCATTCAAAATTTAATTGAAAATACCTTGTATATGTCTTACAACAGTTAGTTCTGGTTCACAAATCTAATTGGCTGAGACCCTTCTAATATCACTTTGTAGGGTTGGGTATCGTTTGAAACTTAGCGATTCTGATTCTAATTCTGCTTATCGATGTGATTCTTATCGATTTCCAGTTTAGATTCCAATATGGTAAAAAAAAAATTAAGTCAAACATTTAGATATCAAACATAATTATTCTGTGTCTATTTGCAAAATATTCGGTTGCAGCTGAATACCATGAACAAAAGCCTAAAAAGAACATCTAACCAATAAACTAGACAAACTAATATACATTTTAAACATTACTAGTACAATTACACAATCAATAAGAACATAAGCAAATTAGCAATAGCACAAATAACTGAACAAAGTTCAGAAATTGAAAATCAAAATTAAAACACTGCATAGTTTTCTTTTTATAAATAAAATATAGATGAAGAAAGTTACAAGTTATTCAGTCAAGATCAGTGAGTGATCATCTTTTTTTTTTGTTCTTTGATTAAAAGTAATGACAGAGACAGCAGCAGATTTATTAGCCTGCTTTCACTTTAAGACTGAATGCACGGATCCAATATACTTTTAAACATGCAATTTTCTTTCTCAACTGTTTAAGTTCACTTATAACATAACCGACTGTTATGAGGATATTTTGAATTCAAGTGTGGTACCGTGATAGGTTGCCACCTGTGCAAATAAGTCTATACGTTAAATTTCCTCACTACTAAACATTCCATGGTAAACTGTTAGTGGTATTATAACAAAGTGGAAGCATTTGGGAACAACAGCAACTCAGCCACGAAGTGGTAGGCCATGTAAAATCACAGAGCAGGGTCAGCGCATGCTGAGACGCACAGTGCGCAGATGTCACCAACTTTCTGCAGAGTCAATAGCTACAGACCTCCAAACTTTGTGTGGCCTTAAGATTAGCTCAAGATCAGTGCGTAGAGAGCTTCATGGAATGGGTTTCCGTGGCCGAGCAGCTGCAACCAAGCCTTACATCACCAAGTGCAATGCAAAGCGTCAGATGCAGTGGTGTAAAGCACACCGCCACTGGACTCTAGAGCAGTGGAGACGTGTTCTCTGGAGTCTGTGTTCTTTTCCGCACACCTGGCCCCCCCTAGAAACAGTTCTCATTCGCAAAATTATCAAATCTGGCGAAATACAATACTCTTTTTTACAATTATCTTATATAGCCTAGCCATTTTTAATAGAATGGACAGTTGAAGAAACCCAACCTAGTTATACTTAATAAATATATTTGCTTCTTCTTAGCCTACTAAAGTGATCCCTGCATGCCTGAGCTTGTATTTTGGGTTAAGCTGCATTGCTTTGGCATTGTGGAAAATAGAATAATATAAACAAAATGTATTAGCCTTTTTACCCGTTATTATCAATCTAAATGAATCTACTGAGAAATATAGGAACTTGTTAAAACTCAAACGTGAGAGCAAGCCATGGAGAAGAGGAGTTGCCGCGCCACCACCACCACCACCACCACCACCACCAAAAAAAAAAAAAATAAACAGCAGGAGATTTCAATGCTGATGCAGTCTGAGTCTGATGACGAAGAGGAAGAACAACGCGGTGACAGCGCAAAGAAAGAGATGGAGCAATATTTGAGAGACACTACTAAAGTACAGTCAGGCCCACTTGCATGTTGGAAGTAAAACAGTGACCGCTACCCTAAACTGGCATTTGCAGCCAAACACCTCCTTTGCGTTCCGTCAACTTCAACCCCGTCAGAGCGCATTTTTTCAAAAGCTGGCTACGTCGTTAATAAGACCCGAAGTTCCCTTTTACCTGGAAATGTGGACAAACTCATCTTCCTCACTCACAACACGATGAGAGTGTAGGTAGACTAAGTAGGTAGCTTGCAAACTGATTGTGATTTATTTGAAGGTTTGACTTTGTAAAGAAAGTTTATTGAAATGTGAGCTGCGCTAATTGTGCTAGCCAGCCTAACGTTACCTTGTTCTTTTTAGCCTATTACAGTTAATTTTATTCTATAAAAGGGAATTCATTTTAATTTTATTTAAACTGTTCGTTAATTGAAATGTGTGATGCTGTTATTGAAAGTATGCTACTGTGTTCTTTATTTATTACAGTTCGTTCATTTATTTTTCATTCTTCTTTTATTTAAATAGCCTACCCTTTACTGTGTCAGTAATTACTGTGCTGCTAATTTCTGATTTGCGTGTGATTTGTTTGTCAGAAAAATGTTAGGCTACCTTATTAAAAGTATTGCTCTTAACAGACCTGTGTGTTTTGTATCACTATAGTGTCCGTTCTCAAATGCGACACTGCACTGCCTTTCACAGATCGATATACATATAAATACAATTAGACCACTTAACTTAAGTGATTGCTATCAGAATGTGAAGAGACTTTCAACCAGCATAACAAAAAATGTTTCTGGAACAAATCACCTAACCTGCCTTTAAACAGGACTAAAACAACTTTAGGACAACACCCTATAAGACGTAACTGACAAATGTATTGTCTAGCGCTGTCATGGGGAATCCCCTTAACCGTTAAAAGGATACTAAAACTTCCAGGCTGTCACTTTAAGACCTAAAACATGTATCCTATTGACATGCACCCGGTTTCGTTCCCCAACTGATAACGTTCACTTAAGCCATAACCGACTGTGTTTACATGAATGCTCGTCAAGACAGCCATTTTGACATAACTGTGTGTGTGTATTTGACAGTTCAAGTGTGTAATAAGTAGGCTTGCTGCGATAGACGGTGTTGACTGTATTACCGGTGTTCAGGTGAATATAGTAATAAAATAATTTAGTTCAGTTAGAGAACAGACACTACAATTAATAACTGAATGTGTCTGCTTAATATAGCATGAGCCGTACGAGAGTCACAGCACCAACGCAGCAGGAGTCAGATTTCATTTATCACGAGCTTGAGGAGCTGAATGACAAGATGATTGCAGAAGATTTGGTTTCAAAGCGAAATTTAAAAGCACCTTTTTAAGTGAGTTTGTCATTGTACTGTTTTGTTGTTGTGTTTTACATTAAGAATAATAGGCTAATGAACCCACCATTCAAGCAACCCACCCCGAATTGGCGCTAATTCTAAACTGAAAGTAAAATGCGCACGACTGTCATTCATGGTGCGTGTGCACTGCCCCGTTTTCATTTCATTCCTATGGAAGCTCGACTTCCATAGAAATTCATTGAAAACACTCGCTTTGCTCTGCACTGTTATGAATGCCCGAGCGGCCGTGCTCATTTTACTTTCGAATTAGCGATTGAAAAGCCCACGCTGGTGATACCGGTATTACCGGTGTTGTGTCACGTCGATTAACCGGTAGGGAAATTTCCTCATCGTCACATCCCTAGTAATAAGGTGTGAAACAGAACTGAAGGGATCACACGCTTTCAGAGATGCGGCTTGTGCACGCTTTTTGGTGTGTGTGTCAGACAGCAGACAGCGCAAGACTGCAATGAGTGGTTTTCCGCAACTTCTTGCATTTAATAACTCTTTTTAACATCAAGCAAGACACGTAAGTAACAGTCGCGTGCCCAGTCTATTCTCTGATATGTGCGTCAACCTAAATCTTAGACTTTTCACAACATTTTGAAGTAGCCTATTAAAAGAATTCAAATATCCCATGCCGTTGTGATATGCCTAAATGTGTACATTTGCAATATTTCGATATTTTGATATATTGTGCAGGCCTAAAAGCAATATCACACTAGCGTCACACTGCCCTGCAGAGTTTATGTTGCGTTCACGCCATGTCATAATTACCGTAAAGAAGAGATGACAACACGTGACGCTATACTTGGAGTTGTTCATGTCATGTAAATGCTTTTTACAAGTCAGAAGAGTTACGTAATTAAGACATGGTGTGAACGCACCTTTAGCTCCAATAATTAAACACACTCCAATAATTAAACCAAATTAGATTCGGAATTTGAGGCAGTACTGTCGTTGTGTGCCGGAAAACATCAAAAGCTTGCAATTTTTGCTCAGTTTGCATCATGCTGATTTATGATGTCAGAAGAGTAGGTTTACATTTGTTTCTGCAACAGGTCTGCCAGTATATTCCCTCCTTAGAAACATAGTATAGCAGACAGCAAAACAAACACACAAAAACATAAGACACAGCAGCGTGTGTGTGCCAGAGATTTCTTTAAGGAGGCTGACAGATAAGTCATGTTTCTGACTCTCTTTGCAACCCACAGGGATGGCAACAGGAAACTGTTGCACTCAAAGACACCAAAGCTGTGTATATACAATATGGCAGCTAAATTGTATTGCTTGCTAGTGTCTAACAAAACAAATTCTATTTCTGGCAAACCAACAAGGCCTGATTTGTTAAAAATGTTAGCCTACTGACCTAAACCATCAAGCAAAACATAGCAGCCTTCGTGTGCTTAAAGCACTTATCGTCATTGAAACATGCCACTGAAACATTAGAGGGCATGGTGTGACTAGTAATTTACTGTTAAAAGGAGCTTTAATAGATTAACTCTTTACTCGCTATTGACAGAATTTTCCAACTTTTCTTGTTTTCACTGTTATATGTTGGGGGCGCTATTACGCATCTTCTGAAAGAGTACTGAATCTAAGCCACTGGAAGGCAAACCTGCAACCTTTAGCCAAAAAAAAACATAACAGCTAAAGCTAATGTTCCGGCTTTGGCAATATGCAGGGAAGGAGAAAAGAGGCAATTTTTTAATAGACATCAATGAAGGAGAGGCTTCACTATGCTGAATAAATAGCTTTTGTGAGGAAATAGCTTATCATTTGATGAATCGACAGCCTATTTGCTAATCTTCAACATATTTTACACTAAACGATACTTTTGTTGGGAACTATAGATTTTACCTTGTTAAAAATTGTATTTTTTAAGAGAAGAGAGTAGGAAATGTTGCGACAGGTAGGACTCATTTACGGCATTACCACCAGCAAATGTGTAGTAGTATTTAATAATAGACATTCTGTAATACCGAGTGATCAGACATCAGCTATGAGGAAGACATCAGCAATGATCTTAGAGAAGCAATTGTTGCTGATCTGGGAAGGGTAACAAGGCCATTTACAAACAATTTAAAGTCCATTATTCTACAGTAAGGAAAATTATTCATAAGTGGAAAACATTCAAGACAGCTGCCAATCATCTCAGGAGTGGACATCCCAGCAAATTCACCCCAGGGTCAGACACTGCTCAGAGAAACTGCAAAAAACCCTAGGGCTACATTTCAGACTCTAAAGGCCTTATGGCCGTTTCACACGGCAAGCGTGAGCATTGCGTGAGCTTCACGTCAGCACCACTGTAGCTGCGCGAGAGTATTCACAGTGGAAGCGTTTGTACAGCGTCACAGCAGGGGCTCCAAAGCTACATATAATGCTCACTTATATCATATAAGAGAGTATTTCTTTATAAAGACAACTAGCCTATATTTGTCTTTAGAAGTTGGTATTTTATTGACTTGATAGTCTTGAAAATTGGTTAACATGGGGAGGTATAGACTACAACATTTGCATGTAAATGGTAAACAACAAACACAACCAAGAAAACCGCTCCGATCATTTTGTTTCATTCATACGGTATGTTCATTCATTCGATATGTTTACAAGACAAATAAAAAAAAACAAAAAACACTTGGGTTTGATTTGGGTAGTGCCCATAGGAAAGAAAAATCCAAAGTAACACCTCTTTAACATCGCAAATGTTTCTCCTAGACAAAAATGAGGTAAGTTTAAGATCAAATGGAGACTTTTACTTGAGTCTCCTGTTTCTCACACGTCTCCTGATTCTAACACTCACAATGGTCTCCTTTAAAGTTTTAGAAAAGATGTCAACAACATCACATACTGTGCTCAGATTTTTCTCCTTAGCTAGAGAAACTGGATTGCTCATATTTGTCTCCTCTAAAGATTCAGAAGAGATCTCAACGGCATCACACACTGTGCTCAGACTTTTCTCCTAAACTAAAGACTCCAATGGTCTCACACTTGTCTTCTCTGAAGTTTCAGAAGAGATCTCAACAACATCACATATTGTGCTCAGATTTTTCTCCTTATCTAGAGACACTGGATCGCTCACATTTTCCTCATCTAAAGTTTCAGAAGAGATCTCAACCACATCACACACTGTGCTCAGACTTTTCTCCTCAGCTAGAAACACTGGAGCTCTCACACTTGTCTTTTCTGAAGTTTCAGAAGAGATCTCAACCACTTCACACACTGTGCTTGGATTTTTCTCCTTACCTAGAGACTCTGGATCTCTCACATTTGTCTCCCTTAAAGATTCAGAAGCGATCTCAACGGCTATACACTGAGCACACACACTGTGCTCAGACTTTTCTCCTAAACTAAAGACTCCAATGGTCTCACACTTGTCTTCTCTGAAGTTTCAGAAGAGATCTCAACAACATCACATACTATGCTCAGATTTTTATCCTTATCTAGAGACACTGGATCGCTCACATTTTCCTCA
Source organism: Rhinogobio ventralis (assembly GCA_039654625.1). Classification (NCBI taxonomy): domain Eukaryota; kingdom Metazoa; phylum Chordata; class Actinopteri; order Cypriniformes; family Gobionidae; genus Rhinogobio; species Rhinogobio ventralis. The sequence continues at coordinate 20,517,689 of CM077198.1, forward strand.
TCTAAAGTTTAAGAAGAGATCTCAACCACATCACACACTGTGCTCAGACTTTTCTCCTCAGCTAGAGACTCTGGAGCTCTCGCTTTTGTCTCCTCTAAAGTTTCATAAAAGATCTCAATAGCATCACACATTGCGCTCAGATTATTCATTGCCCAGCTTTCTTATTGTAGCTTATTATATCTTATTATTCATAGCCCAGCTTTCTTATTGTATCAACAATTAAGAGAAACGTTAACCTTATTTCTGCATATTTTCACTCTTAATATAGGCTTAAACCCTGAAATTATGGACTGTTTGTTTGTTTCTTATTTATTGATACACACATTGTAATGCTGTTGTTGAGATCTCATCTAAACTTTAAGAGGAGACAAATGTGAGAGCTTCAGAGTATTTAGCTAAGGAGAAAAATCCAAGCATAGTGTGCGATGTTACTGAGGTCTCTTGTAAAACTTTAGAGGAGACAAGTGTTTGCATGTTTACATGCATGCAAAATGGGTTGTACAAGACAAACTTTGCAATGTTAAATGAAGAGCAAAAAGGTTAGGTAGCAACCATGAAGCACTAGTACACTATAGTATTAAATTTGTTATAAATGTAGCAAGTGGCTCAATTATAGTGACTACGCCACCCCGGATTAACGGGGAAAAACAACACAAATAAAGCACACAAGTGTGTTTCACTTAGAAAAGGCAAGAGGCATGGGTTTCCGTACAAAAATATTTTTATTTAAGACTAAAAAAAGAAGTTGGCCAACAATTATTTAAAACCAGATAGGGACAAGTGTCATGGATCAAAAATATGAAAAAAACAAATTAATTCACAATAAACCTTGAAGGAGGGGGGGCTGAGGCTTCCTATGGAGAGCAGCAACAGGTCTACAATGGAAACCACGCCAATCAGAATCACACCCACCAAATTCACTGCAAAAGATGCAAAACTAGTGACACCGCAATAATGATACCCCATGGTGATGTAAAGCCTGTAGTGCAGTAGAAAACCAGCCTGCCCCAGGAAATAAATCAATTAACAAAACAAATTTAAATAAAGATAAACAGAGAAACATTCGAGGTAAATATACTAAAATTAAATAACCCAGATGAAAAAAACAAACAATTTACAATAAAGTCAACATAAAGGATAAATACTACAGACACAAATAAAATAAAATAAACAAATGCACTGTCGTGTTGCAGTTAGACTCAGACGGTCAGAATCAAATGCATACAAAACAGAGCCACAAGAAAACAAAAAAACATAACAAACTAATAAAAAAACTAATAAACCTTCAAGCCCACTTAGGCATGTTTTGACACTGACATAACTGGACGCCAAAAGCAGCAGCGTGGCTCAAAGAGCAAGAGGTGGAGAGAGAAAGCGTGTTGAGAGGGAACGTTGTTAAAGTGACTGCTCAACGTCCAAAAGGACCTTAAACAGAACAAACACAAAGTTAAAACAAGCTTAACAAGGTTATCTTAACAGTTTACCAACCCTATAAGGCAGTAAAGTTACCTAGCGGTTTACCTACTCCATGATCCAGTAAAGTAATACTTTGACGGCATATACAAAACTCGTTAGGCGGCAATGCCACACACCGATGGGAGCCCTGAAGGCACACCGCACTGGGAGTAAGCAGCACACCACATGCGCCCGGATTCTCAGTAACCCAACGTAGCGCTCCCTTTTTGAGCCCTTTTTTGTGATTTCTCTTTAATTGAGCATCGGGTGTGACGATGCTCCTGCTCCCAATGTGAATGCAATCATTGCTTAACATGAACCCCGAAAATACTACACGCTGCTCATGCTTGTGGTGTGAAACGGCCGTTAGTTAGCATGTTAAATATTAAAGTTCACTACAGAACAATTGGAAAAAAACTGGGCAAGTATGGAATGTTTGGAAGGGTTGCCAGGAGAAAGCCTCTTCTCTCTAAAAAGGAACATGGCAGCATGGCGTAGGTTTGCAAAGTTGCATCTGAACAAACCATAAGACTTCTGGAACAATGTCCTTTGGACAGACGAGACCAAAGTGGAGATGTTTGGTCATAATGCACATTGCCACGTTTGGTAAAAAACAAACACAGCATATCAGCACAAACACCTCATACCAACTGTCCATCGTGAGTGGAGGGTTGATGTTTTTTGGCTTGTTTTGCAGCCACAAGACAAAGGCACCTTGCAGTCATTGAGTCAACCATGAACTCCTCTGTATACCAAAGTATTCTAGAGTCAAATGTGAGGCCATCCATCCGACAGCTAAAGCTTGGCCGAAATTGAGTCATGCAACAGGACAATGATCCCAAGCACACCAGCAAATCTACAACAGAATGGCTGAAAAAATTAAGGTGTTGCAATGGCCCAGTCAAAGTCCAGACCTCAGTCCGACAGAAATGTTGTGGTGGGACCTTAAGAGAGCTGTGCATAAACAAATGTCCGCAAACCTCAATGAACTAAAGCAATGTCGTAAAGAAGAGCAGGACTAAATTCCTCCACAACGATGCGAGACTGATACTGTCATACAGAAAATGATTACAACTTATTGCTGTTAAAAGTGACTCTACAAGCAACTGAATCATAGGGAATGTGTCACCCATGGTTTTTCCATTTTGACTTTATTTTTGTTAAAGCTACACTATGTATTTTTCGCCGCTAGGGGTCGCTAACCTCTTCAAAATAATAACAAAGGTGTAGACTGATGACACAGTGAATGAGCGTGGAATCATGGAACTTGTTGTCATTCTGATGAATCTAATAATGTTTATGGGGAAATAATATTTATGGATGAGTGAATGCTGGGCGCGATTACTAATAAAAGACAGATATCAGCGCCACATGAGCGCGTCCCGGGGGATATAAAGAAATTAGGACATTTCATTCTACCGAACTACACGCAAGTGCTGAATTACTACTCATACAGGTCAGTTTATTTGACGAATTAAAATTGTGAGGAAACGCAATGCTGTTTCACTTGATCTACACTATCTAAACTGCATTTGAGTGTGTTGAAAGTTATGTTATTATGTGTGTTAGTTTGTTGGCTGTATGAGACAAGCAGGAAGCTACATCAACATTAGAACATCATACCGATGATATTATAATATTTCATCATGTTGAGCTACATAACATTGATTAGTTTTATGTACATTTGCTCACCTGTCTAATAAGACACATCAAAGAACGGCATCTCTGTCAAGTCGAAGTTTGTTGCGAAGCTCTCGCCATCTCGAAAACACCACGTCGATACTGGTCCTCTTTTGATTTCTCATTTTGTTCCAAAGTCTGCTTGCCATGGTCCATAATGTTTGAACGAAACTACAACAGCGTGCCGCTAGACGTTATGCAGTTGTCCACGTCTGTTGCCATGGTTTCTATGGCAGTAAAAGTGGTAACCGAGGGTAGATGCCATCGTCAGGCGACTCCCTCACACGTCCCGGTTCCTTGGTTAAAATTGCAATTTTCTCACGATTTACAAATGGTTGGAAACATTTGGGATATTGTAAGTACTCGACTGAACAAAATATATAACACTGGCCTAGTGGTTTTTGGATATTTTGCTGCAAAAATCTTACATATTGCACCTTTAAATAAACAAATCACACAATGTAATAAGTCATTTGTTGTTGTTTATCTGAGGTTGCATTTACCTAATTTTAAGACCTGCTTATAACCATATAATTTTTATTAAGTTCTGATATGTAAAACCATAAAATTCTAAAGGGTGTTCTCTCTTTTTCACATGACTGTATTGTCTAAAGACTTGTATTGTAATGATTTATGACTACTGTGTATGCCTAATAATGATAACACTTTTTAATGAATGAAAGTAAACAAAAACAAAGATTCTATGACTTCCAGATTTCAACAATTAAATTACAATTACATTTTTAGTGACTAGTTTCACTGCTATGCATGTCCAATAAAGCTGTTTTTTAAAGAACATATTCAAATCTTATCTTAAATGTGTGGAGGTCATGCAAGTAGCCCACCCAAAGTACTCAAAATATGACCAAACATGTATCACTAAAATATAAATATGTGAATATGATGTGTGTGTTTGCCTTTGTTGTGCTAAATTTTTTTTTCTTTTGAATATTTAAAACTTTAAAACATCCAATATATTTCTTTATTTTATTTAATCTTTACTTTTTCTTTTTTTAGATGAATACAATTTTTCAGTTTTCATTTTTATGAATATATGAATAATAAAGCAGGTTTGTGTAAAAAAAAAAAAAATTATTAACTTTTTGTCAGTAGGCCTACATTGTTGTTTTTTTCTGTGCACTTTGTGTTGCAAAAATATACATAAACATTTTAATAAAAAAATTGACAAAATTAATAAGTAGAAAACATCTTGTTTACATAAGCACAGTCCAGCGCATGGAACACCATATAAGGAAAACGAGGTAGCCCAAACCTCCTTGGTTCTCGGTTCACGTGTATCATCAACTATGGGAAGCCAGATACCACAATTGTGGGACGAAATGGCTCGCCGAGCTGACCTGTCATCGGTGCAGCTCAGTGGACAGAGTGACCATTTAAATATCACAGTGACCAATTAAAACAGCGCGGCGTGAACCACACATTACTTAGCCTAATTCATTTCTGCTCTGCAGAAGTTCGGATGTTTTTCTCTGCACATAAGATAATGAACAGCAGCATGAAGTTATTAAATGTCTTCTACTTATTATCTTTCATATTAGTACATGTAGTGTTTCGACAGGCTACTTTAAAGGATTGCACTTAGTCATGAAAAGAGCTGTTCAAAGCAGAAACTTTAATGATTTACAATAGGCCTACCATATAGTCATCTTGAGGAGCACATCCATTTTTTTTTATTTTTTTTTTTATTTTTTGCAGGCTACTCTACTAGTTATCTAAAATCTGAATTCTTGTAAATGTAAAATGTAGGCTACTTTAAATGAAGATTCTCCCTCAGATTAATATTACTTATTTTCAATTCCATTTGAGCTGCCTTCTAAATGATTTCAATCACTAAATTCAATTATATATGTATTCAATTATATTTCTATAAACAAGAAAGTTAGAATTAGTCTATCCACTTTACAAAAAAATAAGTTACAGGGGGCTTAGATGCTCCAAAATTTTAATGTATTTTTTGGCAAATCAGTTACAATTTCTTATTAAGTGGATGCATATTAATTCAGATTTTGATGCATGGATTGATTTGGAACAATACAATTGTAATAATATTAAATTAAACGATTTACCTTTTTTTGGAACATCAATTAAAAAACATCATTGTTTTAAAAATAAATTAATTTCTTCAACTTTTACAACAAATAACTAAATCTACAATGGATCCTTGTATACATTCTCCAATTTAGTATAATCCTGATTTTTATTTTAACAAAAACCTCTTTATCTCTGTAGATGGAATCAACACGGTATAACTCATCTTAATCATCTATTTTTTGATAACAGATTTATGCTATTCCTAAAAGAGAATGTATTCATTATTTACATATACGGAGGTAATTAGGAATACAGTAAATATTAATTATAATACGCTTCAACCTTCTGCATTTGTTACTCAGATCAAAATGCTCACCCTCAAAATTTTAATCTAAATGATATAAATTAATACTTAGTACAGGTCATTTGTTGTATCTACCCACTGAAAAATGGGATTCAGATATATCCTTTTCTTACGATCCTAATGTGTGGATACAAATTTCTCTTTGATTAATAATTATAACTTATAACTTATTCAATATAATATTTTGCACAGAGTACATATTACACAATATAAAAAAATATAAAATGGCTTTTTCTAATTCGCCCATCTGTGCCCATCTGTGCCCAAATCTTTACTCCTGTTCAGAATTTTTGGTCAGAGGTTATAGAGAAATTGTATACTGTTGGGAATGAAATACCATTGTCTCCTTCAGTTTGTATGTTAGGATTATTCTCGGAGATTGATGTTGCACCACATTATGTAAAATTAGTTTTTACATTGCTCTAATTTTAGCTAAAAAGGCTATTCTCCAACATTGGAAAACGAAGCAGTCTTTAAATATCAACCATTGGTTACATTTATTATTAGAACATGGCGATGAAAAGGATGGCTACTGTAGCAAGGAAGAGCATTAGATCTTATACAGAAATGTGGTCACCTTTTATTAGTTTTTTTTTTTTGGAGTGGAGTAGTGATCATCTCTATTAGAGTGAGTATCTTGATTTTTTTTTTTTTTTTTTCTGTGTGTGAAAATAATAGGCTACAAACGTTCTTAATATATTAGGTTTACAGAACAACTTGTTTAAGGTATGAATTTATATATGGGTTAATTTATGTATTTTTGTTATCACTGTGAATTATACTGAGTAACTGGCATCATGTTATTGCTTTTGTTTTTTGTTTTTTCTCATTTGTCTGATTGTTTTGTTCTTGTTTTTGTTTTGTTTGTATGTCTTTTTGTGCATTGAAAAAAAAACAAAAAAAAAACAAATATATATATATATATATATATATATATATATATATATATATATATATATATATATATATATATATACATACACACTCACCTAAAGGATTATTAGGAACACCTGTTCAATTTCTCATTAATGCAATTATCTAATCAACCAATCACATGGCAGTTGCTTCAATGCATTTAGGGGTGTGGTCCTGGTCAAGACAATCTCCTGAACTCCAAACTGAATGTCAGAATGGGAAAGAATTTCCCAAAGGTGATTTAAGCAATTTTGAGCGTGGCATGGTTGTTGGTGCCAGACGGGCCGGTCTGAGTATTTCACAATCTGCTCAGTTACTGGGATTTTCACGCACAACCATTTCTAGAGTTTACAAAGAATGGTGTGAAAAGGGAAAAACATCCAGTATGCGGCAGTCCTGTGGGCGAAAATGCCTTGTTGATGCTAGAGGTCAGAGGAGAATGGGCCGACTGATTCAAGCTGATAGAAGAGCAACTTTGACTGAAATAACCACTCATTACAACCGAGGTATGCAGCAAAGCATTTGTGAAGCCACAACACGCACAACCTTGAGGTGGATGGGCTACAACAGCAGAAGACCCCACCGGGTACCACTCATCTCCACTACAAATAGGAAAAAGAGGCTACAATTTTGGACAGTTGAAGACTGGAAAAATGTTGCCTGGTCTGATAAGTCTCGATTTCTGTTGAGACATTCAGATGGTAGAGTCAGAATTTGGCGTAAACAGAATGAGAACATGGATCCATCATGCCTTGTTACCACTGTGCAGGCTGGTGGTGGTGGTGTAATGGTGTGGGGGATGTTTTCTTGGCACACTTTAGGCCCCTTAGTGCCAATTGGGCATCGTTTAAATGCCACGGCCTACCTGAGCATGTCCATTCCTTTATGACCACCATGTACCCATCCTCTGATGTCTACTTCCAGCAGGATAATGCACCATGTCACAAAGCTCGAATCATTTCAAATTGGTTTCTTGAACATGACAATGAGTTCACTGTACTAAAATGGCCCCCACAGTCACCAGATCTCATCCCAATAGAGCATCTTTGGGATGTGGTGGAACGGGAGCTTCGTGCCCTGGATGTGCATCCCACAAATCTCCATCAACTGCAAGATGCTATCCTATCAATATGGGCCAACATTTCTAAAGAATACTTTCAGCACCTTGTTGAATCAATGCCACGTAGAATTAAGGCAGTTCTGAAGGCGAAAGGGGGTCAAACACAGTATTAGTATGGTGTTCCTAATAATCCTTTAGGTGAGTGTATATGTTCATGCGTTGATGAATGAAACCATAAAACATTTTTTAATTCTAACTTCCAGATATCACACTGAGCCACTGAGCCACGGTGCCGTCCCATTGGTGTGTCTATATATATATTAGCCTAATATTTAAATATACTTGTGTATGAATTTTAACGAGAAAGGATGTTTTATTTTTAACCCTTTATGGTACTGAGTTGCGATATGGCAAGAATTAATTTCTACTCCTTTCCTTGTTATTCAAAAAAATAAAAATAAAATACGATTGCACTATGGGAATTAAAAGGGCAGGCCTTAAGGTAGCCAATGAGGTGCTGTTTTTAAGTCACATTACATTTGAATGTCCCTCCAAAATTCTCTTCCCCACTGTCACCCTCACAGGAAGACACCTGTTGAAGTGCTCCAGAAATTGCTCTATTAACCTTATTTCTATATCTCTACTCGAGGGGGATTTTTTGCAGCATCTTTGGTAAGCAAATTAGATATTTTTATTCACAAACCACTTTGTCTAACATAGTTCCCTTTCAAGGGAACTCCCGTTACATCGAATGACTCTATGGGAACGCAATGCGTGATGACGTCTTGAAGCACATGTAAAATCAGTCCAATGGTGTGACGGGAGACGGCTCTGACGTCACTAACCAGGAAGCTATAAAGCCAGCCCAAAACAAAGCCGCGCTAGCTTCTGTGTCTTCAGTAGCGCTCTGTGTGATATCTGTTCAGTGGTTTTTCAAGTGTTTTTTCTAGTTCAGTAAAATAACGTTAACAAAAACACTATGCCTTCACCTGATAGATCCAGTGTCTTCTCTCTGGGTATGGAAGCACGCGCTGCGGTTACTTCCGCCCCGATTGAGGCAACTCTGATGCAGCTCTCCAGTTCTGAGGACCTGGAAAGTGTTAGTATCAGAGAAAGTGAGGAATTGCCACCTCAGTCACACGCTTATGAAGAGCTGGTAGAGGTTGTGACGCGGGCTGTAGAGAGATTAAATATAAACTGGCCCGCAGATAAGCAGGATGTTCGTTCTAAAAGTAAACTAGACGAACGCTTCCTGCCACCTCGGTCACAACCTCAGCATCGGGGCCTGCCGAGGTGTGGAGCTTATGAGAGAAACCGGTTTCTTATAGAGTGTACAGTGCACAAACATCACACTATTCCTCTATATTAAACTATAAAGATCACGGTTATGGGGAGATGCCAAAAGTAGAAGATACACTAGCTAGTTATCTTTCCCCTGAGTCGGCATCTTCCCTAAAGGCCCCGTCAGGCTGCAGCATGCCTTCACACAATGTCGCTGCTGCAGGCCTACCAGGCTGAGTTGCATGGAGATATGGATGAGGGCGGGGGTATTGGCCCTGACGTGGTTTGCGAACTACGCCGGGCCACAGACCTGTCTCTCAGGGACACCAAGGAGATGGCAAAATTGATCGGCCGCTCTATGGCAGCCTTGGTGGCTACTGAGAGGCATCTCTGGCTCAACCTGAGTAATATAAAGGAGAAAGATAAGAATTTTCTAATGGATGCACCCCTGTCACCTTCGGGCCTGTTCGGCGACGCTGTTAACTCAGTCGTCGATAGGTTTCAGGAGGCAGCTAAGCAGGCAGTTGCATTCCATAAACTCCTTCCCCGCCACTCACATATTTCCGGGGCTGCCGGGCAAAAGGGGCAGCCCCAAACATCAAAATCCAGCTCTTCCCACCGTGACACACAAAAACAGAGTGTGGCCTCTCGTGCTCCCCCTCAGAAAGATTGGGGACGCGGGAGGCAGGCTCAACCGCAGTCTTCAATTACGTCCAAGAAAGCTACGGGGAAAAGGTCCTGACGCCCGAGGGGTCAGGCCAATAAGGGCAGTCCCTCCCGAAGCAGAGCGGTCAACACCTCATTATACGGTGCACGTCACCCTTCGGTGCCCTCAGGGGGCCGTTCTGCCAACCCTGCCACCTCTAGTGTTACAGGGCGCAGTGGGCTCCCACGAGCACATATCTCAGGGTCCTTTCGGAAACGTAGTGGCCCTGGGATGCCCGCCCCCTCCAAGGAGGGTTCCAGAGCAGTCAGTTCGGTTGTTCCCTGTCGGTTTGCCGTTACAGGGCACCGACAGCACAAGATTTTTTTGGCAGCGTGGAAGCTACTGCCAAATGTTTCTCGTTGGGTCCTGCAGACTATAGAAAAAGGGTATCAAATACAGTTCGGGTCTCGCCCGCCCAGGTTTATTGGGGTCCTATCCACAGTGGTGGGCCCCGAGCAGGTTCTGGTAATGGAACAAGAAGTGAAAACTCCATAGATTATGTACCTCCCTCAGACAGGGAAACTGGGTTTTACAGCCGGTATTTCATAGTTCCAAAGAAGGATGGGGGGTTGTGTCCCATTTTGGATCTTCGGTTGCTGAACGCCACAGTCATGCAATTGAAGTTCAAAATGTTAACCTTGAGACAAATCGTGCCACAGATCAGGTCTGAGGACTGGTTTGTCACGATAGATCTCAAGGACGCATACTTTCAAATATACATTCTTCCATATCACAGGAAGTTCCTGAGGTTTGCTTTCGGGGGGCAAAGCATACCAATATCGAGTTCTTCTATTCGGCCTAGCATTATCACCCCGCACTTTCACAAAATGCGTAGATGCAGCTCTGGCGCCATTGCACCTGCAAGGTTTTCGCATTATGAACTACATCAACGATTGCTTGATTCTAGCTCAGTCGCATCAATTGGCAGTTCGGCATCAAGATGTCGTTCTTGCCCACATGAAAGAGTTGGGGTTACGGCTAAACGCCAAAAAGAGTGTGCTTTCTCCACTACAGAGGACCACTTTTCTAGGAGTGGTGTGGGACTCAACGCCGATGCAGGCACGCCTGTCACCAGCGCGTATAGTGTCCATCCTTTCGGCTGTGGAAAATATAAAACTAGGCCAGTCACTCACTGTAAAACAGTTTCAGAGACTATTGGGTTTGATGGCAGCAGCATCCAACGTGATACCTTTTGGACTGCTGTACATGAGACCCCTCCAGTGGTGGCTCAGGACCAAAGGGTTTTCCCCGAGGGGCAACCCCTTTCGCATGATCAGGGTCACGCGGCGATTCTTATGTGCCCAGGTTATGTGGAAGAAACCTTGGTTCCTGTCCCAGGGTCCCGTGTTGGGAGCTTCGGGTCGTTGCAAAATGCTAATGACAGATGCTTCTCTCACAGCTGGGGAGCGATCCTAGAGGGATGTTCGACTCAAGGTCTGTGGAGGGACCATCATCTCTCATGGCACATCAACCGTCTGGAGATGTTGGCAGTATTTCTTGCTCTCAAGAATTTCCTCACAGATCTCAGGGGCCATCATGTGTTAGTTCGTACAGACAACACATTGGTGGTCGTCTATTTAAATCATCAGGGGGGGTCTGTGCTCGCGTCCGCTTTGCAAATTGGCGCACCAGATCCTCCTGTGGTCCCAGGGGAAGTTACTTTTACTCAAAGCAGCTTACATCCCTGGGGCCCAGAATATAGGAGCAGACATCCTGTCGAGACAGGGGCTGAGGCCCGGGGAATGGAGGCTCCACCCCGAGGTGGTGGAGCAGATATGGAGGGTGTTAGGCCAGGCTCAGGTGGATTTGTTTGCGTCTTGAGAGACGACTCACTGTCCACTCTGGTTCTCCCTTACGCATCCAGCTCCCCTGGGGTTGGATGCGATGGTACAGACGTGGCCGAGGCTGTGTCTATATGCATTTTCCCCGATCGCTCTGCTCCCGGGAGTTCTGGAGATAGTTCGCAGGGACCAATTGTGCCTTATTTTGATAGCCCTGCAGTGGCCGGGCCGAGTATGGTTCTCCGATCTAGTGTCTCTCCTCGATGGGCCTCCACTGGAGTTACCCGTCAGGAGGGACCTTCTGTCCCAAGGAGGGGGCTCGATATTTCACCCCTGTCCAGAACTGTGGAACCTGTAGGCTTGGCCTCTGAGGGGGCACAGCTCATAGGGGCTGGTCTCTCAACTGAGGTTGTGGAGACCATTCTACACTACAGAGCTCCTTCCATGAGAAAACTTTATGCCCTAAAGTGGAAAGTCTTCACTTCATGGTGTAGTGACTGCCAGTGGGACCCGGTTAACTGCCCGGTTGGTACAGTGCTGGAGTTCCTGCAGGACCGGTTCACTACAGGGCTATCCCCTTCCACCTTAAAAGTTTATGTGGCGGCCAAAGGTGCTTACCACATTCCTTTGGGTGGTATGTCTTTGTGTAAAGATCTGTTGGTATCTCGTTTTCTCTGTGGTACTCTGAGGCTGAGGCCTGCAGTTCATGCTAGGGTACCGACTTGGGATCTGGCTACTGTCCTTCAGGGCCTCTCCCTGGCTCCATTTGAGCCATTGGAGGAGGTTCCTGCTAAGTTTTTAACCTTAAAAGCTTTGTTCCTCCTCGCTATCTCATCTCTTAAAAGGATAGGAGATTTGCAAGCACTGTAAGTTGCACCCTCGTGCCTGGAATTTGCACCTGGTATGGTTAAGGCCTTCCTTCATCCGAGGCCAGATCTACTGTACTGCAGGCCTTTTGTCCTTCACCTTTTCAAAATGCGGACCAGGAAAATAATAATTAGTTGTGCCCTGTTAGGGCTTTAGATGCTTATGTCCACGGAGCTGCCCTATGGCGTAAATCTAAACAACTGTTTGTGTGCTTTGGGCCCTCTAACAAAGGGTCCCCTGCATCTAAGCAAAGAATGAGCAAATGGGTGGTTTAGACCATCTCGCTTGCTTATGAGTCGGTTGGACAGCGTTCTCCTATGGTTGTCCATTCCCACTCTACTAGGAGTATGGCGGCCTCTAAGGCCCTTATGTCAGGAGTTGCTCTTCAAGACGTTTGTGATGCGGCAGGGTGGTCCTCACCGCACACATTTGTGAGATTTTACTCTCTGGACTTGGACTCTACACCAGGGTCCCAGGTGCTCTCGTCCTAGTGCTGCTTTTCGGATTCACACTGGACAGTCACGTCTCACTATGGGGACGTTGGTATAGACGTTCCCATAGCGTCATTCGATGCAACGGGAGTTCCCTTGAAAGGGAACGCCTAGGTTACGACTGTAAAAATAAAGCTAGCGCTGCTTTATTTTGGGCTGGCTTTATAGCGTCCCGTCACACCATTGGACTGATTTTACATGTGCTTCAAGACGTCATCACGCATGGCGTTCCCATAGTGTCAGTTGATACAACGTTCGTTCCCTCTTCAGGGAACCGAGGTTACAGTCGTAACCTAGGCGTTTTGCAGTAATGTATTTCCATTGGGATTTTTTATAGATAGTATCATCATTAATATGATTGCAGTTATTTATTTATTTATTTATGTGTTTTTCTATGCAGTTATGTGGTTATTGTAGTATAGTTGTATTTATGTATAAATAACCAGATTATTTCTTCTTTTCTTAAACCTGTCTCCCCCACAAAACTTAAGGGAAGCATAGCCTATGTCTCAAGATTATTTTGCTATCAGATAAGTTCTCTTCTTGGCTTACTCGGCTGCACTTACCTGCAGTCGTGAATGTAGTGATAGACAGCTGTCTATCCTCATTCGACTGGTGTTTGGATTTCATGTGATTACATATGGGTGATATTTATTATTATGATCCATTTAAACAAAAGTAATTCCATTTTGTAAGCTCATTTAGTAAAATCATTATAATATTTTACTAAATGAGCAGGACTAAATAATTCCAAAAATATACTGATATGCTGTGTTTGGTTTTTACCAAACGTGGCAATGTGCATTATGACCAAACATCTCCACTTTGGTCTCGCCTGTCCAAAGGACATAATTCCAAACTTCTTTGCGGCTTGAGGCAGACGACGACATTCTGTGATCAAATACCATAGACTATTTATTGAGTTGGCTCAAGCATTTATGTTTCGCACTTAATTTCAGGTAAGTGAGCAGTGAACATTGATGCTCCCTGTTTTTTGCGGTGCATTGTGGGATTTTTCAAGGAGCGAACGTTCCAGCGCCCTTAAAATGGCCGACTCCCTGATCAGTGCCCTGACTAACTAGGGAGCTGATCGAGATGCACTCCTTGATTTGTCCTTTGAAAAAAGAAAAAAAGTTTATGTCGCACATGTTCAGTTCAGTTTCATTCATGGACTTTTAGTTGGTTTGTCTTCAGTCACAATTTTTCCTTTGTTTTAGTTTCCCCGCCTATCTTTTGTTATTCATTAATCACAACTGTCTGTAATGAGTTCATATATAGTTCCTCCTCAGATATCAGTCTTTGTCCGGTATTGTTCGTGAGTTACATGCTGTTTAGTTTGTGTTTGTCATTGTTTTTATCATCCTCATTGTTTATAGGAACTATCTTTGTCTACTTCACTCCTGCAGGGCTGCTTTAGAAGAAAAAAAAAACGAAAAAATGATGATAATTATGTTTAATGAACCCAATTGCTCATAAAACTGAGGGAAACTTCATGTGACTCCAGTAAAAACTCTCTACTCTGCCGTCTTCTTTTGAAGCAGTTTACATCTCAGCTCTGAGCCCCTCACACTGGGTGACTGACAGTCTCAGCCTCTTCTCTCTCTTGCTCTCACTGGTGAAAAAGTTACATTTTATTTTTGCTGTTGTTTATAGTCTACTTACTCCACAGAAGCCAAATTGTGCCCGTTGATGCCCGTTGATTCTCTAACTTGCAAGAACCATGGCAGAAAATATATCTTTGTCACTTTAAACACAGTTGTGTGTTTAGGAAAACAGCTTTGGAAAAACTACTGCAGGTGAAGATGGCTGGAGTTTACAGAAAGCAGCTCTGAAAAAAAGAGAGATTGCTGCATTTGCTGTCAGGCTGATTCATGCAACAGTGTCTCTGGTTTTCATTGTTCTGTCAATCTGGTTTTTATTCTCTGTGTCATTCAACTGTACACTGTCATTCTTTAATCCTTACCTTTGTAAAGGAGCTTCATGTCTCCTGACATTTGCCATGTTCCACACAATGCATCCAAATCATGGATTAATTTAGAGTTTTAACATGGTCTCCTTTTAATGAGTTTCTCTTCTTTAAGTGGGCCCTATGTTGTTTTGTATTGCAATTACTAACCATAACACTGGATATGGCTCATACAATTATTATTATTATTATTATTATGATATTAATAGATTTCATCTTATTAGCTTTTCATGCATTTAGTCAAACATTTTAATTTCAATTACATTCCAAAGGTTTTAACAAGATTAATAAATATAAATATATATAAATCAATATTTTAATGTAATATTTCAACTTCTTAAAAGTTAATATTAATATCCATTTAGGGTTATCAAGTGCATAATCCAATTTTTATCAAATCTTTTTCCTTTGAGAAGAAGGCTGAAAGCATAACATTATTGTTGTTGGAAGCATCAAACGTCCTTTAAATGTATTAGAGCAATTCAGTTAGAAAAAAAACAAAAAAAAACAATCAAAGCAATCAAGTCTGTTTATCTCAATCAGCAGTCTTATTAACGTCTGTCTTGAGATGTTTCTCCGAAGCGGGATTCATTTATTCATAATGTCTTCTCCCTGCTCATAAAGAATATGTCCTTATTACCCACCATGTGTTTCGACCTTCCACTGAGGCATTTTTACTGCAGGAGGATGAGGAATCAGAGAATATCATTTTAGAAGATACAGAGAACATCATTTTAGATAAGAACAACTAGTGAAAGGTGTAGAAAGGTGTCAGCGTTGAGGTCAGTTTCATTTCAGTCATGCAAATTTAGAAAATGACCAGAAGTTCCTTTTTTTACATGTCAGTTTAACATTTAACTTACTTTTTCTTGAAATAATCTCTTTATGGATTTGAATTCATACCCCCTTCCAAAAATGAAAATGTACAGTGGAACATTAAACGCTTATGAGTTGCCTGCAAGTGCAATGAAATCAAAGCAGGTCATTATGAATTTAACTATTGCATACAGTGCAGAAACATGAACCAATCACACAAACATGTCTAATACATTTCATGGCAAAAGTGAAATAAAAAAAATAAATAAATCAAAGCCTATTTTTTGTATTGTATTTCATTATTCTCAATGGTGATTCTCATTACTGTATAGTACAGTAAACATTACATTTTTTCTAAATCAGCATACATTACAACAAATACTACCATAACAAATATTTTACAATTTAATTAATATATCTTTATTTGTCACAATAGAGTACAGAGAATTGGGTGGGAACGTGCTTATTTATTGTGAAAAAATTATTGTGTACAGTCATTTCCTATTGATTTTGAGCAAAAAAACAAAAAATGAACCAGACTGACTGGTTAATAAAGCAGGTTAATAAACATAACCATTGTCTGGATCTGAGAGATAAGAGATATAGAAACATTGTGACTCAGAGTCATGTCCAACTCTAATCTCCCAGAAAAGCATGTATGCTCAGGAGAGACTCTCTTCACAAGAAGTCCAGCCACAGAGTATCTAAAGCCGCTTACAGCAACAGTGGATTATGGTCAATAAAACATAGTGTGCGTGCATACATGTTTGAGTGTTTTTTTGTTATGTGTGTTTGTGCGCAATATTTTGATATGTATTTTCTGATGTATTTTCTTGCTTCTTGCCAAATAGACAATGTAAACACACAAAGAGTAACAATGTTTTGAGAGAGAGAGAGAGATAGAGGTTTAACAATACTTTATTTACAAAATAAAACAATTCACAACATCATCAAATACTCAATCAAAATAAATTAACAAAAAAATTCAGAACCAACTGACCCTCATTAACTGCACTTAAAACACCAAATATGATCAAAACACCCCTCATTTTTTATAAGATTATAATATATAAATTCTATATTTAACCTTCCAGCTACCAAATTATTGAAAATTAATTCAGCATCAATACTAAGAAGTTTCAACCCTTTGAAACTTGATTTTTCTTCCACATTGCTAACTTTGCAGTTCCAATCAAGTAGTTTAACAAACATGTTTTGGGAATTCCTGTTCATTTCTCATGTCTGACAAAAGTCCTCTCCCAATGCACTTTCTGTAACAGCTTGGTAAGGCATTAACAATCTCATTCACCAACTTCTCTGTCAGACGTGAAGATCTTAAGCCTGTCATTTCTTTAAGGACCTCCACTGATTTCCATCCATCTCCATTCAAGAGGTGTCCCAGCTTTACAATTCCATGTCTCTGTAAGCATGCACTTACACTCACAGAAGACAAAAGTCTTGTTTGAGTCATTGGATTAAAAAACAATGGTTCCTCTACAACCCAATTCCCAGGTTCATCCACTTCTCTCTCAACTTTAAAAACAGTTCTCCATGAATGTAACATTGTCAGGTAAAAAAGTGTCAGCTCAGACAGGCTCATCTTCTCCAGCTTCATTAAAAATAAATGTCTATCCAATCCAAGACCACCAGTCTTTTGAAGAATTGCCTTTGCAATCTGAGTCCAGACCAAGTCTTTATGGTAGAGAAGTCTTTGTGCTGCTTGAATTCTGAAAGCACATATTCTGCTCCTCACATCCACCAGACCCTGGCCTCCTTCATGAACAGGAAGGTAAAATGCTTCTGCACGAATCCAGTGCTCTCTGCTCCAGAAGAAATTCATGAAAGTCCTTTGTATCCTGCAGATCAATTCATCAGGTGGCTCCATTACAGCAAGTCTATGCCACAAGATAGAGGCAGCCAGATTTTTTACCACCAGAACTCTTCCTCTGTACAACAATTGTGGTAATAGACATTTCCATTTGGACAATCTAGCATTCACCTTTTCCAGCATTCCCTCCCAATTTGTATCTTTAAAATTGTTATTTCCTTAAAAAAACACCTAAAATTTTCAACCCTTCCCTTACCCACAGCAATCCGCCCGGTAATTTTGGAGGTCCTAACCCTCCCCACTGACCAATAATAAGCCCTTCACTTTTTCCCCAGTTCATTTTTGCTGAAGATGCTCTCTCATATGTTCTAATATTTTCTGTTAAAATGTTAACATCATTTTGACTTGTGATAAAAATTGTGATATCGTCTGCATAGGCAGATAATGCCACCCTACTACTACTATTTATACCAGGAAGTAAAATTCTATTGAGGTCTCTCCTTATCTCCTTATATAACAATGGCTTTATAGCAAGGTTATATAATTGGCCAGAAAGTGAGCAACCCTGCCTAATACCTCTTGATACAGGTATTGGTGCACTTAATCCTCCACCAGCTTTAACATCACAAAAACATTTAAATATAACAACTTAATATAAGATATAAAATTATCTCCAAGTCCAAATTGTTTTAAAGCCTTAAGTAGATACACATGATCAACCCGATCGATTGCTTTTTCTTGGTCCAAACAAAGAATACCCAGGTTTGAATGATTAAGTTGGTTAAAATCAATTACATCCCTTAATAAAAAAGATTATCCATGATTGACCTTTTTGGAATACAGTACGTATGGTTATTTTGAACCAATAACACTTAAGCCTATTTGCTAAACACTTAGAAAGTATTTTGTAGTCTAAACACAATAGAGAAACTGGTCTCCAATTTTTTAGAAGATCTCCTTTTTTTGAAAGCAAAGACAGTACAGCTCTCCGCCAGCTCATAGGAAGTGTTCCACTTTTGATACTTTGAATGAGTACTTCATACAGGTCTTGTCCTAATAAATTCCAAAATGCTTGGTAAAACTCAACTGGCAGTCCGTCGATTCCTGGGGAACGTCCGTTTGACAGCTGTTTCATTGCCTCTGTAATCTCCTGAAAAGTTATTTGACTATCAAGTGATTTTTTTCACCTCATCATCCACAAATCAGAAGCACTTTCAGCTTCACAGTTCTCAGCGTCATACAGTTCTTTGTAAAAATTCACTGCCAGTGTCTTGATTTCAACAGGGTCTGATGTTATAGTCCCATCTGGCCGTCGAAGATGATATATTTGTTTTTGTTAGGCACTTTTCTTTTCGAAATGAAAAAAGAAAGATGTCGGAGCATCCATTTCTTTAATAGAACAGATTCTCGCCTGTACCAGTGCTCCATTCACTTCCTCCTGTAATAACGAGCCAAGTTCGTTCTCTTTCTTACACAAAAGCTCTTTCTGTCCAGTTCCATTATGTTCAAAAAAATACTTTCCCGTCTTTGACTGTCTTTTTCCAAGCTTTTTAGTGCAAAATTCATCCTTGATGTAGTATGTGAATTGTAGTCACAAAATATTCTTATATTTGCTTTGCCAACATCCCACCACTGACAAATGTTTTCAAAAGAATCCTTCCGCAGTTTCCATTTATTCCAGAATAATTTAAAACTATCTAAAAATAAAGCATCTTGTAATAATTTAACATTAAAATTTCAAAAATAATTTGGCTTCATGGTTTTCTTCATATTTAAATCAAATAAAACCAAATGGTGATCTGAAAACCCACAAGGTGAAATAACAGCATTCATCACCTTATTATTCCATGTTTTATCTAGTCTTGCACCACTAATCCTATTTTCAGATACTTTAAGCCATGTGTATTGTGTAATTCCTATATTTCTTTTTCTCCAAATGTCAAAGCAAGGTCTTTTATATTTTTTGACAATACCGCACTTAACTCATTATGAGGTTCTTCCACATTCCTATCAATTATTAAATCAACAGTGCAATTCCAGTCACCTCCAATGATAACACGCACATCATCAAATTTTTAAACAGCATTTTTTAGTTTATTAAAAACCTCCACCCGCTCAGGCCCACTATTTGGTGCATAAAGTACAAACCCAGTTCCTTCAAAATCAACATGCACCAATAATACTCTTCCCTTTACAACTTTTTCTACAACTAAAAAAACAACAAAAAAAAAAACAATATCCACCTTCTTCATTTTAAATAATTCTGACACCATTGCCAACTTATTTCTATCCCTACCACATTTATATTTAAGGAGCCTGCTCTCAAAATCTCCATAAAGAGAAAAGGATATAAAGAGGACAGAAATAGTGTGAAAAGACAAAGAGTAACCGATACCCTGTGTAGTTCAGTCATTTTAATGAAGCATTTGCTTTACTCTTCCCTAACTTCGTTAAAATCTTCCTCAACCGAAATCTTTTCTGCTTGCTAAGAGCTTCAAAACCATCGTTTTTTTGCAACAAAGTCACAGACACTATAAATTTGTCTGTATCTGGGAAAAAAATCTTTTACTTCCACAGTCTTTCCAAAAGTTACATCTAAAAAGGTATTTATTTCCTGCAGTGTGTACTTGTCCTCCATGCTTTGTGAACCAAAATCTGAAATTTTGAGAATGTATCATCATCTCCCATCTCAGAGTCAGAACACAATTCAACACAGTTAGATACCTCAGAATCATCAGTGTTAACTTAACATCATCAGTCCTTACACTACCTTCCCCAATTTCAGATAGGCCTACGTCATTTTGTCCACTAGAAATCTCATTTTCATCGATATCATCTTTCTGATCATTAATGACACTGTCAATCAATTCAACATTATCGACGTTCCTTTCCTCTGTAGTCTGAGTTAGTACTTCCTCAGAATTAGTTTCATTGTTATTATCTTATTATCCTTGATATCCTCATTATTATCCTTAACTTCCTCAGCAGCACTATGTTCATTTGCCTCCCTGTCCTGGGCCTTATGTGGGCACGCCATCCTCTTATGGCCAATATCGCCACACTCAAAGCACTTCATGCTACCAGTATTAGCGTAAACCACATACGTCTTTCCTTCGTGGCCAACTCTAAACTATACATCTAGCTCTGACTGATTCAAGAACATAAACACTTGCCTCCTGAATGACATTACGTGCTTCAAAGCTGCATTTCTACATCTCAGTGGAATAGTTCTAATTCCACTTGCGAACTTTCCATATCTCGCCAATGCTCTTTCAATCACATCATTATGAATGAAAGGTGGAACATTAGACACGGTTATATGGGTCGTTGGGGTAACCAGCGGTGAAACGATAACAAAATTTCCACCTACCACAATTCCATCGCATATCAACCGGTTGGCCAGTTCCTCCTCCTTTACAAACACCACTACTGAAACTTATTCATCCTTGAGGCCAAATAAATGCTTTCATAGCTGACTTGTTCTCCAACCTCCAGTAACACTTCCACCGTCACGCCTTGTACAGGCACACACCTGATGCCGTGACGGAGCGACACAGGTGACGCGGCCGCCGCCACCTCCGCGGCTGCGGGATGAGACGCCATCTCGATGCCGCAAAAAAGTTTCAATAAAGCAATTTAAATAAAAATACGAATATGAAGCAACAGATTTACTAACAGAAAAAAAGCATGCACTCCCCGTTGACACTCTCACCTCACGCACACCCCAAACTTCCCAGCATGGAGAGAGAGAGATGAGAGACAAGATAGACAAATATAGGATACATAAAATATCCGGGTTAAGCTCACAAATGGTCAGGGTAGGAGATTGGCAATAAAGCTTAGGTTTTGATTTGGAAGTGTGTTTTGCTCTGAAGCCAGAAACCAAGATCAATCCCTAAACAGTGATTGTACTCTTCACTACTCTGTCAGTCCTGTCCCATTTTCTATCTATATTGTAGGTTCTTTGCGAGGATAATGGCATATCTAAAGAAAAAATGCATCAAACATTCAGTCTTTTCTGTCTCACATGCTGTGATGTCTCTTCTTTTGTTTCAAATGGTGCAAAACTAATTTGAAAATATAAATTATTCTTTTTGGTGTACTCATCTGAAGCATTTCTTTTGTTTTTGCCTACACATGCATAGAGATGTAAGAATGTCTGCATAAAAAAGAACTGTAGTTTTGAAGTCAGCCTTGATCAAAATACACCCAAATGCTAAAAGACACACAAATTAATCCACATGCACTAACAAAACAAACTGTAAAAATGAACACTGAATAAGTTTCAGCAAGAAAAATTCTTCTGTTCTCTCTGGTTATTGAGTCACAGTGATCAGAGAGCCGGTAAATCTCATTCCTTGGTTAAGTCACAAGGTTTTTTGATGCCAGCGATTTATTAGTGAAAACTCTGAATGTGCAGCTCACCACACCTCTGACTTTCCAGATGGTGTAGTTACAGCGTACGTACCAGCAGATGCTAACAGGCGTATGCTAACCTTCCAAATCTTGATCTCTTGGTCAGGGGAAGTGAATGAAGATAAATTCACATTTATTCACACAATAAAAAAAAAAAAAAAAAAAAAATCTAATAAACAAACAAACAATTTAAAAGTGTATTCACACTTGGCATGTTTGGTTTGATTAAAACGAACCCTAGTGCGATTGCTCTGTTTGTGTGTTCATTTGAATAAGTGTGAATGCTACCATCTGAACTGTGGTGTTATAACTATAACATTTGATATAAATATACAGATGCCACAATGCAAAGTGTATTAGAAATACAATGTTTTAATGTGTTAAAAGTTCATAACATAACACCAGAGCTACTAACAAAACCATGATAGTTTTAGAGTGCAATTTTATGCTGTATTTCAGTAGAAGAATTGATTTTGAACAGGAAGCTTAGAGGTCTTGTAAGTTTTGTCAGAGGGGATGGCCATGGATATTAATTGATAACTTTGTGAAGGGACTTTTAGAAGTGTGTTAATTGCTAATCAGAAAAGGATGTCAATGAATTCTATCCTGCCATTGAGTAATATTGCAGCTTCTAAACTCCTATCCATAAATAATTCATACATCCCCTTGCCCGTCTTCATATAACGAGCAATAATTTGCCTACAATGCGCGTCAGGTGCTGTCAGTAGAGAGAAAAAAAACAGTGATTGAATGCTGAAATCATGGTTGTGTATGTTTTTGTGCACTTACCTTCCTTACTCACACACACCGACAGTAAAGCACACGTTTCAAACAGATGAGGAAGATAAATCTGTTGTTGCCAGATAGATTACGTTTATCTATCCCACAGCCGTTCTTTCATGACTTCCTAGATAATCATAACGAGTCACAATACTGGATGTCTTTTGTCAGTTTTGATGCTGTCCCTGCACTCTTAAAAGCTCTCCCTGAGCTTGGTGGCTCATACCACTGTACCAGTGGCTGAGAAAGTAATAAAAATAAAGCAAAAGAAGTGTCTGAGCAAGGTATCACAACTATCCCTCTGGAGCCACAGGGGGGAAAAAAGGTACTGTTGCATTTAATAAATTATGTTTTTATGTTGCTTGCAAAAAATGATTAATCAGAATACATGGCAACATTGGATGGCTGTCAATGGAGAAAGATGGTTTATAGGTCCAGACTATGTAGTTACAGCATCTACCAGCAGGGGCTAACTGGATCACACTAACCAGCCAAATCTGGACCGCTTGTAAAAGGACTACCTTCTCATCCAGTTATGAGAAGGGAACATTACATAACAACGAGGTTTGGAGGGCTGGCGGGCTAGTTTGTGTGTTTGTGTGTGTTCAAGCAGAATCATCTGTTCGTGTTCAAGCAGAATAGTGTCAGTGTGGAGATCTGAAATGAAGACATATCTTCTTTTTTGCCATCTCTAATCTGTTTATATCTGTGTCCTCTGCTTTTGTCGTGAGGGATCGATCCAAAGCTGCTTTTGTTCGTCCGTTATCTTTTTCTCGGAAGGAGTATGAAGGGGGTTACCCAATCTAATTCTCCCCATGTGTAATATTCTGGGGAGCAATAATCACATTCAGCTCCAAGTTGATAATATCACACCACAAAAGAAAAGGCAATATCTCCCCTATCATTCTATTCTTTTGCTTTATTTCTTTCCCACAAATGGACCTTTTTATTAAAAAAAAATGAGAGCGGGAAAAAGGTTGCTTGCTAATGGCTGTGGGTGTGTACATGGTCCTATATCTTTCTTCACTGAGGAAACAGTTTTGTTTGGTGTTTCGACATTCAAACCATCAATTCAATAAAACTTGAAATGACTCAAATGCTGTATTACCTTGAGATACAATGGTTGTGACTGGAATGCAATTCTAGTCCATTTAATATGTTTAGAGGTCAAGTAGCCACCACAAAATGGATCTATCAAACACAACTGAAAGAAGTTTGAAGCTTTCTCTTTGTGAGATTTTCTTGTTTCCCGCTGCTTTTATCCTAAGGTGTTTTTAAAAACATTTTAACAAGATTATAAACCAACCATCTGAGGAAATACAAGTCCCAAATGTATCTATGTTTGCCAATGATTTTAATAATATCACAAATTCTTAATTTCTTCCTCCAGACTGCGAAAGCCACTAAGCCCACACCAATATGTGCTCATCTCCAAGCCAAGACAAATTTGAGCTAAAACACAATTACACACACCAAACACACAAACAGCAGAGGATGATAATTTCAGACCACACACATGCAAACTTTAACCAGAGCTAAGCAGGTTTAATATTCTGGTCCCATGTTGACATAAATTTACTCAGTTAAATCAGCCTTTATTATCTTCTGATCCACATTATTAAGCATGAAAATAATTCATATTAGAATTTCGCTCAGTCATATAATTGTGCTAGCATCAAGCTAGACTTTTGGAAGGATCTGAAAACATTTGCAAATGCAACAATCTATAAAATGTATTCAGGAACATTGTGTACATTAATATGCGATTTTGTCTGATATCATTGTTAGACTGACCACTAGTGTTTCCTGCTCAACAACGAACACATGTTCATGATTTACGTATTCGAAACAATGTGCACAGTTCTTCTAAATGAGTCAGTCATGAGCCATTACTTTCACAACTGACTCCTTACTGAATCATAATATTTTTTTCTGACATGCCAGATTCTAATGAATTAAAGCAATTATGGATAGCTACATTTATTGAGCAACTATATTTGTTTCATTTAGCTCCTAAATGTTTCCTTTTTGGCAATCTTGTCATTTATTTCTTGTCTGGAGCCATGGATCTCTTTTTTTCCCCGCTCGTTGTAATGCATGTCAGTGCGATAAACTGACACTTATCTTTTTAGATTAAAAGTCACTTCGGTCAGGGTGACTTTAACCTCCCATGCAAGAATCCATGAAACACTCATCATTATATGGCATCGTCTCACTTCAAGGGGAAACGTTTATGCTTTTCATTTCACAAAAAAGAAACTCTTCTATAAATGTCTGTCTTTCCCCCAGTCTCCTTTGCCATGAAGATCTGACGAGCTTTTAAGTGTATTTCATTAAATACATTGGAGCAGAATATGCCGTTGCATTTATGTAACTGAAAGACGATCAAAACTGAAAAAAAAAAGCTGTATGGACGATCTTTATTCCCTGCCCACGTATCAAAGTTGCTGTCTTCTAATCAGTAGGACAGATGTAGGATTCTGCAGTCTGTGATGTAGATTGGCATGCAGCAAAAGCACAAGGCACGTATCCTTTTTACTCGCTCGCCTTATTGGCATTCAACGCCATTGTTCTCCCATTTCAACGCTTGGCTGTTTCCATGGCAACCAGAGGCATAATCAGAGGCAGGCAGTTAAAGATGTGCCTCCATCACAGATAGCGGCACCAGTTCCTGATAAAAAAAGAAAGCTGAGATAAAATATTCAACATATGTGCTTTAAGAGAGAATCTCAAGTCCTATAATATATCACATCTCATATATATCAAAATGCAGCAACTAACTTCAGCTCAACACGCCTTTTAGCAGTATTATGCAATACATGGACACCATGTGGATGCTACCAAATGGATGGCTTTGGATATTTCAAGTACACCTATTATGTATTAAATTAACCATACAGCAGACAGACTGCATTGTCTAGACCAAACATGTTTAGGACAATGGTGGCCTTTCCCATTGTAGAAAAACCCAAGAGGCCTGTACAGAAGCCGAAGTCCACACTCTCAGAAAAAAAGGTGTCACAAAAGCTGTTACTGGGACGGTACTTCTTCAAAAGGTACTAACATGTACGCACTTCCTGATTTTGCTGAGTGAGGAAATATCCCTACCCCTAAACCTACCCATAAGTTATTCCTAAAACCAGAGGTAAATTATAGGTGAATAGCAAGTACCTAACCCTGCATAAACTTGACATAAACTATCCCTCAAATCTGATTGGTTTATTGGAATGTTGTTCCAGGCAGCCACGACTCGTCTGTAATGGCAGGTGTGGCAGTGTCCCACTAAAATATTCATCCAAAACATAGACCTCTAAACTGAATCAATAATACATTGTAAATGCGTTCAACAAATATTTTTCGGATTTTAAGTCGGAAAGTGAGCAGGTTATATTTAAATTTAATGTATGGCTTCGGCAGGCGTGTATTATGATACTAAGCAGGGCAGAGGGTACCTGAGCCCTCCCCAGCTCTACAGCGCCCCATCATTTTCTAATGTAAATCTGTGGTGAAAAATGGAACTACAGCATGCTCTAATTGAGAGCCATTGGGGCAGATTTGAGACCGCCCTTCTTATTTTCACATTACCTTACATAAAACGACATCAGTCAGCTTCAGCTATGTGCATATTAGACTGTATCAGGTCAGTAAAATGTCTGTTCTTCTTATGTGAAGTAGCGTATCAAATTAATGAAAGTATAAATCCTTTAGTTTAAATGTGCTCATGTGAATATCCTTTGTGTTTGTTTTATGTTTGAAAATAGACATGGCTTTCTTTTCCTCACTGGAATTCATCCACAACTTGTTATATTTTAAAACCAACATTCAGAGGCAATTCTAAGATATCATTGTACTTAAAGCCTGTCAATCAACATTAGAGCTCCACCCTCAGGCTGAATAACGCAACCTCTACCAAAAGTGTTCTGCATGTGTTCAGCGATTACAATATAAAGCTTACAAAATGTTTATTATAAACTATAGCACTAAGACCCAGAATCTGCTCTACCTAAATTTACAGTCAAGAGCTGCTACTGGTTCCAGGATCAACAAAAATGTTGATCCAGGAACATGTTGCTCTTGATAAAATCAGGTTCTGCAATAATGTAGACTTGGGTACTAATATGCATCATTTAGGGGTAAATAAGGTACAAAGGTGTACCTTTTGAACATTAGTGCATTATCCCAACATAAGTGCATTTCCACTAATTGAATTTCCACTGCCATGTTCTTACTGCAACAGCAATTTTTACTTTGTCATATATACATTTTAAATAAATGCTTTTGAACTTTCTATTCAAAGAAATGTGACAAAATGGTTTACATAAAACATTAAGCAGCACAACCATTTTTAACTTTATTAAAATATAAAGTGCGACAGTGCCATCTCAACAGTTTCCAGAAACACATTTTGTTTTTAATGGTCTTTTATTTTGCGATATGATGAAAAGATATTAGTGACATGCTTCATCAGACGTACACTAGATTCCAAAGCTTCTCCAAGCAATAAATGATGATTTACTAGCTGTAAAGTTTTTATCATCCACTTTTTATAAAAAGGCTTAAAATTATAACAAGTGTATTGTCATTAGTCTTGTCAATCAATAGGACGATGAGAAGTATTGCAGGAAGCTGATTCATTTACATAGCCATCCCATTTTTGCTTTGTAATCAGGACTGTCACAAAGGACAATGCGTTTAATGATTCCCATTTGTGTAAGTGTTTTTTATTTCAATCTGAACTTTAAGCTTTTAAACCATGAGTCCTTGTCTATATCAAAGAACAAGCACTTAGAAAAAAAAAAAAAGAATTAGAAGTGCATTAATAAAATGTGTTTTTTATACAAACTTTTAACCTTCAACCTTTCAACACTCATCAAGGCTCAACAGGAGATAAGAAAGCAGTGGTGAATAGATTTTTGAAGAGTTCGCTGGCTTACTCTTTAAACACTTTAAAGGGCACCTATTATGCAAAATTCACATAAATGTTTGTTGGCAGAGTGTGTACACAACCACCCTATTAGTAAAAACCCACCCACTCTTTTTTTTTTAATCCCCATAAATCATAAGCAATGTCTCAGAATAAGCCGTTTACAGTTTCTATGCAATGTGACGTCACATTGCACAGACGCCGTCCACGACTGCTGATGGACCAATTAGCATAGACCTCGCCCTGAGTGAGCTGTACACAGTCCGCCAACTTTATCTCCTCGTCAGAGCATTTAACAGCAGCAAGAACTGTATTGTTATTAAAGCTACTAAAGTTATTCAGTCAAGAGCAGTGAACAATTTTTTTTGTTTTTCTTTTGTTGATTCATATTAACAGCATATTTAGCAGTTGGTACTGTGTATTACACTGTTTTCACTTTAATGCACAGATCTAATATACACATGCAATTTTTTTAACTTGCTGTTTACGTTCACAGACATAACCCACTGTGTTTATGTGAGTTTTTGATGTAGCGTCTAGACTAAATCATGATGAGTCGATTCTGCTCTAAGTGTCAGCTTTTAGCCTTTGTGACATTTGCATATAAATTAATGTCCTGGTGCCAAGTGAATCTACAGTGAATGGCCCCAGTTGTCACTTTTGTGGCTTGGCCAGTGCAAAGCAGACAACCTCTCGAAGATCCTGTTGATAGTTCAAAGGAAGACATGATCTCTCTCCCTATCAACACATGCCCATCCCCATGCAGGCAGAGTGGCCTGGACATTGTGAAACTCATCCAATACACATGTACAGACAGTCTCCTCAGTTTCCTCATAATTAAACTCTTCCAGAATGTATATGATATATTCCTGTGTGTATGCTTGGTCCCTATGTTATACTCTACTAGTCATGATGTGTGAGGAATGTTAAGGTCAATTTAAATGGTTGTATTAATGTGTAAAGAATGTATTTCTGCTTTAATTCAGCCAGCCATACACTTCCTGGTATCTAAAGAAAGTAAGCCGGAACTGGAGAAATATGTTATGTTGCTATAAAATGTATGATACTATTTTTACTATCATTTGGAGTAAAACTGTACCAATTCTGACATCATAAAACATGCAAAGTAGCTCGTAAACAGAGACAAAAGAAAGTCTCTCCCGCTCAAATTGCACACTCTGGATTGGTCAAGTTAACCAAGGAGAGGTGTGGACAAGTTTGTGTTAAAAGACAAAGGACACATCTCTCCTCCTCTCTCTTACTTCCCTCATCTCATCTCGTCCCCTGGCCAGGCGGCTCAGGCCTCTGTGAAATTGCCATACTTGATCTTTCTTTCTTTCTTTCTTTCTCTACTTTTCGTTATTCTGTATATATGTATTCGTTATTTAGTTGTATGTATTCGTAGTATCAATTATTAAAACCATTATATCCACGTTTATTGTCATTGTTGACGCTCACAAACCATAGTCACTTTAATGTTCAGATTTTGCTACAAGCTTTCATATAGTACTTTAATTAATATGCTAATAGATCAGAAATGAAGGATAGAAGGATAATCTTCCTGAAGATTTGATAGAAAGAATAAAACTTTGTGAGAATTGATAAGAAGGTTGTACTGTCGGACGAACTGATCAGTCTATTTGAAATGAATTCTTTAAAGATTATTCTGTACTTTATTTAACATATATATATATATACTGTATATATATAGTATATATATATGTATAACCAAGATAAACCAAGATAATAAACTTTCATGAAGATGAAGAACTGCGATGCTTCGTGACCGCGATAGAGATGATAATCAAAACCAAAATGATGTTCTTGGCTTGCAAAATGACGTATCTAATGCATGAGCTGTAGGCTCCACCCTCTTTTTCTGGTCAATAACCGAAAAGGTGAGTGACTGTCAAATTAATTTTGTTGATGTTGTAACCTTTCTTTTAGCTTTAAAAATCCTGTCAAAGTATCAAAATTTTCATTGCACCATGTCAGTTACTGTAGTCATTGATTGATTCCTCAAAGGTGAAAAGTTCCAGGCACATCTCTTTAATGACAAAGCCACTCTTTTTACCTCAGTCTGACTGACATTTTCAACGGCTTTGATTCTTTTCATTTTAATGCATTTCGCCTGGTTGCATCACCAAGATTCAAGCACTGTTAAATGAATAATTATGTTAAAATTGTCAAAAATGTCACCAGCGGTGTTTGCGAGTGTATAGGTGTATGCAAAGATTAAAAGGTATGTGCTACACCTTTTCAGGATATGTTTTGTAAATTAGTGTCTGGAGTCGGAGTGTTGTCCAGCTCCTCAAGTACACTTAACCTCTCTCTATACTCATATGTCCACTGCTGTGCTACACTTAAGCTTCACTGTCAGAAACACTGACACTATGCTTTTCTCTACAGAAAGAGCTGCTTTCTTACTTCAATAAGACTTTCCGTCTTTTTGAAACACGACTACAACCAATAGCAACCGTAAAATTTAACTCAAATTTTTTTTTCTATGATGTGTAGAGGCTTGCAAACAAGCTTGCAGTGATTTGCAGTAAACACATTTTCTCTTTATTGAAAAGAGGATGGACTGAAGGGAAATGTGAAATGTTTACTCACAAAATTTCACCTTACCTCTCGTCTTATTTTTTTCTTAACCGCTTCCAAACAGGTTTAACAAAAGAAATTGGTGGGTAGGATGGGGAGCGTTCCTCGCTAAATTTAACACAGTGCTTATCGCAAACGTGCATTGAACAAATCACAAGGAAGAGATGTGCACACGCTCAACTGACAATAACTGCCTACAGACTGCCTCCGCTTCGCTGACTTTAAAAACAGCTACTGCTTATTGACTGGGCCTGGAGAAAGCAAACGCCCCTCCTGAAGTTAATCAGTATGCAGTCTGTTGGGAGCTCACCTTCCCTCCCCTACCGGCTCCCGTCTCCGTAAATTTAACAAGGCCAATGCATTTAGTTTCATGGACGGCTAATTCTGTTTGTTTTGAATGGCATGCTCCATACGTTGACCGGGATGCTTAATTAGCACTAATTCGAAAGTCTGTTTACAAATGAGCTGAGTAATCCCTGTGCCAGAATGCTAAGTTGTGATTCTCCTTTTCCCTGGTGCCTAAACTGCAGCACCAGGGCAGAAAGAAAAGAGCACAGCAAGAGGTTAGCCTCTAAATTCCATAATGGCTACACACTGTCAGAGGAGAACAACTGAAATGAATAGATCAAGGTCCACACAGCTGTGCCACCTGCAGAACTCAAAATGTTTAATATATTTTTAACTATTGGAACTGAGAGTTGCATATGCATAGTGCATAAATATACATGCAAAATATGTTTTAGATGGCATCCTTGGGCAGTGTGTGGCTTGCATATCTCCAGAGCATTCGGTGCACTGTAAACATCTGTCTGCAAGATAGAAGGATGATTTGTGTTTTACATGATCACATTCAAAACCATCAAAACTCATAAGAATGTGTCCATCATAGCATGGAAGTCACTTTTTAAATTGTTTATCGTGTGTTGAGGTCAAAATTTACTTTACACTTAAATTGATTGTAATATTAATTCAGTTACATCCAGTTAACTGATCCAAATATTTATAATTAATTATAACGAGTTATGATTCATTATTAATATTTCCCTTTTGAGCTAATTTGTTACATTATGAAGTAAACTATTTGGAAATCATATATTTTTTAAATATGCACACACTCTTATTTTCTTCTAAAAATGCTAAATTATCCTTACCACGTCAAATTCAGTTATGATTTACATAATATTTAATTTACATATTTTCAATTCAAAATGGTGAAATTTCATAAAAAAATAAAAAGTAGTTTGCGTCACTTGATATTACTGTTGGCCGCTGTTTATCGTAAAACAGTTGTCAAATATTAAATGTTTAGCTACTTACATCTTACAACGCACTCTTTCACTGCTATAAATAAAGTGTCTTGGAACAGTAAGCCCCGCCTTCTTTGTTTTGATTGGATCATTGTTAGACTGCAGACCAACCTAAAAATTTTCCTTTAGTCATCCTAGCAACAAACAGAGAAGTGTGGCAATTTCTGATTTTTCGGGGGGACTTGTCCCCCTCAATGGTAAAAAAAAGGTGTTTCAGTGGCCTCATGCCTACAGTCAAAGGCATGCTGAATTTGAAAATTGTCGCTGTCAGGTGGAAACCTCGTATCTCCATATTTCGTCTTTTCCCCCCATAAATCATTACTATTGGTCATCCTTTACGTCTGTCTGTGGGTTTTGCACATATTAACCAATGAAAAGTATTAAAAAACTTGGATCCTCAAACTCTCGTGAAACCTTATAACTTCACCCCGCCTAGTCAAGTCAAGTCAAGTCAACTTTATTTATATAGCGCTTTTTACAATGCAGATTGTTTCAAAGCAGCTTCACAGTGTTAAACAGGAAAATAATGCAACCGAATTTGATTCGGCTGTAGAGCCGCACTGGAGAAAATGGTGACGTCATCTAGCTCATTTCAATTATCATATATATTCAAGTAATGTAGTTGACATAGTTAATTTAGTTTATTTTTTTTTAGGATATTTATTTGAAAATTAAAACTCCATCAGGTGGCATAATGGAGAAAAATAAACCTTGGGAGAAACCAGGCTGAGTCTGGGTGCCAGTTCTCCTCTGGCCAATTAACAGTGTATGATTATTATTTTGGCAACCTTACAGGTCAGAAGTCATATTAGATCGAAATATTTAAAAGATCGGAGGCATCATGCCGGAGACAGGTTTATTGAGGATGACATGTCGATTAAACAATTATTAAATAGGAATATTCAAAATATCGGAGTCATCACGCCAGGGACAGGTTTATGAGGATGCTGTGTCGGTGAGGCAATTTCAGGGGGGAGTCTAATTGACACAGTCTCTGCAGACACTTCAGGGATGCGTTGGTAATGTCTGGGCGCAGGTCCACCATCTGATCTGGATACGGCCCGGATCCGGCTGACTGCAGTAAACCTCGGGAAAAACAGAGAGACTAACATTAGCGTAGATGCCATTCTTCTTATGATGTAACGAGTACATCAGGTGTTATGGGAAGTGTTCCCGGTTCCGGCTGACCTAGTAAAGAGATGTGTTTTTAGTCTAGATTTAAACTTATAGAGTGTGTCTGCTTCCCAAACAATGCTAGGAAGACTGTTCCAGAGTTTAGGTGCTAAATAGGAAAAGGATCAACCGCCTACAGTTGATTTTGATATACTAGGTATTATCAACTGGCCAGAGTTTTGAGACCGCAATAGACATGATGGAGTATAATGCCTTAAGAGCTCGCTCAAGTACTGGGGAGCTAAACCATTTAGTGCTTTGTAAGTAATAAGCAAGATTTTAAAATGTATGCAATGTTTAATAGGGAGCCAGTGCAGTGTTGACAGAACCGGGCTAATATGGTCATACTTCCTGGTTCTAGTAGGAACTCTAGCTGATGCGTTTTGGACCAGCTGCAGTTTATTTATTAAGCGAGCAGGGCAACCACCCAGTAGAGCATTACAATAATCTAACCTTGAGGTCATGAACGCATGAACTAACTGTTCAGCATTTTGCATTGAAAGCATATGCCGTAATTTAGATATATTTTTAAGGTGGTAGAATGCAGTTTTACAGATGCTAGAAACGTGGCTTTCAAATGAGAGATTGGTATCAAAGAGCACACCCAGGTTCCTAACTATTCCACACCCTCTAATGTGAAGAAGTGCTGCACGCAGTTTGGATCTGCTAAGGGTAAACTAAGGGTAAAAAAACACTACACTGTATACACTCACCTAAAGGATTATTAGGAACACCTGTTCAATTTCTCATTAATGCAATTATCTAATCAACCAATCACATGACAGTTGCTTCAATGCATTTAGGGGTGTGGTCCTGGTCAAGACAATCTCCTGAACTCCAAACTGAATGTCAGAATGGGAAAGAAAGGTGATTTAAGCAATTTTGAGCGTGGCATGGTTGTTGGTGCCAGACGGGCCGGTCTGAGTATTTCATAATCTGCTCAGTTACTGGGATTTTCACGCACAACCATTTCTAGAGTTTACAAAGAATGGTGTGAAAAGGGAAAAACATCCAGTATGCGGCAGTCCTGTGGGCGAAAATGCCTAGAGGTCAGAGGAGAATGGGCCGACTGATTCAAGCTGATAGAAGAACAACTTTAACTGAAATAACCACTCATTACAACCGAGGTATGCAGCAAAGCATTTGTGAAGCCACAACACGCACAACCTTGAGGCGGATGGGCTACAACAGCAGAAGACCCCACCGGGTACCACTCATCTCCACTACAAATAGGAAAAAGAGGCTACAATTTGCACGAGCTCACCAAAATTGTACAGTTGAAGACTGGAAAAATGTTGCCTGGTCTGATGAGTCTCGATTTCTGTTGAGACATTCAGATGGTAGAGTCAGAATTTGGCGTAAACAGAATGAGAACATGGATCCATCATGCCTTGTTATCACTGTGCAGGCTGGTGGTGGTGGTGTAATGGTGTGGGGGATGTTTTCTTGGCACACTTTAGGCCCCTTAGTGCCAATTGGGCATCGTTTAAATGCCACGGCCTACCTGAGCATTGTTTCTGACCATGTCCATCCCTTTATGACCACCATGTACCCATCCTCTGATGGCTACTTTCAGCAGGATAATGCACCATGTCACAAAGCTCGAATCATTTCAAATTGGTTTCTTGAACATGACAATGAGTTCACTGTACTAAAATGGCCCCCACAGTCACCAGATCTCAACCAAATAGAGCATCTTTGGGATGTGGTGGAATGGGAGCTTCGTGCCCTATATGTGCATCCCACAAATCTCCATCAACTGTAAGATGCTATCCTATCAATATGGGCCAACATTTCTAAAGAATGCTTTCAGCACCTTGTTGAATCAATGCCACGTAGAATTAAGGCAGTCCTGAAGGCGAAAGGGGGTCAAACACAGTATTAGTATGGTGTTCCTAATAATCCTTTAGGTGAGTGTGTGTGTATATATATATATATATAGATAGATAGATAGATATAAAGCCACAATATCAACTTTGACAATGCAGTGTTTAATTATTTGAGAAATTCAGTGTTTTTTTAAGATATGAAGTTTCCGCTGTCAACGACGAAATACGACACTGAACATACATAACACATAGGCAAATCTCAAGTGCTTGATAGGTGTCGCAAAACTATATTATCGCCCAGCTCTAATCTGCTAAATGTGGCTATAAATGTGGCATGAAGAAATTAAGACATAAACATTAACTGCATGATTTTCTGTCAAGCTGATTTAAAACAATGTGAATTGTTAAAAGTGCTACGGAAATTAATTTAACTTGAGAGTCTTCATTCCAAAATATCTGGCAGCTGAATGTCACGATTGACCAAGTTTTCTAGAGAGGTTTGTAATAATACTTCAAACTCTTCAGTCACTCTCACAGCCTGTGATGTGGCAATATATTATTCATTAAAGATGCCTGCTTAGATATACACAGAAATATATGTGTGTCTTGTTCACAGAGGCACCTGTCACCAGAGGGGGGAGTTCCTATTACAGGAGCACTCTGTGTTTTAAAGCTTGTGTGATGACATTCGGTAAATTATTTAAACGTGCATGGCAGGTGTCTGCTGAAGGTGTCAAATGCTATATCAGCGCATTTTATTTTGCCGCCTTATTTTCTTGCCAACTCAAGTCTGCCTCCTCTTTCTCTCTTTTCTTGTTGTTTCTTTTACTTTTCCAGCCTGTCAACAAATCTTTTTTTCTGCTCTCTATGATTGCTATACCCTGAAGCAATATTGGGGATGTTTCAAATGCAAT
This sequence comes from Rhinogobio ventralis, assembly GCA_039654625.1. Classification (NCBI taxonomy): domain Eukaryota; kingdom Metazoa; phylum Chordata; class Actinopteri; order Cypriniformes; family Gobionidae; genus Rhinogobio; species Rhinogobio ventralis. The sequence continues at coordinate 20,552,895 of CM077198.1, forward strand.
TCAGAGCGTTGGTCCCATTATTTTCAAGTCCGTACTGACGTTATGTGTACTCACCATGGTGAGAGGAAAATAAGCTTTTTATTTGGTCTGTCTGGCAATTGTTCCCTTTCGTCAACTTAAAGCATTTAGACTTACCATCATCTTATGTTTTCTTTTCCTCTCGCAGTGACACTCAGATGTAATCCCTTTGTGAGGAATGTCAAAGAAAGTGCGGTCTCTCCTCCTACCATTCCAGGATCTTTTGATCAGACTTGTGACCTGCAAACAACAACTTCCGTGTAAGATTATACCTTTTACCTCATGATCACATCATTGCAAGGGCAAAATACAGACTGCACTTTTTCCTTTTCCTTTCTTTTTTGCCTTGGATAGTCACCATATGAACAAACCACCTAGCCATGTCATGATTAGAATGGGCCATGTGTTTGCATTACATGGATAAATAAAGGTCATACTGTGCTGCGTAGAGAAACTAAAGCTTCCTGCAGCCATCTGGAGTTTACTGTTCTCATCATAAACTGCTGTAATGGGTGAGCCACAACACAGTTTGCATATTCATCCCTGAAGCACAACAACTTTTTTGAAGCACATAAGACCATCAAGAAACACATGGCATTGAACTTATTCAAATAAAGGTGTTGTATGACACTTAAAGCAAGAAACCACAGGTAAAACATTAAATGGGTCATGAATTGAGAAATCAACTTTCCCTTGAGCTTTTGATAAAAGGTCATGGTAATATAAGAATATCCTGTAAGTTTCAGAGCTGAAAACTTCCTTGTTAGTCAAAGAAAAGCTTTTATGGACACCAGGCCCTGAAAACGATCGATCTCGGAATATGTCGACCCTTGACGTCATCGTCTGGTGAAACACCACCTCAACATCAGATGAACAATGCCTGATTCTGTAGCCACGCCCACCGACTCGTGACATGACATTGCCCTACATAGAGCTAAACCGGATCGAAATTCTATGCAATAAACATACCGCATAAGCTTCATTAGGATTCCAATATTCTGAATGCATGGATGAACTTTATTTTTAATGAATATCCAGCTCACGTGGGTAAGACATTGCGCGTTTGTTCCTTCATTTCACCACGGATTCGTTTGTAAAGGGGACTGGATTTGCAGACAGGATGAGATTACATGAATGAATGAAGCAACACACTAATGTGAGTAAAAAATGTTTTTTTGTTTTTTTTAATATGTGATAGTATTGCATTGTTATCGTTTGATATAGATCTATTGATTATGTGTACCTCTCTAACTGAACAAACCTTAGCAAGCTGTCAAAGGCTGAAGAATCCTTTATTTAAGGTGTTGTTGGTTCATTGCGATTCGGGATCAGACTCGGACATGTAGGGGCCAGCCCAGTAAACACAGAACGTTCCCCTAACGTTCCCATATGGTTCCCGTTTGGTTATTTTTGTGGAAAATCAAATAAGAACGTTCTGGGAACGTTCTCTATTGGTTGTGTTTTTGTAACCTAAAGAGAACGTTCCCAGAGCGTTCCCTGCAGGTTATTTGGGGGTTTTATTTTATAACCTAAAGAGAACCTTCCCAAAATGTTTAACATTAACTAACATTAGTTTATCGATCTTTATGGAATAATACGTTATAATTAATAAATATACGAGTGTAAATAGTGTGATTTCAGAGGGATTTGACTCGTAATTGAAGACAACATGATGTTAACCGAGAAGTTTTTGTTTACTGACCAAAAGAGAGAAGTAGGCTACGTCCCATTAATTCAGTGGTAAGAAATTAATGCAATCTTATCCCAGTTAAAGTAATCTTTATTCATTTTTTTATGTCTGTGAATAAAATTCATATTTTAAAATCCCATATTGTGTTGAAGTCATTGTTATTTGGCACTTAAACGTACAGTGTCAGTGATACAAGTTACGAAATCTTACATATTAATGCATAAATTCAATCTTATTTAGTCCTCCATATTAAGGTTTATGTGCTTGGATTATTTCTATTGATTAAATAAGTTCAAAACAAGACATGATTTGTAGTAGGCTACTGATTATTGACGTCCATTCATCCGTCTTTCATGCCGCTTATACCATATGGGACGCAGGAATTGCTGGACGATTACTGACGAACAGCAGTGTAAATGATATTGGAGTAAAAAGGTTAGGGGAACGTTCCGGGAAGGTTAGGGGAACGTTCTCCAACCCAACAGGGAACGTTCTATTTACGTAAATAAAACTTTCCTGGCTAACCAATAGAGAACGTTAGGATGTCTGTTCTGGGAACGTTCTGGGAACCAGAAACTAACGTTCCCAGAACGTTCTGGGAACCAAAAATTGTTATCTAGGAGGGGCTATGTGTTTTCCAGACGGGCTACCAAAAATATTGAAATATCTTAAATAGTGAAATAACATTCCTTTCTTGATGTGCGTTGTTCACTTTCTTAACAATCGCGGAAGTTTTGATCATGCTGTCTGCAACGTACTTGGCGGATGTGTGTGTGTGTGATGCACGGTTTGCACTTATATCCACCAATCGGGCGGGCCAAGTAATAAAATTTTTTTAATTATTCCAATTAGGGATGTGATGGTGAGGAAATTTTCCCACCGGTTAATCGACGTGTGACAACACCGGTAATACCGGTATCACTGGCAGGGGCTTTTAAAATGCTAATTTCAAACCGAAAGTAAAATGTGAACGGCCGCACTGGCATTCATAACGGTGCGAAGCAAAGCGAGTGTTTTCAATGAATTTTTTCAATGAATTCAATGAAGCTTCCATAGGAATGTACTGAAAACGCGCCAGTGGACACGCACAGTGAATGAATGTTAGTGACAAAATTCTTGTTTCATTTTGCTGACATACTAGTTCATCTTTTTATTATTATTTAAAAATGTTTCTTGAGGTTCACTTGTAATGTAATAATAAAGTTGTTCTGCACAAAAAATACCCAAATATAAATGGGGAAAACGATTATTTTCAACCTTTATTCTGACCCTCTGTCTAAAATGATCTGTTTTTAAGGCGCGGCTAATATATTTGCATAGGAAACAGTATCAATGCCCACTCGGTATTCACCTTATTTTTCAAAGTGAAAGTACAGTGTTTTCTGTGAATGTGTGAGACTAGGGAAATAACGAGAAGTATATATTAAAATACAGTAAACTGTAAAACTGTTTGCGTTCCAAACCAGCGTGTTTATAATTAAAGGGGGGGTGAAACACTCAGTTTCAGTCAATATCATGTAAATCTTGAGTACCTATAGAGTAGTATTGCATCCTTCATATCTCCGAAAAGTCTTTAGTTTTATTATATTTATAAAAATAAAATAAATACGCTGTACAGAGTCTTTCCGAATAAAACGGAGCGGCTGGAGGCGTATCGTGTGGGCGGAGCTAAAGAGCCACGAGTGCGCGCAGCTATTGCGTTGAGAGCTTCTGAAAGCTGTGAAAAACGTTGTCCTAAATAAACGATTGCTATCAATCAGATTCAGCCATACATATATGATCCAGAATCTGATCCGGAGGCGGAAATTGAACAGGAGCAGCAGCAACAACGACTACAGCAGGACGTCTCTATGTGGTATGTACTGTAACTGTATTTGCTTAGTGGCTTGTCATGCGCGAGTTTTACTACATTTGTGTGATTACACTCATGGTTTATGAGGACATGATTTGGTTTATGGACTATTGTATGCGATTTAACGTTAGCAGTAGCAAGCAGAACGGTTTTACATGTCAGACTAGTGCGGGTTTACATAGAAAAACAATGGAATAGTAGCGCATTTGAATGAAGAAGCACGCTTTGTGTGGTTTAAAATGAAAAGATTTATTTAGTTCAACATATTTTCCCACTTTTTGTGTATTGTTGTTTGGGGTGGTTTTACAATAAACAAACAGACACCTATAGTGGTCAGCTAAACAAATGTATCTAAACACACACCATACATCGCATGCTCAAAACTATATGTGATCATGTTGTTTACTTGAGGTGCACTTACGCGATGATAGCTAACAACACAAAGACATTTGAAGCAGTTTTACTCACTGCCTGCGGTTACAACGCACGACCGTGAACCTTTATCGTTAGGACCGCTCCATCTTTCAGCATTAGACGAGCTACAAATCCGGAGTTGAACTGGGCCTTGTTTATAAAAACAATCATCGCCGAAATGCAGGGACCAAATAAAAACACTTGCACAACTCAGTTGCTGCTCCGGAAAAACAAACTCCATCCATTGTCCCATGAACGCTAGGTTCTTTGGGAAGCTGTACAGGGTTGTTTTGCCCTGACAACCAAAAACACACTTCTTTGGTGACATTGTGGATTTTGTGAAGCCCTGTGACTGCAGTGCAGCCGACGACTTCCCTAAAGCAGAGTAAAGCGTGTTAATGGGCGTGCATTTGCTCTGGTCGTGAGTATGCGCGCCCTTCCGGGAGAAGAGCCCGTACGGCCCGTACAAGGACATTCCGCACTTGTTGACGTCACGCAGACCCATACTCGAAAAAAACTTTCTCTCCATGTTAAGCATGGGAATCCAAGTCTTTAACTGTAAAAAGCTCAGTATGCATGAAACACTATGGAAGTGGCAAGAACAATCCTTTTAATTATAAAATGATGTAAGGGACTCTGTATCAGGGCAACAGGTCTATTTAGCTCAAATGAATGAATTAATTAATTCATAGGGAATTTTGAAAGAGTCTATTTTACGACCGAGCAAATGACTCGTCCAGCGTTCATTTGAACGGGCCGTAACTATCAACTCTGCAGCGTAAATTAATATCCACACAATAGTGAAACACTATTTAACAGCCAGGTAACTTAGATTAGCAGTTAAATTCGTAAGCACATAACACAAGAACACTTATCTTTAAATACAAACTAAACTTTATTGATTACTCTAACACGTAAAACTAACATGTAACACAAACACACGCACACACACATTCACACGCTTTGCAGAAAGGGAAAAGAAAGAATGAGTTTTAAGAGAGAGGAATGATAAAGTCCCAAGTTTCTAGCAATATATGCATTTATAACGCATGACCTGACTGAACCACCGATCATTAACTTCTTTTAACTCCTATCGTTGCTTAGGCTGGTTATTCGATTTGATATTAATGCACCAGTTTCAGTTTAGAATCTGGAGGTTACTTGCGTTTGTATCTAGTGTTGTCTTTGAATGGGGATTCCCTTTTCGGTCCTGGCTGGAGAGGGGTTTCCCAAGTTCGGTGATTCTCTGAGGGTCTTTTGATCGACGTCTTGGGAAGCCAATCACTTCACCTGCTCTAACTCTTTGTTCGTGTTCTGAGATTAATACTCAAATATTGGCCAATCCTCTTGGATGGATTCTGACCAATCAGGGGTCATCTTGGTTCAGAGGGGACTATGTTCACACACCCCCCTCCAACCCCCCACCCCCCTCAGCTTAAAAGCTCTTAAGCTGAGTACTATTAGACATGATTTCTTATAATAAGAACCCGATATATTCTACACAGATTTCACTGAAACCATCTTTTGAATTATGATCATTCAATCACACGGATATCAAGAAAGGCACATTTTCAATCAGTCATTCAATAGTTACAACAATTACACGAATTGTGAGTGAGTCTAAGCCAAGTGGTCACATATATTGGTTAAATACATGATATAGAATTATGCAGTAGAAGGATGTTTGATTATAAGTCCAATGATCAATGATTTGATGCAGTTTATGTATAACACGTTTTTTCTTTGTTTCACCCACTAGTGCTGGGGTCCTGAGGAATTTTTATGGCAGTCACAGACCAGAACATTAGGGATTAGTTTCTAGATGGGTGAAGGGCAGAAACTGCATGTGGACCAATGAGAAGTATTTCCCGGGGCTTGGTACCACAGGTGGTCTTCTTGGCCTCTAAGAGTTGTCTGGCTGTTGTCCTAGTATCTGATGCCTTTGGACAGTTTGTTTGTGTTAGTCCACCAAGCTCCAATCTAAATGTAGCAAACCTTTGTCCACTGTTATGGGCAGAGAGGGGCCCGGCCATAAACGGGGCCCTGGAATGTTGAGTTGGGTTTTGTGTGGAATTATGTTTGAACGAATCATCTGGAAGATTAATTTGTGTCTGTGCCCACAATTCCTACAATGATGACGTGTTTCATCAGATGCACATTGTGTAGGTAACTATAAAGTTTACTCTATTCTTCTCCCACTTCACCAGCCATTTACTTTCATGTACTTCACGTTGTAAATCTGACAGATCCGATTCTCTGAATTGCGGAGCAAACTAACATGGCGGTGCCCATTGTGCTTTATAGATCAACTAACATGATCATTATAAAGATTTTTAAACAACAAAACACATTCACTTACACTTATTTGAGAATCGGAATATCAGATAGTTGGTGAACATAGCTAACAAGTTTGTGAATATTTTAGAATATTTTAAATTTACGTGTAAAAAGGGTTAACTTACAGTTAGTGATGCAGCTCCTGTAAGGTCAGTTGACTGCCTCAACAAAAGTATCTTTATCTCTCGTCTTTACAAAACGAAATGCTCCAAACAAACATATAATCCTCCGCCGCGATCCGGGAAATAAACTATCCACTTGTTTCCGATGCTTGGATCCTGTAAAGAAGTCTGTATAGAGACACAAATAAGCTGTTTAAACCGTGCATCTGTACCCATACTGTATCCAAAGACAGCATCAATGATTACAATGGGCTCTATTTATTTTTGACGTGACGCTCGAATCCAGGGTCAGCAAATGTCAACTGTTAACCGACTGAACACGGCAGGGCATATGGTGCGATGATGTATAACTATTTGCCGATGTCTTGCTCTGGAGGCAGTCATATGCAAATGTGACTGGTATCCTGCAATATCAAAACCAGCCTTTTTTGGAGCTTGCTTAAATAAATGCTTTGTTTATACTGAGGAGGATGTTTTAAGCTCTGACATTTGCAGGATGTTTTAATAGTACAAAGATTTCTTTTAGGTTTAAAGACCTCATTTTAGATATTTCTTTTTAACACTCCATAAATCACAAAATACTTTCAACAGCTAGAAAAAAATAAATCACAGAATTTGTTATACGAATGATATGTAGACAAACCCCTCTGTAAAATCCTTTAGAATATAAATAGAAATGGAAATGTAAAGTTTGGTGTGAGTGCTACTGAAGTAGAGATTTCTGGTATGAAGTACCGGTAACTTCAATTTATAATTTAAAATTAAAATGTTTTCAGAGCCTTTGATTATTGAATTGGACTGAGTCAAGTACAAAACTGGACTAACCTGGATTGGTGCTAATAGTAATTACAAAGTTTTTTATATTTACAAGGTGTTCCTGTGTGATCCCGGTACACCAACTCATTTAAATCTTTATTATCATTTCTCATGATTAACGTTCCTCCAAGGCAACCATATCGCAGATGAGTGTGAATTCAGGGTCTCTCATATGAGCCATATTGAAGAGAAAAACTTTTAGTGTTGAAGGGAGAGGCTGCTCAACATCTCCGGCAGAAACAGGTCAGCTCCTGAAGAATATAAGAATATAACAGGGGGACGTTTTCTAGCTATGCATGCCTGCACAATTATAGTATTCATCTAATTGCTGTTTGTTTTCTTGCTGTCACACAAGATGTCATAGGTTTACTTTTGCTCTCTGCAGCTGCCCGAGAAATGTGCCTATCAGTATAAATAGGTATACATGATATTTAAGTAACAATATTATTTATTGGCTGATATTAGAAATCTTTTTATTTTTTTGATGTTATTGTCTCAGATATTTAATTGTGCACAATTTCCCTCTTTTTACAAATAGATTACCTTTGCTGTCCTCTAACATTTAAAATTAATCTTTAAAAACACTAATAATTGAGTAAAAATTCAAATGTAATCTTTAGCAAATCTCAAAATGAATATCCATTTTTTTCTGAATATTTAAGTAATGTAGTTATTTCAGTTTTTTCTATGATACATTTGCACAGTTATAACACATCTGTTTTAGTTTTCTTTTGCTTTGTCATTATTAGGAATGGAGAGTAGACTAATGTGAAAATCAGTTTATCCTAAGGATGTGACATAAAATGTGAAATTAAAAATATAAAAAATGATACACACTATACCATTTAAACATTTGGGTTAGTAAGAATAAATTAATATTTTATTTAGTAAGGTTGCATTAAATTGTTGATAAGTTACAGTAAAAACATTTATAATGTTAAACAAGATTTCTATGTAAAATATTTAATTGTTCCTTAAGCAGCAAATCAGAATATTAGAATGATTTCTGAAGGATCATGTGACATTGAAGACTGGAGTAATGATGCTGAAAATTCAGCTTTGCCAACATGGGAATAAATGACAAAGAAATAGAAAACAATTATTTTAAATTGTGACAATATTGTTAATATTTAAATGGTAATAATACTGGTAATACTGTTATTACTGTATTTTTGCAGCCTTGGTTAGCATATTTATAGCACGTTAACCAGCAGAGAGTACAATGAAATTAGGACTATCACCATATATTTGTCCGTGTGTAATTGAATGTGATGGTGTCATCACTTAATTGAAGTATATAATAATTGACTTTTTTCTGCCATTACAATAAGAGCTATCATACACATCTGTGTGATAGGTGAGAGTCAGAAAGAGCAAACTCTCTTGAGCTCTGGGTTTGGAGTGGGTGTTGAATCTGGGGGTGGGGTGGTTGTCCATTAAAGAGAATAACAGGAAATTTATTCCATTTCTTGTCCAGTTCATCTTTTTTTCCCCCTCTGTACCCTCTAGGACCCTGGCTTGTGGTACCAGGCCCAGGAAACATCACAAAAGTGGCTCTGTTGCATCTCTGCCCTGCAGCCCAGATCTTCCCTGAGGTCTGCCTGACCATCGATCGCAAGCTACATGACAAACAAGCAGAATGAGCCGCCCGGAAAGCAGGACCACTTCAAAGAGGAGTCATTCTGTGCCTGTCAATTACCCACACTTACTGTGTCGAATTTGTTCGGTTTCAAGGTCCCCACCAGCTGTGCGTGAGCAATGTTCAATAATGCTTTTGTAACTGTTTAAAAAAACAAAAAACAAAAAAAAAAAGTTTTTAAAGCAAATCATTTATGCCGCATTCTTTGCGGTCACAGTGATGGACCATGACACAACTGAGATATTACATTCTAAGGTACATTTAAAGGGACAGTACACCCAAAATTCAAAATCTGTCATCACGTTCATCCTTGTGTACTTGAAAAACAGTTTCTAAATTCTGTAAAAAAAATAAAAATAAAAAGCAACAGAGAATTTTATAGCAAAATGTAAACAATGAAAGTAAATGGTGACAATAGCTGTCAAGCAAGATTTTCAGGGAATAACAACTTGCACTGCACTCTGTTAATCACACAAAGCTGTTGTGTGGCTTTGAAAGACTGTTGTTGAATTTAGGTGGTATGGACTACATTTATAATGCTTTTATGAGCCTTTTTGTTGCCCTTTTTGTAGTTTGAAAGCCCTGGGAACCTTCCACTTTCATTGTATGGATGAGAATGAACATTTGTCAGAATTTCTCCTTTTGTGTTCCACAGAAGAAAACAAAACAAAAGTCATGCTAATTTGAAATGACATGAGGGTGAGGAAATAACAATTTTCATTTTTGGGTGAACTATGCTTTTTTAAACTTACCTCCACTCCCCAATCTGCCCCCGCTCCTCTTTTCCCCATTGCCACTGAGTGGCAGCCTAGAGGACGGATCTCATGCTTGCAAATGGGCTTCTCAATGGGAGTACTCATTCAAGGGCTCCCTAAAGGATCTACCAGTTAGCCTAGGCCTTCGGAGCTGAAGCTGTGAAAAGAATGGCAGTCTAACATAAAGTCTGGCGCTTTTTGTACCTGAAAACCTTTAGAGGAGTTTAGAGAAAGCAGAGGGCTGAAAGGGCAGACAGACGCCTCTATAATCATACTTATGAAAAAAGCGGAAGAGAAAGATGAAAGAAAAAATTATCTATTTTGTCATTTTCACTACAGGCAGCTGCAGGTTGTACAAAATTCAGAAATGAAGAATTTGCTTTAATTTAATTAATGACTATGAATATGAACATAACTGGCCAAACACCACAGGAAGTTGAATTGGAATGACAGGAAGAGGAAAATACTGAATCACATAAAAAAAATGCATTCTGGAAGATGTTCTTCCACCCTGGTCCACACTGAAACTACTTAGAGTCAGACTGGTAACCCGAAGGTTGAGGGTTCCATTCTCATTACCGTCAGGAAATGACTGAAGTGCCCCTGAGCAAGGCACCTAACCCCAAAATGCTCCTCGGGCGCCACAACAAATATGGCTGCCCACTGCTCCGGGTGTTTGTGTCCATGGTTTGCAGTGTGTGTGTTCACTACTCACTACTCCTACCGTGTGTGCACTAACTTGGATGGGTTAAAGGGGGCCTATTATGCCCATTTTTCCAAGATGTAATTTAAGTCTCAGGTGTCCCCAGAATTTGTCTGTGAAGTTAAAATACCTCACAGATCATTTCTATCCATGTTGTAAATACCCATTTCTGACTACAGTCAAGAATAGGCTGTTTTCATGCATGTGCCTTTAAATGCAAATGAGCTGCTGCACGTCACCCCCTGTCCACACAGTTACTGCCTCAATCGGATTCTCTGCAAAATACTAACAAGACATCTGCTTGGTTTTGATTATCATCATTTTCGCGATCACTCTCACGGATAGCATAGTTCTTCTTTCATCATTAAACTTTATTATTTTCACACAATTTAAAGCTTAATTAGTTTAAACTTCACCGTGTGTGGAAACGTGCAGATTAAGGGGTGGTAATATTATAATAAGATCCCCTTCCTACGTCAGAAGGGGAGAGAAATCTGAGCGGCTCATTTTTTCGTCTTTTTTTTAAGTCAGATTTTCATGATATGTCCCCTTTAAATGCAGAGGACAAATTCCAAGTATGGGTTACCATACTTGGCCTTCATGTCATGTCACTTTCACTTTTAACTAACTAACCATTTAAACGTTTATGGTTGGTAAGATTTTTAAATGTTTTTGAAAGAAGTCTCTTATGCTCCCCAAGGCTGCATTTATTTGATTAAAAATAAATTAAAACAGTAATATTGTGAAATATTAATACAATTTTAAATAACCATTATCTATGTCAATCCTTCAGAAATCATTCTTATATGCTGATTTGGTGCTCAAGAAAAATGTATTATTATCATTATTGGAAAGTTAGGCCTCTTTAATATTTTGTAGAAACCGTGATCTATTTTTTTCAGGATTCTTTGATGAAAGTTCAAAAGAACTGCATTTATTCAAAATATAAATATTTTGTAACAATGTAAACATCTTTACAATCACTTCAATTCAGTTGTGAGCACAACCCTGTTTCCCAGATCCCTAGAAACATGAAAGTTTCAACCAATAGGCCATTTATTTCAAAGTTTTGTCGAAGCAACATTCGGGTACTTCACCCACATGTAACTTGTTAGCAACTTTACAGCACAGCAAATGTCTGCTTACACTATCTTCAAATAGTGTGCAGCATAAGGCGGGGGTGGGGGAAGCCACCTGAAGTAGAAGTGACATTGCTTTGGTGAAGTTTGGCAAAACTAAGGAGACAATGGCTGAAAGAGGTTTGAATGCTGTGATTAGCGGCAGGAGCGGAAAAGGGGAAACAGCTGGAAGGTGCAGATACTGTTTCTGCAAGCCTCAACCCATCTCTAAAGGGTAAACACAACGCGAGCTTGTTTGATTTATGGTGCACGTCACACACTGAGTGGCCATTATTCCCTGTGAAAGGCCTGAGCATCATGGGAGGAAATGTGTCCATAATGTAGCTTTTCACAGGTAAACCGGAGAAAGAGATTTTTTTAAAATACATTCCCTGCCCATGAAATGTAGTTTGATGAACTGTTCCTTTCTGCCTCTTCAGTGTTGTGTATTTTGTTACTGTGTTTGTTCAGAAGTGCTGTACATTTTGGGAGACATGAATAGAAGCCCATCTTTTTCTCTTTTCACAACTTACAATTTGGAGTATGATTAATTTCCAGATACCTCTCCACTTTTTTTGCTCATATTCTTGTGGATGATCCCTACAATGTTTGTTTTCCTATTTATGTGTCAAGCATGCACTTCACAACAGGGAGGTGTCAGCAGTAATTAATAGGACCTATTCAGACTCGCCCTAATGAAAAGAGGGTGAGAGTCTGAGCTTCAACAGCCATTTAAAGGAAGTATGTTCAGTGACAAGCCCTTTATTGTTTTTGCCCTTTTACTCCCACTTCTGCATTCCCTTTCTTTTTAGGACATATCAAAAAGTGGTCCAAAGTTGTATTTGTTTATTTTTTTAAATCTAGGCTGGAAAAACATGCATCTACCTAAATGTTTGCAAAAACCTTCAGTTTCGAGCTGAAATGACTTCTTATTTTTACCCAGCTTGTTGGGTTTTATACATTAACCCATTTGCTGGGTTGTTTTGAAAGTGCTGGGTCAGTCAATTTGATTATTGAAGGTTTTTCATTTTAAATATTACATATGCACTCTAAAATGTCTGTTGTATATAGGGACAGGAACAGTTCATACACAATATTTTTTATTCAATGGCAAGTCAGTCTTTTACAGACATAAAATACTCAAAAACATTTAGTAAATGTTTTAGGACGAGACAGAAGCAGCAACATCAGCCAATGGGAATCTGTGGGAGGAAAACTGGTATCAGTAGGCTGTTCCAGTTCATTAAATGACAATCTTATATATTCATTTTTGAAAAGTTACATAAAAAAACAGCTTTACCTTGTACCATCTCGTCTGTCAGACATTTAAGTTTCAACCTGTCAAGCGCATAGCACAACCACAGCCGGAGCGTAGTTCGGCTAGCGTTCCCAGCAGACGTTAGCTGTGACTTACTTGTAAACAAAAAAGGTCAAATGTGAGACTACAGTCATTTTCCTCTTTGTACAGTAATACTTTGATAGGAATACAATGCAATACAAACCTTCATTTCATTCAGGAATTTCTCCTCAGGAAGTTTTCTCTCAGAACAGAACACACAAAATGATCGTTGACAAATGTATACAGTTTTAACCATTTTGACACAGACTACCCAACATTGGGTTACATTGACCCAGCGCTGGGTAGGTATGTGATGACCCAGCAGCTGAGTTAAAGAAAAACTACCCAGCACGGGGTAAAAATAATAAAAATAATAACCCGATAAAATGACCCAGCCGGCTGAACCCAGCATTTGGGTTAAAAAAAAATAACCCAGCATTTTTTAGAGACAGTAAAACAACAACAACTTTTTTTTTTTTTTTTTACAATATGATTACAGGGAAAATTATCAATCAATAAAGACTTATTTTCACACTGTTCCCCACAAGACTATATTATGACTGCAACTCTTTAACCATAAAGCATAATTTTATGCATGCGTGTGGTGCTCAGCCAATAGTGAGCCAACATTCTGCCGTAGAACCTGTAAGCACTGCATTGTGTGAATAGCCCAACAACGTGACTAGCGTAAGAGAGTGACAGGGATAAGAAGAGATTGTTGAATAAAGTCGTTATTTTTGTTATTTTCATTATTTTGGAACGGCATGAGTAATTAATGACAGAAATTTTGTTTTTTGGTGAACTAACCCTTTAAGGTAGAGACTAGTGGTACATTATTTTTAAAGGTGCTAGTGCATTAATCTTTTAGAGCCATTCACCAGACATTTCTTTTCCAAACTGCCATGATATGTACAACAACCAATAAAGTAAACAGTTGCCAGATTCATGTTCATCTGTTTTGGATAAAACTGACATGCTTTTAGTGTTCTTCACAGGACATTTCACTTTGAAAGTGTTGCGAAACATGCAAGACGCAACATAATATCATATTGCAGAAATGTCGCCACATGCAAGCATGTTTTTCCAAAAAACACAAGGTGAATGAAACAAACTTTGGGACACACAAAACATTTGCTCTGACATGGCTTTGGCTAGTCTAACTGCATTTTATGAAATGAACAATAATGAAAAATGACATCATGTGGATCATTTCCTGACCTGGAATATTGGTCGGATTCACATTCACCCCCATAAAATATATACTGAAATATATAGTCTCGCCTTTGAGAGATATAAAGGGTGCTGATAGCCTCAGATGGGCACAGTTTAGCCCTCATAATTCCGCCAACAACCCAATTGCCATCCATTACCTTTGTGCGCTAATGGAGGCACGAATTGACAAGTGCAACTCATAATGTTTTTAACTAAAAGCCAAATGAAAAATTTAATCAAATGGCAGCGGTTAAGACTGAGCTTACTCAATAGAATTAAAAATCAAAAACTCATTGCTCATATTAATATGAAAAGATATAACAAGCAGAAGTTGGAGCAAAAATGCCATCTGACCGCATAAAATGTAAATCTTTCACGGGCCGCCCATCCCCTGCTATTACCGAAATTGCTGTGGTCTTTGCTTTTGCAAGCTGTTGACCAGGAATAAGAGCTAATTGACTCGGTGCAGGGGAGGTATAGGAATATACATAAACATGTCAACCTTAAGTACCTTTATAATTTACCAGAGCTTGGGTGGGATTGGACATTAGGATTTTTATAGGTTCCACAATGGAGACAAAATGGTTCTTTAATATAACTGAGGATTTATGGCCTTTCCCTCCTGCAGTAATCAATTCTGGATTTAGCCCCATACTTTAAGAATCGTTCCATTGTTCCAAGTGTAGTTTGCATAAAATGAATATTCAAAAAACTGTTCCTGCAAAAATAGGCATACCAGATTTCAGAATAATATGCTAGCATTAGCAGAAAGGTCAAAATGAAAGAAGCTGAAAACTATTATACTTTGACATAAGACAATAAAAACGACCAAACAGTGCCTCCTGCTTTCATTATATAGAGTAGTGGTAGGATTGAACACATCATATTATAATGTTGTGGACATTTTTTGACTCTTCAGTCCATATTATGCTAAAGCACTTCTAGAAATGTGCTTTTTTAATGCACAAAATAAAGCATCCCTGATTGGCAGTACTTCTGTGTGGTTTAGTATCACTGGGCAACTATACAGAACAGAGGAGCTTTGTTAGTATTCTGTATGAGGATTGTGAAATCGCATGAAAACATGACTACAACAGCTGCAATGAAAGACATCTATAACAGCTGTTGTTGTGACTGGGCCAATCAGCCAATATCTACTTCATTCAGTGTCGAGGAAGCTACTGTTTTGAAAAAACTATTTAGCTACACTACATGCTATAAACAGTAGCTAGCTACACCGTTCAGAAGTTTGGGGCCAGTAAGATTTATTTATTTTTTTTCCTTTTTTTTTTTTAAAAAGAAATTTATACTTATTCAGCAAGGACACATTCAATTAATCAAAAGTGAGAGTGAAGACATTTATAATGTTACATAAGATTTATATTTCAAACAAATGCTGTTCCCTCGCGCTGCATCACCGCTGTGGGAACGCCTCTGCGCGATTGCGTCGTGAAGCACGTATGTAACCAGTCCAATGGAGTGACAGAACGTCATAGGCGGGTGACGTCATCCACCAGGAAATTATAAAGCACACCTGCACCAAACACAGTCAGCTTCTGTGCCTTCAGCAGCGCTCTATGTATTAGTGTCTGTCAGATTTGGTGTTTTAGTCTGTCTGTATTTGAAAATACTGTGGTTTTCACCACCACAAAAAAAAAAAAAAAAAAAAAAAAGACATACTGACACGAGTGGCACACATTTAAGTTAAAATGGCAAGCGAACAATTCACAAAGTGTGTTCATCCCTGCCTACGCTACATTACAGGTGGGGATAAACATCCCATGTGTGTTGTTTGTATGGGAGCGCAGCACGCTTAGGCAGCTCTCAAGGGAGCTGGTTGTGAGTACTGTGAGCGTTTGTCAATCAGAACGCTGTGCTCCCGCCGAGCGCTCTTTGAGGAGGGCGCTTCGGCTCGCGTTCCCCGCGGCTCGGGACCCGCTGCTGCTGAGGCAGAGCAGGCGGCTTCAGTCGTGGGGATCGCAAATGGATCTGGCAGTGGGGTTAGAGACGAGCTCTGCCTTATCTTTGCCTTTACCTGTCAGATGTAGTGCCTCCATTAAGGGTTTGGAAGCCCACGCTGCGGTTTCTTCCGCCCCGATGGAGGCACCAATACAGCAACTATCAGCTCAGAGGAGTTGGATGTGGTCAGTATCGAGGCAGGTGGAAATGAGGACTCGCCACTTCATTCCCCTGCCGGTGAGGAGCTTGTGGAGGTGTTGAGCAGAGCGATGGCCAGGCTCAGTTTGTACTGGCCACAAGAAAGTCAAAAACGCCCGTCAGTTACAAGCAGATTAGACGACCCGCACACTCTGCTCAGCCTCCACGTCGGGGTTTGCCGTTCTTTCCTGACCTCGACACCTCGGTGGAGACGTCCGGTTTCATCCAGGATTTTCAGTCCCTAAATGTCCAAAACTTACAGCAATATATTGGGGCTGAAAAAACATGGATATGGTCCAGTGCCGAGGGTGGAGGAGACACCTGCGAGCCATCTCTCTCCCGATTCGGCATCATCCATTAAAGCCCTGGTGGCCACGGAGAGGAACTTATGGTTGAATCTCACAGAAATATAAGAGAGAGATAAGAGCTTTCTGTTGGATGCCCCGTTGTCTCCTAATGGCCTGTTCGGTGACGCTGTCACTACAGTCACCGACAGGTTTCAGGAAGCTAAGAAGCAGGCAGGGCCGCTCCAGCAGTTTCTCCCTCGTAAACCCCAGACTCAATCTGCTGCTGGGCGGGAGCAGCAGAAGCCGAGTAAAAGCTCCGCACACTGAGCGCAACAAAAACAGTGTCGCCACTCGTACTCGTACTGCGCTCAGGCGCAGCCTTCAAAGGGTAAGACGGATCTGAGGACGTCATTATTTCTAAGATGGCTGCGTCGAAAAGATCCTGATGCCAAGAGTGTCAGGATCGTGAAGGTAGTCTCCTCCGAAGGCAGGCGGTGTCCACCTCAGTATACGGTGCCCGCCTCCCTTTGGTGCCCTCACAGGGTCGATCCGCTAACCCCGCCGCAATGCCGGGGCGTGGAGAGCCCTCGCGAATCATCCGAGGATGGTTCACACCCTCCGAAGAGGGCCACAGTGCAGTTGGGCCAGTTGTTCCCTGCCGGTTCGCCACTTCAGGACGCTGCTCTCGCTGTGCAGAGTACATCAGAGGCCAGCCTCGAGAGGCTGGTACCCTTAGTAGATTTTTTGGCAGAGTGGGAGAGTCTTCCAAATATATATCGTTGGGTCCTGCATATTGTAAAAAAGGGGTACGCCATTCAGTTCAGGTGTTATCCACCCAGTGGTGGGCCCTGAGCAGGCTCTGGTTATGACTCAAGAAGTACAGACTCTTCTGCGAAAAGAGGCTATAGAGAGGGTTCCTCTTGCCAGCAGGGAGATGGGGGGTTGCGGCCCTTTTTAGATCTGCGCGTTCTCAATCGCACTGTAGCGAAACTCAGTTTCAGGATGCTTACACTCAAACAGATCATGTCACAGATCAGCAGATGCTGGAAGAACTCAGGGTTTCAGGGAAACTACCTGAGGAGAATATCGCACGTATCCCATCTGTGGAGAGACTGTCCGTGGAGAGACATGCAGACTGCTTCTACAAACATTTGTGAAAGAATGGGTCACTCTCAGGAGCTCAGTGAATTCAACCGTGGTATCGTGATAGGTTGCCACCTGTGCAATAAGTCCATTCGTGAAATTTCCTCACTACTAAATATTCCAAAGTCAATTGTTAGTGATATTATAACAAAGTGGAAGCTATTGGAAACAACAGCACGTAAAATCACAGAGTGGGGTCAGTGCATGCTGAGGCGCACAGTGCGATGAAGTTGCCAACTTTCAATAGCTTTCAATAGTCAATAGCTACTCTTAGGGGTATAACAGTTTAGGACCCAAGACCAGTTGTGAAGAATGAAGACCAAGAGTCAGGAGTGCAATTAATTAAAGAAAAAATTACTGAAGAATAGCTTGCAGTTTCATCAGCAGAAGCCAGCTTCAAGTCTCACAAGGAGTTAGTAGGCCGTGCTTCCTCTCCACCCATCTATCATACATACAATTTCTCAACAGTTATACTGTTTTCAAGGTCTAGCTACGTCATTACTGCAAGTTCAATGATTCTTATTGGCTAAGAGAAAATAGAGAGTCATGGTAAATTTCCACACATTGTCAGTTAATCAGATTCACGTGTGCATAGATCACTTGTTGACGCTTTCACCCCGGAATTAGGCATGTAGTGACCTTCCAGGTCTGGAGCAGGCGCCAGCTTGCCCAGAAAAAACAAGTCCACCCATCTCTTAGGATGCCCATAATCCACATGTGCTTTCTCTCAGTGAGAGATACAGACAATAGTACAGGCAATATTCATACAATTCTTTAGTGTTTCAGTAAAAGGAAATATGAAAGGAATCAAATATAATATAAAATGAAAGACAATCCATATTTCATCTCTGGAAGCCAGGCTAAGTGAGCAAGCACTGTTACTGCACTCCTGTCAGGTTAGGGGTGTGTGATGCCTCCAAAATCCAAACACATAACTGAAATCAAGTGTTTAGCGACACATCCCTAGGACAGACCCTCAAAAACATAAAGGAAGAAACAACAATCATTGGTCCTATTGATTTAGTAATATTATAACTGGAATGAATCATTAAAAATGATCATAATAAGATAGGGGAAAGGATATTGATTTATTATTTGATTCTAAATTTAATTAGGATATAGAGATATAAGTCTATTGAAGCGGCAGTGGATTTCAGAATCCAACCTTTCACTACAGACCTCCAAACTTCGTGTGGCCTTCAGATTAGCTCAAGAACAGTGTAAAGAGAGCTTCATGGAATGGGTTTCCATGTCTGAGCAGCTGGAGCCAAGCCTTACATCACCAAGTGCAATGCAAAGCGTTGGATGTATTGGTGTAAAGCAAGCAGCCACTGGACTCTAGAGCAGTGGAGATGTGTTCTCTGGAGTGATGAATCACACTTCTCTGTCTGGCAATCCGATGGACGAGTCTGGGTTTGGCGTTTGCCAGGAAAACGATACTTGTCTGACTGCATTGTGCCAAGTGTAAAGTTTAGTAGAGGGGGGATTATGGTGTGGGGTTTGTTTTTCAGGGGTTGGGCCTGGCCCCTTAGTTCCAGTGAAAGGAACACTTAATGCTTCAGTATACCAAGACATTTTGGATAATTTCATGCTCCCAACTTTGTGGAAACAGTTTGGGGGGGATGGCCCCTTCCTGGTCCAACATGCCTGCGCACCAGTGCACAAAGCAAGGTCCATAAAGACATGGATGAGCGAGTTTGGTGTGAAGGAACTTGACTGGCCTATCCTGAAATCAACCTGATAGAACACCTTTGGGATGAATTAGAGTGGAGACTGCGAGCCTGGTCTTCTCGTCCAACATCAGTGCCTGACCTCACAAATGCACTTCTTGAAGAATAGTAAAAAAATAAAATAAAATAAAAAACACTGAAAATTCAGCTTTGTCATCAAATTAACAAATTACATTTTAAAAAGTTCAAATAGAAAACGGCTAAATTACACATTATTTCAGTAGCCCACATTCTACTAACTATAAGTAACTTTGCAACCACATGTCAACTAACACTAACACTAACAACTTCAACTAACCATAACCCTAACACCTAACCCTATAGCCTAACAATCAACTACAGTCTAATAATACTCTGAGTGTTAGTTGACATGTAGTTGCAATTATAGTTAGTTAAATGTGTGTTTGGGGAGCATCAAAATAAAGTGCTATCAGATATTAAGCACTAATACTCTAATGACTGGTAGTTAACATGTAGCTGCAAAGTAGTAAGTAGAATGTCTAAAGTGGACCATTGAAATTAAATGTTACTGCTATTTTAAATTTGTAATACTTTTTTCAAAAAAAAATAAAAAAAAAATTAAAAAAAAATATATATATATATATATATATATTATTATTATTATTATTATTATTATCATTATTCAATTAAAGGCAGCCTTGTACTTTTAAGACTTTTTTCACAAAAAACATTAACATAAATCTTACTGACCCAAACTTTTGAATGGTATTGTACATTGAAGCATTGATAGCAATATTGTTTTAAATATATTATATCATTTTATAATTTAACCATAAGAACCATATTATTCTGGCACAAAAACACTGGGATTTGAATAAACAAAATATTAACAAAATATTTTACTATAAAAAAGACATAAACTGCCACAGAGGGGCTCAGATTGGTAAATCAGTTCATGTACACAAACAATCCCAATAAAATGATTCATTAGAATGAATCAGGCTTTCCAACTCTACAAAGTGAGAGACAATAGTATTTCATCAACTTAGCTAACTACTGTATGCACAATACAATGTAATACAATGCTAGAGAATAAAATTATTAAACAAATTATTGTTTAATAAGTTAACATCTACATTCAAATTATATTGAGTACAATAGCATTATTGCTCATGTGAGTCAGTTACGTTTCCAATATTTTACAAAATTCTACAGAATTGTTCAGCTAATCAGGTGTTGTTTTGGAGATTATGATATTGTGGCTAAAATGTATTTGCTTAGTAACTAAATAGCAGAACAGTGGAAGTCTCACTAACTAGCACAGGAAGTGGGAAACTTTAATGAGACAGAGCTGCATAGATAAGATGATAATTGGCAACATTTATTGGTTTTCTTGTGCAGCCTTTTTAATATTATCCTCATGCTAGGAGCTGTAAGATTCAGGAAACTGAACTGAGCAATGGAGCGTTAGCTGCACGAAGGGTTACAACATAATATTTTTGTGTGTATAACTGCGCTGTCCTTTATTCTTGCTCACTCTGACAGGTGAAGCCATGACGCTTTTGAAGTGTTTGAGTCCTTTGTTTAGCTTGGTTGTTCACTCCATGTATACAGACATCGCACTTTGCTCATGGTTACCATGGTGCTCAGACAGCGCTGACGGCTCATGTTCAGTTCCAAGTATGTCTCCGTCTCTCTCTCTCTCTCTCTCTCTGTTAAGCTCTGACTGTTCCCTCGGTTGCCTCCATAAATGGTAGGCCACTCAATAAATACAAGAAGTCCATTTATGGCATGCAAACTGCAGTGATAGATGTGATCTGTGTGAGATTTTACAAAATGAATTAACTTAACAGGGGTCACTCAGACAGGATGTCATACATTAGCCAACATTAGCCCCCCCCCCCCCCCCCCCCCCCCAATCTTTTCAAATGAAATGGCTCTGTGGAGGTGCGAGACCCCATGGATCAATACTCTGGAAAGTGAAGGCTGTTTAACTTACACTGTTTTTACTGCTAAGCATTGGTTTGTGGAAATGTAAACGTAACAAAATGGCTTGGTAATGTTCAATCCAGTACATGGAACGCTGCATTTCATAACTAATAAATAAAAAAATTAATTCACAGTTAATACGTTGTGTTACAACTGAATGCATTTTATTTTGCATTCTCATTTAATTCACTAATTCTTGCTGGAAACTAGCTGTGTTTTTTTTTTTTTCAGGTTCAAATGATTAATGAAATTATATTACAGTGTAGCACACTGAGTGCCTCCTGCAATTTTTCACACCATGAACTGTGTTCTTCAAAAGGTCCAGCAGCTACCCCATAGTTTCATAGGACTATGTCCTTGTGGTTTAATCCACAGTCTTTTATATTCCCTGTTGTTTTAAACAGCACCGTTTCTGTGACAATTTTGTAGATAAATCATCAGGGTTTGCTCTGCTGAGAAATTGTATCAGTTACCGCACAGCTTGGTAAGGGCCATAACTCATAACTCTTTCTAGTTAGTTAGCAACATCTATTTTATACTTCATAAACAGACTAATTGTGAATAAAAAAGGGGGTGGGGGGTAATCTCACAGGAGTGATCTGGCCAAGAATGGAGCAAAGACAATCAGCAAGGTTATACAGACAACAAAGGAAAAACATATTATTGTATAAGATTCAAAGAAAAATAAGTTTATTTCAACAAATAGTTATTTAATGGCTCTAAAAATATAGAGTGGTGGTGTAAGCAATAAAATAAATGCAATATATTTCCCTTACACCAAAAATACTCTTGAGTACACATGCTTATCATTATATAAAAGGTATTCTACACATTTTGCAAACTAAAAAAAGTAAAAAAAACAAAAAATAAATAAATATATATATTATGAATTTATGAATCAAACACAAAACTCGATTTGAAAAAACAAAACAAAAAAAAACTAACTTTACAGTTTCATAAAATGATCAAATTATATAATATTTTTCAAGTCACCATGAAATCAAAATTGACAGTTCATATTTCCCTTTCGAATGGGAACTGGGTCCTCTAGAAGACACTATGGGGAATGCCTCCAGCATGACAGTTGTGCAGCATGTGTTTAAAAAGCGTCAATGTCATTGGCCGACGACAGTCCGTGACGTCACTACTGGTGTGACAGTGAGTATAAAATAGCATCTGTATTAGACGTCATCAGATTTTTAGACATGCTTTTTCATGCAATTTCAACTGCAACCCCCTGCCCCATTCGGGACATGCTGCAGCCAAGGCCCAGTGGAGACTCAGATCATGGGGATATTTTAGTAGATGTTCCCTAATTCTAACAGGCTTGCAGGGTGAGTAGCACCTTCCCCTTTGAGGTTTTAAGTAAGGTCCTTGTTCCCAGCTTTCGAGCTCCCTTACAGCCTCCTCTGGGGGTGGACTGTTAAGCACATGGCCCCTTCACGAGTCATTGCATTATACTAAGGTTGTAGCTGTCTCCCCCCTACATGGGTCCCTTAAGTAGACTGATCCTTTAGGTGATGAAGTATAACTTACTTCCCTAAGTGGTTAATTAGGAAGTACCTTCACAGGTATTTAATGGAGTATCCTCACCCCTGAGGGTGTTCATTTAAGTAGAAAACTCCTTAATACCAACAAGGTGGTAGCCTCCTCCCCTAGTGTTGGGTTCTGTAAGTAGGAAGCTCCCTTGGGTTTACCAAGGTGTGGGCTTCCCCAAATTGCGTAAGCTTCAGGTAGAACTAGTTGCACCTTCCCCATTATGGGCTCTAATCAAGGTTCTTATCACAGCTTTCCAGCACTTGTGATCTCCAAGGTAAGGTGGGCTGCCTTCCACCTAACTGTATGGGTTCCCTATAGGAACTATAGGAACAGGTAGCCCCCTTAAAGTTGGGGATCACAGTATTGGACTCCCCTCACTCTGAAGGTCATTCTGCTGAGGACTCGCTCCCCCTGTGGTGTTTAGGGGTTGAACCAGATCCTTCTAAAGTTGAAACCTCCCCTTAATGGCGGGTCCCTTAAGTAGACAGTCCCCTTAGGTCTTGAGTGACAGGATGAAGGAACCATTCCCTTAAAGATGATGTCTGGAGCTAGAGGCTGACATTACCAGACCTTTGAGCTCTGCCCTTCTTTGGGCTGGAGCTTGGGTGGTAGCCATAGGGAATACTGTTGCTGAAAGTTCTTTGGACCTGAGTAAGGGAATCTGACTCTGGCATCTAAGTCTGTTGAGTCCTTGTTTGTGCTTGCTATAGCCAATTAGGCAGTCATTCAATATAACATTCTATTCATTTCCCCCTGAATTATGCAACCTGAACAGCTAAAAGAGCATTTAGAGTGTGCTCTGTCTCTCCTGTTCCTGGTTTGCGTCATTTATGACTCAGAGCACTCATTTGGCCTAGAGCTGTCAATCATCTTACATGACCATAATTCCTGCCCTTCTGGATGATGATGTCCTGTACAATTCCTCGTTTTGAGCTCCCTGAAAAACAACCCAAAGAAACATTTCCACACATGAAACAAGAAGCTAATAAACACAAAATTATGATAGTATATGTTTTGAGTTAAAGTGTAATATTAATCTTTTTAAATTGTGTTATGTAGCTTGATAATTGTAGCTCTAATGCACCTGTTGTGCCAGGAGCTATTATATTCCATAAACTAGTTTGTTAAAAGAATTCACATAAGGTCCAAAGAATATGCCTTTTTTTTTGGTTTTCTAGAAAGGCTTCAGATAATAAGTGGATTAATGTATAGTGGAATTAAAGTGGTGCAGATGGGAAAGCCACGTAATGCCAGAATAAAGGCTAATAATGGCTGAATACAAACAAAATAATATAGTGATAACAACAGAAACATGAATTGGACAGCTCTCTTCGCCAGACATTAGACAATAGACTGCAAATGGGTGTTTACAGGGCAATAAAATGTTTAATAAAATTCATAGTTTTAGAGATAACACCCTCAGATTTTAAAAGAAGCATAAGCAGACTTGTGGCTTCAGCTTTATTGTGTTTCTAAGTTTCTACAACACAGACACATCATATTTTTATAAATTAAAAAAAATATTCTATTTACAGTATATCAATATTAATAACAGTCTGAGTAATTCTGAGTCTTGAACTGTAAACTCTTAAATATTGAACTGTCTGGCAATCCGATGTACGAGTCTGGGTTTGGCGGTTGCCAGAAGAACGGTACTTGCCTTACTGCATTGTGCCAAGTGTAAAGTTTGGGGGAGGGGGGATTATGGTGTGGGGTTGCTTTTCAGGGGTTGGGCTTGGCCCCTTAGTTCCAGTGAAAGGAACTCTTAATGCTTCAGCAGACCAAGACATTTTGGACAATTTCATGCTCCCAATTTTATGGGAACAGTTTGGGGATGGCCCCTTCCTGATCCAACATGACTGCACACCAGTGCACAAAAACATTGATGAGCGAGTTTGGTGTGGAAGAAATTGACTGGCCTGCACAGAGTCCTGACCTCAACCCGATAGAACACCTTTGGGATGAATTAGAGCGGAGACTGCAAGCCAGGCCTTCTCGTCCAACATCAGTGCCTGACCTCACAAATGCGCTTCTAAAAGAACGGTCAAAATACCCATAAACATACTCCTAAACCTTGTGGAAAGCCTTCCCAGAAGAGTTGAAGCTGTTATAGTTGCAAAGGGTGGGCCAACTCCATTTTAAACCGAACGGATTAAGAATGGAATGTCATTGAAGTTCATGTGCATGTAAAAGCAGGTGTCCCAAAACTTTTGGCAATATAGTGTATGTTAAACATACAAACAAACCCCAAAAGTTAACCAAACGTTCACTTAAGATATAACAGATAATGTCTGCGTGAATACTCACCAAGACTGATATTTTGAAATACTGTAATTATGTATATGTGTGTATATCGGGATTGCACACTCTCTGAATAGTCTTTGTGCACACGCTTCAGACATGTCAGTCATCGGAGAGACAAAGGAAAGGTACTTCTCTCAGAAAACGTACAAATAAACATACTTTTAGGTGCTTGATTACTATTTGAAGCATTGGGATCGCTAGACGAGGGCTTAATGAACACATTTTTATTCAGAATGACATATGAGCAGCAACCTTTTATTTTGGGTATGTCATGTATGCCCCACTTGGCAAAATGGGGGGTGTGGGGTAAGGGGCTAATCAAAATAACTTCCCCTACATGCAGCGACATCTCTTTTCTCTGATGACGTGAAACTGGTGTGAGGGCGGGGAAACCTTTCACTCACATGACATCACATAGCAAACCGCAACAATCCAACCATCCAATCAATTCCTGCTGAACAAAATCCTGTCCTACATTTTTTTTGTTTAAGAAGCTATTCTCTCGGATGTATGTCACAATAGGGAAGAAAACTCATATCATAACTCATAATCATAACTACCATTTTATGTCGACTTTATTTACGACTTTAAATAAAACTTTGGGCATTGTGGGTGTTGACATTTTTTGGCAAACACCACAGCCCACAGCACCACAGTAGGACCGATTTCAAATTTCTGCATAGACAAGCACTTGCCAGTGGTGAATTCTCCTTTTAAGACAGCTATTATGAAACTCAAATGACAGCTTTCCTGCATGTCAAAACCATTTCTTTCTCAGTTTGTTAAAAATAATGGGCCATCAAATGGGCACAGTTTTCCATCTGCACACAAACACCTCACAGCTTTCTTGGACTAAATCTGGCCAGGAAATTACACACTACCTGCCAAAAGCTTGACAAGGTCACATAAAGAAAAGATGAAAAGAGGAAAGAAAGACTAAGACAGCAGCATAAAAGCAGAGGCTAGATTGGAGTTTTTTGGATGGGGTCTTGTACGCCTCTGGCGGTGTATTGGACAAGCCCAGTAAAGGCCATGAGTTATCCAACTAACTGACAGTCTTTCTGCAGGTTGACCCGTGGATGTTTTAAAAGCAGACACCTAAAACGCTGTCCTCTGGGAGGGGAGGGGAGGGGAGGGGAGGGGAGGGGAGGGGAGGGGCAGTAATCACAGCTTCTAGCCCAGTTAAATTTGCTTTGATAGCTCTCTGGCCATCATAGCAATCGATGCTGTAATGCACAATCAAGTGTAATGTGCATTCACAGCCAGCTCGTTCAATATTGTTCTATCTCAAACCAAAAAAAGGAGGGACTGTGCCTTTCATTAAAATCAATGGAATTGTCCTTACAAGAATTAGTGCGATTGGAGGAGATTATTGTTTTTTTCTGTCTGAAACTCTAAAAAGAGAGCATTGTGATTGAGTTGTGGTGGTGAAGTTCAGTGCTTCATTGCACAGTACTTCACTTCTGTCCTATTAACTCTGCCACTTCTCAATTGTATTCCTGGTTCCTCAACAGTCTGGCCCATTAAAAATGGAAACCCATCATTGTGCCTGTGAACTCAAAGGTCCTAGAAAGTGGAAACAAGGAGGATATGTTTGAAAACCGTCTGGGTTACTTGACTGTACCCCTGTTCCCTGATAAAGTGGAATGAGATGCTGCACTGCTTAGCGCTATTGGGAACCAATGGGACATATTTATCATGACCAGCTGTGAACATAGTGTGTAAACACGTCAATGGAATTAGTGACATCTTCAGAATGCGCCAGCATCAGAGGCTATAAATAGATGAGCCCACAGCTGCATCGTCAAGATATTTTGTCTGAAGAGCAGTCCTGGGACATCTTCAGCATGGCAAAGCAACGCAGCATCTCGTTTTGCTTTATCAGGGAACAGGGTTACAGTCAAGTTACCCGGAATGTTCCCTTTCAAAAGTTACACTCAATGCTGCAATGCTTAGCGTTATTGGGAACGAGAATACCCACGCCACCGTGCTTGAAGGTGTCTGGACTCCTTACGGCTGTGTAGGTGTGCTCACAAGAACGTAAGAAAGCCTCAGACATTAGCTTGTGATGTTGACTCAAGGACGTGAGAGCCCGGAGTGGCATGAGCATCCAAACTATAAAACTTTATGAATGTGTGCGGAGAGGACCAACCTGCCGCATCACAAATAAATTGTAAGGTGGCACCCCTTGCTAAAGCAGTAGAGGAGGCGACCCCCCTGGTGGAGTGAGCCCTTAAGCCTGTTGGCAAAGCTTGGCCGCACACTTCATAGGCGAGAGCAATAGCATCCCTGACCCAATGTGACATGGTCTGTTTGGTGGCAGCCGCACCTCTTTTACGGCCCCCATAACAAACAAACAGTTGCTCTGACTTATGCCACTGACTAAGTTATAGCCATAGGGAAAATCTTTAGGGTCAGAAGTTTTTCAGACGCTGACTCTAGAGGTTCAAAGGGGGTCTCAGCAATAGTCCTCAAGGGTCTGGTTAAGTCCCATGAAGGGATCTTGGTTCTTACGGGAGGCTTAAATCGCACGAATGAAACGAGCAAGCAGAGGATGTCTCCCGGGTGGCACCCCGTCAACCAAGGCATGGCAGGCCGAAAGATGTCTGTTGTCTGGCATGTGTCTGTTGACAACTGAGACAGAAGGTCCCTCCTCTCCGGAATCGCCCATGGAGAGCCGTTGAGGAGAGATATTATCCCCAAGGACCATACTCTGTTCGGCCAATGCAGCACTATCAGTAAGATGCAAGACCCTTGCTGGCAAACTCTGGCTAGAACTCCCAGGAGCAGAGAGATACAGGCACATTTTGGGCCATGTGTGTGCCATCGCGTCCAGACCCAGGGGGGCTGGGTGACTCAGAAAGAAGTAGAGGGGACATTGCGCTGTCTGAAAACTGGCAAAGAGGTCCATTTCTGCTTCGTAAAATCTGGTCCAGATCTGATTCATTACTTCTGGGTGGAGTTTCCATTTCCCCATCTGTAATTTCTGTCTGGACAGTAAATCCGCTCCCACATTCAATTGCCCCGGAATGAACTTGTCCTGGGCCCAGGGAAAATCCGCCTCGCTATTCTGTTCAGATTGCATGAGCGTAGACCTCCCTGGTGATTTATGTAAGAGACTGTCGCTGTGTTGTCCACCCGTACTAGGACATGACAGCCCCTCATCTGGGGGAGAAAGTATTTCAGGACCAGAAATACAGCCATCAACTCGAGGCAGTTGATGTGCCCATCGAGCTTGCAGACCCTCCCATTCCCCTTGGGCTGGACGACCACTTAAGACTGCACCCCAGCCCGTCAGGGAGGCGTCTGTCGTTAACAATCTGCGACGACAAGGCGCCCTAGAGTGGGACTCAAGGCAAGAAACCGGGGTCTGAACCACATAGTTAGTGTACGAAGGCACGCAGCGCCACTTATTTGCCTTTGAGGATTGGCCCTAAAATCCTCTGTCTTTGAGCCACAACTGAAATGGTCTTATGTGCAACAACCCCAAAGGGATCACCGTATCACCGTGGATGCTGATGCCATGAGACCTAACACTCTTTGGTATTGACAGACAGTGAGATCTTGGCCTAACCAGAAAGCAAACCTCAGGAACTTTCTGTGTTGTGGCAATATTTATATGTGAAAACATGTCCTTCAGATCGATCGTGACGAACCAATCGTGATGTTGAATTTATTACACGACCGTCTTTACGGTTAACATCTTGAACTTGAGCGCTTTAAGATCTAAGATTGGACGCAACCCCCCACCCTTCTTGGAACCAGGAAGTATCTGCTAAATAGCCCAACTCTCTCTCCAGAAGAGGAACATGTTATATGGCCACTTTGTTGAGTAAAGTTTGTAGCTCTTGTGACAGTACGTGCGCCAGCTCCGGATTCACGGAAGTGGAGACCACACCGTTGAAATGCGGAAGATGACAAATAAATTAGATTCTGTATCCTGATTTTACTGTGCTTAACACCCATGCAGAAACACCTGGCAGAAGTTTCCACGCTGCCAGACTCTCTGAGAGTGAGAGTTTGACACTTCCTGTTGAGGGGTTCTATGTCCTGGATGATAGCAGGATTTAGACACAGAACGTCTAATATTCGCTGGAAACTGCTGCCCCCCGAATCACCAGAAGTGGGCGGGGATGGAGTGGTTTTGTGAGGGTAGCGGGAAGGGACGAGTGTTTGACGCACCCATCCCGCGGCGGGGGCTACCCCCACCAGACTGGGCACAAGACCATAAGGATTTCTTTTTTATTAGTCTAATATATTATTTTATAATAGTCCTGAGGTCCACCCTGGCAGTTTGTTGAGTGTGACAAGCTGGCCCCCAGTCTTTTTGAGGGGGAGCGTGACTCGCCACACTCTGCTTTTTCACCTCCCTTTCTCTTGAAGGACCAGGGAGAGGTTGGGTGGCCGATGGCCCCTCCCCTCTCGGTGAGGAAGGAACTGTACAAAAACTTCCTCATGCTTTTTAACTTCTCTGAACCTGGAGACTACTGTGTTTACCGAGTCACCAAACAGGCCAGAGGGAAAAACCGGGGAATCAATGAGAAAAAAACACAGTCTTTATCTTTTATCATCGTCAATCGTAATGTCCTTCAAGAGATCAGCCTGGTAAGCCTGTAACACTGTCATAGTGTGCAACGCAGCACCAGCCTGACCTGCAGCTTTATAAGCTTTTCCCACAATAGCCAAAGTTGTCCTACACAGCTTCGTAGGGAGGGTAGATCTTTTAAGTGAAGATACAGAACCAGGGGAGAGATAGCTCGCGAACGTCTCTTCAATCTGAGGCATCTCCGCATATCCCCGCGACTTCGCACCCACGATAGTCGAAAAAGTCGACGTTGAAGGCACAAAGACACGGAATGTATATGGTTTTCTCCATGACTTTGATAGAAACCTATCCTCTAGCTTGTTCACGAGGCCAGTCAAGCTGTAATCTGGCCACCGTGTGAGTAACCACCTCGATTAATTCCTCGATTGATTTATTGTCGTGTGAGGAACGCTCAGAGGTTGGCTGCTCGAAGTACGCAGACTCAAGAGATTCATTATCGGCTGCATGACCTGAAGAAGCACCGGGCGCGCTTCGGAATCACACGAGGGAACATATAAATCTGGTGAGCGAGCAAGCAAAAGGGACGGACCCGTTTCTTGTTCGTCAGCCAAATCCCTGCAGGAGCCCCGCGATGGTAATATGGGTGCGGTCTGGAAGTAGCCAAGATGAGCACAAAGCATTTCAACTGTGAATAACTCACAGTGCTCGCACTTGCCCTGCTCCAATGCAGCAGCCGCATGCTCATCCCCGAAACAAACAAAACAGTAAGTGTGTGTATCCATTACTGGTATAGGAAAAGAACATGGAGGGACACAGCGCTTACTTTGTTGTTGACTAATTTTTCTGCTTGGTTTTCTTTGATTTAACTCTTTTCATTTGTGAGACAGAGATGAGACGTGTCATTGACGTGTTTACACACAGCTGGTCACGATAAAGACGTTCCCAATAGCACTAAGCAGCACAGCATTGAGTGTAGCTTTTGAAAGTAAGCAGTGATGTTGTAGTGGTGGTTGACAATAGCTAATGGATCAGTGACGTGACGCTTTGTAATATCTATGAATAAATAAAAAAAAATACATAAAAAAACAATTTGTATATATCAAAAATTTAAAAAAGTATTTCATAAATACTATCAGATGCTTATTTTAATATTATTGTAGGGCATAAAGCCAAAAATGTCAGGGTGATACAATTATCCTGCATGGTAATGAAGAAAAACCCCTTTAAAACCTTAAGTAGTTTGGCATAAACTTCTATTATTATTTTAAAAGGACCTATTTTGCAGAATATCATTTATATTTTCAACTTTCTTTAGTGTGTAATGGTGCTGTTTGAGCATGAAAAAGATCTACAAAAAAGTTATAAAGTACAAATTTACAGTACAAGTTTCGTTGAATTGTGTTGGTAATGACGGAACTTGTGATTATAGTTGGTTTCGGGAAACACATCCCAAAGCATTATTGACAGACAGGGAAGATAGGTGCTGCAGCAATGCAGAACATGTGAAAAATAAGGTGTATTTTGATAAAGGCAGAAAATTAAGGCAGTCTCTTAAAATATTAGTTACTTTGATCATTTTATCACAAGGCAAGGTTATTTCAGGTTGCAAATTAAAAGTTGTGTGACCCCCAAAATAATAATATTTATGAAAAAAAAAAAGAAAGAAAAAAAAACACATTTAACCTTAACCTTTGTACATAAATACAATTATTTAATTCTACACGCACAATTAGTAAGGAAGATGTGTTTTTACATTTACTTGGTAACACTTGTCATTTTTGAATCAATAAATTCCAACTTTCCTTGAAAATGTTATAAAAGTTTCTTAAAACCAACACAAGTACAAAAAGAATATACAACGTGACAAAAATTGTCACGTGCTCTGTCCAAAAACAACTTGTTCTTGTATTTTCAAGAAGTGTAAAAAAAACACTTTCAGACTGCAGAGAGTTGGCTGATCTCTCTTGACCCCTCCTCTTTTGTTCTTCCTCACCCTCCCGTCTCCATCCCCACTGAAACAGAACATCGTGGTGGCCTCTCAAACCTGAGCTCCTGTGATTGCTGGAAAGCGGTGAAGCAGGGTCAGCCTAAACACATCGCTGGTCAACAGATGCACATTGATCAAAGGAGAAGACTTGGGAGTGTAAAACTGCTGGGATTTACAGTTAAGCTGCTATTTCCTTTTCAGATTTTAAACAGAATCTTCAGACGTGTACATCAAGGTGTTGAACAGTAGATAAAAATAAGAAAAGCAATGTAATTTTCTCGCAATGCCAAGTAAACGTGTATTTTAGAAATATAGCCCATGTGATTATACTCATGCATTCACCACACAAAGCATAAAGATTCATTGAAATTATTGTTCGTTTACATAGCACTAAAGTAGTTTTAAGCAATTTCACACATAGCCCAACAGAGGGTAGTATTATCTCAGCATGTAAGCCAGTGTATAGAGAGAACTGCATTAGAGCTGAGCTTTTAGTGTCCTGAAATACTGTACTCAAACTGTTTTGTGGAATTTCATCCTGGCACATAATCTAACAGCTTCCTAAAAGCTGGCACACATTTAAATAATAATGGGTGTAATGGGTGGAGCTTGAGCTAGTTATATTAGAGCAGGGGTGTCCAAAGTCGGTCCTGGAGGGCCACTGTCCTGCAGAGTTTAGCTCCAACTTGCCTCAACACACCTGTCTGGAAGTTTCTAGTATGTCTAATAAGACCTTGATTAGCTGGTTCAGGTGTAATTGGGTTTGGAGCTAAACTCTGCAGGACAGTGGCCCTCCAGGAGCAGGATTGGACACCCCTGCATTAGAGTGTGGTTTGTCCTTCAAGCTCCACCCATTACATCCAGAAAAGGGGGTGCTGGACATCAAGCTCCACCCATTGGCTCTGTAGTGATAGCCTCGCAATGATTGGAGGTCTGCATATATCACCAAAGAAAAGTCTGCCACTTTAACCAGAATGTCCAGTTCTCACATTTTGACTCAACAATATGAGAAATTTAAAGAAAATAAAACAAACTTTTGCAGAGATTAATTGTTCACAATAAGATCTATAGCATACATTTAAACATGCATTCAAATAAATGCAGCCTTGGTGAGCAAAAGAGACTAAGAAACATTTCTGGTAGTAATCCAGGATTTGGATAGAAGTGTGTGCTACATAAATAAATGTAATTAACAACATTTCATTAAAAAACATTTCTAAAGGAGCAATGTTTTTTTAAACAACCGCAAACGTGACACTAAAATAGTTTGACCAATGTGCGATTCTACTACTGCATGTATCTATCACAGATATATATTACATAGTATTTCCACAGGTTTTAGTAATAAATGTAAATAGTGATGGTTTAATTAAATATAATGGAGAAAAGGATTAGGTTAAATAACAGAATGTATTAGAAAGTGAAAATGAGAGTCTCACAACAAACTCTGCTACTACCAGCCTGCTATGTAGTTCACAGCCACTATATGAAAAAAAAAAAAAAAAAACACCTATCAGAGAATAGTGTTTACCCAGAATCCACCAGTAGTTCTTGGCAGAGTCTGAAGGTCAGATTGCAGGGAATAAGAGTCACTCTGAGGTGAAAGGTTCAAGTCCTCACACCCAGAGCTCAGAAACCCCAGGGCAAGATAAAGATGCCTCAGGCTGGATGAGAAGCACTAGTGATGCTGGATGAAACCCCAGACTCTTTGTGCAAAGAGCAGGAGATAACAGGAACATTCACATTTCTATGAGTAGAGCTGCTACACAACTAGAGTAAAACAAACATATTGCACTAAAGATTCTGTTCAGTACGCTTGATAGGTTCTGTGTCAGCCGGATTACACATTTAGATTTTGAAAATATGGCGAGTATATAATTACAGCACACTCTCTCCACTTGTTTGTTAAGAACTAAAATAATGATGATAAATCCTTTGAACTGTCTGTCTCTCACACACCCACAAGCATAAATGAAGTATGACTCTTAAGAACACAGTTGTCATGGGAACACGTAGGCTTACAAAACACGACAACGCATAAAGGCATTACAGGAAACATTCAGCCACAAACTTTTTACAAGGGTTGAACCTTCAGGTCCTATAGTGTCCGCTCTCAGCAACGACAGCATGGTCTGGGGTTTTCCTCATGATAATTTGTCATTGTTGCCCTGGCGATGAGCCCAAAAAGGTAAAGTAAGCAATAAACCGCTGTTCATTATTTCCGTCCCTCAGCAACACAATGATCTGCCTTTGATGTCTTAGTTTGTGCACGTGACTATAAGCTCATTAAATCAAAATGGTTGCACTTTGATGAGAAAGTTATATAATACAAAATATTAATACAACAAATGCCAATTGCTATCATCAGTTCAATTATGATCCATTGAGACATTTAATGAAGGCTGCAACATATTGGTGTGCACCTTGCTGTGGCACAAAGTGTTTTCATTGTTTAATAATGGTTTGTTCTGTGTAATTTGTAGACAACAGGGTTTAAATTTTGTGTCCCACATGCCAAAAGGGAATAGATTGAGAAAATTCATCAGCCATAAACATTTCTTAACAGCCATGAAATTGTAATTTGCATTTTTTTATTGTAATTTAATAATAATAATATTTGCAATTATATTATTATTAATATAATTGTGTGTTTGTATCGCTGGCTATGAGATTCAATATTGATTTACAACCCTAAAATGCACGCACAAACACACACACACACGTCTGGTTCGCTATCTTTGTGGGGACTCTCCGTAGATTTAATGTTTTAATATTTTTTATACTGTAAACTGTATATTCTATCCCCTTACACTAACCCTACCCATCATACAAAACTTTCTACATTTTTACATTTTCAAAAAAACTAATTCTGTATGATTTATAAGCTTGTTTCCTCATGGGGACCTCAATTTAGGTCCCCACGGTGACAAAAGTCCCCATGAGTCAGTGTGCATTCAGGTTGAAGTTCCCACCGGGATAGAAAGACATGAACACACACACACACACACTCACAGCTAGTGTTAGTTAATTTTGGACACTTATTACCAGTCTGTTCACCTCTTAAATTGAATTGATTTCTATTCATTATTAATAAACAGTAAATACTTTTGGGCATCATAGCATCTCAGCCTATTGGCATAAAGGAAACTGAGTGTCAATTTTATTTTAACTCCAATTTGGAATGTCCGGCACACTCAAGTGTGCACTAAAAGCAATGCGCTAACCCCAATGAAAGAAGCAAAGTGCCACCCGCAACTTGAATAAAACACTAACAAATGGTTGTGAACACACAATACACACATTCCTGTTGGTCCTCCATTACTATGCACTGCATGTCTGACGAGGGATTCACTGACCTGTGTAAGAGAAAGTAAATTAAACACCAAAGGCAAACACATTCAGGAGAATTATATATTCAAGGCTGGGCTGCTTTCAACCTCCTAGCCTCCATCTCCTCTGAGAGATGGCTTCAGCTGTGGTTACATAACATCCAACTGAGGAGTCAGAAGGTTAATGGTGAGCTGGGTATTTCCATTTTAATTTAAAGTGTGTTATTGTGTCCCGTCTGACAAACATTTAAAGTGGTGTCGGTATTGGGGGAGGGGAATGGAAATGAGACATGAACAGTAGTGACAGCAGCTCAATACTTACGATGGATAGAATTTAGAACCTGATGGACCTCCCCTAAAGTACTGAAAGCTGATAGGCTCATTACCCTTTTGGTTATTTCAATCATCTACAACTACATACCGTTTCGATTTAGACAGGCAGATCATCACAAATAAAAAGGAAAGATGAAGTATACAAACTCCTATACAGTGCATGGCCAAAAATGGTATCATTCTCTACAGAACTTCCAAAGGCGTCGACCTGGTGTTTTCACATTAAACAACAGTGTAAGAACTCTGTATCAGGGAAACAGGTCTATTTAGCTCAAATTAATGAATTAATTCATTCATAGGGAATTTAGAAAGAGTCTGATTTTACGGCCGAGCAAATGACTCGTCCAGCGTTCATTTGAACGGGCCGTAACTATCAACTCTGCAGCAGATATTAATATCCACACAATAGTGAAACACTATTTTAACCAGGGAACATGGATCAGCAGTTTAATACATTAAATTTGTAAGCACATAACACAAGAACACTTATCTTTAAACACAAACGAAACTTTATTGATTACTCTAACACGTAAAACTAATATCTAACACAAACACACGCACACACACATTCACACGCGTTGCAGAAAGGAAGAAAGTGAGGAAAGAATGAGTTTTAAGAGAGTGAAATTATGAAATCCCAAGTTTCTAGCAATATATGCATTTATAACACATGACCTGAATGAACCATCAATCATTAACTTCGTTAATCCCTCCTACCCTCCTATCGTTTCTTAGGCGGGGTTATTAAATTTGATATCAATGCACCAGTTCAGTTTAAAATCTGGAAGTTACTGTGTCTCATGTCGTCTTTGAATGGGGGAATTCCCTTTTCCTTGGTCCTGGCTGCAGGGGTTTCCCGGTTCTGTGATTCTCTGAGGGTCTTGTCGTGTCTTTGATCGACGTCTTGGGAAGCTAATCCACGTGGTGTGTTGGCGGACGGATGGAAAGTCTCATGGGTGTTGTTTGAAGTTGAAGCGCGCTAGATTCGTTGAGAGAAACTTTGCGGCGAAACTTAACTTAGAACACGAGACTCAACGGAAAGAAAATAAACTTAAGTGAAAGAAAGGAAAGTGAGAGGAGAGTATTCAGATGGCTTGAAATGAAATCGTTAACCCATTTTCTCAGATCTTGGTCTGCCACGATCGTCTGATTGTCTATCTCTCTTTTAGACTGACTTTAACACTGTTTCTTTTAGTAGACTCATTTCAACTGATTTCTTTGTTCGTGTTCTGAGATTAATACTCAAATATTGGCCCATCCTCCTGGATGGATTCTAGTGAATTAGGGATCATCTTGGTTCAGGGTTGACTGTATCCCCACCCTTACCATAAATTATCTTTTATCTCTGGTCTCCTAACTATATATATATATATATATATATATATATATATATATATATATATATATATATATATATATATATATATATATGCATAATGGTCACGTGTGATGGTTATGGACATGATATAGAATTATGCAGTAGAAGGCTGTTTGAATGCAAGTCTGACAATCATCATTTTGTGATGTGATGCAGTTTATACATGACAGTTTCTGTGGGTTTTTTCTGTGGATTTAACCGTGTCACTCAGAGTTCATCTAAAGGTCGCTGAGACAACGGCGATTTGGTTTGACTCTTTTTCTTGGGAGTCAAACAACTTCTGCATTATTTTTGTTTTTGTCAAAGTTTGCAGGGCAATAAAGTACTTAGCTTGGGTTTTTGTGGCTTGATGCAGACTGACCGGTGTCTGCGTCTTTCCCGGGGATAGATGGTTGATTTTGTTTAAGGATTTATCATTTTGTTGAGTTGGGTTTTGTGTGGAATTATGTTTGAACAAATCATCTGGAAGATTCATTTGTGTCTGATGCCCCCTCAATTCCTACAACCGTTTGTCATTGCAGATGTCAGTTATAGTCAAAACACATTCCACAGGAACGCTGACAGGTCTAGATGTTTAACCTGCTAAATATCCATTGTGTCACGAATGCTGTGTATAAAGTCCACAGATGATGAAGAGATTAAGATTTCAAAATAAAGATATTTTTAATAAAACAAACTCAGAGAGTCCACAGGTAGCGTCACAATGGGTTCTAGTTCAAACACAAGGTGGGATGATCAAATGAATATCCATAGCAACTAATGATGGTGGAAAACATGAACAAAGACAACAGGAAATAATGAGAAGCAAACTAAAAGTCCATGATAATGAAACTAAACAAACAAATGAACGAACATCCCTGACACTTCGGGCATTGACGACGCATTGGCCCTCCTCTAAGAATGTGTCTTTGATCATTCAAACATAGTGACTGTCACTCACATGATTGAGAACCGGTTTGCCTCTGAGTCTGGGCTTTTGCCTGTTGGGCTGTTGGCAAGAAAAAATCAGGGCTAAAATCATGTTGTGTGTGGACAGCGTACGTAACACACAAAGTGCCTTGAAATGTCTCTCACTTCTTCCAATATGGATCATTGATTTTGATGACATATGCACAATGCACTTCAGCTTCTCATCAGATTTTCTGTCCAATCAAATGGTCTCTAGAATCTAAAACGTCCCGTCCCCTAAACTATAAATTATAAATTATAAACTATAAAGCTGCAGCTAAAATCGGTCACTTGTTCACACATTTACTATTATCTACATGATGAATGGAGTGTAACATATAGGGGATATAGGGAATAATTCAGACAGTATAAATATGCTTTCCATTGGTGCGAATGAAGTCTGGTTTCACATTAGAGAAACCAGAGACATGAATAGAACAAAGCGGATCAAAGCACGAGTCGGCGCATACCAGAAAATGTATCGGACCCATTTGAATTCTGCTCAGAATGACATTTTAAAGCGATATGGAGGAGATTCGGAGGAAACTGTGGCTTTACCGAGCTCAAGGGCTCTGGCCGAGCTGTGATATAAGCTAAATGCTATTGGCTGTTTTAAAAAGGGGAAGGAGCTGTTTGATATGTCCCGCCCTGTCTTCCTGTTTCAGTGGTAATTATGTCAACACATTTAATAATGCTGCGCGTTTCAAGGCACTTCAGCGGGCCTTTAAAAAGTCTTACTGTCACTGTATTAGAAAACAAAATATTGTATAGTGGCATCTGCAAACAAATAGTTCTAGAGTTTTTTTCTCACATCTTACTTTTCTGAG
Source organism: Rhinogobio ventralis (assembly GCA_039654625.1). Taxonomy (NCBI): domain Eukaryota; kingdom Metazoa; phylum Chordata; class Actinopteri; order Cypriniformes; family Gobionidae; genus Rhinogobio; species Rhinogobio ventralis. Next base: position 20,591,368 of record CM077198.1, read on the forward strand.
GCAATTACTTTTAACCAGCTGGTGTCTTTCAAAAAATAAATGTTATAAATGGCCGATATTAAAATTCTATACCATTCTGTCTAAATTAAATACTAATAATTAAAATTAGTTGTTTTAAATGCAGTGAATTTAGGAATCAAAACAATGTACAATATGAAAAACGGGTATTCATTTTTAATTCTGCTTTATTAAATTGTTAGTGTTGTAAAAGATTCACTTTCAATGAGCAGTACATGACAGAAAAGTAGTCTTAAATCCATCCATCCATCTATCCACCCACCGACATATCATGAATACCCAGTGTAAACATTTTTCAGATATATTTTAGTGTAGTTGGGCCCTCCATATGTATGTCTTTGGAACTGACAAGCTCTGATTTATGCCTACTATTGACAGATGGTTCTTTAACATTCATGATATTGTTGTGAATCATGAGTCTAATATATCTAAAAGTTACAAAGTTGCCAAACAGAGGTCATTGAAACATACATGAGTCATATAGCAGAGCAGAAGGTAGACCATACAAACAACATTGACAGTGAGTAATTAACAGGCGGACTAAAACTACACATATCAATTATAGATACTGCATACTGCAATATAACGGTAAGGATTATGATATCAATTAACAATACAGAACAGATAAAGGGGGATGATGTACTGGTAACCAGATGCATGATGGCAGATGGACTGCCCCTAGCTGATGTCACAATATTAACTAGCCATAATGGAATATAGATGTTATGGATAGTTTTTCCCCCTGCTGCTGCTTTCTAAAAAGCTGCACAGAACAAGGAAAGTTAAATGAGAGAAGATGTGAAGTGCCCAAAGCCATGTCCTAACGCAGATACACAGTAAGTTGGAGCTTGTTATCCAGAACTGCATTCACCCTTAGATGGAAACCAGACATCTCCTGCAACCCTATCCCAACAAGCCATCTTGCACAGACACACTCTCTCCACAAAAAAATAAATTAAAAAAAGAGAGATAATTGGACAGTTGCAATGGGGATGACAAAAGAAACATGTGAGACCAGTGCCAAACGATTCATCTGTGGCCAGACTTTCAAAGATGACTGCATCTGGAGCACACACACTCTGGAATAACACAGGGACTCTGAAGAAATAGATTCATTAACACAGTTTTACAGCATTAAGATTTAATGAGGAAAAATACAGCATATGAAAAAAGATTTGTCACGCCTCATTGGCAAAAAAATAATCTTGTTATGGAGGCTAAAGGTAGCTGGGCTTATGTGTCGATTGCTTTGTTAATTGTTTAAAGGGGGTGTTTATGTAGAGCAAATCCTCTGTGTCTACAAGGTAGGGAACCTAATTAAATGCTAGTTTAAGCACATGCTAGTCAAAATCAATCACTGACAACATATAAATAAATAATGGAGTGCTGAGTGCTGACCCTGACTCCTTGGTTACAAGTTATATTTAAAATTGTATAAAAAAAAAGAAACCGATACATTAGTAAGCTTACCCCCATGGTTACTGTTGCTATCCAAGACAATGCATTCACTACTATGGTACTGTGAACTCTTTAGTTACTACTACAATGACCAATTAATTAGTAACAATAACTTAAAGGTGGGTAAGCAATATTTCTAAGTCGTTGCTGAACATTGTTGTTATTTGAAATCAACCCAAACAAACACTAAGGCTGCACAATTAATCAAATTTCTAATCGTGATTACGATTACAGATGCATTCTGCGTGCTTAAGAGGTGTGTTTAGAGCATGTTACGTTGTGAGAGGAAAATCACGACTACTTCAGAGTAGGGACTAACCCAGCACAATAGGAACCATCAGTGACGAAAGTGTACGCTGACTGGTCGAATGCACGAGAAACACCAGCACCCGGCATTTTTAAAAAGCTATATACACAGCCTATATATTAACTCCATGAACTAACTAACATGGAAAACTGATAGATGGACCTATCAACCTTTATGCTAAGGAGAAAGTTCAACGCAACTTTGAGGGTAGCAAGCAAAACATGATTATGTATTTCTGCTCAGCTAGTGACTTTTTCATATATGTCTACTTTCTTTGTATAACAGGTCTACCTAATAACATATTAGAGAGGACTGTTAATTAGATCGTAAGCTAATCAAGATAGAGAATGTGAGCTATGTGTGCTCAGACTCTGGCATTCTCAGCCCTCAGCTCTGTCAAAATAAAATTCAAAACAACAAATGTCGTTTACGTCACTTCAGATTTCCTACTGGCGGTGCAACTGCAACCAGGAAAATTACCCTAGGGGAACATTTAGTTCTCGGGGGAACCACCCTGATTCCTAGTTCCTATAACTAAGTTCCTATAACTACCCGGTGCTTAATGTTTTGAATTATTGTACCATGCATATTTTTAGAAAAGAAACCAAACCAATGTATAGTTGACATTTGATGATTAATGCTACAAAAAAGCAATACAAGTTTTTCAGGAAGAGTGTTTTCAGCTTGTTTTTTATTTTTATATAAAAATATGGCATGCAAACAATGGTATAAAGCTATTCAAAACATCATTCAATGTAAATTGTGATAATCGTATTTAATGATGATGATCTGGTTAAATCACTACGAGGAGTTAATCACAGTGTAAAACATGCCATTTCCTGTTGCCAGTAGGTGGCGCTATGACTGTAACTGAATATTGGCATGCAGATGTCTTCAGGTCAGGACTCTAATAATACATGTGAAGTTTGGGGCAGATCAGACATTGTATGCCCTAGTTACAACAACTTCCTGTTTTATGGCAAAACATCAAACTTTGTGAGGCCGACATGGACACGCCCTTCAGGGAAAACTCAAGATCTTCACAATTTAACGTTGCAAAGGCCTTTAGATTAGACTGTGCAAATATGATGTTGATCTGATTAAAGTAGGAGTTTGTTAAAGTACAACGTCTGGAAATGGCAAAATTTGCAACAATTTTGCAAAGAATATTAAAAATATCTCACTTCCTGTTGGTACAATTTCAAGGGAATAATCGACAATTATGATTTTTTTCATAATCGTGCAGCCCTAAAACACACCCCTTTCTTCATTGCTCCGTTTCAAAAGCTTACTCTCCAATCCTAATGCTAAACAGTCTATAGCAGTCATTAGCCTGAACAACTCTCACTAGCTGACCTCCGTTACACACGCAACGCAAGAGTAGATGTCTATTTATCGTAACAGAAGCGCAAACACAGTAATGCTTCATGAAAAATAAAGTGAAGATGATGAACGAATGACAAAGAAGCACAAAAAAAATTACATACAGTACACAAGAATAAATAAAAGATTTCATTGTTAGTTGCTAACAACACAGCAGCTGTTACCCAAAACCAGTGTTACTCACGTATGGAGCGGAATCAAAGCAACCTCCGAGTCTGTTTTCAGGCCTTACCGCTTAGCTCTCTCCAGTGCTGGAAAGCTTTTCTAATATTAACACGGGTCCTAAAGCTCTTTCCTGATCAGAACCCTTCATTTTCTAGTGAAATTCTTATGAGCTTTTCTCTTTTGTAATGTCTCTCAGGCATCTCTCTTTCAACAGTCTTTCTTCAAATCTCCCTCTTGCTCGTTCTCTCTCATCCACCGTCATACGCCCCATAATGCTGATTGGCAACACATTTGTTGTTGTGTCTGGTTGTGTTGGTCCGACCAACTTTTCAAATATCGCTTACCCCACCTTTAACTAGGGTAAATGTAAGTGTCCTTATTGTTATATTTGTTCATCTGGGAATGGCGGCAACATACAGTTTAATCCACAGGATGAAATTATAAAGATTTACAGATTAGATTTTTTTTTTTTTGTGATTATAGTTTTTGAGTAAGTAACAGTATAGATATAACACAAAATATATGCATGCATAAACATACATAACCATAAACAGACAGTAATAACACTTCAGAGAAAATTACAAAAAAACAAGCGAACAGTGGCGGAGCCAGAGGGGTGTGCAGGGTGGCACTGGACACCCCTGACATCTAACTACTTCTTTAGTTTCACCACCTACTGCAAAAAAGCATTTATTTTTGTGTGCGGCGGCTTGGCACGTTGTTCATGTATTAACGTTGAATATTAACGATAGTTGCCAAACAGACGAATAAGAATAAAGGGGGTCACGCACAAGCGTAGATTTGTTCAAAATCCTACCGAGCCATTCAAATTGTTTTCCACAACACAATTTGTCTCAAAACGTTGTTAATGTATAATGACTTCACCCTAGGCTGGAAGAGTGTGTATAGGCATTTTTCAGTATTTTTCTTTCTATGTAAAGTCTGTGCTTATGGAAAGATATAGGCCAATATACACTCACCTAAAGGATTATTAGGTAACCTGTTCAATTTCTCATTAATGCAATTATCTAATCAACCAATCACATGGCAGTTGCTTCAATGCATTTAGGGGTGTGGTCCTGGTCAAGACAATCTCCTGAACTCCAAACTGAATGTCAGTATGGGAAAGAAAGGTGATTTAAGCAATTTTGAGCGTGGCATGGTTGTTGGTGCCAGACGGGCCGGTCTGAGTATTTCACAATCTGCTCAGTTACTGGGATTTTCACGCACAACCATTTCTAGAGTTTGTAGCGACTCGGCTGCATATAATAATAATAACTTAAATTAGCTCAATAGGGAATTATGATTATTAATGTTTAATTATTTATAACTAATCGCAACGGGTTATGATTAAATTATAAATCTCCAAATCACCCAAAAAGGGAAATACCTAACCTAGGTATTTATGCAATATATATACACTCACCTAAAGGATTATTAGGAACACCATACTAATACTGTGTTTGACCCCCTTTCGCCTTCAGAACTGCCTTAATTCTACGTGGCATTGATTCAACAAGGTGCTGAAAGCATTCTTTAGAAATGTTGGCCCATATTGATAGGATAGCATCTTGCAGTTGATGGAGATTTGTGGGATGCACATCCAGGGCACGAAGCTCCCGTTCCACCACATCCCAAAGATGCTCTATTGGGTTGAGATCTGGTGACTGTGGGGGCCATTTTAGTACAGTGAACTCATTGTCATGTTCAAGAAACCAATTTGAAATGATTTGAGCTTTGTGACATGGTGCATTATCCTGCTGGAAGTAGCCATCAGAGGATGGGTACATGGTGGTCATAAAGGGATGGACATGGTCAGAAACAATGCTCAGGTAGGCCGTGGCATTTAAACAATGCCCAATTGGCACTAAGGGGCCTAAAGTGTGCCAAGAAAACATCCCCCACACCATTACACCACCACCACCAGCCTGCACAGTGGTAACAAGGCATGATGGATCCATGTTCTCATTCTGTTTACGCCAAATTCTGACTCTACCATCTGAATGTTTAAACAGAAATCGAGACTCATCAGACCAGGCAACATTTTTCCAGTCTTCAACTGTCCAATTTTGGTGAGCTCGTGCAAATTGTAGCCTCTTTTTCCTATTTGTAGTGGAGATGAGTGGTACCCGGTGGGGTCTTCTGCTGTTGTAGCCCATCCGCCTCAAGGTTGTGCGTGTTGTGGCTTCACAAATGCTTTGCTGCATACCTCGGTTGTAACGAGTGGTTATTTCAGTCAAAGTTGCTCTTCTATCAGCTTGAATCAGTCGGCCCATTCTCCTCTGACCTCTAGCATCAACAAGGCATTTTCGCCCACAGGACTGCCGCATACTGGATGTTTTTCCCTTTTCACACCATTCTTTGTAAACTCTAGAAATGGTTGTGCGTGAAAATCCCAGTAACTGAGCAGATTGTGAAATACTCAGACCGGCCCGTCTGGCACCAACAATCATGCCACGCTCAAAATTGCTTAAATCACCTTTCTTTCCCATTCTGACATTCAGTTTGGAGTTCAGGAGATTGTCTTGACCAGGACCACACCTCTAAATGCATTGAAGCAACTGCCATGTGATTGGTTGATTAGATAATTGCATTAATGAGAAATTGAACAGGTGTTCCTAATAATCCTTTAGGTGAGTGTATATAGTTAACGACAATGGGTTGCAATAGAGAATATCGATATATATATACGAATATATATTAAATCATTACGGAATAACCTTTGAATTAAAATTAATAAAAAATTCATCTGATCCGTTCATTTAACGAACGAACAGTACTACAATATTTTATCAATTCTCACAAAGTTTTATTCTTTCTTATCAAATCTTTGGGAAGATTATCCTTCTCATCACGAAGAATAAACTTTCCGAACTATTAGGATATTAATTAAAGTATTCAAAGATACTTGAGAGCTCGTAGCTAGATCGGAACATTAAAGTGACCATGCTCTGTGAGCGGCAACAATGACAATCGAACGTGGATACAATGGTTTTAATAATTGATACTACGAATACATACGACTAAAACAAAGACTACATGTATATACAGAACAACGAATAGTAACGAAAGAGAATGAGAAGAAGAGAATGAAAGAGAGGAAGGAAAGGTTCAGGAATGGCAATTTCACAAACATAACCACCGAGAGCCAGCAACGAATAATATCACCTTAAACAGGGGTACACATCTTAAAACGCATCTAAATTTCGATGGAATTTATACTTGCATGGGTTGTTTTGTGCTGAGTATAAGAATGCGTGTGAGTCTTCTCAGATAGTTCCTTGAGCTGGAGCGTGTTCTCTTTTGGTCCTTCCGGAGCGTTCTCGATCCGCAGGAAGTTTGAAGATGGTTGGAGCGAATGCCGAAAAGGGGAGGAAAAGAAGATGAGATGGAGCGCGCTGGGATGGCGCGCGTTGCCTATCCGCCTGGCTACGGAGCGCGCCGACTTCAAAGGAACCAACCCACGTGACTGAGCCACCAAGCCAGGGCCGAAGCCGCCTGGCCAGGGGACGAGCCGAGATGATAAGAGGGTTGTTTATCGACTGCACCGACTGAGCAAAGATATGCTGGTGTTACTGTCCTTTAAAGAAACATTAACATCCACCCATCTTTTCTGAAATGACCAATCAGATGTGGGAGTTTTAGGCGGGAGAACACTTTGTTTGTCTCATTTGCCTAATTTATGATGGTGTCATACTTGGTACATTTCTACTCAAAAGGGGGGGTAACATAATGTGATGCATTTCATAATCATCTACTGTGCACCGTTGGTTAAGAGAAAGAGAGAGGAATATTTAGATATCAAACACAGTATGACTGGGAGATATTAGAGCAGAGATACATTCTTACACATGAATACAAGCATCTTAAATGACTTTACATTGTTCGTACATCATGACTATGTTGGCAATGACATAGGGAGCATGCGTACACACAGGAATCATCATATACATTCTGGAATAGTTTAATTAAAGTTACATAAAGAAAATGTTTGTGTCTGTGTATTGGAAGGAGCCTGTGTGTCTAGGCCCCCCCTATCTTTTTGAGTGAGGGGGGGGGGGGGATAGGGGGAGAGATTGCGTCCTGATTGAAGTTCTCACAGGATTCTAATGGTGCTGTCTGTTCTACCTCAGCCAAGTCACAAAACTGTCCACGATGCCATCTTCCTCAGACTCCTCGGTACCGGAACCTAATTTATATACGGCTAAAAGGCTTTCTGACGTTTATAGTGGAATCGACTCATCTTTGATTCTGTCCAGAGAGACTCCAGACGCTACAAGTTTACAAAGAATGGTGTGAAAAGGGAAAAACATCCAGTATGCGGCAGTCCTGTGGGCGAAAATGCCTTGTTGATGCTAGAGGTCAGAGGAGAATGGGCCGACTGATTCAAGCTGATAGAAGAGCAATTTTGACTGAAATAACCACTCGTTACAACCGAGGTATGCAGCAAAGCATTTGAAGACTGGAAAAATGTTGCCTGGTCTGATGAGTCTCGATTTCTGTTGAGACATTCAGATGGTAGAGTCAGAATTTGGCGTAAACAGAACATGGATCCATCATGCCTTGTTACCACTGTGCAGGCTGGTGGTGGTGGTGTAATGGTGTGGGGGATGTTTTCTTGGCACACTTTAGGCCCCTTAGTGCCAATTGGGCATCGTTTAAATGCCACGGCCTACCTGAGCATTGTTTCTGACCATGTCCATCCCTTTAAGACCACCATGTACCCATCCTCTGATGGCTACTTCCAGCAGGATAATGCACCATGTCACAAAGCTCGAATCATTTCAAATTGGTTTCTTGAACATGACAATGAGTTCACTGTACTAAAATGGCCCCCACAGTCACCAGATCTCAACCCAATAGAGCATCTTTGGGATGTGGTGGAACGGGAGCTTCGTGCCCTAGATGTGCATCCCACAAATCTCCATCAACTGCAAGATGCTATCCTATCAATATGGGCCAACATTTCTAAAGAATGCTTTCAGCACCTTGTTGAATCAATGCCACGTAGAATTAAGGCAGTTCTGAAGGCGAAAGGGGGTCAAACACAGTATTAGTATGGTGTTCCTAATAATCCTTTAGGTGAGTGTAGATTGCCCTTTCTGTTTCCATGTGTGCAGTTCTTACAGCAAAACACATCAACGCCACTTTTTTCATTCTTGAAGAGAAGTTTGTGCCTGTATGTTTATTGGATTCACTGTTTTGCATTGCCGCCTTGAACATGAGAATGCGATGCATCTGGTGTGCACCATATGGTGCTTCATCCATAGAGTGTTTACTATATATGATAGTAAACACAGTCGGCTATGTCTTAACCGAATGTAAGACAGTAATCGGATGTGTGTCAGTATTGGATTCAATATTGTGCATTTGCTCTTAAAGTGACCGCAGCCTATAGTCTACTCCCTGCCATCTGTCATTAAAGTTAATCAAAGAACAAAAGAAAAAAAAAATCCCCCACTGATCTTGACTGAATAACTTTTGTAGCTAGTTTTAACATGCATTAATTTATATTTAATATATCAAATATTATGCAATGTTATTTATTTTGATTATTCAATTTCTGTACCTGAATTAGCCTACTGTTAGACCTGAAACTTCAAGAACTTCATTCTTAGCACTGTTCTTACTTTATTGCTGACTGTTCAATTGTATTCAATCATGTTATACATTTATTTTATTAGGCTTGTAGTTTTTGCTGTGGGATATCAGTTGGAATTGAGAATTTTCCCAGGTATCTACAATTTTGGTTGCTTATTTATTAGAATACAATGTTACATCGGTCAAACAAATGAAAACAATAAGTATTACACATACTTTCACAGTCTATGGACCCCCTAAAGAAGACTAGGCCACCCCCTGGCCACCCCACATATAAAAGTCTATTTCCACCACTGCAAGCAAACAAACCATGGCAAAAAACAAACAAACAAACAAGTGAACAGATTTAGACGTAAACATATTTTCTGTAACAATTTTTTATTATATTTTTGGATAATTTCTTTATATATTGTGTGATGGATGGCCTTCATTTATACATTGGTTTCACTGTTAAATTGGTAGCTTACAAAGACAGAAATAAACAATCAATCACACAAATAAACTTTCACTAGCACGGAGGATATGTTTTTGTCATGCACCTGTCAAATATGAAAGTAATCGCACATCTGCTACATTTAGTTTTTTTTTGTGAAGGACAGTCAAGCGCAGAAATGAATTGCACACAAGCTCTCTAGCACTCATCACCCATTCACCTCTTAAAATAGCGTAGCGTGTCTCTTCACCCCTGCTGCACCAAGCTCCTCAACATAATGCAATCACTGTGCAGGAAAACTCAAATCACAAGAGCCAGTTTTGTTTGGTTTCACAAACACTTAACCCATGACCACTTATATTGCTTGCTATAACAGTTGCTGAATTATTGTGTTACTCAGATACAAAACAATGTCCACACATGGGAGTCGTCCGATTAACAAACAAATGAATCTTATGAAACCGTTTCATAAAATGAAAGAGTTGGTCAAAAAGACCAAAACCAGAGAATCAGAGAATTCTGACAGAAAATCATTCAGAGCCATAACTGAGTGGCTAGACATGTTTGATTCAAAACAAACCAAAAAACAAGATTTACTTGAATAATTAAAGATTTACGATTTAAAAATAAATGAATAAATAAAAATTAATAATGGTATTCTAAAAAACATTTACCCTTTTTAAATAAATATTAGTACCAATAGTAAGGCTGATATGACTAAGAAAAACTTAGTATGGGTGACTTTTTCATTCATTCCTCTACAAAACACGGCTTTGTGATTATACTTATAATATAGTCTATTAATTACTAGCCGAAATAAAGTGAAATATTATAGTCTAATATGTTAAATTCTGTATAGTGAATTTCTCATAAAATTATCATAGCCTATACAATCAAAGCATTATTGGCATGACTGTCAAGCATTTACAGTACTTACAAAACATAAATAGGCCTGCTAGATAATATAGAATGTTAATTGGGTAAAAAGATACATGAGATGAATCGGAAAATAAAATGAATACATACAAAGGCCTCACTTTATATTAGGTAGCCTTAACTACTATGTACTTACATCAAAAAATAAGTACAATGTACTTATTCTGTTCATATTGTATTGCAAAACACTTTTGCTGATATTAAGGTGGGATACGGGTAAAGTTAGGGACAGGTGTGGTGGTATGGGTAAGTTTATGGGTAGGGTTAGATTTAAGGGAAGTGTCAACAGTGTAAATATAAATTTAACTTCAGAAATGAATTACAGATGTAAAAATGTAAGTACAATGTAAAAACATGTATGTACACAATAAGTGCATTGTATCAAATTATTAATTTAAATGTTAGTACATAGTAGTTAAGGCAACCTAATATAAAGTGGGTCCCATACGGATATTAAAATAAGATACATATCAGTGAACAGACTTTGGGATTAGATGAATAAAAATGGTCCAAAATGGAATACAAGAATAAAAATGGTTAAATTGACTTAAAAACTTAAACTTAAACTACAGTTGGAAAGAAATGGCTAAACACCTATACATGAAAGTCCATGATAAAGTCCTTCAGGTATGCAGAATGAGCCCTTGTTTGAACCAGTCAACCCTCCGATGACTCCGACTGCAGTGCATCTTGGCCATCCTGATAAACGTCAAGCAATGGCTGAAGAGGTTGAGGCCCCAATGCTGGCAGTGATGGTTGTGGGACCTCCCTGACAGGGGAACCTTAAAGCGCCTGGCCTGGTCATGTCTATACTGACCCCATTGGAGGGGACAGAAGAGGCGTGCTCTGTGCTGCTTCCCCACTAGGCTCCCTCGCCTGTAGGCACCTGGTTAAGTTGAGAGGAGCTGGCACTTTCCATAGTCTACTAGCATGCCAGCGAGAGCCATCGCTCAAGAATGTGGCAGACTGTAACTGACGATCCACCTGGAGGGGATTAGACCAAAACAAGCCATTTTGCTGCTACGGTGGGGTCTACGGATCTGAACCCAGTCCAGCACTGTTGTCTTATTCTGCTTGACCTTGTGCCTTTTTTGAAGCTATCCTTCATTTGCCTCTGGTTTGAAGTCATAGTATCTGCTGCTGCTGCTCCTTCTGATAAGTTTTGTGCTCTGAGTCTGTCCAATGACAATTCCATCTCCAGGGCCAAAAGCAGCAAAGCAGTAAATGATGAGGAACTCCATGGCCAGATTGCTTTGAAACAATCTGTGTTGTAAAAAGCACTATATAAATGAAGGTGACTTGACTTGAGAGGCCTGGGTGATGGTGTTCTGGCTTGGTTGAAGTTAGGTTGAGTGCTGTTTGGAATGTGTGCCCCTGGACCAGATGTTCATGATTGCCATTCTTAAGGCTTTGATTAAACCTTTCGACCCCCCCGTTTGCTTGGGTATGGTAGAGTGCGGCCCAGATATGCTTAATTCCATTATTGTAGAAGAAAGTGGAGAAGTCTGCAGAGGTGAACTGTGGTCCATTGTCAGTAGTGATGGTATGGGGCATGCCCTAGCAAGCAAACAGGCTGTCCAGTATCTGTGTGATGGTCTGTGATGTGACCGCCCCGGCTGGTACGACCATCAGAAAGCGTTAATAATGAGGAACTCTATGGCCATGAATTTCCTTGCAAATGTCTAGTTGAAGGTGCTCCCAGGGGCTAGATTGCCGTGGAACAGGCTGCAGAGGGGTTGGAGCTGGTAGTCCAGTCTTCACACTGAGGATGCATGGTTCACTGACCATGACATTGAAGGGCTGGTCAGGGACTATGCCTGGCCACCCGAGTGTATATACTGTATGTGTGGTGCATTGTCAGTGTGGGGTCACACTTGGACTCCCTCTGCAGCTCATCCAGGGAGACAGACGCTTGGAGAGGTGTGTGGAGCATCTGAATGAGTTCTGGCTCCATGTCATCACTTCCTGGTGAGGCTGTCAATGGATCAAGATAGAAGATCAGCAATCATGTTCTCTCTCTCCTGAGTAAATTTAAGTTGGTAATCATACTGCCTTAGGCGCTCACCCCAACTGTGCAGAAGCAGGGATTTATGATATAAGCTGGAGGCTGACAAGAGAGTGGTCAGAGAGTGGTGTGGACGATGAAACTCTGACCGAAGAGGAAGATGTGCCATCTTTCAGGTGCCCAGACACATGTGAGGGCCTCGAGTTCACCCACAGAGTAGCGGGGGGCAGAGCACTGGCAAATGCTACTAGTCTTACCACCCCATCCTGCTCCTGTGACAGCACCACTTCCAGTGCCTGTGAAGAGATTCTGGTCCAGGACAGGTGGTGTACAGACTGCCTGTCAAGTCAAGTTCCATGGCTCCTCTTTCTTTAGTAACTGACAAAGGGGTGCTGTGGTTCTGAGTACGGAATACAGAGGCAGGAAACAAAGGTAGTAGGCTGTCATGCCCAGAAACTAGGCAACCTGGGAAGCAGAGGTGGGCTCTGGGATTTTGTAAATCACCTCGATATTTGACTGAAAAGGGCAGAAGCCCCTAGATGTGAGACAGAACCCCACAAAATCTATGGCTGAGGCTGCAAACGTTCTCTCCAGTCAACATAAGGCTATGTGCCATAAGAGCACTGGCCACCCTACTGAGGCAGTTATTATGCGTCTGGACATCTGATGCATGAACTACTATGTCCTCCAGGAAGACTGCAACTCCAGGAATACCAGCCAAGATGGTGGCCATCACCTTTTAAAAGCAGTTGGGGCGGAGTTTAAGCCACATGGAATGCGAGTGTGACAAAATACCCCAGCATTTGTGACAAACGCTGTGAAGTCTCTGTTAGAAGTGTGGAGTGGCACTTGCAGGTAACCTTGGCGCAGATCCAGCTTTGTAAAGTCCGTCGAACCATAGAAGTGAGTGGCGAGTTAGAATACAACACAAACCACACACGAAAACCCGCAACACACAATAGACACTTGTTTGTCAGATTGTCTCTCTCACATGTTCAGCATTGTCATGGCCATGACAAAACTAACGCCACATTCACGCAGCAGCAGAATATAGATGTCAGTCCTGCATTTGAGTTCTTAATGCGGTTACGTTCACACACAGTTCAGTTATTTATGGGAGTGACAACCGCATTCTATAACCAAACTCACACCCATAAATTTTTAGGGCTCACAACCGCATTCTTGGAAAACCCGCACTGTGTAAAAGGTACTGGACTGGACAACTGGTTTTCTTTCTCGCACTGAGAAAGCCATTCTGCCTGCACAAACATCTGTCAATCATGTGTGGTTTTGCTTTCAGTAACTTTGACTGTTGTATCAAAACTGATAAGACTTTTCAGTTTTATGGATGTTGCCATCTTTATTTTTTTATATATATTTATTTATTCCAATGACAAAAGCTGTTATTTGTACAGAGACTGAATTTTTACATTGTTAAACCCTCCCCACCCACCCCTGAACAAACTGCCTTAGATAATAATTAACCAGTAATAATACAAAGGAAAAATAAAAATAAATAAAATGAAAATATAATAATAATAATAATAAATAGATAAATGGATACCATAATCAAAAGGTGTAACAGTGGTACAACAACAAGCAACAAAAACCATTCATATTTGCATATGTATAGGTACCAAGCATCAAACACCACTAAACCACCATATAGAGAGGTTGTGAAAAAGAGAAAGTTACAGTATCAATTTACATATCGTCACTTCCCAGGAAGTACATTTATGGCTGAGGATGTTGCCATCTTGGATATTGCTTTCATCACTATCGCTTTGGTTACTGGTAAAAGAATATGTCCTGTTGCACATTCATTTGAGACATTCGAGACTGTTTGAACCGGACATTTTGAGACCTGCAAATAAATGCGGTTGTCAATCCCACAACTGGACAGGGTGAACATATCCATATTAACTAATGGGAACGTGATAATATGTTGTATATTATCACGTTCGCATGAGTTATGTCATGGCCATGAAAAAGCTAAGTGAACGGAACAAGTCCCCCAGTCACCGTAATTCTCTTCGCAAAGCCAGTAAAACACATTCTGCTCATTGATCCATGACTCTCAACATTGCTTAACAGAAAAACAGAAAAACAATAAATATTTATTTATTAGTTTTAAGCTTGTGATGAGCTAATGTCACTTAACCTACGTCTTTCGCTCAGACTCACTCATATGTATGAGAAAATGTGTAGGGTGTTAAAAAAAAAACAAGCTTTTTTTGAAAAGATAAAAAAAAAAAAATCTAAATGAGCATATGACATAAAAGGGTCATAGGGAGACTTGGCCTGGCTCCTTTCTTATGGCCTCCTTGTGAAGTGACACACAAGGATCTTTCATCTCACACTACCTAATTATATTTCCCTTTTTTGCAATCACGTCTTGTTTGACAACAATACACCCTCACTAATTTGTCTCTTGTTCTCAGAATATCAATCTAATGCAAGCAGGACATGCAAAAAAAAAAGCTTGTACATGAAGTAAATAAAGATATAGGCTTAATTAGCGTTGATTTTCATATGTAAATGTTTCATATGTTTATTTTGGATATCATTAGACTGCATCTGCTTCTTTTTTTACTTAAAATTGGCAGGATGTCTCTGCAAACCCCCCCCCCAAAAAAAAAAAAAACACACACACACAAGCTGCCACTAACATTAATCTCATATTTACCCTGCAATTATAGAGTTTTATTCAAGTTAACTAATCAGGAAGCATGGAGCAAATGTTCTGTTAAATTTCTTCGCTTCTGTGTGAAAAAAAATAACTATTCTGAAGCATTCAATATCGTCATTATGGCTGTTGTCCCAGAAAGCCCCTCTCTGCATTGGGGCTGAACCCCTGTGCAGCTCAGTTATTCTGATCAATTCGTTTAATTTACTCTACACTTCGATCCCCACCAGCAGTCATTTCAGCTGTTGTATGGCTCATCCAGGGAAGATAATTATTATCGGATTGTTACAAGAGTGAGATTTAAACTCAGCTTGCAACCGCTGGAATCTTGTCAAATGGTGGAATGGTAGACAGGAGCAATGCTGCCTATATAGACTTAACTTAAAATGCTTTGCGAACTTTACAAATTTTTTGTACTTATAGAGTGACCAACATTTCTATTGATTTAAAGACCCATTTTGAAAAGTCTTTTTTCACTTGTTTTTTTGTACTGTAAATTCACAGAATATTTAAGCTGCTGTTTGATCAGAGAAAATGTGTAGCTAAAATTAGCTAACTTAAGTCAGTATCAACGGTTTTCAAAATAACAACTTTTGCAACAAGATAATTTTTCCAATGAGCCATTCAGATGATTCATTAAAAATTAATTGGTTAAAAAAAGTCCCAGTACAGCACTTTGCCTTTTTCTCTGAAGCAATATTCAAATTATAATATTTATTACAATAATTCTACAAATGTATTACTAAACAGCTCATGATTGTCACGTTTATGTTCTGTCAGTTTCATTATCAGGGACTTTTAGTTTGTTATTTTCAGTCACATGTGTTCCTTTGGTCAGTTTCCTGCCACTCTATATGTTGTCATGGTTATTCAATGAGCTCAGATGTTTGTCTCATCAACACTGTGTATTTAAGTTCCTCATTGTGCTCACTTCAGTGTCCGGTATTGTTTGTTATGTTGTATGCTGGCTTTGTATCATTCTAATAAACCCTGTATAATCATCTTCTTCTTCTTCTTCTTCTTCAAATTCTTCTTCTTCTTCTTCTTCTTCTTCTTCAAATTCTTCTTCTTCTTCAAATTCTTCTTCTTCTTCTTCGAATTCTTCTTCTTCAAATTCTTCTTCGAATTCCTCTTCGAATTCCTCTTCTTCTTCTTCTTCTTCGAATTCTTCTTCTTCAAATTCTTCTTCGAATTCCTCTTCGAATTCCTCTTCTTCTTCGAATTCTTCTTCAAATTCTTCTTCTTCTTCGAATTCTTCTTCAAATTATTCTTCTTCAAATTCTTTGAACCTTAGCGTTACACTGATGGTAAAAATAGGGTTAAACTTTTTAAAAATATTTTTGAAAGAAGACTTCATCAAGGCTGCATTTGTTTGATCAAAAATACAGTAAAAAAATTGTGAAATATAATTACATTTTAAAATAAATAGTTTTTATTTTCATATATTTTCGAATGTTTAGCAACCCCAGTCTTCAGTGTCATGTGATCAATAATAACTCTAATATGCTGCTTTATAAAGACTCTTTAAAACTTTAAAAGTTCAAAAGAACAGCATTTATTTGAAATAGAACTTCCTGAACCAAAACTTGAGCGGTAGTGTATATTGCTTTGACTACAAAAAAAAAAAAACAATAATATAAATGTAAAAAGATGGTTGCATTGATTGTCAGGTTAAAAAACCCTCAAACTATTTCAAGTACCCTCCTCTGAACACAAAGTTTGCATTTATTTAATGTGGGTGGCTTCCCTGTTGTGTTAAATGTTTACTCAGTATCTTTGTTTTTTTAAAATATATATTTTTTATTCTCTAACCATGAACACAGGGCTTGCTGGTGGAGCTGATAGTGGTGGGAGGCAGCAAGTGGCTGACATCTGTTTCATTCAGATTGTGGGACTCTCAAGAGTGCGCTTTTAAAAAATTCATTCATAGACAATAGAGCTCAAATGCATTTTAATGGCTAATTAATGCCCGAAAACAAACAGACACAAAAACAGTGCAACAGTGAGGGCTCCTCTCTCTCAGGGCACTCTGGGTATTTTAACATCATTTATTTAATTCTGAATGTATGTACTGAAAGTTTTTTTCTTCATGGAAATCAAAGTGTCTATTTATCTGCCTAGTTCATTGATCAAACATGATTCAAACCTGAACTTGTGGGAGCTATGATGAGAGCTGATGGATAGATCTTAGTACATCAAATAGAAGAATGTGCAAGATGATAGAAAACATTGAAATATAGAAATCCTACCCATCAGATGGACACATGAGATGTGCTCTACAGATTTTGAGTCATAAAAGACAGAAATAAACAGAGACAGATACTCTATTTGTTTGCAATAACCAATGTTACCAATGTAGCTCTGTGCAAGTACTGTTTCAATAACCAGTGACCTACTTCCTTTAATTGCCTACTCTCAAACAAAGGGTCGAGGGACATCCAGTATTATACTTCACGTCGGCTGTGTGCTTCTTCACAAGGCGTTGTTTTTTTCCCTATTTGTGTGCTGCTATGTATTTCCTGTACAAGTCAGCCAGTTTCTAATTTTCCGTGTGTTATTCATTTGCAATTGCTTTGCAACTGAATTCTCTTCGACTGAGTGACTTGACAGTCACTGCAAATCACATCTGTACTCTTCCAGTGTGGTTTTAAAGGGAAAGTTGATCCCAGAATATTTTTTAACAGTTTTTGTATACATAGAGTGAAAGTCTGTGGTTTAAAAATAACATTTGACAACCCAGACATTTTTCAAAATTTATTTTGTGTTTTACAGAAAAAATAAAGTCATATTGTCACCATTATGTTCTTTTAGTTTCATTATCATGGACTTTTAGTTTGTTTTGATGTTCATCATGTGTTCCTTTGTTCAGTTTTCCAGCTCCTCATTATTAGTTCATGTGTGTCAGCTGTGTTCACTTAATTATCCTCCTTTGTTTTTGCTTTATAAGTTGGTCCCTCAAAATCATTCTCTGTCCGATCACCATTACGTTATGTTGTGCTGTGCGGTTGCCTTTCTGCCTGTTTTGAATTATGTGAGATTAAACTACGTTTTGAACTTGATTCATCTGTCTCTGCCTGCCTGCAAGCAAACTGTGACAAATATGGGTTTAAAACAACATGACAGAATATTTATTGTTTGATAAATTTAAAATTGCACTTCAGCATCCCAAAGTGGCATTAACAACTTCAACAGAGTTCGCTAAATCAAGTCACCTTCATTTATATTGCTTTTTACAATATAGTTTTTCAAAGCAGCTTTACAGTGATAATAAGAAATTAATGGAAGAGAGATTGTTTTGGCTGTACATCAGCTCTAGAAAAAAGTTATTGTCCAGCTAAAGAAAGTTTTTGATTGACTCATTTCCGTTGTAAAAAATCATTAGTTATTTACTTTTGGGCCACTTACACGACACCATTTTCAACCAAAACTGTCAATGCGTTCCAGTCGCTCAGCCGCACGGCAACAGCACTGGCGGCTAGAGAGCGCAAACCTTGAAACAGGTTTTGAAACGATACCGTTATCATCTTCGTGTAAACTTCAAAATGGTGACGGCATGCACGTAAGTATTACGTGTTTAGTCTATAGGCAAGCGTGTTTGAATACGTATGTGCATGGGCGTGTAGATTTTCTTTATAAAATGACCGCCAAATTACTTGTCTGGCATGCATAATACAGCATTTTTAGTCGTTTCCGATAATTTTCTGATAATGTTTTCATCTGTAACTAATGCAATGATTTCTAAGACAAGATACAAACATGGCATAATAGGTTAAAAACTGTTCTGATCTTTCTTTGGTCTGTGTCAATTTCTCCACCCTACAAGACTGACTGATGTTGACATATTATGTTTTCCCAGCGAGTAAAGCAAGAATTGAATTGATCTGACCTGATGCTGAATATGATGCAATGCAACCTCGGCTTACTAATGTGCAAGACTTTACAAATTCACGCATTTTATTTCTGGATTGCAAATTAGCCAAAAAAGCTGTTATAATTTGTTCTGTGTCCAGATGTCCAAATTCAAATACACAAGCAGCAGCACCACAGGCAGTATAGTATAATGCATACAGAGCTTGCTGAATGTGGCAAACCGTTGCCAGGCACATGCATCAGGCTGGTGGTGGTGCAATAGTGTGGGGGATAGTTTCTTGGCACACTTTGGGCGCGCCATGTCACAAAGCTCAAATCATCTCAAACAGGTTTCTTGAACATGATAATGAGTTCACTATACTCAAATGGGCTCCACAGTCCCCAGATCTCAATCCAATAGAGTAATGATTCCAGCACCATGTTCAATGTGTGACACAAAGTATTAAGGCAGCTCTGAAGACAAAAGGGGGTCTTGGTACTAGCAAGATGTAGGCCTACCTAATAAAGTGCCTGCTGAGTGTAGATCAGGGGTGTCCAAAGTCAGTCCTGGAGGGCCACTGTCCTGCAGAGTTTATCTCCAACTTGCCTCATCACACCTGTCTGAAAGTTTCCAGTATGCCTAATAAGACCTTGATTAGCTGGTACAAGTTTGTTTAATTGGGGTTAGTGCTAAACTCTGCAGTACAGTGGCCCTCCAGGAGCAGGATCAGACATTTCATCTACCCTAACCCTGCCTACATGCATGGCTAGCCTAAACCTGCTAGCTTAGCATTTAAAGACTATATGCAAGTTGCTAACTAAGGCCCTGTATAGCCATGGTATTAAGATCCCCCTGGTAATTAAAAAATGGTGATTATCCACTTTCAAGCACTTCTGTCTTGATTTCTGTGAGGGGACGGTCTATGGACCACTTTGGAAGGAAGGATTAATTAGGAAAAACAGATGGAAAGAGAGAAAGATGTATAGTGCTGACACTATGCTATAACCTCCTTCTTGCCAAGTGGATCTTGCACAGATTTAAAATGCCAAACTACACAAATAGCCCTGCAAAAATATCTTGCTCATGCAAAGAACTGTCAAGATGTCGAATGTTACATTGTTTCAGTCACAGCTAAAATACAATACAATTATGATTACAGTTTTGAATGGTTAAGTTTTACTATACTTTAAAATATAAATAATAATGGTCAACGGTTTATAATTTGTTTTGGTAATGGGAATGTGTGTAAGAGATTTTTTTAAAAACCTAAATAAGCTTTTCGCTATCCCTTCAGAACCAAACAAAATTATGCAAATCTTTACTTTTTTTTTCTCTTTTTTTTCACTCCGCAGATTAAGGCCTGCAGAGATGCCATCTGTCTGAACATGAGTTTCGTTTGAACAAATCAGTCTGGGAAAAGACAGTTTAGCTGATATAGTATCAAAAGTATGAAATGCTAAAACATTGAGCTACAACTTGATTGCTACTGCAGTTCTCTATCTGTTTTACAGAAACATAATTCCAGTTCCATCATTAAAATAAAATCAATTTAATCAAGAAGGGGGCACAAACTATCACCTTTATATGTAAATATAGTTTAAAATGAATGTGGGGTTCAAAGTAGTTTCCCTTATACACATTCATTTTACACTTCTGGTGGACAGCATACTGCACACTTTGTTAGTTATCCAACCTAGAAAGAAGGGAAGCGAACAAATTGTTGTAACATGACAGGAAACAGGAAACAGAATTGATTAGTTCATGTCTCGAGTCTTTGGGTTCGAGTCATTCATTCAAGTCACAGCCCCATAGGAAAGGCTATGCAGTCTGTACCGGAAAGATAAATGATTAGTTCACCTCTCGAGTCTTCGGGTCTGACTCTTCTGAGTCGTTCGTTCTTTTGTAACGTGCAAGACAGCTGTATTGGATACATAATTAGTTAATAATTCCCAAACTTTATTACAAACAAGCTCGTAGTCATTTTTTAAACTCTTAGTTACATGATGTGTTTCTGGTCTCAAATTGTAGCTTTTTTATTTCTTACACTTTATAATATTTTGAATTTCTGTCATGATGATCCTTTCCATAACATTGAATGTGGTAATAAAGAGTTGGTAGTGCTTTAAACTTTATCTGTATGATGGGGGAAATCACTTTGATAAAGCAATGATACCTACAAAAACAACATACAGTTACATGACAAAGATCGAATTACTTAAACCCAAGACTCGAGAGATGAACTAATAAATTCTGTATCCAGTACAACAGACTGCATTGCTCAGTTTATGGGGGTCACGTGATGAATGAACGACTCGAACCCGAGACTCGAGACGTGAACTAATCAATTCTGTATCCGGTACTATAGACTGCATAGCTCAGTTTATGGGGATGTCACGGGATGAACGAACGACTCAAATAGGGAGGTGAGGTAAACTGACTGCATAGCCTGAATGAAGACCCAAATAAGCAATGAATTAATCGTTTCTGTTTCTCATAATTTGGCCTTGTCCTTCCATTGCATTTTTTTCTTATTCTAAATGTAATCAATGTCGCATAAGTTGATGTGTTGGAGAATTTGGCTATTAACATGTAACATTTTAATTATATTCTGCTGAAATGAACTCAGTGAATCGGAAAAAGATTCATTCATTTTGATGAACATGATTCAAAGATCTAATAAAGTGGCTGCTGAGTGTAGATCAGGGGTGTCCAAAGTCAGGCCTGGAGAGCCACTGTCCTGCAGAGTTTATCTCCAACTTGCCTCATCACACCTGTCTGAAAGTTTCCAGTATGCCTAATAAGACCTTGATTAGCTGGTACAAGTTTGTTTAATTGTGGTTAGAGCTAAACTCTGCAGTACAGTGGCCCTCCAGGAGCAGGATCAGACATTTCATCTACCCTAACCCTGCCTACATGCATGGCTAGCCGAAACCTGCTAGCTTAGCATTTAAAGACTTTGCAAGTTGCTAACTAAGGGCCTGTATAGACCTGGTATTAAGATCCACCTGGTGATTAAAACACCTGGTGTTTTAATCCGTCTCTTTTATCAACTTTCAAGCACTTCTGTCTTGATTTCTTTGAGGTGAGGGTCTATGGGCGGGTAAATATATAGACCCTTTCAGATCTTTTAATCTAATGGACAAAATGAGCTCATGCAATTTATGTATGAACACGACAGAGAAAACAGAAAAACATACAGAGAGCAGTAGCTTTAGTTTCTGCTCTAACAGCAGCAAGACCCCGCCAAACACATGTTAGAAATCAGGAATGGTGAGAGAGCATTGTGCTTGGTAAGTTTTTTTTTTCATCTTCAAACCAAACTCGGGTCTCCAGCCAATTAATTCCAGTATGAAATTCTACGTATGCTATGGTTAAATGAATGAGATTAAATTAAATGATTGTCTCACAACAATATTCATAAATCTTTGCACAGTATTAATATGACAACTACAAGTGTTGTCATACCAGAAACTTGTGTTAATATTTGTTTAACTAACAGCTAGCTCAGCATTAGTTTGTGCCCTGCTGTCTTCTGATGTAAAGTAGGGCTGGTCACTTTCACAAATAACATTTTGGTTTCCAACAATTATGAAAACAAGATGAGTGAAAAATTTTCTGTTTCTGTTTCGTAAAAGTATGTTTCTACATATAGCTGAACCCCAGTAGATACTGATGGTGATTTATAAAATTGACTCGACTTTTGAGGGAGAAACAATCTGTAAGAACTGTTAAAATACACATCTGCAAAAGCAAAATGAGTTCTCACATTGACAGTCCAGAACATTGACAATCCTGACAGCACAGGAAACAGAGAGTGATGCTGTCAGGATTCATATGACCCGTTTTTCACACCAGACAACATTTGATGGAAATTTCATTTCAACTTTTTAATTGAATCGTCTGATGAATGGTCTTGTGTTTATTTGGCAAAATATCCTCCAGACCTATTTGTCTCTCTCATATGCTCTCTCTCTCTCTCTCTCTCTCTCTCTCACTCACACACACACACACACACACACACACACACACACTTTTAGGTTTGTAGGGTTGGTTGCTGTAGGGCTGTGGGGCAATGGTGGTGTAATGGTTGCTAATAAACAGGCTGTGGGCGTTGTGTCGGCTAAGGCTAATGATATCCATTAGCGAAGAAGCACGACATGCCCATGAAGCACTGTGACTAGTTCCCTCAGCTCTCATTGCAGCTGCACCTAATCAGGCAGTCTGCTTGCTTCTTGCCCTTAACTACCCACAGGCAAGCCAACGCTGGCTCTCGCTGTCCCATTACCCGTGCTGGTCTGTGCTCTGAAAAACACAGAGTCTTGTAATTACAGAAGCTTCCATCAACATTGGTAAGTTTCATCACTGGTATAAACCAAGACTGGCAACACCAACAAAAGGAAGTTTAAAGAGAGATAAGCTCTTGATCCCACTAAACGTACCTTCAGTGTTCAACTTAAAATGAGGTGAAAGCAACATTCAAATAAATGTGTTAGTAAATAAAACTCAGACAGCCCAAGTATTAGCATGTCTCAAATGTGTTTGTATAGATTGAAATTTAAATTCTGTCTGATAAGGAGTCAATAATTGCTTTTATGCTATGGTATTAAAATTCTAGGCTATATTATTGTCATATAATAAACACGTAATGTTTTTTGTTAGATTTATGAATCTAATGGGTTTTACATGTATTTCAGTGTTATTAAAAGTGTTCAGTGTTATATAAATTTAGTTTAAGTTAAAATATAAGTTAGATGACAGCAAAGGTAATCTAAATATAAAAATAGAAGAATGGGCATGCACAATTAAATAAATAGTAAAATCTAGAAAAAAAAATGTTATTGATCTATTGTAACGTTATGATACGATATGGACTCAGGTGCGGGGTTTATTTCAACACAGTGTAGCGACTAGGCTACATATGTTAATAAATTAAATGAGCTCAAAAGGGAATTATATATTTATATCTCCATAATTAATCATAACACATTATGATCGATTATAAATATCCAAATCACCCAAAAGGGGAATACCTACCCCATGTTTTTGTACAATATTTAGATACAACGATTGTGATTTAATTATGAATATATAGATTTTATAGAAGTTTTTAGAATAACCTTTAAGAGAATTACTTTCAAATCGACTGATCTGTTCATCCGACGAAAAATAACTTGTTCTATTAGAGTTTTCTACTCAACAGTACCATATAAGCTTGTAGCAAAATCTGAACATTAAAGTGACTAAGATTTTGTGAGCAGCAACAGGGACAATCAAACGTGGAAACAATGGTTTTAATTAATGATACTAGAATACATACGACTAAACAAAGAATACATATATACAGAATAACGAAAAGTAAAGAAAGAAAGAAAGAGAGAGCTCAAGGAATGGAAAATTCACAAACAGTTAACCTAGATAGCCAGCAAACAAATAAAAATCACCTTAAAAGAGGGGCACAGCTTAATTGCATCTAAAGTTAAATAAAATTTATATTTGCATGAGGTTTTGTGCGGAGTAAAGCAATATGCGTGTGTTGTAGAGCTTCTCAGTGTTCGTTATCTGAAGCTTTCTCTTGGTTCTTTTGAGGGTCAGGTTGTCGATCCGCGGGAAGTTTGAAGGTGGTTACTTGAAAGCAAATGTTGCCGGAAAGTGAGGAAAGGAAGTTTGTCTCGTCGAAAGTTAGGAATTGACTGAGCCACCTAGCCAGGGCCTGAGCCACCTGGCCAGGGGGCGAGCCGAGATCAGATGAAAGAAGCAAGAGAGGGAGAGATGTGTCCTTTCTCTTTTTAAAGATACATTAACATACGCCCATCTTTTCTGAAATGACCAATCATAGGTGGGAACTTTAGGTGGGAGAAGTCTCTTTGACGACTTAATTTGCCTGTTTTTTGATGGTGTCAGATTGGGTCTTTTTTAATCCAAAGGGATGGTAACAATAGTGTAATACATTTTATAGCAATACAATATATTTCTCTAGTTCCAGCTCACAGAGAGCTTTCTTTAGATACCAGAAAGTATATGGCTGGAAGATATTAAAGCTGAGATATATTCTTACACATGAAAACAAGCATTTCAAATTTCCTTAACATAACTCACACATCATAACTAGGCTAGTATAATATAGGGAACATGCGTACACACAGGGATATATCATATACATTCTGGAATAGTTTAATTATGAGGTAAATTAAGAGATTGTCTGTGTCTGTGTATTGGAAGTCCAGGCCATATGTCCCTCTCTGCCTGCGTGGGGATGGGAACATGTGTTGATTACGATCTCTTTGAAGTATCCAAAGGATCTTCGAGGTGTTTCTGCTCAGCATCAGCCAGAGTAACAAAAGTACATTCAGTACAGACTCCTTGGTGCCAGGACCTTAATTTATATGCAAATGTCACAGGCTAAAAGCATCTCTAAGATTAACCGAACCGACCATTTTGAGACAGTCTAGATGCTACAACAGGTAAAATACAGAATCAAACTCAGACAGATATTTAAGTACTTCATCAAACACTGCATGAGCAATCAGAATGAACACAAACCGCTTTCACTAAGTGAAGTTCCTAAACGTAATTTAGGGAGGAGCGAGCTCATCTAATCTTCCAATCAACAGCCAACAGCCAGAGTATATAAGCAGCTGCTTACCTCTCCTTAGTCTCAGCTGTTCCAGCATCCCACCACCTCCCCAAACTCCACCTTCATTTTAGGTACCTTGCCCTACATAATCATATCCTATATTTAGTCACTGTGGGGGTATATCAGAGCTCGAGTTGAAGCTGCTTCATTGAGCTCCTCATCAGTGGACAGCAAGCCAAATAAGTTTAACCTAATATTTTAAGAGTATATGGGCGAACAAACTCGTTAAACAGTGTAGCGAATACCACAGTCCAAAATCAAGGTGAGTGCAAAGCAAGTATAAAACAGTATAAATAAATGACATCCTTGAAGCAAACACACAGAATGTAAAGAACTTAACTTCAACGTCCTTTAGCGAGCCAATGGAGCAAACCCAGGTAAATATCCAAAAATTAGCAAACAGAGTCTTTTCACAATGAAACAGGAAAGTAGACATCACAAGAACAGAAATCTCTGCAACAGGTAAGTAAATCCACACGAATACCGTCTTGGAACCACATACGAGGCTAGACAGAGAATGACTGAGATTGTCCTGTGCTTTTGTATTGTGTTCTCAAATTGAGTCCATGTGATAATCATCAGTACTCAGAGTGTGAGGGGGTGAGTGATTGAGAGAGTACGTGCATTGGTGAGGGAGAGCCCGGTGCACTCGTGACACCTATATATTTACACAGACACCTTTTTGTTTCAATTTATGACACTTCATTCAATAACAACAGCATTATACGTAATTACGCCATTGCTACACTGTAAAAAAAAAAGTTTCTGCCTTATGATGTTTAAGTCATTTCAACTTAAATTACATTACACTGAATTAAAAATGAGTTGAATAAATTTTTTTTTTAAAAATACTGATGAGTTAAAGCAACTTAAAACATATGTTGTCATAATTTATTGATCATATAATTGTTTTAGAGTGTACATCATTGCACATTACATCGCAGTACTTTCCAGTTTCGGTTTTCAATCCAATCAAGCGTTGTTGTCGAGTTGTCCTCTCGAAGAGAAAATATTTAAACCACCCCTTACAATCTGAATGAAATGTTATTCTGATTTGGCCAATTCATTCTGATTGACGTGGTTACATCATGTGACTTTTTTTTACCATACCATGAAAAGGCTGCATGTAAATGTTTAAGCGCAATGATTGATTGACAATTTTGGACAAAAATTTTGGATCCCACTATTATACATTTGTTTAGCATTGTCCACTTGAGCTCGATTATAAGTATCAGATGTTAACACCAGATGTAAATGAGGACTGGTTTATGGAATAAACATGCCGCTCAAAAAACTGGGAAGCCTCGCTATCTGATTGAATGCTGCATCTACACGTCTCATCCAATCTCTATCTCATTCTTGTCAACTGTGAAATGCAGGAGGTCTTCTTTTAAGCAGTGACCCTCTGTGAAAGGAAGCAGTACTGCTGGGCACTTAATTGGCCTATTGAACCCTTATCTCACCTCACTTTGCCAGGAAACCCAATGCCATTATAAGGCTGACATGGTGATGACACCTGAACACCAATCACAGGACAATACCCCCCATTCAACAGCAGGCATTAAAAGAGAAAGTTGACAGATCTTGCCTTATCCTGACTGGAGACAAGAAATGGTCCACAGTGCAAGTGAGTGCTGAATTTAGTGGAAAAGGAAAGTCTGAGAAAAAGAACATGATGTTATGGCAGTTGCAGGGATGAGGACCATCAGAGTGTCATTGCAGGTTTCTTATCTCTAAACCTTGACAACCTGAGACACCTTGACCTGTCAGAGTTCCCAAAGGCTTGAGGAGATTGGAGAGTATTTTTTAGTGCCAATCACCTGGGTCAATTTTTTAACAGTTTGCTTGTCTCACATTTCTCCAAAAGTCCTGTATTAGGTTTTATGATTTATTAATTTGGAACATTTATGGACCTTTCCAGTCTGGTCAGTGTAAGATAATGTACGAGACATCATGAGAGAGAATAAGAAGATAGACTGAAGGAATGGATGCATTTGCAGAAAAGTTTGCACAAGTCTACAAGTAATATACACTCACCTAAAGGATTATTAGGAACACCATACTAATACTGTGTTTGACCCCCTTTCGCCTTCAGAACTGCCTTAATTCTACGTGGCATTGATTCAACAAGGTGCTGAAAGCATTCTTTAGAAATGTTGGCCCACATTGATAGGACAGCATCTTGCAGTTGATGGAGATTTTTGGGATGCACATCCAGGGCACGAAGCTCCCGTTCCACCACATCCCAAAGATGCTCTATTGGGTTGAGATCTGGTGACTGTGGGGGCCATTTTAGTACAGTGAACTCATTGTCATGTTCAAGAAACCAATTTGAAATGATTCGAGCTTTGTGACATGGTGCATTATCCTGCTGGAAGTAGCCATCAGAGGATGGGTACATGGTGGTCATAAAGGGATGGACATGGTCAGAAACAATGCTCAGGTAGGCCATGGCATTTAAACGATGCCCAATTGGCACTAAGGGGCCTAAAGTGTGCCAAGAAAACATCCCCCACACCATTACACCACCACCACCAGCCTGCACAGTGGTAACAAGGCATGATGGATCCATGTTCTCATTCTGTTTACGCCAAATTCTGACTCTACCATCTGAATGTCTCAACAGAAATCGAGACTCATCAGACCAGGCAACATTTTTCCAGTCTTCAACTGTCCAATTTTGGTGAGCTTGTGCAAATTGTAGCATCTTTTTCCTATTTGTAGTGGAGATGAGTGGTACCCGGTGGGGTCTTCTGCTGTTGTAGCCCATCCGCCTCAAGGTTGTGCGTGTTGTGGCTTTACAAATGCTTTGCTGCATACCTCGGTTGTAACGAGTGGTTATTTCAGTCAAAGTTGCTCTTCTATCAGCTTGAATCAGTCGGCCCATTCTCCTCTGACCTCTAGCATCAACAAGGCATTTTCGCCCACAGGACTGCCGCATACTGGATGTTTTTCCCTTTTCACACCATTCTTTGTAAACTCTAGAAATGGTTGTGCGTGAAAATCCCAGTAACTGAGCAGATTGTGAAATACTCAGACCGGCCCGTCTGGCACCAACAACCATGCCACGCTCAAAATTGCTTAAATCACCTTTCTTTCCCATTCTGACATTCAGTTTGGAGTTCAGGAGATTGTCTTGACCAGGACCACACCACTAAATGCATTGAAGCAACTGCCATGTGATTGGTTGATTAGATAATTGCATTAATAAGAAATTGAACAGGTGTTCCTAATAATCCTTTAGGTGAGTGTAAGTATCTATTCTAGGTGCATTATTTCAAACTGTCACGAGTATTCCTGACATAGAAATCAGTTACGACTGTGATTATGTTAAAGCAAAGTCCCTTTAATAAAAGTAATTTCACTTGGCGGCCATCTTTGAAACACCTCTCGGGTATGCAAGTGCAGCTTTCTTAGAATGGGGAAACATCAAATTCTCCAAAACTGCTTGCCAAGCTTACGAATACATTTCATATTTGAAATCACCAATGAAATCTGACAACAACTGTCTCATAAATTTTATTTCTAAATGCTCGAATCATGACAAAAAACATTTTTCAGGATAGACCAAGCTAGTGCACAATCCTAAACATGCGTCTCAGAACACATGACTGTTTCTATAGGAACTGGAGCTTCTAATGGCAGCTGCAGTGACGCGATGACTTTACCAATCAACGGCTAATTTCTTTAAGGCTGGACTTATTCCGCCATAAATTAATAAATAGACCAAGCTAACGTCCAGAGGGTTTAGAAGATGATATCTGAAGTGCTAAAATCATTTCAGGGGAAAACAATTCTCTGAGCTGTTAAGTTGTACACTCACCTAAAGGATTATTAGGAACACCTGTTCAATTTCTCATTAATGCAATTATCTAATCAACCAATCACATGGCAGTTGCTTCAATGCATTTAGGGGTGTGGTCCTGGTCAAGACAATCTCCTGAACTCCAAACTGAATGTCAGAATGGGAAAGAAAGGTGATTTAAGCAATTTTGAGCGTGGCATGGTTGTTGGTGCCAGACGGGCCGGTCTGAGTATTTCACAATCTGCTCAGTTACTGGGATTTTTACACACAACCATTTCTAGAGTTTACAAAGAATGGTGTGAAAAGGGAAAAACATCCAGTATGCGGCAGTCCTGTGGGCGAAAATGCCTTGTTGATGCTAGAGGTCAGAGGAGAATGGGCCGACTGATTCAAGCTGATAAAAGAGCAACTTTGACTGAAATAACCACTCGTTACAACCGAGGTATGCAGCAAAGCATTTGTGAAGCCACAACACGCACAACCTTGAGGCGGATGGGCTACAACAGCAGAAGACCCCACCAGGTGCCAATCATCTCCACTACAAATAGGAAAAAGAGGCTACAATTTGCACGAGCTCACCAAAATTGGACAGTTGAAGACTGGAAAAATGTTGCCTGGTCTGATGAGTCTCAATTTCTGTTGAGACATTCAGATGGTAGAGTCAGAATTTGGCGTAAACAGAATGAGAACATGGATCCATCATGCCTTGTTACCACTGTGCAGGCTGGTGGTGGTGGTGTAATGGTGTGGGGGATGTTTTCTTGGCACACTTTAGGCCCCTTAGTGCCAATTGGGCATCGTTTAAATGCCACGGCCTACCTGAGCATTGTTTCTGACCATGTCCATCCCTTTATGACCACCATGTACCCATCCTCTGATGGCTACTTCCAGCAGGATAATGCACCATGTCACAAAGCTCGAATCATTTCAAATTGGTTTCTTGAACATGACAATGAGTTCACTGTACTAAAATGGCCGCCACAGTCACCAGATCTCAACCCAATACAGCATCTTTGGGATGTGGTGGAACGGGAGCTTCGTGCCCTGGATGTGCATCCCACAAATCTCCATCAACTGCAAGATGCTATCCTATCAATATGGGCCAACATTTCTAAAGAATGCTTTCAGCACCTTGTTGAATCAATGCCACGTAGAATTAAGGCAGTTCTGAAGGCGAAAGGGGGTCAAACACAGTATTAGTATGGTGTTCCTAATAATCCTTTAGGTGAGTGTATATATATATATATAATTAAAAAAAAATCTCAGTGGATAAACTTGTCTGGCAAACTATCTTACCAGCACTATGTAATCTACAAAATTGGGTCACATGCTTTCCAGACATGGACATCATCATACATTTTTAATGCATTTACATTCTTTACTGATATTACATCATCATGACAATGAAGCTCAAAGATTAAATATAACTTTACACACACTAGGTCAGTAAAGTTATCTAATAAGCATAATAGTCAATTAATTGAACAGTGAATTAAATAAATGAACTGGAAATGCTGTTATAACAGTAACACTTTATTTTAGGGTTCAATTCTCACTATTAACTAGTTGCTTATTAGCATGCACAATACTAGGATATTGGCTGTTTATTAGTATTTATAAAGCACATATGTGACCCTGGACCGCAAAACCAGTCATACAGGTATATTTGTGGCAATAGCCAACAATACATTGTATGGGTCAAAATTATCGATTTTTTTTTTTTAATGCCAAAAATCATTCATAAAGATCATGTTCCATGAAGATGTTTTGTAAATTGTAAATGTATTATTAGTAGTAATATGGGTTGCTAAGGACTTCATTTAGACAACTTTAAAGGCGATTTTCTCAATATTTAGATTTTTTTAGAATATTTAGATTTCAGATTTTCAGTTTTGTGGTCCAGGGTCACATATTAATACTTTATTCTGCATGACCTTATTCTACATCCCTTAATCCTACCCAATACCTAAACTTAAATGCTACAAAAACTACCGTACTACCTATTAATACGCAGCAAATTAGGAGTTTATTGAGGCCAAAGTCGTAGTTAATACGACAATTCACCATGACGTCACATTAATAATAACCGTTCTTCCGGGTGGCAAAAGCCGAAGCGTTCCTATGGCAACGCTAGTAAATTCGACGGTGAAAAGGATAGCGCGCTGTAGACTAGCGCTACTCAGCTAGGCATTCACTCAAACTAAACTTGCGGTGATGATGAAACCAATGTGGTACACGCATAAATCATCCATCAGCAGTAGCCTACAACTATGTTTTGCTTTTCCTATTTCTTCCACTGACATTTGATCAGTAGCCTACATGACACTAGAAGTTCTGTCTCTTCCTTGTATAACACTTTTACTTCAGGCAGTGAAGAGACCTTAAGTTTAAAAATATTAGTCTCGAATTTCCCCAGCTGAAGATAATTATGCTCTGCTATGATTTTGTAGATGGACAGTTTTGACGACGTCCACTCGCTTTAACCTCCTCACCCACAGGTTCCGCTGGATATATTTACTTTTTTCTGAAGGAAATCGATAAAATCCTACATCTTTTGCTGTATATCTGGCGGCGCAACCCCAAACACAACACGTTTTCGTCAAAGTTTCAACTTTGAGTAACAACGTTTTTAACTATGTAACTGTTTACAGTAGCCGGCTGGATCTCTTCAGTTGGTCAGTAGAAGCCGCTCGCGTTCTGCCACCAGGAAGTATCTTGGTGCCTATTGTTTACAAACATTCTGAAATGCCGTATAGTGAATATCTATTCACCATACTAAAGTGTTACCATTAAAACGTTGTCTTTGACAAACTAAAAACGGTACATCAACATTAAAATACGTTGAAGGAGTGAGCCTACAATGTTTATAGCCACTAACATAGCAGCTACAGTATAAACATATTTAAAGGGGCCATGACATGAGAAATTAAATTTGCCTTGATCTTTTGACATATAAGAGGTCTTTGTACTAATTAAACATCCTGCGAGTTTCAGAGCTTAAAATGTCTTCCTCATTAAAAACAAAGCATGTATTAAATCAAGCTCCAAAAATTGATCGTTTTGATATTGCAGGATCTGTAATGTCACACATGTAAATATATTTGCATATGACTGCCTCCAGAGCAAGACATTGATGAAGTTATACATCATCACACCACTGGCAATCAGTCATTTAATGACTGACATTTGCAAACACTGGTTGTGAGTGTCAAGCCAAAAGCAAATATAATCACCGTCTGCACTGGATCCAGTATACAGATGTTCAGTTTCTGACATACTCCACACACTTGAGTCTGACAACAGAACAAATGGAAGAGTGAAAGAACTTTTGCTTTGATGTGTCCGGTTTAAACAGCTTTGTGACTTCATAAGGATACCAGCCTTGAAAACAATCAGATGGTTTATTTTAATGGTGTCGGAGGAATATATGTTTGTTCTGTGCATTTTGTTTTGTAAACAAGGCACAGTATAATGGAAAGTTCACAAATAATTGTTTGCCAACTGTATTGGATCTGACAGCAGTTGCATCGCAAACCGTAGGTAGATGATTTCATAATGCTTTGTCTGTAAATTTTATATGGATAACACTAATATAATACACAATAGGCATACTTTTTAGCCAATCTTAACAGAGGCCGTTTACTGAAAGTCTTAAAGGAGCCACCCCTTAAAAACAGATCATTTCAGACAGAGGGTAAGAATATAAGTGAACCTTAAAGCTGCAGTCCGTAACTTTTTTTGGTTAAAAAAAGTACATAACCAGCCAGTGTTCAAAACTATCACCTTACCTCATCTCCTTAGCCCGATTCATTGAAAATTCTTATTTTGGTTATACTCTAAGATGTAGAATCTGTTATTCCGAAGTACAGTATCCACACCGGTGCGGTGAATGAATAACAGCCACACATACTCCTCAAAACATTAGATTAATCCGCGCTGAGGAGCCATGCCGATGCAAAACCCACGTGAAGATGATAATTCCGCAAATAACTGCAATTGCAGGTTTAAAACAAAGATGGCGACTAAGAGGGAAAACTTGCAGCTTTAAGGGCCATATTAAAATAGTTTAAAAAAAAAAATCCATGTCATGACCCCTTTAATGTTTTTCACATTTATTTTATTGTTGATATACAAACCACTTTTTTTTTTCTTTTCTTTTTTTAGCTCAAAGACACATTAAGCTTTAACAGCATTTTCAAAAGTAATAACAAAAGTCACACAAGTTGACACCAAATAGATGTGAACAGAAGTGGAATTTGCCTGAGGAGGTTACCATAACAACAGACTTCAAGCATTTTCCACTAGGAAACAAAACATAAGTTACTGTCATTATCTATAACTATTACAGATTTTCAAAACAATATATTACACAAATATATATATATTTTTTTTGTTTGCTGTGAAGGTTCCATTTGCAGTATGTTCAATAATTTGGCTTCCCAAATTGCAGATTTTGTATCCCAGAAGCAAAATATGTTTACAAAAGGGAAGCTATTCAGGAAAACAACACTGTTATGTTTAAGAGGTAGAAATTCCCTGTGTAAAGTGAAACAGCCCTAATAAAAAGGTTTTATATGGAATGAGCAAAAGACATAAAACCCTAAATTATAAGCACCCACTGATGTCCCTTAAAACTGCAAAGTATGACGGACATTATAAAGTCATCACAAATCCCAAAAGTACACAATAATTCTATAGTTTAGGTAACATAAACTAGCTGTCAATTTTTTTTCTACAACCGAATAAAACCCTCAGACCGAATTGAATGATGTTTATCCATTCTAGCTTCAGCAGGTCAACAAAACAGCAGAGATCATGCCTAATTGCAATAGACAGGTAGGTCTCATGTGGTTCAGTCACCCTGAGACATCTAAAATTTGCAGTCTAACATAGCTTCATTTTGTCAATAGATTACTGGAAAACACATTTGAAAGCACATGGATTTTTCTGGCAGGCTACAGAAAAATAAGGATTTAGCTCTAATGAGTGAGCCGTGATGGGTGTCTGTTCTAGCTGATATCAAGTCAAAAAATAAAGTGAAAGGTCAAAAGAAGACCATCTCAAAATAAACCTATAATATGCATGTTGGGACTGAATCACAGTCAACAAATTAAGTGAGCAATACAGTTGTGAACTTCCTAGTGGAAATCCTATCTGCTGCAATATTTAGTGACACACACAGATCTTTGTCAAACTCCAATCTTGCTGCAATCTGCTAATTGCTTTACTTGGATGTAGACAAATTACATTACATGTATAAACTTCAAAAACAACACCAGGCAGATTGACCAGTCGCTTGTAAAGCAAAATAATATTATAATGTCATTAAAAATGTATAAAAGTTTAGTGCTTATCTTCTCAAAAACTATGGGAATTATTTTGGTGGTCCTTGGCATTCAGAAGTTGAAAATGCAAATTATGTATTTAGAACAGTGTTGCTTTTCCTTTATATATATTTTATTGTTGTTGTTGTTTTTCAGGATCATCAATACACTTTTTATTCCAAATGGTTTGTGATGTGTGGTACAAAGAAAATGTCTTATGAAACTTCATGGGTAATAAGATTTTAAAATGCTTTGTGTATACGGAACTCTATGACATGGTGGGTGGAGGAAAATGATTGACAGAAAAATATGATATTTATAATGTATAGCTTTTGTAAGTAATTACAATAGGATTTAAAAGAATCAAAGACACATGAATAATGTTTCATTTGCCTCCACTGATTGCTATATTCTCCAAAGCAATATTCATTGTCACAAAGTACTGCTGCAGATAAATTACCTTTTATGAATCTCTGACCCAAAAAGCCTTTATGTTTTAGACAGTTAAAGCAAGCAGCAACACATACAGGTCTCTGTCAAGATAGAAGTGGTAATTAAAGGAATTTATGCTACATGTTGTGGTCTGAAAATTTATGAGGCGAGAGTGGTCAGCAACAAAAACAACTAATTGTGATCATGAGGAATTGAGCAAAGATACTATCCTGAATTAATTATCTTAAACATGTATTAGTCGGTACAACATATAGAGGCAGTGAACACAAACTCAAAAGCTGTTGACACAAGTTTATGGTTAGCTTTAAGAGAAACAGTTAGCAATTTATGTGTATTATAGGATGTGCGATGTCAAGCGGAATCGTAGTTGATCCGTGATCTGTATGGGCCAGATTTGCGGATTAATTGTAAACTTATTCATCAAAGAGTGAAATGGTATCATTTGCATGTGTTTTTAAGTCCTGTCAGTTTAAACATCAAGCTCAAGAAGACTGTAACCCGCGCAGACAGCATGTGAACACCGAATTCAGTTCTGCTTTCTCTTTCTTTTGAGCTTGAACGAACACATGCATGCAAAATTAAAGTAAAAATGCCCGCCTCAGCGAGTATCTTCGTAAAAACAGTTGGTTTTGTGTTGTAAACAATTAAGAAGAAAACGGAAAATGTAATATTATTCAATTTATGTACCTGAATACGGTTATATTTACCTGAAAAACATAAAGCACTGCTTATTTCATTTGTATCTTTATTCTATTGTATGTATGCTTGTAATTTGTTTATTGTTGTCTATGCAGATTGGCTCCCATACAAGATCACCCCAATCATCCTAGAAATATTAATTCTTTACAAATAGAGCTAGGCTATTCAAATCATCTGGTGAAGTTGTTTTCATATTGCAATATATATAGCAGAAAAAACTTTTTTTTATCCACAATACAGACACTACACTGCTGCAGAAGGACAAATGTATTTTTTAGTATTTAATAAAGGTCTTTTAGCAGTTTAGCACACATTTTGCAGATTATGACTAATGTAGAATTTATAGGCTTTTTATATTATCCCATTAATATTAACCTATTATATTGTGTATTACAATATGAGCTGTATTAATATACACCTACGTTATATGTTCAAAGTAATGATCGTGTTTTAATGGGATTGTCAATGCTAACATTGTGCTTGTAATATGTCAGCACTGTTGCTAATCTGTACATACAGGGTGGTTACTAATGCTATTTGAATTGTACCAGCAATTATCACATTAACTTATTCAGAGGTCTGAAACGTCAATGTTCCTGATGTCACATTCAGTAAAATCATGACGGATGCATTATCATGGTCATGTGACAGCTTTCAAAGTTGGGTAAATGTGTCCTTTGTTGGTTCCCAATGCCTGTGTAACATGAGTTACCCCCGGAGTCATGTGCATATGATGCAGCTGACACTTCTCATATGTTGTATCTCTGTGTGTCAAAGCTTATAAAGGGAGACAGAGAAGAGGCAGTCACTTGCGTAAAATGTAATGTTGACTAGTGTGTCACACTGCTAAGCTCACTCGACTGTCATTGTCACGTTTCATTATCAGATACACAATTTCCGTCCCAGGGGATTGGGTTGATAGCATGATAACTATTAAACTTTATTTTAATATTTGTAGATTAGGAGAAAACATTTAAAGTAATAGTTTGCCCCAAAATGATTTTTTTCATTTGTCACTCATTCTCATGTCATCTTTCATAAAAAAGACGGTTTTCCATGCTCTTTTCCATCTAGGACAGCAACCAATGCTTCAAAATGGACCAAAATATTGTAAATCCCTTCAGTGTTGGGTGTAACTAGTTACTAAGTAATTAGTTACTGTAATTTAATTACTTTTAGGTTGATATAGGATTTAGAAAGTAATTAGTAATAAGTAATTAAATACTTTTTGGAGAGAGTAATTTGTACAGTAATCTAATTACACTATTGAAGATGTAATTAATAACTAGTAATTCATTACTTTTTTAGAGTAACTTACCTAACACTGAATCCCTTATGATTGCAAAATCATATGGAATGAACAATACACTACTGTTCAAAAGTCAGTAACATTTATTTGATATTACTTTAGTGAGCAAGGATGCAATATAAGGAACATGAAAGACATTCATAATGTTACAAAATGTTTCTGAAGGATCATAGATACTTTGTAGATAAAGTAGATACTTTTGAGTGAGCCTGACCCCGACTGAGCCTGGTTTCTCCCAAGGTTTTTTTCTCCATTCTGGCCACTGAAGGAGTTTTGGTTCCTTGCCACCGTCACCTTTGTCTTTTGGCTTGGTCAGTTGGGGACAATAAAACATTTCAATTATATTACTGCTCTGCCCGCATTGACACTATATGATGAAATTAGCTGGATGACATCACCGTTTTCTCCAGAGCGGCTGTACAGCCGAATCAAATTCGGTTGCATTATTTTCCTGTTAACACTGTGAAGCTGCTTTGAAACAATCGGCATTGTAAAAAGCGCTATATAAATAAAGGTGACTTGACTTGAGTGTGTAGCAGAAGAGTATGCAAGCTTTGGGACGTAGCCTACTACTTCATCATCTTTAACAGACGTGCATCCTGTCACCGTAAACTGCCTTGTCAATCATCTTGTCACAGTTAAAATCCTCCACATTCAATTCTAATTTTAATTTCCTACCATTTTGGAGATAAATGTTGTTACACATTGATCTGCCAGTTGTCTTTCATGCGGAGACTCAACTCATACGTTTGCACTTTGAATATAATGATGCATTTAAAAGGTAATGGCCAAACGTATCATTACAAAAGTTCACATTGCTGCTGCAGATGAAATATAATGTGGATAACACTGAATAAATATATTTTGGTCAGGTTAGATACTGATAATTAATCACTCAAACCCCTTTATCTAAACCTCATACATAACCGCCGAACTTGCACATCCACCATGTCTGTAGTTTAACACTTTTTACTCATGTTTGTAGTTCTAATCTAGTTCTTGTCCAACGCGCAATGGGTTGTGGGCAATATCAGCCGTTAGAGTGTGCATCGATCTGCACTTCGGATTCTCACTGGAAATAGTAAACCATTCGGGTATCTTTGGAATACTCATTTAAACATACTACGATTTGGGATGTACTAATTCTATTTTCGAATACTATTAAGGACAGATAGTATGCGAATTGGGACGCACCACATGTCTAAGTTCTTAATTTCCTTTCAGTCATTGGTATTGTTTGTGTATGGTTCACACTGTTACATTTGAGCTTGTTGGAATAGTGCTTTCGTTTTGTTTCACTCAAGTAAATAACTTTTTTTTTTTTTTTTTTACTTAATTATCCTTGTCTTCATTCTTGGTGGTATTACCTGTGACAATTTTTTTTATCAATTAAATGTAGCTTTACTGAGCATAAAATTCTTCATTCAAAAACATCACAACATTTTACAAAGCCCAAACTTTTGAATGGTAGTGTATATTGGTACAATAATGGTTATCAAGTTAATAGTATTAGAGATATTACATTTTTTGGATTCAGCCAATATTCAATATTTAATTGTGCATGTTAATTTCCCCTTTTACATTTATTTTTCAGACATTAAAATGTTATGATGCCTAAAATCAGTTAGCATTTAAAAAATGTTGGTTTTTATTTTTATTTTTAATTTTAGACAAAAAGGCATATTATTTTAAAGACTACATAAAACGGTAGTGTGATGTAAATCCGAGTAAAACGGCTTCTGGAATAAGAAAAGAAATGTAGGGCTGGACTGGATTTCGTCCTCCAGGAATGGAGGCAGATCTGAATGCCAGTTTGCATTCTTTTGCGTAGGAAATTTAGGCTACGTTCATACTGTTAGTCCAAATCCAGATTTTTGTGCATATCCGATTGAAATCCGATCAGATTTATCAAGTCAAGCCAAAAATCACATGAAATGCAATTTTTACAAATTCGTTTCAAACTACATTCATATGTGACGAAAGAGCTGCATAGACACAAAAATCTGATCTGAACAGTTGCGATACACAGTGTGAACGTCAATAAGTTTAGATCAGATTTCAATCGGATTTGGACTGACAGTTTGAATGTAGCCTTAGTCTCAGCCTCCCCTAAAACATACATCATGAAGAGAGCAGAATGTTGTTTGGAGGGGGAGGAGGTTAATGTTTTTTGGGGCCGTTTACATGTCACCCTTTTCAAAAAAAAAAATGTATGTGTTTTGGCCATTCAGGCGTTTTGGGGGCCTGAAAATGCAACGGGTTTCAAAGTGCAAGTTTTTGAAAATGATACCGTTATCATCTCTGTGTTCAAAAAAGTGAATTTATGAAATCGGTGACATGATGCACATGCGCATTACGTGTTCAGTTTATAGGCGCGTTGCATTTCTTTACAAAGTGACATTGCCAACTACTGACCCGGCATGCATTAACAGGTTCATGCATAAAACGTAATTTACACGGATCGGTGTGAACAGGGATCTTTTGACAACATTGTCTGTACACAAAAAACCGCAGAGGAAAAACTTTTCCATTTTTAGTACATAGTTGATGTGTAAATGTACCCTTTGATTAAAGATTATGAGTGTACATGAATAAAAAAAATAACAGTATGCACAGATAAATTATTTATAATAAACACTGCAACATTCTGTAAATAAGTAAGAATGATCAGTTTTGATTTCACGGTGACTTTAACGTCAAACATAACATTAAAGGAACCATCAGCTTGTTTGTTTTTGTTTGTTTTAAAGGGGTGATGAGTTGAGAAATCAACTTTCCCTTGAGCTTTTGATATATAAAAGTTCATCGTAATATAAGAATATCCTGTATGTTTCGTATTTGCAGACATATTGAGATTAAAACACAATGCTGTGCCTTCTACATTGGATCCGACAGGAATGGTGCAACACACTACCAAAACGTAAGCCCAGCCTGCCGACGGGCTATCTTAAATAGTGAAATAACATTCCTTTCTTGATGTGCGTTGTTCACTCTCTTGACTTGATATTTGAAGTGCGCGCGCGATCGGGCGGGTCAAGTAAGAAAAAAATAACATTCCAATCAATCGCGGGTGGATGAGTGAACAATGATGAATCATTGTGTTTGTTTGATAAAGACATTTTGCGAGCCCTGTAAGCAAATCATTCCGGTTGCCGTTTTCCCACACGCTTTCAAAACAATTCCCACATGTACTGACAGGGGAGCTGAAGCGCATTAAATATGCAAATCTTATCCAAT
Source organism: Rhinogobio ventralis (assembly GCA_039654625.1). Classification (NCBI taxonomy): domain Eukaryota; kingdom Metazoa; phylum Chordata; class Actinopteri; order Cypriniformes; family Gobionidae; genus Rhinogobio; species Rhinogobio ventralis. The sequence goes on from CM077198.1 coordinate 20,631,671, forward strand.
CCTAGCTGTGGGCGTTTACTTCCAAGTCTTCAGTGCGGCACGCCCATAAAAACCGAGCGTTTCTTGTGAGAGCCTCAAAACCAGGGTAGAAAAGAGCCTATTACTTATTCATTATAATGTTTTTGAATGTAAAAAACACGCGAACGTCATAAGTTAAATAGTATATTTTTTTTTTTAAAAGCCAGTTCATGACCCCTTTAAATATCAGTGCATCCATAGATCACCCCAGTAGCTCATTTCTTGTTGGTTAAACTGATGGTGTTACAGCTCACTGCATCACTCAACCCCAGTCTCCTTTATTTTAACCGTACTTAACTCTAACCGTCATTAAAAAATGCTTTACTTTACCAGAGCAGATAGTTTGCAAGGTCTTATGCTTGTTTGCAGGTTACATTACAAATAATACTGAGCATTTAATCATTAGCTACAGAGAAAGAAGGGAAAATTAAAGGAAAATAAAGAAAAGGCTGATGCGAGCAGACAATTTAAGAAAAGACTATTTACATTTTTTGTAAAACAGTTTATGAGAACATGTTGCACTGCCAAGAGCCCTGATGCGGTTTTGGTCCAGCAGTAAATCTGGAAGTTTCATATTCAAACTCCTGAACCTTCTTGAAGTGCACAACAAGTGAATCTTGCCTTAGGGATACTGGGCCATTTGGTACTATGTGTAAATAAACACTACGGTCAGATGATTTGTATGGTAATAAAAAATAAGTTTCTTTAATACCTTTATCGTCCATGCACTCTGGCCCTGTTGGAGCACAACTAAACATCTATACCTCTCAGTTTATGGTAATCTTTCAGGGGCCCCCATTATGTTTATTCCTCATTACACTTTTATCAGCTACGGCAAATAGTGAAGATTATAGGGTGGGGTTAGGAGATCTCTCTCGTCCGGCTGTCTACTCACAGATGTATGTTATTCCTAACACTGATTCAGGCTTATCAGATCCCTGCAACCAGATGTTCATAAAGCAAAAAGGAGAAGTTTGGTCTGGTGCCCTGACCCGTGGAGCAAGGAAATGGAAAAGAACAAGCATCCAAACTAAGCTAAACATGTGAGCTCAGAGATAGCTTTTCTTAATTAAGAATTTATTTTTTTTGCTGTTGATCTGATATTAATGTACCAAACAAGCACATAATTAAATTATGCTCACTGTATAATCTGCATGTAATACAGTGCATCCGGAAAGTATTCACAGCGCTTTTTATGTTACAGCCTTATTCAAAAATGGATTCAATTCATTATTTTCCTCAAAATTCTACAAACAATACCCCATAATAACAACGTGAAAAAAGTTTGTTTGAAATCTTTGCTAATTTATAAAAAAAAAAAAAAAAAAAGTACATTCACAGTATTCACAGCCTTTGCTCAGTACTTTGTTGAAGCACCTTTGGCACTAATTACAGCCTCAAGTCTTTTTGAGTGTGATGCTACAAGTTTGGCACACCTATTTTTGGGCAGTTTCTCCCATTCTTTTTTGCAGGACCTCTCAAGCTCCATCAGGTTGGATGGGGAGCGTCGGTGCACAGCCATTTTCAGATCTCTCCATGTTCAATCGGGTTCAAGTCTGGGCTCTGGCTGGGCAATTCAAGGACATTCACAGAATTGTCCCATAGCCACTCCTTTGTTACCTTGGCTGTGTGCTTACTGGGGCGAAGTTTCATCTTCCAACAGGACAATGACCCTTTGCCCCAGTCTGAGGTCCAGAGTGCTCTGGAGCAGGTTTTAATCAAGAATGTCTCTGTAAATTGCTGCATTCATCTTTCCCTTGATCCTGACTAGTATCCCCACAGCATGATGCTGCTGCCACCACCACCATGCTTCACTGTAGGGATGGTATTGGCCAGGTGATGAGCGGTGCCTGGTTTCCTCCAGACATGACGCCTGCCATTCAGGCCAAAGAGTTCAATCTTTGTTTCATCAGACCAGAGCATTTTGTTTATCATGGTCTGAGAGTCCTTCAGGTGCCTTTTGGCAAACTCCAGGTGGGCTGTCATGTGACTTTTACTGAGGAGTGGCTTCCGGCCTGATTGGTAGAGTGCTGCAGAGATGGTTGTTCTTCTGGAAGGTTCTCCTCTCTCCACAGAGAAATGCTGGAGCTCTGTTAGAGTGACCATTATGTTCTTGGTCACCTCCCTGACAAAGGCCCATCTCCCCCGATTTGGCCAGGTGGCTAGCTCTTGGAAGAGTCCTGTTGGTTCCAAACTTCTTCCATTTATGGATGATGGAGGCCACTGTGCTCATTGGGACCTTCAATGCTGCAGAAATGTTTCTGTATCCTTCCCCAGATCTGTGCCTAAATACATTCCTGTCTTGGAGGTCTACAGACAATTTATTGGACTTCATGGCTTGGTTTGTGCTCTGACATGCACTATTAACTGTGGGACCTTATATAGACAGGTGTGTGCCTTTACAAATCATGTCCAATCAACTTAATTTACCACAGGTGGACTCCAATGAAGTTGTAGAAACATCTCAAGTATGATCAGTGTGTCATGGCAAAGGCTGTGAATACATATGTACATGTGATTTTTTTTTTCTTAGGTTTTTTGTTTTTAATAAATTTGCAAAGATTACAAACAAACTTCTTTCACGTTGTCATGGGGTATTCTTTATAGAATTTTTAGGAAAATAATTTAATCCATTTTGGAATAAAGCTGTAACATAACAACAAAATGTGGAAAAAGTAAAGTACATTCCGGATGCACTGTATATACTGTTAGAAGGTACAAAACAAAAGTTCTTAAAGTCCCCCTGTAGTCAATAATTTTGTCCCTTAAAACACATCTTTGATCACCAAAATTACATATTTAAACGTTCTTTCCTGTGAAAAAAACAAACAAATATTTGTGCCTTAAAATAGCTTGAATGTAACTCTACACCCTTGCTTCATTTAGTATATGCGGATTCATGAATATGCAAATTAACCCCGCCCCCCACTCACTCACACAAGCTCAGAAATAGTTTAACTTACTGAGGTAAACGCTGCACAATGGCACTCTTTACAACGTCGAACACATAACGTAATTAATATGATTGTCCTTTTGCTTGACTACGTTATCAAACAGCTAATAATGTGTTGTTAATGTTACCATGTTCCCATTCACCATCTTAGTCTGCCTTCAGTATCAGTCAGTATCCTTAGAAATGCTTTGAACAACTTAGAACTGCAGTGGAGAAAGGCATATAGTTCATCATAATATCATAATATAAGTCATATACATAATTCACCCATAATCTACCTGATTTTTCACATCAACAGAAAAAAATAGAAGGATAACCTGGCTTCTCTTAAGACTCCCCTGCTTAGAGAATAGTTCATGATATGCTAAAGCCCGCTGGCACGTTGACGTCATTGGTTAAAAGGTAGTTTGTGACGTCAGAAACACCAGCGATTTAAAACTGCGTCTTTGGTTCACTGCAGTTTTGAAGAGAAAATACTCAACAATGGTGTTGACATGAATTTGCACATGGTTTGTCTTAAAGCGTATTAAAACACCACATAGATATATAAACAACATTAAAAACGTCTCAGGTTTCGACTGTAACCCTTGTTCCCCTTGGCCACATTCATACTTCAGATGCGCTATGCTTAGGGGGCGTCCCCAAAGTGTCGTTAGACACAGTGCGAGTTCCCTTGAAAGGGAACTTGATTTTCACCACAGGGGGACTTTAAGACATCTTAGATGTTTCTAGATCTCAAGATCTCAAAAAAAACTGTCCAATATCATTCTTTAAGATATCCTGGTTCCACAGATTGGTCAATTAGCCACAAGAAAATACAGAATAAAATAAATAGAAATAAACAGGGGGAAAATAATTGAATCTTTTTTTTTATTATTCTTTAGCTTGAATCTGGCAAGTGTTCATATTTGTTAGCTTAATTCTTTAGTCATCATCGGTCACAATGAGACAATGCATTACTTTGTAGTGTCTGTTTTGCTTGCAAAAGACAACGATAGCCATTAGCTAAAGACATAACTACAATGAAAAAGATGAGCAGATTACAGCAATTCTGATAGTCGCAAGTAATGCAATCCCTGCATTTAAGGTTCAGAGTGAATTCATGCAGCTGAAATAAAATTAACACTTGCAAAATCGTCATGGATACAGGGGGCCAGCTGTCCTGCAGATACTTTAGAATTAGAGTGAACTGGAATGAAAGTTTGATGTTCAAAGGTCATGAGCATTACTAACATAACTATTGTATCTCCAGCAAATATGGAAAGACAATTTACCGTACGTTGGTGTAAGGCCACTGCAGTATGAATTTTACATTATTTAAACTTTACCTCTCAAGCTGTTTCCACCTACTTAGCCTGTTGTTTATCACCACACAATTGTTGTTTTACAATATCAGACTAGAATGCGAGGTCAAGAAGGTGAAATGTGTAGGTGTTCACATGTCTTTATCTGTCTTCTATACTGTGACGTAGACCAGAACACTGAAACGCGGACTGCTGGGCCTTGTGATTGTTCTGTTCGTGATGAGTTCCTAGGAATTCTGTTGTTCCTCTCTGGTAATGTGATTAAGATACTGTTAGAGATCACCACTAAGGTCACCTCCCTTGATCCAGTTCTGGAAACAACAGCTTTGGGGCTTCTACTGTGTGCTGATTATAATGTACTGCATTGTTGATCTGCTGATACATGATAAACAAGATGTACAGTATGATACCACATTGTATATTTTCCTCTAAATAAATTAATCCTGGACAGTATCTTTATGTGTTGCACAAAACTATGCAAGTCACACACACAAACACACAAATTATTTAAAAAATATTAGGACAAGTGTTAGGACAACAACATCTAATGACTGTATCTGATAAGATGTTGTGAACTTCACATATGTGTATGTATCCATTGAAATTAGGTTAAAAACATGGAATCATTACCTTTTATAGAACCTTTTTTGGGCATTCCAAACAGAAAAAAACATGAGGGATAGAACCCCTTAATGGCCCGTTTCCACCGAGCAGTGCGGTTCAGTACAGTTCAGTACGGTACGGAATTTTTGCCATTTCCATTGTCAGAAGTTGTGAATGGTACCCTAATTCAAAACCATACCATACCACTTTTTTGGCACCCTTCCGTTGGGGTACCTATAGCACAGTAGTCCGTTACTAAAGGGTAGAGCTAGACTCTCTGCAGAATGTTGATTGGTTGACAGAGTCTCGTCACTTGCGCATGCTTTTTCGACTGCATTCTTTCTTGCAGCCTGCAGCCTTGGCTCAAACAAAGCGTGTCTTCTTCTTGTGACAACAGCCACATGCCGAGAAGCAAGAACAAGATCTGCTGTATGTCATCCATTGTTGTTTACTGTGTAGTTTCTTCTCGCGAGAATTACGCCGTTCGCTACACCACGCCTATCATAAGGGTACTGTTGGCGGTGGAAACGCAAGCCGGATCAGGGTTTACAGTCCCGAATCGTACTGTACTGAAACGTACCGCACCGCTCGGTGGAAACGAGCCATAAGGTTCTACTCTACACAGAACTATTTATTCTATAAGTGTATAATAAATGCCAACTACAGCAATTGTTACATGCTATTCTGAGAAATTCTGAGTCTTCAAGCAACTAATGTATTGTAACAAAATGTAGTTTTTGCTGTAATTCAGTCTAATTTTAACATTTATGTTACCAACAGACTTGAAATTGGATTATTTGTGTGTCATTCAGCTCAATTTTCTCAGAACAACATAATAATGAGCTGGACAAACTGTGTTGGAAAGAAAACACAATTTTAGGCCTCCAAAATGAAGCAAGGCAAGTCAGCAAATAATATAATGACACAATAATGAATGGTAGATCTATATTGTCAAATAATCTCTTTTGAATATCAACTAGCCACTAAGCCGCAGGCCACAGTAGGAGAGAGCAATGTCTAAGTTTCTCCTATTCTGGGAGCTTTTCTTCTCTCTTTTTCTCTCAAGAAAATCGACTAATGGGCAATACCACTACACCGCTTAAGTATCTACACAGGCTAGACCCAGGCGCACACACACACACACAAACACACACAAAATTGCCAGTTGACAAAGCTTTCAAACTTTGAATCCAATTAAGGCCAAAACAAAAGCAATATTTTCAAGAGAAAGCTGCTGCACAGATCATGGAGAGGCTGCATAATTTATGTTTGTCCCTTTTTTCCTTCCTTTCCTCTTTGAATTGAGCCTCATAAAACCACCACCATTTCAATAATGCACGACCTGTGGGTTTGTTAATAGGCTTTGTAGTCGCAATAATGTACTTTCCTACATGGCTGGCGGAGATTATGGGCTGGCTCTCTGGGTTGCCAGCTATCGATCTCTTCTAATACCTCTTTGCTCCCTGGTTGCCATTATTCAGCCCCCACCCTCCACCCATCATGGCACAAACATTACAGCAAGTCCAGCTGCTCTGAGCATCAGCGGGGATGAAGTGAGACAATGGAGGAGAGAGGCGGCCCGCAGAGAAATGGGCTGTTGTAATCCATTAAATTCTGCCTCTCTGTCCTCTTGAATCTGATTATTTGAATAATTAAGAGAAATCACTCAAGCAGAAGTTCAATAAGCTTTTACATATTCAGTGTCCTCGCTGCCTACCAACCCAAAATAAGGGCAAAACATTGCATCTGCTTTGCACAATGTGATCTGATTATATGCACATGCCAGTCGCACCAATGGCAGCTGGGAATCAACCTAAAGTCACTGTCACATTTTCAGATATCGACACTTCCAATCCTTAAATAAAAATACAGAATAGCCTAAACCTTACCCTACATCAAAACAAAATGTATAACAGTTGAAAATTTTAATTTCACACCACCACAGAACCTAGTGTGAGGTTAAGCTATAGGAGGGAACAGTGTATAACTTAAAACAGAAATCTAGACAGGCAAAGAGGAGCCACTGACTTTTATCCCAATTGGCCCCTGCTGGCCTTACTAACTAATTAGCAGACAAAACATTTCACCTTGTCTGGTTCTAAACACAAGGCTTCTGTGCTCAGTGCCAAACTGAAGTGCGGAGGTGGAGGAAGTAATGACAATTCGAGGCTAACCTCTAGTTCAGGGCAATAAGTATGTGCTTTCCCAACAGTCCAATAAAACAAGACAGGGAATCAGAAAGGAGAGGAAGCAGAACCAATGGCGTCAAACTGTGTTTATCCGTTTAGCGGTCTTGATAAGCAACAGAGTGGTTGCTGGAGATGGAGAACATGTGCAGCCTTCTTCCTGTTGGAGAAAGGTTCAAGGTAGTACGTGGAAGATTTCCCCAAGGAAATGTGCCCTGGGCAGATAAGGTGATCGAACTTCAGGGGCCCAGGGATCACTGAAGTGTCTCTGCTGAGACATCAGGCACCAGTTATGACCAAATAAAGGGGAAAAATGAACGGAACAAAGGAAGAATAGAGGTCATGATGCAGAACATAGTCTTCAGAATGATTTCTTAAAATGAACAACAAGACTCTCTCCTGAGTCACCTAAGCTCTTCTTCCTCAGGGATGAGAACCTTCCAGAAAACTTGCACAATATGAGTTCCACTGCCATGGTAAATGTAACTTCTGAAAAAAAATTCTAAAGTAGTATTGTCCTTGACCAATCATCCCTGCTAGACCCACCAGGCACGTTAATTGGCGATTGGAGACTATAACAGAAAAGTTGGATTAATGTTCCAAACTTGGCTTTATGAATGGATTGAAAGGCAAAGGTGAAAGGGTTGATGATGGGTTGAAGTCCACTGATTCATTCTGTAGAACAGAAGAGAATAAAGACAATGAAAATGATTGAGATAAATGAGTGTTCATTGCTCTGATTGCCTGGTAATAGTGCTCCCCGCTTATCAATGATTATGCTATTGTCTAAATCATATCCATCAGATGCAGGTTTGGCAGGTTGAACCTCAGTGTTTCCAGAAAGAGCTTTGTGCACCACTGTCACTTCTGAGAAAGCCACGTTCTGCTTCAGACTTGATAGCAGTATGTCCTAATATGAACTTTCTTGCAAATAATTTCACTGTTGTTTAAGCACAATAGGTAGCCTAGCAAAATACATTCCTAAAAAATACTGTAAATTAGGGCTGAACGATTTACACGCAAGAGTAAAGCAGTCAGCAGAGGAAGCATCAACTTGGCACGGTACGCATATAGGCCTGGCCTACAGGAAAGAACAGTTTAATCTGTCTGATATTGTGATGGTCATACTATGCAATAGGGGTGGGAGAAAAAACTCTCTCTCCAAGGATTCTGAGCTTGTGCGCGATGGCGCCAAGTGTGTTTTAGAAACATCCATATTCTGCTTGCTTCTATTTCCTCTCAAACACACACCCCACTTGAACAATTAAATAATCTTTCATAAAGTTTTGGAAAGGTTGAAGCGAATTACAAGGACGTTCACAGGCTTCGTTGCACAGGATATTATGCATTGTGAGAAACGCACGCTTTGCTTTATGTCACGCTTACAATTTGTGTTCTCGCCCACTGGTATTTTCCTTACAAATGCTCTACGAAGGCAGCATTTATGTTGTTTGGAATGCAGTGGGCTTATATATTAAAAATAAGCAACTCACTGACAAAAGGCTAAATTGAAATCTTGACGTTTAATTTTTATTTGTTGTTTATTTGTTTTGGAATCTGTTCGTGACTCCCAGAATCGGAATCAGATCGTGAGGTGCCTAAAGATTCCCACCATTACTATAAAATGGTATATTGCTTGTCTATTGAATAATACATAAGATAAAGAGCTTAATAAATTTGCAATTAGATTATTTTCCAAAATCGTTCAGCCCTACTGTAAATATTAAAACTCATTCAAATATCTGTAAATAAAAGATAATATTAGGGTCTCATAATAGAACTTTTAGTTTCGAACCTCACACATCTACATAGGTACACCACACAAACAGAGCTCCTTGAGACTTACTAAATTCACTAAATTCATTCATTTTAATTTAACCTATTATGTAATTATTAATTTAATTATCACCCTGTCCAGGGTGTTTCCTTGCCTGCGGCCTGAAATTCTGGGACAGGCTCCAGCCTCCCACAACCCTAGAGAGGATAAGCGATATTGAGAATGGATGGATGGATTAATTTAATTATGTTCAGCTATACTTTTCAGTACTTAAAGAAATGTTTTTTACACTACCGTTCAAACGTTTGGGGTCAGTAAGATTTTTTTTTTCATGTCTCTGTAAGAAGTCTCTTTTGCTCACCAAGGCTGAATTTATTTGATAAAAAATTTACGTAAAAATAGAAATGTTACAAAATATTAAAATGTAAAATAACTGTTTTGTATTTTAATATATTTTAAAATATAGTTTATTCCGGTGATGCTAAAGCTGAATTTTCAGCATCATTACCCCAGTTTTTACTTCTGGGAGCCCTTATCAGCTTCGAGTGTATACAGAACGGGCCAATGGCCATTGGCGTGCGAGATTTGCATCTCGTGCTCCGCACCGCATTGTGGGTATAAATAGGAAGCGAATGCAGCGCACATTTGTCATTCACTTCGAAGCCGATTGTGTGCTGCTGAAGAGTGTTCCTGTATTGAACAGAATGAGAGAGGAGAAGTTCTGAGTGTTGGTGTGAAGACACAACAGCGAGGACTGCAAGCTCACTGAGAGCAAAACTGCTGTTATTACAGCAACTCTGTACGGTTCGGTGGGCGTTCCATTACTGTGAGTGCTAAACACAGGCTGCACTATTCCCTGTGTTTTGCCGCGGCTGTCTCCCTGTGTGCTTCAGCATGTTAAAGAGCTTTTTCCCTAAAAGAGTACACTGGTGTGACACTGCGTCTTTTTTTCACCTGTGAGTTTCTGGATGCGGATGTGTTTTCTGTCCTTATTTGACGGCCACAATCTCTCTCACATAAACATGTTGAGATTGCGTTCGTGGGTGATCCATGTTCTCTCAGGAGAACGGGATTACGTCGGCGCGCTGTTCGTCTCACCCTTCCTCGTAAGGGCTTGAGCGTTCAGCGCGCTGTGTGCTGCCGAGCGGCCGGCTGACAGCGCGGGTTGTCACGGCAACCCAGTGCGTCACTCAGCGCTCTAGATGCGCGGTCGAGACTTTGAAACCTCAAACGGGGTTGAGACCCTTCGCCTATTCCCTGATTTAGTTTCTTTTCTGGTGCACCAGAAAAGGGCTACTTCGGCTAATAAGCCTTGGTGACCTGAGGATTACAGTGGGGCTTCCCCGCCGTGTACGTCTCCGTGGGCCCCCACTCCTCTATCGCATCGCAAGCATGCTGAGACTGTGTTCGTCTGCACATTGTTCATCTTGCCTTTTTCATAAGGGCTTGAGTGTTCAGCACGCCGTCCAGCTGCTGAATCAGATTGGCTGAGGCGTAGTGCAACACGTAAATTGCCTTGTCCGTCCCCTTGCCTTTTCCCTGTATGTGCATTGGAAAACTTTGGCAGTATGGAACTATTTGGTGCCAGAATATGGAACATCAAAGGGGCCATAATCTGTATAAAGTTTTCCCCTCTCTCACTACCCTCATCAGTGGGGTGGCAGTGCCACTGGCAGGCCACCTCTGCCCTGCACTCTTAGTGCACAAGGTTGAGCTGCATACAGTGACTGATCGTATTTAAAGTCACAGCGCTGGCCCTCGGCCAGACGATGTCCACCCTGGTGGTCCAGAAATGCCCTTCGGCTAACCTTGCAGAGGTGTGAGACGTCGCCAAAGTACGCTTTCTTGATGCTCTTATCTCACAAGGTGGCCCTTTTCGGCGACACAGTCGGTGACTGCACTAGAAAGCAGTAGTCCTCCACAGTTCAAAAGCAGGCTGAGGTAGCTGTTCCCCGACATGACTAGTGTCACTCGTGGGCTGCCCCTCAGGGTACGTCTGTGGTACGGGTGGGTTCGTTGGTACGGTTTCTAGAAGCCTAGCTAGCGCTTCTGAGACCGACCTGCTGGCTAGTATAGAGGTGTCCACTTCCCTACTGTGCGGAGCTGCGATGCCCCTGTCTTGCGGAAAGAGATCGAAGCCCTACTGGCGAAGGACGCGATTGAGCCGGTCCCTCCAGCCGATATGAAGATGAGGTTCTACAGCCTCTACTTCATTGTGCCCAAGAAAAGTGGTGGGTTATGACCAATCTTGGACCTGCGAGTCCTGAACCAGGCCCTTCACAAGCTCCCGTTCAAGATGTTGACACAGAAGAGCATTTTCGAATGCATCCGTCCCCAAGATTGGTTTGCAGTGATCGACCTCGGGATCAGTTGTGCGAAAACAGAGACATGGTGCTCAGTCACCTCAGCCTGTTGGGACTTTGGGTCAACTGAGACAAGAGCAACTCTGCCCCGTGCAGAGGATCTCTTATCTCGGTATGGAGTTGGATTCGGTCAACCAGACTGATCGCCTCACAGAGGAGCGCGTCTGGTCAGTGTTGAACTGTTTGAATTAGTTCAATGGCAGGACGGCGGTCCCACTGAAATTATTTCAGAGGCTCCTGGGGCATATGGCATCCGCAGCCGCGGCAACGCCGCTTGGATTGCTTCATATGAGACTGCTTCAGCACTGGATTCACGGGCGAGTCCTGAGATGGGCGTGGCAGAGCAGCAAGAATCGGGTTCCTGTTACTCTGTACTGTCGCCAAACCTTCAGCCGTGGTCGGACCCTTCGTTCTACGGACAGGAGTTCCCCTAGAACAAGTGTCCAGGCATGCTGTGGTGTTCACGGATGCCACATCCACAAGCTGTGCCACGTACTGGGGGGCCACGTACAACGGGCATGCAGTTAGGGTCTGTGGACGGGGCCTCAACTGCATTGGCACATCAACTGCCTCGAGTTGTTTGCAGTACGTCTTGCGCTGTGCTGCGCCGCCTGAAAGGGCCGCCGCCGCATGTTGCAACTTGCCTGCCATCTCCTCCTTTGGAGTCAGAAGCATCTGAGGTCGCTTCGGGCCATTCACATCCCTGGTGCGCTCAATCGTGCAGCCGATATGCTTTCACGACAGCCGACACTCCCGGGAGAGTGGCGACTCCATCCCCAGGTGGTCCAGCTGATCTGGAGATGCTTCGGGACCACACAGATAGATCTGTTTGCTGCTCCGGACATGTTCCACTGCCAGTTGTTTTATTCCCTGACCGAGGGAACCCTCGGCTCGGATGTACTGGCACACAGCTGGCCCTGGGGTCTGGGCCCTGAGCCCCCAGCGTTTCCGACGTACGTCGAACATGACCGACTGAAAGGGAATGTCACAGTTACGTATGTAACCCTCGTTGCTGTACCATCACTGCATGGCCGAGTCACTAATTCGGCTCCTCAGTGAAAAACAAATGTGTGCTGCATTCGCTTCCTATTTATACCACAATGCGGGGCGGAGCAGGAGATGCAAATCTCGCACGCCAATGGCCATTGGCCTGTTCTGTATACACTTGAAGCTGATAGGGGCTCCCAGAAGTGATCCCAATTCGTCGGTTTTGTCCGACGTACGTCTCCATTCCCTCCTTCAGGGAACAAGGGCTACATACGTAAACGAGACGTTTCATATGAGCCTTCAGAAATCGTACTAATATGCTGATTTGCTGCTCAAGAATATTTTCTGTGGAAATCATTAGGATTCTTAAAAAAAAAACAGCATTTAGTTTAAATAATCCTAGAATGCATCTCGCACCAACCAACAAGCGTCAATAGCGGATGAGAAAACCTGCATAATTTAAAAATACTACTGTTAATGTGTCACGAAATGTCAGACTTTTTCAGGCAAGAATGTACTTGTTTAAAGCTCAAATCTGAGCTTTATTTATAAAGAGATCGCCTATTTGAAAATTTTATCTGCCGTTTTCGGAGTTGTGAGATCCAGTTGATCACCGGGCGCTCAGCACTCGTTGACCCCGCTGAGAGCAGCCTTTCCTTGGCTAGTACTTCTGACGTCTGCCGCTGGCTCTGATGTCTCTATAGTGGTTAAACATGAGATATAATTTGTCTTGTGTATAACTAACAGGTGATCTTTGGTCTCATGAATCTATCATTTGTTCCCTGGCAAATCGTTTTGGCTGAGGGCAAAGTGAAGTTTCACAACTTTATATTTTTAGGCTATTTAACTTTACCGTTGTAGCCTACTAGAACGCTGACTTTATCTTTGACTGAATTGTTTGCTTTATTTCTTGTATAGCTTCTTATACCTTTTACTTATACTTTTATAATGGCTATTATTGATCATTAAAACTGACATTTAACAAAAAGAGACTGGGTTGTGTTATGTCATTTAATTGTATTACAGTGATAATCATATATGCACACTTATTGTCTGAACCACATACTAATATGTTTTTTTTTTTTTTTTTTTTTATGTAAACAAAAAGAGGCAGAGTGGTGTTTTATATTTCGTTTTGTTATAAATATACAGTGAAGATAATCAAGGTACGTGTTGCCTGAACCACATTTATGTGTCTATTAATATGTCTAAGATTTTTTTTTTTATGAAAATGAAAAGAGGCAGAGTGGTGTTTTATTGTAGCCTAAAGTATACATACAGAGATAACCGGAGTATCCAGAGTGACTCTATCAAGAACGCTGAGTTCCATTTGCAGAATTACCAGACTTGTGTCCTCCCATCCTCGGGAGTTCGTTCTCCTGAGTCAAACTTGGCAAGTCTGAACTACCAAGGACGCAAGTCAGAAGTTTGCGTACTTGGTATTGAGAAACAGCCAGTGTCAGTGTGCTATTTACAAGCAGCATTAGCTAATGTGAGCTATGCCTCACAAAAAAGAGATCTCAGAAGAACTATGACCAAGAGTTGTTGATATGTATGTAGCTGGAAAGGGTTTAAAGATTAATCTCAAAGACTTTAGATATTCATCAGTCCACAGTTAGACAAATTGTCTATAAATGGAGATGATATGGTACTGTGGCTACTCTATAGAAGTGAGTGCCCAGCCAAGATCACTCCAAAGGCACAATGCAGAATGCCCAATGAGGTGAAAAAGAACCCTAGAGTAAAAGCTAAAGACTTTAAGGATTCATTGAAGCTTGTTAACATCTCCGTTTATGAGTCAACTATACGTAAAACATTGAACAGGCATGGTATCCATGGAAGGACACCACAAAGGAAGCATTACTCTCCAAACAAAACATTGCAGCACAGCTAAAGTTTGCCAAAGATCACCTTGACACTCCACAACACTACTGGGAAAATGTCTTGTGGACAGATGAAACAAAAATAGAATTGTTTGGGAAGAACTTGCAGCGCTGTGTATGGCGTAAAAAGAAAACAGCGTATCAACATGAAAACCTCATCCCAACAATGAAGTATGGTGGATTTGATAAATGAAGCATCATGATTTGGAGCTGCTTTGCTGCCTCTGGATGCAGCAGGATAATGACCCTAAACATTGAAGTAAATCTACAACAGAATGGCTTTGGAGACATAAAATCCACCTTTTGGAGTGGCCCAGTTAAAGCCAAGACCTCAACCCAATAGAGATTCTGTGGAATGACCTCAAGAAAGCCATTCACACCAGACGTCCTAAGAATATGGGTGAGCTTAAGCAGTTCTGTAAGGAAGAATGGTCCAAAATTACCCCTTAAAGAAAATAATCAAAGATATTTGAAAATGGATAAAGACACTTGCTTTACTGTTTCAACCCCCATCTTTCTTACCACAAGGGCCATTTGGAATTTTCAGGTATTGATAGTCCACAAGGCCTGTAGGCCAAAATGTGTATCACACCTTTTAGTACAGTGGGGGAAGTTGTAATTATCTGATTGTTCAGTTTGAATGTCTTGACATTTGGGTTTAGTCACATGGTGAAGGAAGGGATAAAAGAAGATTGCAACCACTGCTCTGGGTCTGTTATGCTCTCTATTTTCTTGGGGCCTGCTCTTTGGCTCTTCTCTGTTAGTCTCTGGCTCTCTCTTTTTGGGGCATGCTCTCTGGCTCTTCTTTCTCTCTCTCTCTCTCTCTCTCTCTCTCTCTCTCTCTCTGGTAACATTCTATACATGCTGGGTATGATTAATGGTATAAGTTTTTATCATCTCATACATCTATTTTGTAACTATTTTAAGTTTAACCATAACCTGATATTGTCATTAAACCTTTTCAATTACAAATCATGTGCTAACTAGTTTTGATTTGGTATTAACTTTGATGTGCTACCTCTATTGCAATACAATATCGTCACACTCTAGCAACGCTCTCCCACATATTTCGCTATTGTGACTGCGCTTATTTCCGCCGTTGGTATAAGTAGCATTGAGTGGTAATAGACAAGAAATTAGTTTATCATCTTGCTGATAAAGTTTCTTTAGTCATTCGGCAACCCTGTAGCCTGAACCACTGTAGGTGACCCACCCTTACACCCTGGATGTTGTGCAGGTCTAATTCACAGCTACAGGAAGTGCTTGCTTGAGGTTATTGCTGCCAAAGGTGGTTCAACCATTGTTTCACTTACTTTTCCACCATCACTTTGTATGTTTTAATGGGTGTGTTCAATAAAGACATGATAGATCATGACTGTTTGTGTTTTATCAGCTTAGAAATATTGTTTGTTGATATTTGTGACTTTGGTGAAGATCAGATCACATTTCACAACCAATTTAAAGGCACAATATGTAGTTTTAGCCGCTAGAGTTCGCCTATTCAAAACAAAGGCGTAGCTTGATGACGTAGAGATTAATGATGGCTCGATACCATAATTTTGATTTCGGTACGGTACCACAATCTAATACCGAAGTACCGATATTAAATCGATACCACATATGGTCTGATTTTGGCGCGGGTATTGCGCATAGTTTTACTCATTCTCGAAAGTTTTGGGTTTATAAAGTGGGAAATTACCACAAATGTTTATTAGTAAATTAATCAACAAAGATTATCACATCAAATCAGTCATTTGAAAACTTTCTTGTGAGAAGAAATTTCAGCAATACTGCGCATCTCCCTTCTCTATCACTCAAAATGAGCAAACTGCTTCTGGCTTCAAAAGACATCGCACCTACACTAAAGCAATCTGCATGCTCCGATTCAACATTTTCACGTTCGTTTCGGGACAGCTAACGGAAATCACTTGCTCACGTATTTTTAAACCTTGCAAATTTGAACATTCAAGCGATTTTATAGCATTTCATAATACATGGGATGGGAGCTCTTTGAGAGTTTTCTTTGTGCTCATACCAACAACGCACACATAAGCCTGTAAAGAGTTTGCGCGTTCCAAATTAAGTTTCCTTAAACAGTCAAATACACAAAATTATGTAAAAATGTCCGTCTTTAGTGAGTATTCACATAAACACAGCTGGTTATGTTACGCGAATGTAAATAGTGTAATAGTATGCGTGCAAATATGAGATCTAAACGTCATTGGTTGAAACGAACGCTGGAGATTTTGTGATATTTAAACGATTCGATCTTATGTATGTGTGTACATTGATCAGTGTTAAAAGAAAATAAATGTCTAAATTAGATGGTTTGAATGATGCACTCACCTGTCGATCTCTTAACGTCTTGCTCAAGTCAGGATAGTGACAGATGCTTGGCTAGGTTTGATGGTTCTTCATCAGTTTTATAAGCAAAGTAATTCCAAATTTCACTTCTACTCCTCTCTTTATTAATTAGTTTTGGGCATGTTGAGTGAGATTCAACTGCTTTATCCATTTTGTTCCTCTATGTTGCCACTTGCCACATTTGCCGGTTTCGCGTCAGTGTGGGTAGCGCACTGCCATCTAGCGGTGAACTTCGGAACAGCAGCGTATACCGAAATATGCAAAATCATGATATCGTACCGTTTGAAATAAAATATATACCGGTATTTTCCAAGTACTGGTATACCGCACATCCCTAGTAGAGATTCATGGGAGACGTCGTCTTCACCTCACAGCCGGTGAAAAAGAATCAGGACGGGACTTAGGCAGAAATCATGTTCATTAACGTTTATTTAGAATGAAGCAGAGCAGGGCTTTGTGAGTGTTGTTGGCTTGATTCACCACTTTTGCTTCTTCTGGTCATGTGCATGTGGGGTAGCGCAGCACTGTTGATCATATTAGATACATTTGAGCGTGTTAAATGATGTACTTACGTTACTCTGTGTGTTCGCTTAGCAACTACTATGAGACACTTGTTGCACACGACAGTAAGCTAGATCGATATTAGTTATGGTAAAACATGGTACTCGTGGTAAATCAAAAAGAGATTCCAACATAAGATTATACGTGTTTGGCTATATAACAATGATTAGTTTTCTGTCAATGAATGTATCCAAACAGTTGTTCCCTTGTCTAATAAAACGTCATATATTATATGACAAGCGTCTTTGGTGTTTGCATGGTTTCTACAAAATAAAACCAAAAATCGAGGATAACACAGGTATGATGTCATTGATAGGCGACGCACGGACATGGTCTGTGTCCTGGTAAAAAAGGCTTATTTCTTTAAATTTAAACATTCTTGGAAACATCTGGGATATTGTAAGTACAAACGTCAACAAAATATATAACACTGTTCTAGTAAATTTAAAATGGTTCACTTTTCTTGCAACTTTTTCTTGCAACTATATATATATATATATAATTTATTATTATTATTATTATTATTTTTAAATGTTGTACAGTTAAGAGATAAGGGAAAGATGTAAAGTGTAGAAAAGAGAGTATGGGATATGATGTCCCTGCATGCCAGTGCGCACAATCTGAAAGTATAAATTCTCAGCATGGTCAGTGTTTCGAGCCATAGAATGTTAAAGGGATAGTTCACCCAAAAATGAAAAATCTCAAGTTGTTCCAAACTTGTATAAATGTATTTCTTTTGCTGAACACAAAATAAGTTACTTTGAAGAATGTTGGTACCAAACAGTGGAGTATGGAAGTGTCAATGGAGCCTATCAACTGTTTTGTTACTGACATTCTTCAAAATATCTTTGTGTTCAGCAGAAGAAAGAATTCCATGCAATTTTGGAACAAATTAAGGGTAAGTAAATTATGTGAATTTCATCATGAACTATCCTTTTAATGTAATCTTTTCAAGAGTGCCTAACCAAATTTTTCTCATCCAGTTTACCAGAGATTTGCAAAGCGAATATGGATAGTGCACATGATTTGTTGCAGAGGATTTGAGGGAATATTGAGATTAACTGCTTTTCTAATTGAAGCACGTGTTAGCTTAAAGAAGGTGACAAGTGTTAATATGGCCTCCACCTGTACACCAGTCACCATCCCTCTGGAGAGAAGACACGAGGGAAAATAAGCTGTCTGGATCTAGAAATATGAAAGTATTTTAGAGAATTGTAATGCACAAATCTGTTCTTAACAACACCTTTCTTTGATTTCTGACATGTAGTCTGAGACTAAAACACACACACACACACACACACACACACACACACAGCCTTATTTTAACGATCTGAGCGCATGGCCTCGAATCCACTTTTGCTAGTTTAACAATGGAAAAAACAGTCGGTGCACCAGGTGCATTGTCCAAAAGGGTTGTATCTAGTCTCTTAATGAGTCATGTGTGTGTTTTGGGTGAAAAAACAATCAGAGCCTCATCTCCCATTCCTTTTAAAAGGCAGTTGCGCTTGCACCATGGTGGATTCGCTATTTACATGGTGGAATTTGCGAGCGGAAAGACGCTTCTCCAGAGAGGAATCCTTTTATTTTTAATATTAAAAAATGTTTGTGTGCGTTGTGCACGCGTCTACAGACACATATTACTAATGCGCCTTTGTTACACTTCTTAAGAATGATGCGGTGCTCTTCCTTGGTGCAACACATTTATTTCTGTATGAAATATGAAAAAGACATGTTAGATCGGGAACACTCTCCGTAGCGTGTACACTAGAACTCACTCATTACATACTGAGCGCTCTTTTTACTCTACTAGCATCAGTTTTCTTAACCCAGTATCAAAAATAATGTCTCAAAGTGCAAGCATTTATGCATATTCATGACACTGACTGGACACACTATCATTAACACAGGTCACCTTCTCTAAACCCATTAACACAATAACACAATAAACCTAAACATGTTCAATACTCACTCTTACACTGTGCAGAGGTAAGTATAGTAAATAACATTAAAGTATCACATTACACTCCGTTTACATAAATACAGGTGAGTAATGTACAAACTCTATACTCATAAACATTAAAAATTACAATTCAGTATATGGCTACATTACTCCAGCATTTATCATTTTTATGAACTTTTTATCTTCATTTTATGAATTACTTTAATCACAGTTTTAACCCAATATCGGTTTCTGTATTTTAACATTACATCCTCACCAAATGGATAATAAAATAATTTTAACACTGAGCCTGACTTCTGAGTCTGATTTCTTATTAATAATACACCATGAAATGCTTTTTTACAGTTAATGGCAGACGGAATTATAGGCCTGTCACACATATGCATTTTAGCTTCACTTCTTTAACAACACACACTGCTAATACATGTTCTTAAACATCAATTCAGTACATCACCCGTCACTTGTCTCACATTTTCGTGTCAATCGTGGTATTTTTAAACACCTACTCCCTACTCCTCATTTTCACTCATGCTGAAAGTTGCGATCCTTTACCAGAATTGTTAATACTATTGTCCGCCATTTTAGGTGCAAAAAAACTCTGAACCAACTCTGTTGAACATCTCAATATCTCTTACACAGAACTACAGTTTTATAAGCACATAATACTGTTGTGCATTCCTAGAGGGTTCATTTTCATCAGCTTACCTGTATGAAATATGAAAAAGACAGGTTAGATCGGGAACACTCTCCAAAGCGTGTACACTAGAACTCACTCATTACATACTGAGCACTCTTTTCACTCTACTAGCGTCAGCGACCAATCCTCAGCCTAGTGTAGTGCTTAGGGTGCCCTCTATTAGTGAAGCTAAGTTTTACAACAATAACACTCTTTTTTTAAAATACATCGCAACAGTATTACCATCAAATGTCACAGTAGTTGTTATTATCAGAACTCCATTACCCAGTTAAAAATTTAAAGGGGCAATATTTATCTGTATCTTTTTAACTGTCAACAAACACTCAGGGCTACACCTTTAAATAACACTAAAAATAGCCTCAAAATAGCAACGTGCCATCAATGCACAGACCAGCACGCCCATGGGCGAACAGATAGGCGCGAGTGCATTTGCTATTTAAACAACGTGGCGCTGGACGTGAAAATGATAACTGAGCCGGGCTGAAACTAGCAAAAAACACTTGTCACGTCTGGCATCGCATTGCGCCGGCTGTATGATAGGGCCCATTGTGTCCAACTTGCACTGCATTTCTGTCACCAACTGGGGCCACTTGTTAGACAAGACGCTACGACACACTGATTTAAAATACGGCTGACCAGTCATGAGGTGTGCCAACCACCAAGAAAACAGCAATGAGCAACAGCCAATGAGACTGCGAAAGCACGAAAGTGCAAATGAGGAGGCCAAGGCAGTGGGAAGCAGGAGCCAAAAAAAGCCCATCAAACTGCTGCCCATGTCACCCGCACTGTGTCAGCCACATTTTCTCATCTTACTGTGTGAGAAGGAATTTCAGTACTGTAACTACAGACGGGGTGGGAGAATGATGTATTGACACATGTAGTATACTGCGATAAGTTGTGTAAAGTGCACACCGACAAGGCAGAAAACAAGAAACTGTCAATCTCGCGAAGACCTGCTGACTTGTAGTGTGCATTTGGCTTAAGAGGAATTTGTCTTGGTTAACTGTGTGTTTTTATCAGTAAAACATTATATTAAACAGTCTTTAATGCATTTTTAATTTTTATTACAGTACAATTATTTAGTGGGAATTGGTCAATGGGGATAGAGTGATGTTGTCTTATATAATCTTCTCTCACTATGGCAAGTGCAATAGGCGAGTGGCAGGTACTGTAGCAATAAAAAACGATCTTCTTCTCTCCTGAGCACAAGAGACATATCTGACAGCTGCCACAGACCTTGAAATAGCGGATGGATTATTAGCTTCGGCTGTGCCTCTACGTCAAATTATCCTCTACATCTCCCCTGAGACGGGCAGGCAATTAGCTCAAAATACAGACCACTGTCAGATACAGAGAGAGATATAGACGGATAGATAGTGTGAAAGAAAGAACGAAAGAAAGAAAAGATACATTCAACTAATAACAGGCTCTTTAAAAGACATGGTTTTAAAAATTCACAAAAACAAATCAGTGTTTTGGTCAACAGCTTTGCTGTCAGTTAGAGTTTTTAACATTAATAGCCAAAACATCACATAATCAGCCATTTGTAACATTATGGTTAGCTTGCTGCAGTAAACAAATTATGTCCCTAAATTATAAATCCTTTGTGTGACAAGAAAGAAGACAAGGAAATCATGTTTGCCAACATGTCAGTGTTTTGTCAGTCTTTGTTTAATTGGTCTTCACTCTACTCAAATTATTGGCTATACAGTATTAAAGTGATTCTAATTGGTGAAACAATGCCACTTAGAATCCAAATAAAATCCACCATGTGTTAGTCGATTAAAAGGTCAGTGTCATGGGAAGCTGCTTTGAATTTGTACCTTCATGAAATACAGTACAAGCTACTGACAATGAAGCCATTTTAGGGGATAATAATAATAAAAGTTAGAATTAAAGTTAGAATTAACAGCATTATACTTAATCAAATAAAATTACACTGCATACACTACTTTTCAAAATGTTGGGGTTGGTAAAATTTTTTGGTAAGATGTTTTTGAAAGAAGTCTCCTATGCTTACCTAGCCTGCATATTTGATCAAAAATACAATAAACACAGTAATATTCTGAAATTCTTAAAGTCTTTAGTGTCACATGATCCTTCAGAAATCATTCTAATATGCTGATTTGGTGCTTAAGAAACATTTCGTATTATAATCATCAATGTTAAAAACAGTTGTGCTGCTTAATATTTTTGTGGAAACTTTGTTACTTTTTTTATTTTATTTTTATTTTTGATGAATGGAAAGTTCAAGATAACAGTATGTATTTGAAATATAATTTGTTCTATAAAACTATTTGGTTACACCGCAGCAAAAAAGACTTCTGTGCAAGGTCTCACATATTTTTTTTTTTTTTTAAACATTTAACCATTTAACCAGTTAATTTACAGTCTGTGCACCTGAAGAGCATCACGAGGATCACTGCAAGAGAATTCTGAGAGCATATTTGATTATCACATCAACCCGGACATAGATTTAAAGCTACATGCATACCAAGTTACATTAGAAACAACAGCTTAGTTAAATTACTGCTTATAAAAAAATGGCAGTTGCAGTAAGTTAGTAACTTTGCTATATGAAAAAACTATATATATATATATATATATATATATTATATATATACACTCACCTAAAGGATTATTAGGAACACCATACTAATACTGTGTTTGACCCCCTTTCGCCTTCAGAACTGCCTTAATTCTACGTGGCATTGATTCAACAAGGTGCTGAAAGCATTCTTTAGAAATGTTGGCCCATATTGATAGGATAGCATCTTGCAGTTGATGGAGATTTGTGGGATGCACATCCAGGGCACGAAGCTCCCGTTCCACTACATCCCAAAGATGCTCTATTGGGTTGAGATCTGGTGACTGTGGGGGCCATTTTAGTACAGTGAACTCATTGTCATGTTCAAGAAACCAATTTGAAATGATTCGAGCTTTGTGACATGGTGCATTATCCTGCTGGAAGTAGCCATCAGAGGATGGGTACATGGTGGTCATAAAGGGATGGACATGGTCAGAAACAATGCTCAGGTAGGCCGTGGCATTTAAACGATGCCCAATTGGCACTAAGGGGCCTAAAGTGTGCCAAGAAAACATCCCCCACACCATTACACCACCACCAGCAGCCTGCACAGTGGTAACAAGGCATGATGGATCCATGTTCTCATTCTGTTTACGCCAAATTCTGACTCTACCATTTGAATGTCTCAACAGAAATCGAGACTCATCAGACCAGGCAACATTTTTCCAGTCTTCAACTGTCCAATTTTGGTGAGCTCGTGCAAATTGTAGCCTCTTTTTCCTATTTGTAGTGGAGATGAGTGGTACCCGGTGGGGTCTTCTGCTGTTGTAGCCCATCAGCCTCAAGGTTGTGAGTGTTGTGGCTTCACAAATGCTTTGCTGCATACCTCGGTTGTAATGAGTGGTTATTTCAGTCAAAGTTGCTCTTCTATCAGCTTGAATCAGTCGGCCCATTCTCCTCTGACCTCTAGCATCAACAAGGCATTTTCGCCCACAGGACTGCCGCATACTGGATGTTTTTCCCTTTTCACACCATTCTTTGTAAACTCTAGAAATGGTTGTGCGTGAAAATCCCAGTAACTGAGCAGATTGTGAAATACTCAGACCGGCCCGTCTGGCACCAACAACCATGCCACGCTCAAAATTGCTTAAATCACCTTTCTTTCTCATTCTGACATTCAGTTTGGAGTTCAGGAGATTGTCTTGACCAGGACCACACCCCTAAATGCATTGAAGCAACTGCCATGTGATTGGTTGATTAGATAATTGCATTAATGAGAAATTGAACAGGTGTTCCTAATAATCCTTTAGGTGAGTGTATATATATATATATATATATATATATATATATATAGAAAGAAATAATGTGCAGTTAAGCTACAATGATCAATGCCTCAAGCACTTTACATATCCCACATAATAGATGGGTTGAGTCATCCATAATTATAATCGCAAGCACAGTCAAAAATATAATTTTTATAATATGTAATTC
Organism: Rhinogobio ventralis; assembly: GCA_039654625.1. Taxonomy (NCBI): domain Eukaryota; kingdom Metazoa; phylum Chordata; class Actinopteri; order Cypriniformes; family Gobionidae; genus Rhinogobio; species Rhinogobio ventralis. Next base: position 20,655,345 of record CM077198.1, read on the forward strand.
AGAATATACTGTTTACGTCTCTCTGAAAAGGCATCATTATGGGTAACCCTGTATCAACAAGTCACCAAGCATACACAGACCAAACGTAACATTTCACAGTTAGACACAAAAATTTCACAAAAATTGATACTACTGTATATGCGAGCACTCATTTCTGATCTTTAGTATTCAAGACAAGACTGGTATATATTTTAATCTTAATACAACATTTGCATGGGCTGATTACCAGAAAGCTCCAACATTTGAAACAGGATATTAATTTGCATGTAATCAGACTCAGTGGTTTCTTATGAGACAATGACAGACTGGTTTTGAGATGAAAGTTAAACTCTGAGATTTAAGTTTTTAAAAGGTGATAAATTAAGCTGTCAAGCAGAAACAAAATTACATCTGAACCTCACTGGATAAATCATTCAGGCGCCAGGACTTTTATTCAGCTCATTATTTTCAGATAAACACCTTCAAAGTTCAACTGACTTCACATGATTGATAGGCAAGATTCACACACCTTGGTTACTGTTATGCTGATGGCTCGAATCATGATCTCTAATCAGGGCCGTTTCTAGCCATTCTGATGCCCTAGGCAAAATCCTTATTGGTGACCCAAGTCAAATTTTAAAAAGCAACATGGTATTACTGTTCCCTTTCAGTCGGTCAGGTTCAACGTACGTCTCCGTTCCCTCCTTCAGGGAACGAGGGTTACCATACGTAACCGAGACAGTATTAATTAACAAACACATACATACATTCCAAATTATATTTGTATATATTTGTTAATATGGATTAAAATTAATACCAGTAATAACATTGTATTGCATATATAAACTCACCTAAAGGATTATTAGGAACACCTGTTCAATTTCTCATTAATGCAATTATCTAATCAACCAATCACATGGCAGTTGCTTCAATGCATTTAGGGGTGTGGTCCTGGTCAAGACAATCTCCTGAACTCCAAACTGAATGTCAGAATGGGAAAGAAAGGTGATTTAAGCAATTTTGAGCGTGGCATGGTTGTTTGTGCCAGACGGGCCGGTCTGAGTATTTCACAATCTGCTCAGTTACTGGGATTTTCACGCACAACCATTTCTAGAGTTTACAAAGAATGGTGTGAAATGGGAAAAACATCCAGTATGCGGCAGTCCTGTGGGCGAAAATGCCTTGTTGATGCTAGAGGTCAGAGGAGAATGGGCCGACTGATTCAAGCTGATAGAAGAGCAACTTTGACTGAAATAACCACTCGTTACAACCGAGGTATGCAGCAAAGCATTTGTGAAGCCATAACACGCACAACCTTGAGGAGGATGGGCTACAACAGCAGAAGACCCCACCGGGTACCACTCATCTCCACTACAAATAGGAAAAAGAGGCTACAATTTGCACGAGCTCACCAAAATTGGACGGTTGAAGACTGGAAAAATGTTGCCTGGTCTGATGAGTCTCGATTTCTGTTGAGACATTCAGATGGTAGAGTCAGAATTTGGCGTAAACAGAATGAGAACATGGATCCATCATGCCTTGTTACCACTGTGCAGGCTGGTGGTGGTGGTGTAATGGTGTGGGGGATGTTTTCTTGGCACACTTTAGGCCCCTTAGTGCCAATTGGGCATCGTTTAAATGCCACGGCCTACCTGAGCATTGTTTCTGACCATGTCCATCCCTTTATGACCACCATGTACCTATCCTCTGATAGCTACTTCCAGCAGGATAATGCACCATGTCACAAAGCTCGAATCATTTCAAATTGGTTTCTTGAACATGACAATGAGTTCACTGTACTAAAATGGCCCCCATAGTCACCAGATCTCAACCCAATAGAGCATCTTTGGGATGTGGTGGAACGGGAGCTTCGTGCCCTGGATGTGCCTCCCACAAATCTCCATCAACTGCAAGATGCTATCCTATCAATATGGGCCAACATTTCTAAAGAATGCTTTCAGCACCTTGTTGAATCAATGCCACGTAGAATTAAGGCAGTTCTGAAGGCGAAAGGGGGTCAAACACAGTATTAGTATGGTGTTCCTAATAATCCTTTAGGTGAGTGTGTATATATATATGCAATCCCTAGTTGCTAAGAAATTGTTTTAATAATAATTATTACATGTTATTATTACATTTCACATGAAAGTAATAAGAATAAATACTGATTCACTGCAGTGTTTTTTACTCTTTGATGCTTGAACTTCCCCTTTAAATAAAGCGACATAATTTGCGAGCAGAAAGACTGAACACTTCTCCAGAGAGGAATCATTTTATTTGTAATATTTAAAAATGTTTGTGCGCACAAGTGCATTTGCTATTTAAACAACATGGCGCTGGACATGAAAATGATAACTGCGTTTGGATGAAACTATAGCGAAAAACACTTGCGGCGTGCCTGGTGCCAAATTGTGCCAGGTGTATGATAGGGCCCAGTATGTATAAAGAAAAAAATAGCAGATGGACAAAAAAAATAAATAAATATGAAGATAACATTGTGCGTTATCTCTTCCTTCATTCTACAAATATGTAATACCCTAGGCAGTTCTGAGGATGACATGTATCAGTATTTCAAATCAATACATTATACTGATGTTCTATTTGGAGGAATCAAGGGCAAGTCTGTCTGTTTGTTTTTAATGTTCCCCATATATGCTGAGGATCACAGCATGTGCAGACCAGACTTCTACTGCAGATGGTTTTCTTTTGATTGGAGCAATACAGCTGTGGATGGATTTTTCTCTACTGCTGCCGAATAAATTGTGCACATTTATTAAACATACAGTTTGGACGTAAAAGATTGATTTGGAGTTTCAGAAAAAGAAAGACAAAAAAGCGGAAACAATGTGTGCAAGCACATATTCATTTTTTTAAAACCACCAGCTGCAATTTGTCATGTATTTCCATAAACAGACAGGGTGAGATGCTCCGTGTGAATCATAGATTTAGCATCTTGAAAGCAGAAGAAAGCATATTGTGAAAAGAAGCACACAAAGCAGTCTCATATGGGAAACGCCACTGTAATGACTATTATCCTGCAGCACCAAAATGTTGTTTTTGACATTTTCATCTCAACGATTGGCAAACTATAGATTATCATGAATTTCAATGATGGCCATCATGTTTTATTATATTTATACTATCGGTATTACTAAATATTTTTTAGCCCTAACCACAGTACAAAACAAAATGTAATCAAATAAATGTACTGACATTTTTAAATCAATAATAAAAAATTTATAAAATAAAAAAAAACATAAATCATAAAAACTGTCCATGATGTGTGCTACTACTAATATTCAGTAAGTATTTTCAGGGTTCCCATGCACTTTTTAAATGAATTTCAATTATTTTTACTTTATTAAGTCATTGGTGAGAGTCATTTTTTTTTATCAGTATTGCACAAACAGTCATTTTAAGCCAAATAAATACTTTAAAACTGAGCATAACTACAAAACTGTATATTGTCTATAGAAATCTGATAAATTTGCAAGTCACTTTGGATACAAGCATCTGCAAAATTGATAACGGTAAATGTAAATGTCTAGGGCTGCAACAACTAGTCGATAAAATTGATAATAATCGATTATGAAAATCGACAACGATTATCATTATCGATTAGTCGGGTCTGCCACCAACTTCCACCAGTTGCGCCAAATTACAGCACTAAATAAGGTATTTCTATGGACAAAATGCATCTATAAATAGTGGAGTGTCAACAGACCGAGATGCTGCTGGAAAGGTACATGATCCAAGTGCCCAAAACATGAGAAGTTTTTTTTTTTATTTTAAGCTTCAAGCGAATGCATTAGCGTTTAACATAAAGTTACCTTGTCATGCGCTTTGACAGATGAGTGCACGTCCTCGGCGCAAAACGTTAATTTTACAGGTTATGTTACTAATTCACGCGAGTGAATTCACCTTACTAATTTCTATTTTGCTTGAGAGCACGTCCTGACAGCTTCAAACTTCACTGAAGGAGCGCCGGTGCGGCGGGCACGCGCATGCGCGTCAAACAGACAGAACGCAGTCGAGAGGGAGACAATTAATATTCAGCGCAAAAACATTCATTTAGTTGAAATATCTGCTGTTGGACGCTAAATGTAGGTTTAAAAGTCAACATGTAATTCAAGTAAGAGTAGTAACTGTAAAGGGATAACAGCGTGTAGCCTAATTGAATATGAATGTAAGAGACGTTCTTTATAGCCTATTTACAGGATAAAGAAATGGCAGTAACAGGTCAAGTGTGTTTGTCCCTGCAGAACATTACTCTTATCTGTTAACACTTTTTTTTTATGTGTTTTTGTTTTTCTTTAACATCATTTTAATTTATTTAACCATAGCAAAAGTACATTTCTTACTTAAACAAAAAACAGAGATGAAAAATGTACTTATTTAAAATAAGACAAATCTGATATTATTTTAATCTTATTTGTTGTATCTGTTATTTAAGAGTTGAGTTTGTTCTTTAATGCTAATCTAACCAGCAGAAGACACGAGCCGGGGTTAAATCTCAGTTGTGCAGGTGGGGTGCGTTGTAACACTGCGTTACATTGTGCCCCTATTAGAACTACGCTATTATTCTATACTTTTATAAATTCTGTTAAGAAACCATGAGAAAAATGTGAATAAAGACTGAGAGTCAATGTTCAGAAATGCTTAATTATTATTGTTTTGAACTATGCTGTATGTTGTATGCTGTGTTTTGAGTTGTGTTTGTTGTCAAACTCAAAAATTTGATTATTTTTAATGATTCAAAAAATACCATTATTTTATTTAAAAAAAAAGTTAATACTTGTATTTTATTGACAAAATATTTTAGGTTGTCTTGGATATTTTTTTGATTATATCAGATAACATTTGAAGCTGTCATTTGGTCATGTTACAATGTGCCCCTCACATGTTACAATGTATCCCACATATGGCATGTTGTCACAATTCACTTCCATTTTTTCTGGGTAAATCAAGAAAAAAGTATATACTGTATTAATGAAACAAAACCACATAATTGTACTAGACGTGTGAAATTAATGTGGGAAAAAAACAAATACTCTGAACCCCAAGTGGATTTACACAAACAGCTTTGGGCAGGATGTGGAATAGTGTGTTTTGCCAATAAAAAAAAAGAAGGTATTTTTATCCGATAAATCGAAAAAAATTATCAGCCAACTAACCTTTTTTTGAAATACAATATAGCGCCAGCGTAAGTTCTACCAAGAAGACTATAATGCCACGTCATTCATTCATAATAATAGGTCCATTCTCCCCATCACCACTAGGTTGCCCCTGTCCATCCATCAGGGGGTTGGCTCCGCCCCAGCCTTTCAGGCAGGATCAGCCAAATCTGCATCCCCAGGATTTGGACTAGGACGAGGCCTACACCAAAGAACTTTTCTGTACAACTAAATAAGAATAATTGTACAACCATCTGTTTATACTTTGTGGAATAAATACCATATAAACGTTCACCTGCTTTATGGTAGAAATTTCCAGAGTGGGAACACTGTATATTCAAAGTCTTCTGAAGACAACATTTGTGTGAGACACTGAGCGAAATGTAAGCTACTTTTTTTTTTTTGCTGAAAATATTCCCCTCCACCTTTCAAATGTCACTCAAAACTTACATCCTAACTAGCATGATGCAATTCACCATTGTGTCATCTTTTTACATTTTTTAATTTTAACTCTAAAGGTATACTGTACAGCCATTGGTAAATTAATGGAATCCTCAGAAACAACCTGAATATGGCATCAGACTGATTGATTACTAGAGGTGGTATACTTTGGTAGTATATCTATAGAGTGACGTTTTCTTATGAGAGCGTGTTGAACAATGTGCTCCTACAGCTCTGGACATTGAACCAATGTCCCTCAATTCTGCTTATAAATGTGACCACAAAGTAATATAATATTGCTCAACCCGTGGAGACTTCCTTTACCACATTGGAGCTTGTCCTAACCTCACTTTGTACTCTGCCTATCAGATAAATGCAGGCTTTATTCTGTTCTTCTCTCCATTACCATCATCATTCTAGGTCACGCTGGGAAATCCAACACACCGCTGAGCATTGGAAATACATAGGGAGACAAATAAATGGCTGACAAAACACTTCAGCGATAATCATTGTGCCCTGCCCCAGCTTAGTGTACCTGACAAGTAGACAGAGGACATGACAGATGAGCAATTTTAACATGATACCGAGATGATGCCAGAGCACCACTCCTGAAGTGTTTAGTCACACACACGCACGCTCACACACACACAAAGATTTGACAGTTTTATCCGCAGCAGGAAGAAATCGAACACAGACAGTGGTTTTACAAATACATCATGAAGAATACTGCGTAACAGAAGGATTCCTTAGCTTTGTCGGGTGTCTCAGCCTGATAACTGCCTGCGGTTCTTTTGCCTGCTAAAACTTTAATATGTCTGTCAACATAGTGGACAACTTTTAAAAAGAAAGATCAAGGAGGAAAACTCCTCAAGACACATTAAATACAAAAATGAGCTAGATAAGAGGACTGTGTGTGTTGGGGAGTTAGGCTACTAAGTAAAAGTAGAGATACTAAGCCTTTTTTTAAGTAGCGTGGCAGTAACTCAGGTGTTTTACAAAATACTTTTCCAGTAATAATCAACTTTTTCCAACAAGCTGCCCTGAACTGTGATAAAACATTTTATTTCCATCACACAGCGGTCCTATTTTGTTTTTGTTGTCAAAATCATGTTGGGCGAGGCAAAAATCTGTTTGTTTGATTCAAAACATAATTATGTCCAGTGTGTCCAGTTTATATTGTTTATTAGTTTGATCCATGTCAAAAAATATTCAGAGATTAATTTAAAGGGGACCTATTATGCAAAATTCACTGCATTCTGTGTACACAACCACCCTATAATGGTAAAACTCCACCCACTCCTCTTTTTTTTAATCCCCATAATTCGTAAATACTGTCTCAGAACAAGCCGTTTGCAGATTGTAGCTTTTGTGACGTAACAAATGCTTAGGCTCCACCCATGACTGCTGACGGACTCTGACCTATTAGCATAGACCCCGCCCTGAGTGAGCTGTACCAAAGTCCATTTCAAGGAAAGTCTGTTCACTCGACGACCATATTTGCAACGCCTCCAGGCGGCTGTTTTTGGCATTCAAGACCAAGTCCTGTCTATTTGAATGGGGGAATCCTGAAATCTCACAAACTGCTTGTCGAACAATTAAAAAACATTTCAAATCAGCAACAAAATCTGACATGAACTGTTTTGCAATGCTCAATGCTCAAACAGTGCTAAAAAAGCTTATTTTTCAGGCTAGATGAGCCAATGCGCATGTGCAGTCTCAGGTTTCTATGGGAATCGAAGCTTCTAACAGCAGTTGCTGTGATGCAATGACTTTACCAATCAACGTTTGGCTCTTTTTACTTAGAAGGCGGGAAATTATTATGCCATATTGCGCGTTGCAGTTTCTCCCATTCATAAGTAATAGGAGTGCACCGTCTTTCTATATAGACTTTCTTTAAAGTCTATGTGTGGGAAGCACTGCACCCTATTGTGGTAAAAATGTATTCACTCCGTTTGTTATGTTCCCCGTAAATCTGATACAGTGTTTTAAAATGAGCCATTCAGGAATACACTCCAATGTGATGTCATATTGGAACAGGCCCCGCCCACAATTGGCAACAGAATCTGCTCTAATATCTTAGCTCCTCCCCTGAGTGAGCTGTACTCAGTCCGCAATGTTTATCTCTTCGCCAGAGCTATACTTATAATATACCTTGTGTGTAATTGACAGTTTAAGAGCAATAAGACGTAAAAAAAGAGAACTTAGTTTAATACTCACAGGACACGCCATCTGACATCCAGCTTTCTGTGTGCGTGCTTCTGTGTGCGTGCTGATGTGTGTGCTCAGAAAATCATATATCATAAGTTTAAACTGATATGACTTTAATACGCATGCAGATAAAAAAACTTTAATGATGATGATGAACTGAAACGTGCTGTGGTATCTGGCACGTAAGATGTTAGCAGCTGATCCTGTAAGTTGCGAGGTGGGGCCTCCATGGATCGGACTTGTTTGTTCAGCACATACCACAGATGCTTGATTGGATTGAGATCTGGGAATTTGGAGGCCAAGTCAACACCTCAAACTCGTTGTTGTGCTCCTCAAACCATTCCTGAACCATTTTTGCTTTGTGCCAGGGAATACCGTTTCCATGAAAGGGTGTATATGGTCTGCAGCAATGCTTAGGTAGGTGGTGCGTTTCAAAGTAACATCCACATGGATGGCAGGACCCAAGGTTTCCCAGCAGAACATTGCCCAAAGCAACACACTGCCTCCGCCGGCTTGCCTTCTTCCCATAGTGCATCCTGGTGCTGTGTGTTCCCCAGGTAAGTGACACACACGCACACGGCCATCCACGTAATGTAAAATAAAGCGTGATTCATCAGATCAGGCCACCTTCTTCCGTTGTTTTGTGGTCCAGTTCTGATGCTCACGTGCCCACTGTTGGCACTTTCGGCGGTGGACAGGGGTCAGCATGGGCAACCTGACTGGTCTGCGGCTATGCAGCCCCAAACGCAACAAACTGCGATGCACTGTGTATTCTGACACCTTTCTATCAGAACCAGCATTAACTTCTTGAGCAATTTGAGCTACACTAGCTCGTCTGTTTGATCGGACCACACGGGCCAGCCTTCGCTCCCCACGTGCATCAATGAGCCTTGGCCGCCCATGACTCTGTCGCCAGTTCATCACTGTTCCTTCCTTGGACCACTTTTGATAGATACTGACCACTGCAGACCGGGAACACCCCACAAGAGCTACAGTTTTGGAGATGATTCTGACCCAGTCGTCTAGCCATCAAAATTTGGCCTTTGTCAAACTGGCTCAAATCCTTACGCTTGTCCATTTTTCCTGTTTCTAACACATCAACTTTGAAGTCAAAATGTTCTCTTGTTGCCTAATATATCACACCCATTAAGAGGTGCCGTGATGAAGAGATCATCAGTGTTATTCACTTCACCTGTCACTTCACATGTCAGTCATAATGTTATGCCTGATCGGTGTGTATATATATACAATCTTAGCAACTTGCAATATATGCAATATAGCTTAATAACTGAAGTTTAACAATAGTTTGGAAAGCTACAGTTTTATAAACAAGAAGGGGTAATATTTCAGTCAGCAGCTACAGGATGATTTGCACAGCAAATAAAAGCTTATTAACATATTTACAGCAGTGAATAACAAAAAAGAAAATAATCAGACGAAAAATGAAGGTGTGAAGAGCTTGAAACAGTCAATCTTATACTGAATTCCTAAATTCCTTTCATTTCGGCAATACTACTGAAACAGGCAGAGCGGAAAAAAGGTGGCAATTGTGGAAACATGTGTTTTGACTTCCATGACAATTGATAGGGGGGAGAAATGAGAGAGAAGGGATTGGTTGTGACAGTGTTTGTGTACGAAAGAGATGCCACAGACCGAGGTAACATAAAGGGATCCTGTTGTCAGTCAACTGTGAAAAGTTGTTTTCTGCACTGTTATTTGAAGTCGGATGAAAGACAGAGAGAGTGCTGTTGGCCCTCCTCACATTTCCACCCACCTTTTTTCCCCATACACTATGATTGTAAGAAAACAGCCTGTTCCTCAGAGTTCTTCTGTTTTCAAGACACAACAAGTTGTGCATGCTCTTTTTTGTGCCGTCTAGTTCATTGCTATGGATTTATTAAAATGAATGCCTCAAGCTGTGTGTCACACATTCACTCAGAGATCAAGCTGGACCCCCTGAATCTACTGAATGGTAAAAATAGTTGAGCTAAATGTGACTTTGCTATAATTATAGAGCAGGACCCCTGCATGCTCAATGTGAGACGTTAATTCAGAACCATGTCATGTGTCTGTGTGAGAGTTTTTCAGATTTAGTTGCTGTTTTATGTTATTTTTGATAAAAAAAAGTCTCAGCTTACAAATTATGTAAATGTTACTACAAAATTGAAACAATAAATGTTATTTTGATGCTTTAATGTAGTGTGACAGAGTGCTTTAGCTGACACAGTTCAAATGGCAACACCAAGTAAAATTAAGAGGGCTGTAACTCTTCACTAATAGTTACAGCACGACAAAACTTGAATGAACATTAGAAAGCTTGTTGAAAGAAACTTACTGAACTTACTGAAATATATAATCTCTCATGTAATCGCCCAGTGTTTACACTTGTTTCAACAAACAATAGCAGTATAGTATTAGAACATACTAGTTTCCTTTTTAAATTCAGTGCAAAAATCTAAAGCTGGGTCAAAATGACTCAATATGATGGAGCGGGTCACATATATTAATAAAACAACTCAATCTAACAATAGCTACTACTTGACTAACATATGTCAAGTTTACATTTAAATGTGCAGTAAGAAACACTATTGATATTTGAAATCATCCCAAAAAAACACACCCTCCCTTCAGTGCTCCACCCCCAAAATGCACAAACACGCAATGGGGTAGGTGAAAATGTGTTTTTTTTTATTTTTTATGTTATGTATAAGAGATACAAATTTTCGTACCAACTGAACTCAATGATGGAGTAAAAACTTGTTTGAAAAGTCATTTTTGCAAAATCACTGACTTTAAATAAGCATTTTAATTATTTCACCTGAATGTGAAAAAGACATTCATGGGTTGTAGTCTTTTTCATAGACTGCACTCAAGTTGTACCAGTTAAAACAAATAACGCAACTTAAAATACAGTTTTTAAAATCAGCTTAAAGCTAGACTATATATTTTTTCCACCGCTAGGGGTCGCTAACCTCTTCAAAACAATAACAAATGTGTAGACTGATGACGCAGTGAATGAGCGTGGAATCATGGAACTTGTCGTCATCCTGATGAATCTAATAATGTTTATGGGGAAATAATGTTTATGGATGAGTTTTACATGACTGTGGTATGAAGCAGGGCGCGATTACTAATAAGAGACAGATATCAGCGCCACATGAGCGAAGTGCTGAATTACTACTCATACAGGTCAGTTTATTTGACGAATTAAAATTGTGAGGAAACGCAATGCTGTTTGACTTGATCTACACTATCTAAACTGCATTTGAGTGTGTTGAAAGTTATGTTATTCTGTGTGTTAGTTTGTTGGCTGTATGAGACAAGCAGGAAGCTACATCAACATTAGAACATCATACCGATGATACTATAATATTTCATCATGTTGAGCTACATAACATTGATTAGTTTTATGTACATTTGCTCACATGTCTAATAAAACACATCCAAGAACGGCATCTCTGTCAAGTCGAAGTTTGTTGCGAAGCTCTCGCCATCTCGAAAACACCACGTTGATACTGGTCCTCTTTTGATTTCTCATTTTGTTCCAAAGTCTGCTTGCCATGGTCCATAATGTTTGAACAAAACTACAACAGCGTGCCGCTAGACGTTACGCAGTTGTCCACGTCTGTTGCCATGGTTTCTACGGCAGTAAAAGTGGTAACCGAGGGTAACGCGGCTATGGCGCCATCGACAGGCGACTCCCTCACACGTCCCGGTTCCTTCGTTAAAATCGCAATTTTCAAATATTTGGAAACATTTGGGATATTGTAAGTACTCAACTGAACAAAATATATAACACTGGCCTAGTGGTTTTTGGATATTTTACTGCAAAAATCGTACATATTGCACCTTTAATAGTTATTTAAACTAGATGTTAAAAGAGCTAAAACTATTAGCAAGCAAAATGAGGTCTGCTTTAGAGAGTTAGAGAGTACACATAAGAGAACATGTTGTATAGTTGTATAGAATGTTTAGCAGAAGAAACAGCAGACACCTCCTCCCAGGGGGCGATGAGATAGAGAGAGCTAAATGGGAAGAACTGAGGTAAACTAGGATTAAAATAGTGTAGAGGGCGGACGAGAGAAGGAAGGTGTGTGTTCCGGCAAGATGTGTCTTCAGATGGAGGTTCAAACCGCCTCCTAATGAGAACTCCAATCAGGTTGTTTTAGCTACATTTGACAAATTAGCATTTTTCATCTTGCCTAAGCTAGCCTGTGCCATCTGCTCGACACACACACTCCCTATGGAGACTGTGTTAATTAAGCTCCTGACTAAGAGATGGAAAATGCTCACTTTTAAAAAAGATCCTCATCAACCCTGGGGTTGACTGCCACATGCAAAATTAAGACTGAATGAATGTGTAGAGATCAGGAGCATCAGTGGTGTTGTTTAAATCCATTCATATAGATTTGGATGAAAGTGAATAGATGCAGCCCACAGACAAAAACATATGACACCATGTGCATACAATACAATTGTATACCTTTACTATATACTTGTATACAATTGTCTGTATTCTACATAAAAGATGAATTAGCAAACAAACCTTACAGGAACTCAGATATCATGTCTTCGTAGCTCAGTAGGTGATTACTTGTCACTGACGTAAAAAAGCTCTTAGTTATTAACTTAAGTAAAAACAAGTGCTGTTTAAAAAAATGGGCAATATCTCTCACGCAGTTTTTTTTTTAAACTTTACATGAAGATTTGATATTTCATTCCTGTAGAGGTTCTATCTGTCTTTTTTATCTGATGATTGTTTGATGCAATATAAAAATTATAATAATAAAAACATAATACCAACACACAAAACAACAACAACAAAAACAACAAAGAACACATTCCTAATCCTTATTCCCCTTTCATTCCCTTCACTTTCACGCATTAAAATCTGCGCTAGTTGTTTGCATACGCTTTATAGCACGCAAGATTCGAATGCGAGGGCGGGATTTTGAGATTTTAAATTGATTTATTTTTTGTTTTTTCAAACAAAGCAATCGAATGGCTTCAGAAGACTTATATTTCAGCACATAAATCATATGGACTACTGTGAGTTTGTTGAGATAAGGGACAAAACATGTTTTAGATGTTAAAAACTAAAAACTAACACTACATTATTAAAAATTTGTATTTTTGTAGACAAAGGTCTCAGATAATGAACCATGTAAGGAAACAGGCTTATTTCTAAATATATTTTTCTAAAAAATTATATTTATTCACTCCATAACTTAATTTGTGTCAACTCCGTCAGACACTCTAAAAAGCATCGAAGCAGAGAATGCAAATGAAGTGCTGCACGGGGTGTGAATTCTTTATCTCGGTGCTCTTTGGATGTAAGGGATGGTTCAACTCAATAAATAAAGAATATCCAAGGCACTCGAATGGTGTAGAAAAAGTTAAAAAGCCTTTAATTCATCATGGCTTAATCTTATAAAAACAGGTGACAAGTACACCTACGCGTTGCGGCTCACAAGCCTTCGTCAGGGTGTGAGTAACAAACACAATCTCAGTCTCATTAAAAAGCATGCTAATTTAATTTAACCGAATCAGTCCGAAAACATTGTATAGTCTTCAGTTATTTAATACTAGTGTTCAGTAAAGGAGCGAAGTCATAAAATACATTCTCTGTTTATTTTCACACTATTATGAACAACCCAGTTTCTAAATTCCTTAATTCTCCTCCCTCCTTTTAATATTAAACATATATCACCAATGTTCTTAGGTAATTAAGACATAAAATCATGTAGTCATGTTGGTGTTTTAAAATTTTTACACAATAAATTGAAAAAAGAATAAGACATTTCTTTCAAAATTAACAAAAACCTTCACCTGGTGGTGTAAAATACTGATGGATTTGACAAATACTGACAGAGTTGACAAATACTGACGGTGTTGTCAAAGGTCCAGCTGGGGCCAAATATACATTATGTAAATAGAATCATGAAACAGCATTAGAATAATTCCCCATATGCAAAAAACATATTAAATCACATTATACAGACTTTTTGAGAGCACTTGTCAACCATCAGACATAAAACCTGACAGAGTTGACGTCTGACGGAGTTGACAATTATTTTTTTTTTCCACCTTAACCACGTGTTGTACATTGGAGCAATTTAGTTATTTTCCTCAGTTGTGGTTCCCTTAATAAACATATAAATTTATCCCACAACTATTTACAGAAACTATTACACTGCGATGACGAAGTTGACATGTTAAGGCTGTGACCGCAGAGACTTCAATATTGTTTGTTTAAAATATAAAAATATATATAACTTCCAGGACTATGTGTCCTACTGTGAGATCCACAACGAGCAGGAAATAGTAAGTACTCCTCAGAGTTAAAGCTGCCCATGACACTGCCTGATTTATTCAGAATTCTAAAAAATCCTGACAGATTTGACGGCTTGACGCAAAGTGAGGACACAACTTTTATAGCTATTTTTTCATGGAAAATATAATTCAATATTTACTTTTTGTATTGACTGATATCTTAAAGAGCTCCGCCTTTTAATGTAACTGTGTGTTTTTTAATTTGTTGCATTTTTAAACACTTTGTTTGGCAGTTTTACATTGTGAACTCATGCTGAGGACAGGTTAAATTACATGTGTTTCCAAGTAGAGTGTGCTTTTAAAATAATACTAAAGAAATTATTTAAAAGAGCAATGCATGCATGTCCTGAGTATACAAATCTCCCTTAGATAATGTAGCCTAACTTTAAGTATTTTTATTGTGTTGATATTCTTACTTTTTAACACTCAAGAATCAGTGTAAGTCACCATCTCAATCCTCCTCCTTTTACTTCATGGAAATAAAACGTTGAAGACTGAAAGAGCATGCAGATTAAACTGTTTAGTTCATCAGAGAAAAAAGCTGAAAGACAAAATGGTTATTTTCACAAAGCCGCAAATATAAATAACAACGTATTAGCTAATACTTTAGGCTCCTTTTTCATTTTTAAATATTATAATACATGTAAATGTGTTTATTATTATTAGCCTATTATTATTTGTGTTTAGGTTTTATGGATAGACAATCAGATTATAAAGGGGTAAAGTAGGTTGTCACCAAAACAAAGAGGAAATCATTGCTGTGTGAATGCACTGGAGATTCTAAAGGCCCTAAGGAGTGGTGCTCAGAATTTGATGAAGTGAATAACTTTTTACCACAATATTTATTTATTTATTTATTGAGTTTGTACACTGTCAGAATAAGGAGTAACAAGTGATTACGTGTGTGTGTGTGTGTGTGTATGCTTTCATATAAGCAATGTTCATGCATTTGGCCAGCCTTAGCATCAATGCATGCTCATGTATAAAACAGAGAGTTCATCTGCAGGCAGCCTCTACAGTACGCAGCTGCTTGAAAGCATAATCAACTTTTTAGAGAGAAGAGGAGATAAAAACAGATAGAAGCTGTAAAAAAGGGCTGGAGATGGTGGACGATGTGGAAAATTGCTACAAGAGCACAGAGCCAGGAGTTGTTATGTGAGACCCATAAAAGCATGAGGTAATAGTTGAAATGTGTTTAGATGATTATATGGAAATATAAGCTTGTGTGCTCATATAACAGACACTACATCTCATCCAGTAAGCCACATCTCTCAAACTCCAAAAGAAACACACAGAGGAAATTAAAGTAATGAGTCCAGCTGAGATGTTTAACTCTACTATGATTGTTGCGTCATAACATTTGTTTGTTGATGAGTGAGCATGTGTCTCCTACACATCTTTCTTAACCTGTCACAATTCATCAAAAATTGAAATCAGAGAGATAAAAAGGCACAAAAAGAACACAAAGATGCATTTGATAAGCTTTCAGTGCTTTGAAGCTCTTTTCATTCAAATAATGACATGCGTTCCCCCCACATTTCCTTTCAAAAAGCCATCATCCTCCAAATGCTTTCTTTCTCATTAAAAAAAACAAGCCTAGACAGGAAACCTATGCTGCAGACATGCTTCCATTAAAGGCGGCACGGCTACTGAACCCTCTTGTCCATCTGATTGCTCAGAAAAGTTTGATTCTGTAGCTGAAAGCTGCCCACCTGTCACCAACCCTTTAATTGTCAAGTTATGTAACAGAAAGAATCATGGGAATATGTTTGTGATCAAATCATGATGAAACGGTCTTTGCATGCACGCTTCTTTTGGAGAGATGAAGAGACGGGCTTCATACTGTATACACAGATGGCCTGGAAAGTCCAAAAACAGTGTAAAACTCTCTTTTATGCATGTTTCTGCACTTGAAAGTCCAAGCAGTAAAAGAAAGGGAGAGAATAGAAATGAAAAGATAGGAAGCAAGCAAATGAAGTTGCTTGAGTTTTTCTCTTCAGCAACAGCTAAAATGCTGATAGCAACAACTGAACAACAACTATTAACTCGCTTACACCTCCATTCTCTTTCCTTCTCCCCATCAATCCATCTCTGAGTATGGTGTAATATTAATCCTCATTATGTACCACCATGGGTTTGATATTACCAGCACTACCCTGGTGTGAGACCACATAGCATCATGCTGATATCAATATACTCTGCATACAAATGTGACTCCATTTGCGGTATAAAAGTGTGTGCGTGTGTTTTGTCCTCCTCACCACCAGCTGTTCCCATTCACTCTGCATCCTAGTATGGCAGGGATTGGTAATTGGCAATGAGCACATAAAGCTATATCTATGCACGCTAGTGTGCTGGGTGTAATTGAAAACAGTTTGACTCAAATTGGTGTATTTCTTTGTTATGATTTCCTCCCTCTGGGCAGCCTGGCTGTGAAATCTAGTCCAAATGTTTCAAAGGTTTTATACAAGATAACCGAAGAACTGCTGGAGTGAAGGAGGGGATGATATTATACTCTGTTAGAGTCTTTGAAACAAACCTCATATTTACAATAAGTAATATAATGCATAATGCATCCAGAATGAGCATCTCAATATGTTAATTAAGTCATAGGCAAAATTGTTCTGGTCTCTTTTGCATCTGATGGCTAACCCCCGGTTTTAACAAAAAGGCATAAGCCTAGTCCCAGACTAAAATGCATGTTTGAGCTATTTTAACTGAAAGCAACTTGCACTGGCATATCTTAAATTATGTCAGTGCCATTGTTTTGTCTCAAAATACACACCAGTAATGTTTTTTTTTTTTTGGGATCTTCAAATATTGTGTTGGACGACTTAAGCCACATTTCCACTGTAGGAACTTTCCCCAGGAACTAGGAACTTTGGGGTGGTACTTGGTGTGTTTCGAATGCAGGGACCAGGGTTTAAATGAAGTTCCAGGTAAAAATTTCCCCCTCAGAAAGTCCCTGCTCGCGAGGTAGTACTTTTTCAAAGTTCAGGAATTTTTGGGGGGTTGTGACTTGGGCGCTGAACATGCTGATTGGTTGATTTCACACAGCATTTTGATTGGTTGACTCCACGCAGCATTTTATTTCAACCACCATTTTAAAAAGTCTGTTGCGGTGCGTGCAGTAAGAGTTATTTGCTATTCAAATTAACAATGGAGTTTTAAAAATATGACTGATGGACTGACAACAAGGTTCAAGCTTTATTAAGCTTATATGCGGAGCACGAAATCCAGCGGAAAAGTCGTGCGCAGTCCTACATAAGACTAATTTGCCTAATCTTCAGGGTACTTTAGACCGCGATGGAAACGCAGACAGCAACAGGTCTGGGGGAAAAAAAGTTCCTGGGACAATTTTTTTCGGTGGAAAAGCGGCTTTAGTCAAAAAGCTTGAGAACCACTGGCCTACAGGTTAGCTAAAGCCATTGTACTTTCCCTGTCCATAGTGCTGAATTTAGTTTATGTTGCAGGCTGTGTGTCCTTGTCCATGGTACTGAAGCAAGACCAGACCACCAATGGCTCTTAAATGTGTTGCGGTCAATAGTGCTGAATCAGGCCTGCCAATCTCGCTCTCTGTGGTCCTGAATAAGAAACCTGCAAGTGGTTTGTTTTCTCTACAGGTGTTTTTTTATTTTTTATTTATTTATTTATTTATTATTATTATTATTCAGAATGGTAGGTATTGTGAATTATCCTGTCAATTTGTGCCACTTCCAGGAATTACATTTATTAAAGTTCCTATTTTATTGCCTAGCTTTTTCACTATCTCAGATCTGACTGAGTAAAGGAAATTCAAAAAATTATCTTGTGTTCTTTGCATTTTTATTGAATTTCTCTGTTTTCTCTTCTGTTTCTTTCTTCTTTACAGCTTTCAAACTCTCAAGCGGTCTTGTCTTCTTTTCCTTGGGAATCTAATAAGAGCTTGATTGCTTTTCCTAATTATCCTGTTTATTGGTCCTGCAGGCTGCTCCTGTTATTGGTGTAATTAATTTCAGAGATAACTTCTTTTCCGTCCAGATTAGAAATGGCATACGATAACAACATGTCAGTGAAGGTGTGTGTGGGGTGTGTGTATGTGTGTGTGTGTTAATTAGCCAGAGGAACTGTCCCTATGGCTATGTTCCCTTCCATACTATCACAGTTTTGCAGCCTCACCAGAGCTTGACAAATGTCCTCTCGCTCCTTCAGTGAGTAAAAGCGATACCACGCACCACAGCTTCCATTTGTCAACTTTCCCGGGAAATCGATACCTGTGCATTTTTCTGCCTCGTCTGGATATTAGAAGGGTTTAATTTGAATAAGCAGATGAATGGCTTTTGTAGACAGAAAAAAAAATAAAAATGCACCGCAAATATACTGAGTGAAACCGATTGGCTTGTATGGCTTTTGAGATATGGCATTTCCTGATAAAACATGCAATATATAAAGCTGCTCACTAGCATCCCATTAGTGAGCTGTGAAAAATTTAAAACATCTTAAACTGCACTCTCATAATCCATAACCTAAAGGTTATTTTACAACTTTCTCATATTTTACTCCTCTCAAGCCACAGCCACCATTTTCCTCAGTTACTCTCTTGCCGCTGTTCATTTTCCTATACCGCTCTCCTCATAGAGAGAGCTAATAAAATCAAGGAGGTTGAGAATGGTTGCTGGGATGGTGTGTGTCACTGACTTAGGGGGCTTTGATTTATTCTACCACCTCCTCCTCCTCCTCTTTGTGGGCAGGGAGGCTGGTATGGAGAGTGAAAGCTGATATTTTGGTAGAGCTGAAGATTCATAAGCAATGACTCCCAGTGCTGAGCTACCAGCAGGCTTAAGTTGAGTGAGAGATGGAGACACACGTAGGGAGGCTGGGTGCCCGGGCCCCCAGGGCCAGATCAATCAGCTATGTTTAGAGCTCAGACAGTAACTGAGCAGTCAGGAAAGAAAAGGGACAGAGAAAGAGAGAAAGGAAAGAGGGAAATGACAAACTAGATGGAAGATCATAAGCGACAGACATTCTCATTCACATGTGCTTTGATTTGATATTCTGGTTTACACTCTTCATAGTCTCTCCCAAAGTAAACAGAACAATAAAATGTGTTACAGTACAAAGCAGTGCAAATGCAAAAATGAAAATACAGCACCATAGCGGTCATGACTTGTGGCTTGGTTTTCACTGAAAACTTCAACCATTTATGAAATGGAGAACATCAGTAAGGAAGTACACAAGCCGTGGTTAATTTCCGCAGAAAAGATGATCAAATGCACAGCACTGGAACAATCTAACCCTGCAAGCATTTGATTTCATATTAGCGGCAAAGTAAGGCCAAATGCTTAGAGAAGTCAGTTTATTATGAGAAAAAGTACAGTTGCACATCAGTGCCCTGTAAGTTTGGCTTAACACACACTTCAGTGAGCCATTTTTTTAAGACAGCCGTATGGTCTACTGTTTCAAAATAATGAGGCCAAATCATTAGCCAGGGCAAAAGAGATTTGTAAATGCAGTAATATCTCCAGTGTTGTTGCAAACGGATATTAGTTGTAATCCGCCAAGCCACCTTGTTTCTGTTCCCCTAAATGTCACCAGCAAAATGGTTGCACAATTTAATTTAACGAACAGAAGTCAACCTTTAACATCTGCTGTACTCCTGTTCATTAAATCATTGTCGATACTATGGCAAAACTAAACTTTAATCAGCATCTACCAGAGCATAGCTTATTTGATTTAGTTTAAAATCTATGTACAGCTTTTGTTTAAACTTGAGAGCATTTGTCTTAAATAATAAATCAGCCCAGTGCTTTCAATTTCAGTTTGATGACCTTGAAATTTTAATATTCTGTCTATGTCAATCACTAGCTACGAGGTTGTAAGTAAGTCATATAGTCAATAGGTATTCATACATTTTTAAGGAACAGTAGTTTTTATGTATACTTCAAAAGATAAGCATTTAAAACATGCCAATGCCATTATAATTACAGTTCTCAAATGGACAAAAAAAAAAAAGGGTTTTGTGACATTTTTGCCATTGTAATACGTTCACAAGTCATTTAATTTATTTAAGTTAACTCTTCAGTTTTTATATGTATTTATTTTCTTATAGCACATTTCACAATTTTTACTTTTAAAAGGCACATTGTTTTAATTTGTATGTGTAATTATAGTCATATGTTTATTTAATACATTATAATTAGATAATGGAAAAAGGTTCTGCTTCCATTTGTGGATTTTTATATTCGTCCTGTCAAACAGACCATAAAATAGTGTTCTTAACGAGTATGATGGATTATAGTGTGATAGAAGATCACTTAATTACTGAGGAGCCAGACAATTTAGATCTTCATAAAAATAGCATTCTTTAATTTTTTAACTGAAATGTAGTGATGAAAAAATAAGGCTGATATGATCAGATTTCCAGACCTGCTCATTTTGAATCAACTGATGCTTGTTAATGGAGACTGCAGGGCATCCAGCCAGTAATGCATTACAATAATCTTGTCTTGAGGTCATGAATGCATGAACTAGCTTTTTTTGCATCAGGAACAGACTTCATATCTTAGCAGTGTTTATAAGGTGGAATAATGCTGCGACATTGGAAATGTGCTTTTCAAAACACAGATTGCTTTCAAGCATGACACCCAGGTCCTTACCTGTAGAAGATGACATAACAGCACATCACAGTACACAGATTTTATATAGTACAAGCATCTTATGTTCATGAGTGATGGGTTCAGAATTTCAGAATTTATGTATTTTGCTGTGGTCTGGAGCAAGAGAGCAAGGGTTGTTTTATTATTCGTTGAATTATTACAAAAAGAATGCACACCCGCGGTAATGATAATGCGGCCACGACGCGAAACGGAGTGCATTATTTTTCTAATAATTCAACGGCCTGGAGTCAATTATTCTGCTTATGGTTACCACACCTCAAAACATTTTTCAGATGATGTATTTCAAGACATTTGTCAGGTTTTTGTCCTTAAAACAATCTTGTGTGTACACAGTAAAAACCGTTGGGTTACACATATTGGGTCAATATGTTGGGTTATTTTACAAAAATGTTGGTTCATTTTAACATCGTTGGGTTATTTTTAGTAATAACAGTCCGTTGGGTTAAATACAGTTTCCGCAGCAATGGTTCAAATTTGAACGGTCCAGTGACAGTCAACAAGAAGAAGCTGCTGCAGCCTGATTATGAAAGGAAGGTAAGTCATATCATTTTATGTATACAACTCTTATAACATTATGTATTGTGTACTGAAACGTTGAATATAGTCTAAAACTGAATTTTATATTTTTGAAAAACGAAGTTCCCTTTAATTAGTTTTAATGCTCTCCGGAAAGTGAGATCGACTGGAAATAAATCATAGCTATCCCAGTTAACTCACTAGCAGTAATAAAGTAATTAAAACATTATTCTAGCGAAACTGTTTAGAAACTTACTACGGTGATAAAGTAAGTAACGTTAGGCCTAGTCTGAAATCACTATCTAGCATTATGGCTGTTTTACGGTCTTCGTAATCGTGATAGTCTTTCACAGCTGAGGCAGTGCACCAGACTGGTACTTTTTCGTACAGGTGTGACTACAATTTGTTAAAGGTCTCACTAGAACAATAGTATCCAAATAGGACTTTAGTCCTGGAGTATACCCAATAGTACACAATTTGGACATCTTCCTTATCTGACACACATTTCCGGTCTTGGAGTCTCTCTACTAACAGGTTGGTAACATTTGGCCTTATTAGAGAGGCCAAATGTGCAGTGCTATGTTTGTTTGTTTGTTCGTTCAGCTGTCTTCCATCATTTTCATACAGTATGTTTTAATTTCAGTAGAGTCTGATGACTGACTGATTGAGTGGCAAAAGAATGTAAGAAGCCCTGTAATCCGCCAAGCCACATTGTTTCTGTTCCCCTAAATGTCACCAGCAAAATGGTTGCACAATTTAATTTAATGAACAGAAGTCAACCTTTAACATCTGCTGTACTCCTGTTCATTAAATGATTGTCGATGGCAAAACTAAACTTTAATCAGCATCTACCAGAGCATAGCTTATTTGATTTAGTTTCAAATCTATGTAAAGTCTATGTAAAATCGTTTTAAAATCTATGTAAAATCTTTAGCTAACCCAAAAAAGTGTATCCATCAATTATAAAAGTAATCCACATGGCTCCGGGGGGGTTAATAAAAGGCCTTCTAAAGTGATTCGATGGGTTTTTGTAAGAAAAATATCCATATTTAACAAGTTATAAAGTAAAATATCTAGCTTCCGGCAGACCGCCTTCTGTATTCAATTTACAAAGACTTGTAATGCCTCTCCCAGTTCAAAACGCTTACGTTACGTCCAATGTCATTGTCACAGCCAGTTACGCTTTTTTACACTACGTCCGACGTCAGTTATGCTTTTTTCGGAAGTTGAATACGGAAGGCGGTCCACTGGAAACTAGATATTTTACTTTATAGCGTTTTAAATATGGATGTTTTTCTTCCCAAAACCCATTGATTCACTTCAGGCGGCCTTTATTAACCCCCCGGAGCCGTGTGGATTACTTTTATAATGGATGGATGCACTTTTTTTGGGCTTCAAATTTTGGGCAGCCATTCACTGTTATTCACTGCCATTATAGAGCTTGGAAGAGCCAGGACATTTTTTAGTATAACTCAGATTGTATTCGTCTGAAAGAAGAATGTCATATACACCTAGGATGACTTAAGGGTAAAGAAATCTGTGAGATTTCTGTCCCTCCATTGACGGCCTACGCAACTACCACTTTCAGGCGGCAGTAAAGACATCGTTAAAGTAATCCATGTGACTCCAGTGGTTTAGCCTCAATTTTATGAAGCGATGCGAGTGCTTTGTGCAAAAAAACTTACGCTCACTCGACAACGTCTGCTCTCTCATCAACACAACACGCATGCGTTGAGGTGTAAAGTGAACATGCGTTGAGATTAATATTTTGTAAATAAAGTGGTAAATAATAGCTAAGGGATAGAATATACTCATGTCGCTTCATAAAATTGAGGTTGAACTACTGGAGTCACATGGATTACTTTAATGTCTTGTAAAGTGGTAGCTGCGTAGACTATCAATGGAGAGAAAGAAAGCTCTCCGATTTTGAAGAAATTAATTTGTGTTCCGAAGATGAACAAAAGTCTTATGGGTTTGGAACAGCATGAGGGTGAGTTTTTATTTTTGTGTCAACAAACCCTTTAACAGCAGGTGTAATGACTATTAGTGACCTTTTTTTAATTCAGTACAGCACTGCTTCATTGTAACTTTTATGTAATTTAACACTGCTGAAGCTGTCACAGTGCATGCCATCTGAACTTTATTTAACCCAATGCTTTGGGTTAAAATAACCCACAGTTGGGAAGGTGCTATACCAACCCACAGTTGGGTTACTTGTTGGGTTATTTTTAACCCAACATTTTTAAGTGAGTATGACTAATTACTTGCGCATCTAATCCCAGGCCTCCGCTAGTCAGAAAAGTCTTGTAGATTTATAGTTGTTAAACTATTTTACTGATAAAATCGTCAGAGCAGCGCTGACAACACATTTCTGTGCAAGTGTGTGTCCGCACTGTATAGGTGTGCGCGTTTCAGTAGGAGAGAGCAAGAGAAGTCTGTACACAATAAAACGTAATTTTGTGGCAAAAAGCATAGAAATAATTTGTCGCTTTTATCCTATTGTTTACTATATTTATTTGCTTGTTCAGTGTCATTGTAGGTTTTGGTTCTTTTGCTGTTGTAGGCTGTAAAGACCTTTGAAATAACTGAAATCATTTGGCGAAGTGATTTGGAACTGTAATGCGGTCAAGACCTGCCTGGAACTGAAAATAATTGCATACCTTAGAACGTTCGCCAACCAATCACATTCAAGCATTCAACAGCTCTGTGATATAAATTATATTAAATATGTCAGTGACCATTTTGAAGGGGTCTTAAAAGTGTGAAATATATATATATATATTAATTATTTTATTTATTTTTTTAAAGCTGCGTGTCTTCAATTAAAAAATAAAAGATAATTCCATGCTTTTTAAAAAATATTTGTCTATAATACAAACAGTACATGTGTATATAGAGTAAGCAGTTCCTAATAACAATAGGACTCTTTTTCCTCTATTAACTTTCTGAAACGGTCTCTTTTACCATAGCATAAACTGACAGCGCAAGAAAACGGACACATTCAAAATGTTACATTACAAAATAAAGAAGTGTTTCAAAATCCTAATCCTTCCATAAGCCTGCTGCAAGAGCTCTGTCTTAATCAAATGCACGATAGAATGAGAAAAAGTGAAAGAGGATAATGGATGACACCTCATCTTGACCTCACAATACATAAAACCACACATTCCTTATTACCATTGTTCTCTTTTTATTTTTTTTTCTCCTTGGGAAAATACATATTTCTGCTTCACTATTCATTGCATACATCATTTTAAAATACATTGCAAAGCTAAGCAGCAAGTAGGATTTAAAGAAAGTGAAGGAAGCTTTAAAGGTCTAACCAAAGGATAAATCAGGACTTGGTCGTGACCTCAGGTCTCTGCCTGGGTTGAGGTCTCGGATACCCAAAAGAAAGATATAATTTCAATAGAACAGTGATATTTAACACACTTTTCCCTAACATTCTAGACTTACAATACATTACCATTAAGGTCACAGCAGAAATCTGAGATGAATAGTGATGTACTTTGGCAATAAAAGCCAACAACTGCTCGATGAATTCTTCATACTTTCAGGTTACACATACACAGACACACATTCATACACACAGGCAAGTCATAGCATGTAGAAATTTCTCTTAGCTTGGTAAACCCGGGTAGAACTGAATGGATTCATCCTTGAAATCCAAGCTTTGACAGGAGCACGACCATGAAATGAATGCAGAAAATGGGCTTTGAATGGAGCGGAGCATCTCGTGTAAGCTCAGGAGAGAGAAATGCTGGGATTCTCTAGTCAAACAGACAATCCTCGCAGCAGGAGGCAATGAGAGGTGAAAAACGCTCCCACGATACACTCACCAGCAGACAGCAAAGTATCAGATCACACCCATGTAAGGACAATTCTGACACATACAAGTACTTACACAGATGCCTTTTTGATACTTTACAAGATTCACAGTGAAACTTTCCAAAATGTCTTAAAAAAAGGATAAAGCACTTCACATATCGAAAAGGCTAATGAATTTTCATGTAATGAGGGAATATAACCATGCCTTATTAAAAGTTCAGAATAGTGTGGCATAGCATATTCAAAGGTTTTTATTTTTTAGATAATTTGGCGCTTCATGTGCTTTATGCTCCTGAGACCATTAACACAGATGGCGAAAATATCTATTTTGCTATTATTAATATTTACTTCAGCTTCACTTAGATGGCTGTTTATTGCATTTTATTACAATCAGTGGGTGGCAGTATAACATTTTTACTGGCCGCTTTGGTCCCACAACCAAAGGCCAAATTCAAACTTTCATTATATTCTTGTTCAAAAGTGAACCAGGGTAATTATGGTTTCCAGATATTTATCACTGATGCAATCTAAGAAAGGGAATGTTTTTTTATGAGTCAACTTTTAATTAACATCAACATGCCTGCTTATTACCACGGACCACTTTGAGATTAGATCACCGGAGGACACTGATAAATGAGTTGTACTGTTTTATTATTTATCAATATATTTATTTGCTGCACAACAAATCTTTTTTTTGTTATGCACTCTATTTTATTTTAATAACATGTCTGTGTGTGTTTAAAGCTTGGCATGCTTTTGTTTTGGACATCATTCACTACCCTCATCCTCATTATTTTTTTAAAAGTTAGACATCAATCTTCTTAGTATTCCTCAATCAACCCATTATAAACAATATAACAAGAAAAAAAAAAAACCCATAAAATTATGAATGCCTGTTTTCCCACTCATTTTTTGTAAACATTTTTTTTCTTTTTTTTTCTGCACAGCAATAATTGAATCTTTGATGACGGAATAAGTACAATTCACATTTATTCCACAAGCTGGCAATGTCTGATACAAAATGATGAGGTGACGTTTCATTCAGACAGAAAACAAAAGAATAGGAAGTATCATCAGCAAAGGCCCTGTCCCAAATGGCACCCTAAACCCTCACGGTCTTCCTCTGAGTCCGCACTTTCACGACGTAATGCCACGTTGACGTCCTAAGTCCTCTGCATAGCTCGTGAACTTGC
Source organism: Rhinogobio ventralis (assembly GCA_039654625.1). Lineage (NCBI taxonomy): Eukaryota > Metazoa > Chordata > Actinopteri > Cypriniformes > Gobionidae > Rhinogobio > Rhinogobio ventralis. The sequence goes on from CM077198.1 coordinate 20,681,673, forward strand.
AGACTCAGCTGAAGTGTGCATCGTGGGCGCATAGCAGCCACAAAAGGGCACCCTTCTTTAAGCTTAAATGACGAATGGGACACCCTACGGTCTTGTAGACTTAACGGACATGCGCACGCAGCGGCCATTGTAAGTCCACAAGACCGAAAGTGCACATGAAGTGTGCCATTTGGGACAGGGCCAAAACTTGAAATGGCTCAGCGATTTACTGCAGAGAAAGTACTGAATGCAATCAAATATGAGTGTCACTGTCACTTGATGATGATTCTGGGGATCTGGTCAGCAATCAAAATATTGATTTTGAAGATGTTGAAAATTATAGTTTTGAGAATATGTTTGAGATCGCGAATGGGCTCATACCCAAACATATTCTCAAAACTATAATTTGCTGAATGTACTGGGAAATGAGCTCTGACGAGGACAGTGATGATGATATAAAACATCTGCTCAAACTGAACCCTTCCAAGCTCCAAAAGGTAAGAAAATATGCTTTATTTTATTCTTCTGTAATTGTTACTCTACTATCAGGGGAGTTTTATATTATCGTGACAGGTAGAGATCCATCCGTGTTAGATATAGATCCGGGTCGCTACAGACCCGAATATGTAAGAATGATTGGCGAAACATTCACGCATTTAAGGGTAAAAAATTTACTTAGCAGCCATTAAGGAGTCGCACACTCAGACTTATAAGACAATATAGAATTATAAGCATGAGGCACAGGACATTTCTGTAGCTCAGACATTAAAATGTGGCAATAGTAAAGCAAAGGTCATGAGTTTGGTTTCTTGAATATGCAGTGTAATACCGTAAAATGCAACAGAAGTTTCCTGCAAAATACAACAGAAAAGATACAATATTGTCGAATTGCACAGAACATTTTTATTCTGACTGCCAGCATTGATCAAAATGTTGTAGCATTAACCTAATAAAAAGACCTGACCTCCACATTAATGTAAATCATCACACATATGAGAGCACATGGTCAATAAAGCCTGGTTTCATATGAGTAAATGGAATTGTTCTGACCACTAGTACATTTTGTGGCTTTGTAAAATGATGCTAAATCCGCCAAGAAAGACATTAGAGAGTCATTTGCAAATATGCGCTGGAATAAAGGTAATATTTAAATGTGAACAAGGTGAAAGAAGAAACATTACCTGTATAAGAACTGCTCATTTATTAGCAGGGATGTTGCTTTATGAGGTGCTCAGGCAGTGCGGCGCACAGGTGCACAAAGATATTTAAGCAGTCCCTAATCTTCTTACTTATTTATTCAATAAGACCCGGCAGCCTACATGGTTAACACTCATTATAGTTCTGTTCCCTTATATCCCCTTCAGCAGCCTCCCTAATCTCCCATTTACCACGTAGCATGGCACAGCGTAGCTATGCTAATGAAAGCTGAGTAACGAGAGAGGGCTTAACAATGGCTCAGGTAATATTTCCAAATCATTTGCTTTGTATTGTTTGAAAACTCAGAGCAAATGGTTTTATGGAGACATGTCTCCGTAACGGCTGATTATGTGTCAATCAAGCAGTAATTAAACAATACAATCTTGTTAGCTTGTGGCTCACGATGAAATCAACGCTAATTTGCAATGGAGTATGGTCATAGCTGTCTGATGTCATTATATAGTTTACATGCAGATGAAATAGCGAACAGGGAGCGATCTCATTTAATGACAAGCTGGTATACTGGATCAGCCTGATGGAAGTCGAATGGCATTATGTTAAAAGCTGTGACTTGCTATTCAATTTGCATTCGTAAATGATCCATTGCAGAACAGAATTGTTGTTTAACGCTTCTTTTAGATTCACAACAGCTTCCCTTTGAGAATCAAAAGTGCCTCGTCCGAGAAGCGGTGGCAGAATGAAAATGTTGAAACACTTGAACCAGCTGAGAAAACCCTTCAAAGACAAATACATGTCTGGCTGTGATCCGCATTAGTAGGCATGATGCAAGATGATGTGGACATGTTTACTCCCCGAGCATATTAACCTCTTTTCTATTCATGTTGGATTTTGACCCACAAAACAAAACCAAATCATTTCTTTTTCAATTAGCAACATCACAAGTCCTCCCACTAAAATGAAAATGTCCAAATTCAATAACAGTAGTGGCCAAAAGCGAGGTCCAGCTTAGGAAAGTTGACTTCTTCACCTTTTATCCAAATATTATTAAAATTTAATATAATAAAAAAAATTTAAGCATATTGCATAGTTGTGCTTGGAGTCAACTGTTGTATTTGTAATAACGGAATGAAACATGCCAAATTGTGTGGACGATTTTTGGCCAGGCTGTCATACAAAGAAATTCTGAACATGCAAAAACAAGAGAAACCAACGGAATATTAATAACTGATTATGTTGCAGTCAATGTAATTTATTTATTTATTTTTTGCAAATAAAACATGTAGCTGTATTTTGCCTTTTTTTGGCAAATAATTTTGTCAGATAAAAATCCTACCCAAGTTAATTGTCTTTCCCTCATAATTTTTATATATATAGTGTGTATATATATATATATGTTTTGATGGTTTTATTGAACTTGTACTTTCTGTAAAAATAGGGCACAATGTACTGTAATAATTTAACAGAATTTTCCGTACATATTTTTAACAGGTGTTTCACCTGTATTTTTCTCTTAGTTGTGTTGTGTGTTAGGGTTAACGGAAATGTCTTTAAAAAAATACTGGATAATGTCCGGGTAATAAGCTGCCAGTACTTTTTCTGTTATTTTATGGAATTATTTTTTACAGTGATACTAAACCTTTTTTTAAAAATGCTTCTGAGATTAAACATCTTTGCTCACATGGTCAGTCACAAATTTAATTTCTGTTTATTTCCATTTATTTCCTATATATGTATGCTATATATATTATAAGCTCAAATGTCATGTTTTGTTTTATGAGGCCGCTGATGCCATTGACGTTCTATATGTGGCCTCATGGATGAATGATAGTGTGTTCCTGCTGACCAAACATGTCTTGCCATTCAAGGCCAAATGGATCGATGCAGAACTGTTGGCGCTTCCTATCCTAACAGACTCTTCCTTTTCTTTGACCCTCCGCTCTTATATCAACATATAGAGTGACTTCTCCAGACACAGTTCTAATAATGTCCCTGGAGCCAGAGGGCTAAGGGCTATGAAATGATCTCCCATGAAAAACAAAAGCTCAATCTTTTTCCTGAGCGAGCTCTTTGGGTCACCCAGTCTCAAGATGGGATGATGAATGTCACTACCTGTAGGACATCAGTGCAACACTGTCACATTAGTCCTAAAAGCTTTCCCTGGGGTTCCGAAATGCTCGCTGTGCATGCTAACATGCACGTCTGGAAATCACTAACTGTGTAATGATTGTGAGAGAAGCCAGTTGGGAGCGCTGTATGAAGCGCAGGGAAATCTTCTCAGCTGACTAAAAATGTGTTGGTCTATTTGGAATGACAGGTCAAGAGGATGAAGGTGACACTAATTTGTTTTCATATGGGGGCTTCCTGTTCTCCCAGAGCACTTTATAGCCAAGTGGAAGATGTCTTGCCCCCTGGCAACATCACAAAATACCTCATTTGCCAAAACACGCTTCATTGCCAAATCCTTAGCCAGATCAGACGATATCCAGACTTCTGTCAGCTTTCGGCATCATTAGCCGATGCCCCAGTGTACTAGCAGCAGGTATCACAGTGGGACTTATACGACGAGAACAAGAAAAAAAAGAGTGGAAAATATCGGTGGATTGACACAAAATCACAAAAACATCTCCAGCTTTTGTAGTGAAAGGTGTCATGGGGCCCTTTTTAACAGGCATGTTTTAAAATGTGTTCACACAACAGTAGCTGTTGTTAAACACCATAATTTGCTAATTGACTTTTGTGTATTCAGAAATGACGGTAATTGACTTAAAGGTTTGTGTGATTAAATTCATTGTGGCATTTAGCGGCAGTGATTCACTGGTCAATTAGGAAAAGATAATAAACAAACTTAAAAAATGAAAACCTAATTAAATTTGCACCTCTTTGCATAAATAAGCATCTTTCATGTTTATAAAAGCATAAAACACTCTCTGGATAATTATATACCTTTGGTGTGCTGGGTATCATGGTCTTTGGTGACACCTGCAAATGTATAAAACTCTTATTTGTGTTCTGGAAAAAAAAGGAAGGCTGTGAAAAGAGAAACACACTAATCTGACTTTTTTGCACATGATTCATCTGTATTATTAAGTTGGCTTGAGAGAGCCAACTTACTGAAATGCTATATAAACATATTTTCATTCTTCTGACTAAAAAACAGTAAGTTGGGGACACAAAATTTTCAAATAAATATCCAAATAAATTTAATTACTAAACTAAATTATATCAACTACATTACTTGAATATATATGATAATTGAAATGAGCTGATGACATCACCGTTTTCTCCAGAGCGGCTGTACAGCCGAATCAAATTCTGTTCATTATTTTCCTGTTTAACACTGTGAAGCTGCTTTGAAACAATCTGCATTGTAAAAAGCGCTATATAAATAAAGTTGACTTGACTTGACTTGACTTAAAACCGTTGACTGCTACTCCTCCTAGAGCTTTAAAGCTACAACCACCAAACTTGGCTCAGACATTCAGACTTTTCTGAAGTTAGTTGCTATATCTTTTAAGACTGATTGGGCTCATGGTTTTCCTAAAAATGACGATCAAAACTCGGAAAAATCCCACAGACTTTCATTGACGGTATGTTCAGATGAGCCAAGACAGTTCAAACACTAACTGACAAAATTCTAATTTTGACAGTTGGAAAGGCTCTTAGACTCCATTAGCTGCCATTCTATGTACTATTTCTAATAGACTGAGACTCACTTACCTTCCATTCTATCTGTCGATCTATCACTCTGAGTGAGAGTGTGTGAGTGAGTGTGAGAGTGACTGAGTGTATGTGTGTGTGGGAATGAGTGTGTGAGTGAGTCTATCTATCTATCTATCTATCTATCTATCTATCTATCTATCTATCTATCTATCTATCATACTCACATACACACACACACACACACACACGCACACACCCTAGCAGTACCCTAGCAACCACCCGAGTACCATAACAACCACCCTGAGATCCTGCAACTGCATAGCAACCACTCCAAGTACCCTAGAAACTGCATAGCAACACCCTAGCAACCACCCTGAGCAATCTATCTATCTATCTATCTATCTAATCATTTCATTTGAAAGCCAAATTTCTAGCATCTGTAAAACTGCATTCTACCATCTTAAAAATATATCTAAATTATGGCACATGCTTTCAATGCAAAATGCAAAATTGCCCTGATCACTTAATATATTGCAGTTGGTTCAAAACGCAGCAGCTCGAACCAGGAAGTATGACCATATTAGCCCGGTTCTGTCAACACTGCACTGACTCCCCATTAAACATTGCATACATTTTAAAATCTCGCTAATTACTTGACCGAGCTCTTAATGCATTATACTCCATCACGTCTATTGCGGTCTCAAAATTCTGGCCAGTTGATAATACCTAGAATATCAAAATCAACTGCAGGCGGTCGATCCTTTTCCTATTTAGCACCTAAACTCTGGAACAGTCTTCCTAGCATTGTTCGGGAAGCAGACACACTCTGTCAGTTTAAATCTAGACTAAAAACACATCTCTTTACTATGGCATACACATAGAACATTATCAATTTATATTATTCAAATCAGTTAAATGATTATTAGGCTGCATTAACTAGGTCAGCCGGAACCGGGAACACTTCCCATAACACCTGATGTACTCGTTACATCATAAGAAGAATGGCATCTACGCTAATGTTAGTCTCTCTCTTTATCCCGAGGTTTACTGCAGTCAGCCGAATCCGGGCCGTATCCAGATCAGATGGTGGACCTGCGCCCAGACATTACCAACGCATCCCTGAAATGTCTGCAGAGACCATGTCAATTAAACTCACTGTAAATGCTGCATCCACACGACATTAAACCCGTCTCCGGCGTGATGACTCCATTAATATCTTTCGATCAAATATGACTTCTGACCTGTAATGTTGCCAGAATCATAATCATACACTGTTTGTTTGTTGGCCAGAGGAGAACTGGCACCCCGACTGAGCCTGGTTTCTCACAAGGTTTTTTTCTCCATTCTGTCACCTGATGGAGTTTTGGTTCCTTGCCACCGTCGCCTCTGGCTTTTGGCTTGCTTAGTTGGGGACAATAAATATTTAACTACTGATCTGCCCGCATTGACACTATATGACAATTGAACTCTGTTGCATTATTTTCCTGTTAACACTGTGAAGCTGCTTTGAAACAATCGGCATTGTAAAAAGTGCTATATAAATAAAGGTGACTTGACTATCTATCTATCTATCTATCTATCTATCTATCTATCTATCTATATTCTGATTGACTGTATTGACTTCAAAACCATCAAACTTTAAACTTTAAACTATTTCAAACTGAAAATTTCAAACTAAGTTTTTAAAATCTTTTTCAAACTTTTTGGTCAGTAAAGTTTGTCTCTACAAACTTTTTATCTAGTTATTATTATTACTATTACTTTTTATGTATTTTATTGTAGAATTATGATAGTGATTATTATTAAACATTATCTCCATCATTATCATAATAATAATATTAGTATAATAATATAATAATAATAATATAATATTTATATATAATATAAATGATATAAATATATATACAGTATATACATGCAAATATTTCTTAAATATATACATGTATGTGTGTATTTAAATATTCATAAAAAATATATAAAAAATATTATGTAAACACAAACTTTTATTTTGGATGAGATTAATCGCGATCAATCGTTTGACAGTCCTAAATAATATATTAAAATAAGCATTAACATAATTATATATTTTATTGATACATCATCATTATCATAATACTCCCAACACTCTCTTGGTAATTATATATACATAATTAATCTGTATTATTATTGTTACTATTATTAGTTACTTTATTTGGTAACACTTTATTTTACAGTGTCCTTGTTACATGTCACATGTAGTATTAACAGTAAATAAGGCATAATTACATGCAACTAACCCTCAACCCTAACCCTATATTAAGTAAATGTTGTTAATTAATATTACTCAGTACTTAGATATAAAATTACACTGTAACAATGACGTAGTTTGGTGACATAGTTACAATGTACTTACTCAAATAAGTACTGAGCAATATGAATTAACTACATGTGCTTACTATAAAATTACAGTTAGGGTTAGGGTTTGGTTTAGGGTTAGTAACTAAAATAATAATAGGACACTATCCTCATAATACCCCCAACACTCTTTGGGTAATTTTACACTTACAGTATGGTGTTCAGGGCAATCCATATGGTGGGCTTATATATAGATATTTATGGTCTATGGTGACATCTGCAAATCATAAAACTCAATTGCAAGACTGTATATATTGTTTTGCACTTGAGTTTTATGATTTGCAGATGTCAACATAGACCATAAACATATATATATATGGAAGCCCACCATACAGCTCACACCTGCTGAACCACAGAAGGAATCATCATAGGTGTTTATTAAAGTATGAGTAGCAGGAAGATGAAAATTAAAAGGAATACTGGAGAGAGAACAGCACTGAATGACAGCCAACTACATTCTGCCCTGTCCTTTCTCCTGCTCGGCCTGAATATTGATGCACAGCAGGAAGAGAGAACGAGTGGGAGGACGCCGTCCCTGTTGGCCCCTCCAAGCCCCTGTTACCACTCAGGCCACGTCTCCTCAGCAGGGCGGCAGATACATAATTGACCTGCATAAGAGCCATTTCCCTCATTTGATTATAGCCACATTAACCAGATCAGACAGGCAGCCCTGGCCTAGTTGCCCTTGGAAACTGTTGCGGGAATACAAGGCTGGTATCCATATGAGCATCAGAAATATTAGGCTGTGCCAAGACTAGTTTTGTATGAGGGAGGGTGCAGACCTGGGGTCAATCGCTCTTCATGTGACATTTGCAATAAGGGTCTAAATGAAACCTAATTGGCTGAGCTGTTTTGCTGGACGCTCCATTATGACGAGAGGCTCTTGCACAGTTGGAATAGCAGTTATAATCAGGGCTGTAATATCACAAACTGCCTGCAGTAATTGCAGTATGGTATGGTGGGGAACAATAACAAAAGGGCTACTGAAGATGTTTGTGTTCAGTAGTTAATGAGCAAACTGCTTTCATTTACGAGAAAGAGAGAGTCGATGTGCTTAAGTTCATACTCGTGTGCACTTTTGACCCGGAATTGTACACGCATTTTCTGGATACTTATATCTCACTGAGGATTTGTAATGGTAATGAGGAATGCATAAATACACACAGAGTCTCTATCTTTCTTCTGCTCTTTTTGTTTACTTTTTGTTCTTAAAAAAAAAAAAGAGGAACATACTATAGTTATATGACTATTAGCGTAATTATTGTTGTTGTTATTATTATTATATTAATAATAATATAATATATTATAATTAATATAATAATACTTTTATGTAGTATTATGATAATGATAATAATGCTTAACAATCATCATACATTATATTGTACAGTCACACTATAGCTATTAATAATAAAAATACTTATGTCTGTTCCAAAATAACTGACTTTTAGTAGTTATAGTGTGACTATAATATAATGTATGGTGATGATGATTATTAAGCATTATTACTATCATTATCATAATACTACATAAGGTATTAATAGTAAAAAAAAGTAATAATAATAATACTCTTATGTCTGTTGCAAAATAACAGATGTTTTGTTTTATGACGAAGGTGATTATTATTTTCATTAATATCATCACTATTATTATTATTATTATTATTATTATTAATAGTTATAGTGTGACTACAATATAATGTATGATGATGATTATTATTACCATCATTATCATAATACTTAATAAATTATATAATAAATAATAAATTATTCTTATTGTAGTATATTATTAATCACCTTCTCCATCATAAAACAAATTTAAATATATTTATTATTACTGTTATGTTATCAAATGCCCTATGATGACCTATAAAATGAGCCATTTGGGAAAGCTGCTGGAACACATTATTCTCTTTCCTTCAAGAAATGCACAGAATAATTCTGACAGCACTGTTTTACTGAAATGTAAATCTTCTTATACTGGCAATCTCCCATTTGAAATATACATTTTAAATTTACAATGCAGACCACGGTCTTCACCATGGTGGCAGATTCATATATAATTTCAAAAATCCTGTTGAGTGTGGTTAAAACGTTGCTATTGTTTTCTCTAGTAATCCCATCCACATGTATAAAAAGTGTAACAGACTCCAAAGGGTGCTAAATACACCTCTGAATATGGCAAAAAAAAAAAAAAAGGAAAAAGAGCTACCTAGATCTTGAACAGAATTACTGTAGAGTGTATGACGTGTACGTGTGGGTGTGTTTTAGCACTTCAGAAGTAGTGGGATGAACAGATTAAACACATATTTGCTCATATTTGAGCCTCATGTTTGAGATACCCTCAGGCTGACTCTCTCTCTCTTTCTCGCTCTGAGCATTTCATAAGCTAAACTGCTCCCCATGAAAAGGTCCCAGCAATTGATTTCTAATGAAAGCGCTTCCTGCAGGTCATCGCCTAGCTGAGGCCTGACCTTTCCATCAGCAAAGAGGGCTCGCTTATAGGGGAAAGCAAGGAGGCTTCTGAGTAGAGAGAAGGAGAGGATACATAACTGCAAATACAAAGATCTTTCATACATTTATGCAATAAAATCTTCAATGAAACTGATAACTGAGTTAGTCTCCATACTGGAGAAAAAAGGGGCTTTATGTGCTAAGGAATTTGCATGACATTACAACCTAGACTGAAGCAACTTTGGAAAGCTCCAAAGAGAAATCATTCCCAGAGCTTGGGAAAAGAAGACAAGTCAATTAACAGCGGAATAAGCATGAAGCATGAAAATAATCACTGAGCCAGATCTAATGTATTTATTCATGCTCACATGAAGTAAATATTCAGCGTTTTTAAGATGAAAAAAAGCCACACTTCCCTAAAACAAATGATTAATCACATCTTTAGGCCATTTCTTTAAGGGGGTTTAGTATAAAATAATTTGTTATCAGGGGTCCGTTTTTCATACCTCGCTTAATACATCTGAGATGATTTGACAGATCCCAGATCTTCTAATCGTGATAACCGATCCCTGGCTAATTTGGTTCTTCAAACAAATTTGCGGATTGGATAAAAATATCTGGATTAAGTTGTCTGAGATTACTGCGTGTTCCTGTGTTCCCTGAAGAGGGCAGATGCAACAATACTCGAAACTATGATCAGCAATGCAGCGATTGGCTGGCTGCAAGACAGCAAATGACATCATATATTTAAAAAAGCCACCTGGCGGAAAAACACATTTCTGGACCTTCATAAGGAAACCACATACAAGTTATAATAGATAAATGAAATGTGCACTGTTTTTTTTTTTTTTAAACACAATTCCCAATTAGGCCTATTTATATTCAGGATTTTATAGTATTTGTAAACCATTTACATTTTTATTTCAATGTTGTAATTAGCCATTCATTTAATTTTTCATTCAATTTGAAGCAGATTTGTTACGTGACAGTATTAATAAAAAAAAATTAAGGGTCAAGATCAAGTTATCTGCATCTCTTGCGCTGCATCAAGCCACTCCCATAATACCCGGTGTCATCACTCAAATGAATGCACGGCTCAGTACAGCATGTGTGTAAGACTCCAATACAATTATAAAGTAATTATTATATCACAAATAAATCTCTCAATCAAGAGGCTTATTATACTCAACATTATAATATTATTTTCAAATACATTTTTATATTATTATTATTCAAAATTATTATTGCCCCTGGTTCAGTAATGAACTCTTGTAATAAAGTAGCAGTGGCTGGGACAGATTTTAAGTATCACCTCAAGATGCAATCTAATCCTGTTTACATGAAATAATCCTTTTTATTTTATTTTAAAGCAACTAAACTGCAAATATTACTTATTATATTAGATCTTTTACCAGTGCCCATTTTTTGAGGGCTCTTGCATGGCATTTTTTAAAAAAATCTGTGGAACTGACCGGCAATAAGCGAAACCCATTTGAAATCGTATATTTCCGTTGAATTCTGCGCTAGGCGAGCATCAGCCACTGAGATGAACTGAAATGAAAACAGATAGCTTACTCCAGGTATTATAGAATTTCTTTATCTGTTTATGCAGCATTTTGACATTGCATTAACTATCGGTAAATGGAGCAGACGAAAGACTGAGGTTTTACTGAAAACATGTGGCACTGGACCTAAGACCACCTACTTAAAGATTTTGAGGCTGTATTTAAAACGAATTTTCAGTGGGATTACATTAAGCAAAGCCAAAAAGGCCATCTGCTTTTCTGATCCTGCAAAAGGCAAAGGATACAGTAGATGAAAGGACAGTGACTGGTTATTATTATCATTACAATAAGAAGGGAAGATAAAGCTGGCTGAGTTCACCAGATTGGATGTGATTGCAGGAAAAGATTAGCTCCTGCGCTGCCAAGGATTACCAATATAAACTTACTGAAAACAGGAAAACAGACATATCTACATGCACCCATGGTCATTTGTTTTTTACATTATTTCTGAATATTGTACATGGGTGTTTCCTCAACTATTTATTATAATATAACTATTATTATTGTTATATTACTATATATATATATATATATCCACCAATCTGGTGAACCAATCTGGTGAACTCAGCCAGCTTTATCTTCCCTTCTTATTGTAATGATAATAATAACCAGTCACTGCCCTTTCATCTACTGTATCCTTTGCCTTTTGCAGGATCAGAAAATGAACATTAACTATATATATATATATATATATATATACACTCACCTAAAGGATTATTAGGAACACCATACTAATACTGTGTTTGACCCCCTTTCGCCTTCAGAACTGCCTTAATTCTACGTGGCATTGATTCAACAAGGTGCTGAAAGCATTCTTTAGAAATGTTGGCCCATATTGATAGGATAGCATCTTGCAGTTGATGGAGATTTGTGGGATGCACATCCAGGGCACGAAGCTCCCGTTCCACCACATCCCAAAGATGCTCTATTGGGTTGAGATCTGGTGACTGTGGGGGCCATTTTAGTACAGTGAACTCATTGTCATGTTCAAGAAACCAATTTGAAATGATTCGAGCTTTGTGACATGGTGCATTATCCTGCTGGAAGTAGCCATCAGAGGATGGGTACATGGTGGTCATAAAGGGATGGACATGGTCAGAAACAATGCTCAGGTAGGGCGTGGCATTTAAACGATGCCCAATTGGCAGTAAGGGGCCTAAAGTGTGCCAAGAAAACATCCCCCACACCATTACACCACCACCACGAGCCTGCACAGTGGTAACAAGGCATGATGGATCCATGTTCTCATTCTGTTTACGCCAAATTCTGACTCTACCATCTGAATGTCTCAACAGAAATCGAGACTCATTAGACCAGGCAAAATTTTTCCAGTCTTCAACTGTCCAATTTTGGTGAGCTCGTGCAAATTGTAGCCTCTTTTTCCTATTTGTGTTGGAGATGAGTGGTACCCGGTGGGGTCTTCTGCTGTTGTAGCCCATCCGCCTCAAGGTTGTGCGTGTTGTGGCTTCACAAATGCTTTGCTGCATACCTCGGTTGTAACGAGTGGTTATTTCAGTCAAAGTTGCTCTTCTATCAGCTTGAATCAGTTGGCCCATTCTCCTCTGACCTCTAGCATCAACAAGGCATTTTCGCCCACAGGACTGCCGCATACTGGATGTTTTTCCCTTTTCACACCATTCTTTGTAAACTCTAGAAATGGTTGTGCGTGAAAATCCCAGTAACTGAGCAGATTGTGAAATACTCAGACCGGCCCGTCTGGCACCAACAACCATGCCACGCTCAAAATTGCTTAAATCACCTTTCTTTCCCATTCTGACATTCAGTTTGGAGTTCAGGAGATTGTCTTGACCAGGACCACACCCCTAAATGCATTGAAGCAACTGCCATGTGATTGGTTGATTAGATAATTGCATTAATGAGAAATTGAACAGGTGTTCCTAATAATCCTTTAGGTGAGTGTATATATATAGTTAATGTTCATTTCAACATTTACTAATACAATGTTAAAATCAAAAGTTGTATTTGTTAACATTAGTTAATGTACTGTGTACTAACGTGAACAAACAAGGAGCAGCTGAATTTGTATTAACTAATGTTAGCAAAGATTAACAAATACAGTCACAAATGTATTGTCCATAGTTAGTTCATGATAGTTAATACATTAATGTTAACAAATGGAATCTTATTGTAAAGTGTCACCATTATAAAAATGTAAATTATTACCTTTTAAACTGTGATAAGCTAAACAAAGAGTGAACTAAATTCAAACCATTCACTAAGTATTGTGTGAAAATTATTTCTATCGATAGAAAAATGACAACTGACAGAACTCTCCTGTGATGAATGTACAGTATGTCTACTGTCTGACATTGTTATAGCAGGTGATTTAAATAAAACAGTGAGATTGCGAATAGTGTTTGCCAAGATTTTTTCTTCTTCTTCTTTTCTATAAAGTCCAGAAAGGTCATATGAAAATGCAATCACATATTTATTTTTAATAATTAATAATTATTCATTTGTTTTATACTATGTGCATATACAGTTTGACTGGTCATCTGTCCAGGGTATTTCTCTGCCTTCAGGCTCCATCATCCCTGTGACCCATAGGACAGGTGGTTTGCATGATGGATGTATTAATGTATAGTTTGCATGTGCTATATATATTAATATCTGTGTGTAGTGTGATATTCAACTCTATCAACACTGAAGAGTCTTTGCATCTCCAGCTTTCCACACTGCCATCTGATGATTCATGTTCCAACAGAGCAGGTGTTGTGTTGAACTCTCACACTCCTCCGCCTGAGCAGGTGTTTATACATGTTGCTATATGAGCTCTGTTATTCTGCTACAACCTACTTTGAATTAACCATTTTCTCTCCAAGCACTTTGCTAATCTAATGGCATATATTAGGGCTGCCTAATTACCTGTTCATTATATTTACACTCTTAACAATGAAGGTTCCAAAAGGGAGTTTTCAAAGCGATGCCATATAAGAACCATTTGGTTCCCCAAAGAATATTTCAGCGAACAGCTCTTAAAATAACCATTATTTTTTTTAGTGTGAAGAACATTTTAAGTACTTTTTCCACTATAAAGAACCTTTAGTGCAATGGAAAGTTCCATGGATTTTAAAGGTTCTTCATGGAACCAGTGATGACAGTAAATACTCTTTATTTTTAAGAGTGTGGTTAATTATTATTATTTTTATTACAATTTTTTATTTCATTTGCATTTTGGTATTCTGCATTTGGCCTAGGCGACAACAACAACAACAGCATCCATGCTTGCATCTGTCTAAAAAGTTACACGCATCTTACCAAACATGACAAAACTAGATTGCTCCCATTATAATCAACGGATATGTAACACTGGATAAAGCCTTTGTTATGCAATTGTAATTCAGGCCTTTATGTAATAACCCCTGGTGCGATGTAGCAGTAGCGTAAGCTTTGACGCCTCTCACGGTTCAAACAAATAGGGCTGGGCAACAAACTCAAGCTCATCTTCATTTATATCGAAATCCTCAGACATTTCTTTATATTCCATTATAAAGCTTGGAAGAGCCAGGACATTATTTAATATATCTCCGATTGTATTCATCTGAAAGAAGAAAGTCATATACACCTAGCATGGCTTGAGGATGAGAAAATCATGGGGTAATTTATTTTTTTTATAAAAATATAATAATAATTACCTACAATCTTATGAAAAAGATTCAATGGGGTTCTAGGGTTCTTGACTCAATTTAAAAAAATCTTTATGCCAAAGAGGTTCTATATAAGGAGAAATGTCTTAAATGATTGCAGAATACTTTCATGTTTAATGGGTTATTTAAAAAAATAAAAAAATAAATAAAAATAAATATATATATATATATATATATATATATATATATATATATATATATATATATATATATATATATATAGTATGATAAAGTATGTTTACAAGCGGTTTCATTCATTTAATATAATTTCATGAAAGGAATTAAAACAAATAATTACAACTAAATCCATAAAATGATCCCATGATGGGAACCCCTAAAAGGTCCTGAAGCACCTGACAGAACCCTTTAAAGTTCTATACAGAACCTTTTCTTCTAATAGTGGATTATTCAATTCTATAATCAATGCATTACAATTTTCATTGTCAGACTGATGCATTTTTAAACCCTGTAAATAAGCACACTACCACAAATTGTTGTGGTAGCAAACTCCATGCATTGAGTAGGTAGCACAGTGTGTTTAGTGGAGCTAAAAGCTCTGACAGGTTTTATCTAAATAGCTCCTGGACATGTTACTCCTTCACATGTTGTTCTGGCTGTGACAGAGAAGAGCACAGGGAGTGAAACACACAGTAAAAATCGCACACAATCTGCTCAGCTACAGAGGGAGGCGGGTCTGTGCCAGCTGTTTTTTGTTGCCAGTCCCTAAAAAATAATCCCCCTCAGAGTTATGGAGTGGGACTAATTAATTATTCAGACCGCCTTGTGTGTACATGATTAAAATCTTCAGATCAGATTTTACAGCTGCTAACTCTTCCTTCTGCAGAAAAGGGCCATTGTAGGGAGGGTCAAGTGGGCGTTGTGATATGTTGTCTTGGTTAGGGCATGTCAAGTGTTCTTCTATGTGAGTCTCTCTTCATTTTTCCGATTTAATCTCTGATTGTTTTGTATAATAATAATCATGCTGATGATCTTCTTATATAAATAGAAGCATTATTTTGAGGCTCTAATAGTACATTTTATTATGCTTGCAGATATATTCACAATGACAGTTCTCGGATCATTATGTGAGAGGTTTAACAAATTAACACTGACAGCGTTTAACATTCTTTTGTTATAAGTTTCAAGGCAGCATCAAATAACAAATTAAACTTTCTTATCTTGAAACTTTTATAAGTGTTATGTTTGTGATTGCATGAAAGGCTGATTGGAAATTTCATTGAGTAGTTCCTCTTCAAGGCAGAGAGAGAGAGAGAGAGAGAGAGAGAGAGGGATAAAGAGAGAGGGAGATAAAGAGAGAGAGAGATAAAGAGAGCAAAAATTATGAATTGCATCAAAATATGAGGTTGGTTTAATTATTTAGCACCACGTTATTAGATGCCAACAGTCCTCCCACAGCATGCAGTTGTCTACCAAATTAATTAATATGCATTAATATATTCTGAAAACCAAGCAATTTAATTTTGCTTGCAATAATTAGTAGGTGTGATGTGATTTCAGGTTCAGTAAACTCATTATATTGCATTTACCGGTTGCAAACTATGCATTATGCATATTTAAGCTCAATAAATAAGGATTTTGCTGACAATAATTCCTATGTGTAAATATAAAGCCAGATGATGTAAAGTCCATTATCAATATTAATGGAATCAGTTTTTTTTTAATCATGTATGTCAGCAATAATATGTGGTCTACAGTTTCAGTTGATTCCTGTTCCCTAAAGCGCCCCTTTATGGTTTTTCAAATACGTTTCAAATATTCCCTTTAATGCAGTGTGTAATATAGCTGTTTGTGAATGTAAACATTCTGCAAAGTTGTAAAGTCGAAAGTGCACGATAAATAAAGTTATTGTCCCCTAAATGAAAGAATCGACTCTGAACCACCTAAACGAGTTTTCTGTAATTCGAATATCAAAATCTTAAATAAAATGAAACATGATGTAATGTCTGACTGATGACAAAACAGAAGCTTTTATTCCAGCAAAAGATTAAAACAATAACAAAAGCAGAGATCTCTACTGCTTTCTTCCACATCCAGGAATCCCTCACATTAAAGTTAGGGGCAATGTTTTTTATAAACACTTTTTGTTATACATCCTAATAGCAAATTTAATAATAGAAGTGTTCTAAATAATACAAAAATGACATATATCTTCTGTGCAAGTCTTAGGACCAAAAAATCTTTGTCCAGTCATTCAGTCCTACCTGCCTCCCAACCTGAATTTCCATACCTTCATGCACCTGCTCGTGCAGACATCACACGTCATCAGTGCGTTCTGTCAGGCTATGCAGAGTTGAAGACAAACGGTCACTGAGCGCCGCAAAACAAACAGCAGCCACGTTTTACAGTTCCTCCTGAACCAAAACAACAAGCTTGCGCTCACACCATACCCTTAATTATCGTAATTAAGAGATATCAACCCATGATGTTATACTCGGAATTATGCATTTCTGTAGCAACACTATCAATGGCAAAATGAATCTGCAGGTTATTGGCAACATGCTTGTTGCTTATGGCTATCTGTGTTGCTTTGACGCATCTAGTTGTTTTCAGTATAATGCCTGGGTAACGCTTTAGATTACAGCCCGGAAAGTACTGCGTATAAGTAAAACAAATTTATAGCATAAATTTCGGTAATTATAGTGTAACTTTAAAGTACGTACATGTAGGTATAAGGGAACAATATGTAATATTTGGGGAATAAAGGGGTAACTACCAGGAAAATTAACAAATTATTTATACTGTAAGTATTTTTAATTAAGGGGTAATTATCTTTGTAATTACAGGGTAATTGGTGCTTGTTATTCCATGTAGTTACAGGGTAAGTGTGACATCCGCGGGCTGTAAATTAAAGCCCTCTTATCTCATGTAGTTACAGGGTAAGTACAATAAAAACAAGTACACAATCAGATATCACTCAAAAACATTTATTTTAAAAAAACAGCTTAACAATAGACGAGTCTGGAGAGAACAAGAGCTTGGACAAGGAGCTGTGTGGCCTACTCTGATAGGAAGGGTCTAATCTTCCTAATGTTGTATAAAGCATATCTGCAGGACCGGGCCGTTGTAGTAATTTGGTCTGTGAAGCTTAACTGATCATCAATCACAACTCCAAGGTTCCTGGCTGTCCTAGAAGGAGTTATGGTTGATGAACCTAGCTGTATAGAGAAGTTGTGATGAAGTGCTGGGGAGACCACAAACAGTTCTTAGCAAGGTTGAGTTGAAGGTGGTGGTTCTTCATCCAGTGTGAAAAGAGGTGTTGATGATGTGAGTGAGTGCAGGTATAACTGAAGAAGAAATGGCCTGAAGGAGGTGATTGGGGATTGGATTAAGCGGACAGGTAGTAGGATGATTGGAAAGGATACGTTTGGAAATGTCTGCCTCCGAGAGTGGAGAGGAGGAGGAGAGAGAGTGTGTATTTTTCATGATGTGTTTGTCAGTTTGTGGTGTGGAGAATTGGCCACTGATGGTTGTTGTTTTGTTTATGAAGAATGTTGCAAAGTTGTTGGCTTCTCAAAGAATAGCAGAAAAGGTTTTGAAGAGTGTATGAGAGTCAGAAAAATGGTTAATTTTGTTGTGGTAGTATGTCGTTTTAGCAGTGGAGACATTTGCAGAGAAGGAAAAGAGGATACAAACTAAGGTCAGTAGAGTTTTTTGAATTGCACCACTTCCTCTCTGCAACCCTGAGTCTAGAGCGATGTTCACAGAGAACATCGGACAGCCAGGGGGCAGAGGGTGTGGTGCATTCTGGTCTGGATGAAAGGGGGAAAAAGTTGTCTAAGCAAGATGTTAGAGTGGAGCAGAGTGTCAGTAGCACTGTTAGTGTTCAGTGCTGAAATCTGAGTGGGTGGAGGAAGTGAGGATGAAACCATGGAGGATAGGCGAGAGGGGGAGAGTGAGCGTAGGTTACGCCGAAAGGTGACCTGAGGAGGAGTGTGTGTATCTTGTCATGTCAAGACAATTTGAGGTTAAAAGTAATTATGAAGGTGTGTAATGGATTAACTAAAGTATAGTCCGTGGAGCAATAGCGTGTGTAGACAAGGTCTAAACAGTTACCTGATTTGTGAGTAGTCGTAGTATTAAGCCGAAAGTATACTTAGTTTTTTACGCGTACGTGAACGCATGAGCACAGTCGAACAAGCAATTTTTTCCGTTTTGAGCAATCTCTCGTCACAAGGTTACAACCCATGTAAATGTTGCAAAAAAAATTACGTGCGTGTTCAGTACGTGCATACTCTTCTGATGACGAAATTTGCATCAAGTGAAGTATACTTTGGCCTTTACGTAGCCGTAGCTGTAATACTATTTCTGTGGTGAATGATACATCCTACGGTTGCGCTGGGACGCTTCATCAGTGATATATCCTGGGTTCATCAGGTGTTTCGGGTCTCACAGCATACACCCTTGCCCAGGCGACCCAGCCGGGGTTGATCAAACTTGCCCCGACTTGCGTCCCAGCAGCATTAGCCTACAGATCTCCCCTCTTTATCCACAGCCATTTAGAAGCTCTGTCTGCTGCTTCTGTTGCAGCCCTGATGGCTGTTTCCTTTAATGGCCCACTCATGCCCAGCCGGGTGTAGGCTCTATAGAGAGAGCGTCCAAAAAAACCTCTGCACCCTACTTCTACTGGGTGGCAGTATGCTCTCCACCCCCCTGCCTCAAATGCTTCTTCCAGGCGGTCTTCCCAAGGCACAGTCATTTCTATCAGGGCAAGCTGTTTTGTGGCCTCTGACAGAATGATAATGTCAGGTCACAAAGATGTCACTGCAATGTGTGCCGGGAACTTGAGTTGTCTGCCTAGATTGACCATCAACTCCCAGTCCTGTGCTGTGGTGAGCAGACCTTCAGCAGCTCTGGGCTGTAGTTCGAGCTTCTCTCCTGCCTTTATGAATGACATGTACTTTCTAGGTTGGTGGTGGTGTCTGCTCTTTGTTATGGCTGAGGAGACACTCTTGGCCACTACCTTCAACACCTGGTCGTGTTGCCAGCGGTATCGACCATCCCCCAGGGCCTTCGGGCAGCTGCTCAGGATGTGCTCGAGAGTTCCTCTCCCAGAGTAGAGAAGACAGGACGGTGTGTCAGCCTTGCCCAAGAGTTTTGAGGTTTGCCGGGCTGGGAAGGGTATCATACACAGCTTGGATCAGGAATCCATTCTGCTTGTTCTCATTTCTCCCACAGCTGCTCTCACTTCCTCCTGAACATGCCACCGTCTCTCCTTGCCCTGGGCCTTGCTGTACTTAGGTGATGGAAAGCTCCCAAAGCCTGCTCTTCCCTTCGCCACTATCCCCACCACTGCCTCAGCCTCGCTTCTGCTGCCTCCAGCTCCCTAATGGCACTCCATTTCCTGCCAGTGCGGATTTCAATGCCGGCCGCTGAGACTTTTGGGTCTTTTGAGTCTCGATACTGCAGTGCCTCTCTAGTGCGGGGGACCTTGAACTCTTCTGTGATGCTGTTGAATAGAAGCTGAGGAATGTTGTCCCTCCCATACAGAGCTGCGCTGCTGATGCTACGTGGCAATCTGAGCCACCTGCGAAGATATCTACTGATCTTCCTCTCCATTGCCTCTACTGATGTGACTGGTACATCATAAACCAGCAGAGGCCAGAGAATGCAGGGCAGGATGCCATGTTGGTAAATTCAGGACTTAAATTTTCCTTGCAGCCCTGACTTGTCTACTCTGCTAAACCAGGTCTCTAGCTCCTTGATGGATGACTGGACAGCTGCCACATCTCTAAGGCTCTGGTTGAAGAGTTTTCCCAAACTCTTGACTGGCTTCTCAGTGATGGACGGTATCGTGGTGCCATCCAGGGCGAAGTGGAATTATCAGACACCCTGCCACGCTTCAAGACAAGTGATTTTGTTGGCTTGAAGCTCATTCTCGCCCACTTAGTAAGCCTTTCCAGACCTTAAAGAATCCATCTAGTGCCTGGTACAGAGGATGAGTGACAGTGAGGTCATCCATGTAGGCCCTGATGGGGGGTAGCCGCACGCCAGACTTTGCAAAAGGGCCTCTGCACTCCACCTCTGCAGCCTTCACTATCATGTTCATGGCGAGGGCAAAAAGAGTAACTGATATTGTGCACCCGGTGATAATGCCCTTCTCCAGCTGGTGCCAACTTGATGTTACAGGCCCAGATATGACTCTCAATCTGAAGTTGTTATAATAGTCCAAGATGAGGTCCTTGATCTTGATGGGAACATGGTGCCGGTTCGACGTATTCTCTACCAACTTGTGTGATTATACAACATGCTTGTTGTATCAGAGTTTAAGCTTCCCCCAATAGATCCCATACAATTGTTTTAAATTTGCCTACAGCAACATGCTGTAAAAAAAAAAAAAAAGAAAAAAAAAAGGCATTCAGATTTTCGCTTTCAGTTTGTGTTTAGGGGATATCAGCATATGGTTTTGTTTTGGAGGGTTATCGATGCTCTCCCTGCTCTTATCCATGCTAGGCTGCATGGATGGGCAAGGAGTCCCTTTGGGCAGGAAACCGCATCCAACAGTGGATCTTTACTCAGTGATGCTTGGACTATCTTAGAGTGGTTGAACAAAAATTCAGCGCAATCTCTTCTCCGCAGGAAGCTTTTTAACGCATCCTCGGTTCCACTCTCTCCCACAATCGATATTCATGTTCAGCCTTCTCCCTTTTTCAATAAGTACTGCCTTTTCAAATACAGACGTCAATAATGGAAAGAAGACTGGCTTGTTGATGCCTTGTGAGGTTAATTCCATCGACCTCACAGTTGGTGACAAGGTGGTCTACGCTATCCTATCACCCCAGCCACAGCAAGAGATCTACTCACACCAATTGTGAAGGCCTTTCATTGTGGATTTATGGGACAGATGTGTTTGTGTGGGGAGCAGGCCACAGATTATGAGGAAAGGTGTGGATAAGCGTGTCTTACATCAGATTATAAAACTTAAAGAGCTGATGGGGAGAATATATATAAATAACAATATATGTTTGTTTTTTTATTTAGCAGAGGATTTTGAACCATAAACCACAGTGAACTGGTCTTATTTTTATTTGTATTTATTAGGACATATTTTCATGTTCAACATTTTTCCTAAAACAATCAATTACAACCCCAATCATTAAAAAAAGAAAGGGGGGAAATAAAGAAATGTGAAATATCTGTTTGTTTATCTGGTGGGCATTTTCCAGCGACTCTTTCTAGATTGTTATGCCATTAGGTGGAAGCAATTGACCACCTTTTTAAGTGAGTCATTAAAGTCATTAAAAACAATAATTCATAGATTCGTTCGAAAACAGATTTCACACTTGAAATTGTTATTAGTTATTAGAAATAGTTATTGTAATCATTATGATCACAACTTGTAATAATTTATTTAATGAGCTTAATATTTCTGCCTAAATGAATACATGATGTTAGCTAACTGCATGATTTGTATTATCTTAAAATGGTTTCTGACATATGAAGACACATTCACCTCTGATAAAAAAAATTATTACTCTAAATTGTAATGTAGACATATGCATTTTTGTAAAGCTGTTTGAAATTATTGTGAAAATTGTGAAAAGCGCTATACAAATAAAAGTGAATTGAATTAACCCTGGGGCATTCTAAACTCACACTGCTCAATGCTCATAATTTACCTGTGGTTAGCAATTATAAACTGCCTTTACACACTGTATCTTCCTAAACCCTGGGTTACTGTCCTTGTTTGTATACTTGCAGTGTCAAAGTCACTGACTGGATGAACACCCCATATGTTTAACCAATGTTTACGGGTGCTTCTCAAATGGAAGGCTGCATCCTAGTGAGGCTGTGTCCTTCCCAGTCCTTCGGAGGCTTGTAGGCTAGAGTCTTCCTCAGCATTAAACGCTAGAATGAGATGGTCTAGTAAATGCGCATTGCTACATCACATGTTCCCGCCCAACAGGTACGAAAATACTATTAAAAAAATTAATGCTTTGTACTAAAACTCTTTATATTAACTGGCTTTTTATTAATATAATGCAGTGAATCACAACTGCCTGTGATCTCCCATTGGTTTATATTATTGGCATTTTAGTGTTAAGCGATTAATTTACACCAAAACAAAAGTTAACATGTATGCCTTCATCTCCGAAAACATTATTTTTGCCTTAAATTTCATAATGAGCTCAGTCCCGACTCATTTTTCATCCGTTTTTTTTCGTGAATTGGAATGCGTGCAAAGGATTGTGGGAGATTGAAGGATACCCTTGATGCATCCTTCAAAATAAGCTGAATGAAGGACTAAAACAAAAGCTGCCTTCCAAGGATCCTTCAAATTGAGATGGCCTTCTGCAGCGCTTGATGATGTGGCAGCTGAGATATGCAGCCTTACCAGGACACAGCCTTCCGTTTGAGAAGCACTCTACACATTGTCGACTGTACTGTCATGTTCAACCTGAATAGACGTTTTGGACTAGAAAGGTAAGAATGAAACAGTCTCTTCTTCACTCCAATCTTCAAGTTTTCTTCACCTTTTGACATTTTTCCATTTAAATGCTGAAACTACTGTTTATATTTCACATGGTGTTTCCTTGTCTGTCCAAAGCACGTGAATATGAGTCTCTCTATAGAGTGCAACAGTGTTATGCTTTTCAGCAGAGCTGGTTCTAAAATTATTTATTCCCATAAGGATTTATAAATAAATGTCTTCATTAAACAGTTATAAGCCATGAACCAAGCCTTTTAGCTATGAGGGGCTGTCTCATTTAGAAGGCTGTGCCCTACAGAGGTTGCATTGAGACATCCCAAAGTAAGAAAAAAAAATAATACAATAATTACTATAACAATATTTTACAATAATTAAAATAGTTTACACATCGTGAGTATCAGTCGTCAGTTTTACAATCGTTACTTTTCTGAAATTAGATATCTAAATGACGTGTAGGTATGTGACCTTCGGAGGGTGCACCCTTTGAAATGATAGCAATGCCTGACTGGTGAATGATTCACTCGAGTCGGTTCTGTTCAAATATACTGTCAAACTCAGGCTGTGATTGAAATCACCCCCTATACCCTCATTCACTATTCCCTATACATTAGTCCACTACTATAGTCCACTTTAAGGAGTGATTGAAAACGAATGAGCGAAATCGGACACTAAGTGCACCGGAAGGGCTGCCACTTTTGCTTATTTTTTGCTTGAGTGTCATCGATAACGTCCACTATGATACACATTTTAGACACTACTACAAATGGCTGTCCCCTCAAATAGTTCCCTATTTAAGACTATAGGGGGCACATTTCACAGTCTCTGAAAACCATTCTGAAACACATCCTCGCTTGCGATGAGAAAGGTAGGCCTATTTATTAAGATCAACACCTGCATGTACAACATGAACAACTCAGGTAAAGGGGTAATCAAAACACTACACAAAACAGTGCTATGGTACCAGAAATTACCATGGAAAAGAAACAGATTTTCTAGATGTTTTACCTGGACAGTATGCCTCTTTTAGCCTCTTATATTTGGTTTAAACATTTACTTTGCTCATTATACTCTTTTGTATACTTGATTTTGTCAGGTTTTGCTAATTTGATCCCCAACAAACATGGTGGGTAATAACACAAGTTTCAATGTTTCAAATTTAGAGATGCTTTTTATTTTTTTATTTTTTTTTATTTTATGACATTCATTTATTCTAATTACAGCTTACTTTTGCCTTCATAAAAATAAAATAGCTTAAATGCAAACATGTAGCTTGTAGAGTAATTAGCTTTTTTCTCTCTCTTTTATATTATTATTATTATTTTTATTTAAAAAGAAAATAGCAACTTGCCAAAACTAGAGTTATTTTGCAAGACTAGCCACATTATTTCCAAGGTAAGATTGAATGACCTTTAGGCTGTGTTTCTGCTCAAAATTCAGTTTAACATAATTTTTCCTCAAGGCCCCAATGCAAAACACATTTTAGATAGGCCTATCTTATAATGTCGGCATTAAACAGAAGGTGAGATCGTCTTTTCTTCCCTAATGTGAAATATCTGAGTGTAACATCTTCTTGAACAAGAAAAATTATTTTGTCCATCGGGAATTGGATGATTGTGGTTTGCTATGGGTTAATCTCACGTGAGTTACAAGTTGTCCCACCCTTTCACTGAGATGAGATGTCATTGCAAGAAGGAGGGGAAATTATTTTGTTTAAATATTACAAGGGCACATGAATTTTAAAATAAAAAGATGTGCATGGATAAATCATAATAAATACTGCAATATTCCATAAAACTAAGAACTTTGATTTCATGGTGATTTTAACCAATCTTAAACTTTACAGTTACTTAGCTTTCTTCAATATGTATACAACTCATGAGAAATGATAGCAATGTGGTGTAATGGAAATAAAATGTACAACATTGTGTTTTCTAGTAATTACCGTTCATCGCCTAACACTCAGTTTTGGTCCTCTGACTTTCCATGGCAGGCCAGAATTGCACCCCTGGCAAACTTGCATTTAACCTGCAGCTGATTTACAGCCTTGCCTCACTCTTGCTCCTTTGATATTGTTTAATTGTCTTAGAGGTACATCATCAGTACCAGCAAGAGTGGCATTTTCTTTACATCAAAGCTTTTTCACGCCACTGCTCCCCATGTGTTCTCAATGATCAATGCTCCCTCTCTTCCCTAAAGGTTACACGGCCAGTCTTTTAATTGTGAGAAGAAAAGAGTTTTCCAGTCAGAAGTTAGACTCTTCTCTCTTGGGGGTGTGGCATTGATGAGCTCCTAGCTCTGTAAGAAACAGCAAATCAATGTTGGTCTGGGTAAATGGGGAAGAACACAGGAACTCAGGGGGAGCTCACATGATTAAACCAACAGAAAGTGCCGTAAATGAGTGTTTACTTGAAAACTGTGTTTTTACTAACTTTTACTTCGAGCCCTTTTTCTCCCAGGTTTTCTCTCAAGATAAATAAATATATATCTTTTCACCTTGGGATAGGTGAAAATAAAGAAACCGGTGTGTTGTTTATTTTAGATTTATGTTTACAACTATGTCCTTGGCAAATGCTTTTTTACCTTAATATATATGGTTTTATAAAAGTTTATGTATCAACCAAACATTTCAAATAAATTGTGCAACATCTCACAGACATTCTATTTTCCTCACTGTTTTCGTAAAGCTGCAGGCGTGCCATTGACACTGGGGCCAGGGGGGTCGTGACCCCCGCAGTTTTGAAAAGACAGCAATCGACCCCCGCACTTTTGATAAGGAAAAATTGCCTGCGTGATTCGCTAACTAAAACTTTCGATGAACATCACATTCATTGTAAGTAATTCAAGCCATACACTAGGGGTGTGCGATATATAGTCTGCGATAATATCATAAAACACCATTTTGCCTGTTTTTGCTCTATTTTGCCAACGAAAATAGTTCAAAACAAAGACACAGCACTGTAATTGCATCTCTGAGCAACACACGGTGGCGTTTCCTTACTGAATGAATCAGCTTTTTGAACGAATCAATTGAATCAATGGTTCGATGACTAAGATAGATTAAGATCATAGACTGTAAAAAAAATATAGACGTAGTGTCCATGACGTCACCCATAAGATTCTGAAGAGCAGTTTTGAAGCATAAAGTAGGGATGAGCTGGCCGTTGTCATCTTAGCAGCGCATCATCGCGCGTCACTCCCAGATAACAGAAAATGGGCAAAGAGGCGGGACGTGGGTGGAGCTGAGGTGACGCGATGACTAACAGACAGCAGATAAATGGCTATCCACCTGTCACTCAAAGTGGCCACGCCCTAATTATGCAGAATTTTAAGACTTTATATAATGTAAACGAATGAGTTATAAAAAAAATTCACCCCCCTCACAGTTGTCATGAAGGGCAAAATTAGATGTATAGACCAAAACCACAATTTGTACCAGGCTGTAAACATGTTTTTTCTGTTGTAAAGTTGGGCATTTTGACATGGGGCTCAATGAGATTCTGCTCCCTTCTGGAGCCTGTCTCTAGCGGCCAGTCGATGAATTGCAGTTTAAGTCACTTCCGTATTGGCTTCAAGAGAAACTGGGGGAGGTTGCCGCTTGATTAAGATAGTCAAATGCTTCGTTCCTGAATGAATCCTCCGTTTGAATGAATCGGTTGAATCTCAATGACTCACTCTTAACAGTGACTTTTAATTTCACAGTTAAAGTATCTTTTCATGTTTTAAATCATTTCAAATATCAATATTCAATGTTTTATGTTTAAAACATCAAAACATTATTTCTGCATTTGTAACTGCAGGTTATTCCTTTGTCATCTCTGAGCTCCATTAAACAGTCTAAATGCATCTAAATGCCACTTCAGATGCAGCTTCTGTGTTAAATAATGAAATTGAGACAAAAGATGATGCATGCCAACAATTAGGTTTAAAAAATAAAATTATAAAAGGTAAAAATGCCCATAAAAAGGTAAACAAATTTCTGTCACTGCCGTGAACTGACCAATGACCACTGTCCTAAACCTCCCAAGGTACCAGCACAATAACACACTCAGCAAAATATTGTTTAACCCTTTCATGCATAGAGGTCACTACAGTGGACAGCTATTCAAAAAGCATTTTCTTGCATATGCATGGGTTTTGATGGCATAGTTGCACATCGAACTCTACAGTTGAACCTTGTGCATCATCCTATACATTGCCACCAAGTAGCAAGCCATGTCGATTGTTTTCCCCTTCCAAACCAAGATGGCCAATGGCCAGTAAGAAATGCCAAGTTGCTCCGGAATATCCATCCATTCCTTCTATCCTAGGAGACTCTTGCAGGTAAAAAAAAATGTTGTAGCATCAAGCAATATCTATGGAAGCCCATTTCCGCCACACAAAGTCTAAATTAAGACACCAAAAGTCATAATTATGAGATAAAAAGTCGAAACTATGACATACTATGTCGAAATTGCTGCTCAATGATCTGCCGCGACCTGACACAGGATGAGTTGTGAACACATTAATGAGTATTTTAACTGTAGTTTTAGCTGCTAATGATGGAATGATCTTATTATCGGAACGGCATTAATATCTCTGAGCAAACGCGCTCTTGAGAGGATTTTAAGCACAAGCTTTGGCGCAGAAACAACAGAACAGAAGTGGCATTGAACATATCCTGATGTGTTATTATGGAAATATGATCCAGAACACCGCCACCATCAGAATATGGTGTATTCTGAGAGTGTGTCCAGTAATGACACGTCCAGTGCTCTGTCGATCCATACAGTCACCTGAGGGTGGCGCTGTTCTGGGATCATATTTCATTAATAACGCATCAGAATATGCTGTAATGCAGGATTTCCCTAGAGAATGAATTTTATTCACCTCCACGTGCTCTGTTTTAAAAAAATATTTAAAAGAATACATTTGATCAAAATATTTTGTTAATATTCTTTGCAATTATGTCCTACATTAATTACAGTACTTTTCCAGTGGTTTCTAAGTAGCACACAAACATTTTGCAAGTAGTTTGTTATATGTCACTGTTGAGATCGGCAGATTCAATAAGGGAATAAAAAAAAAATGCTGTTATGTAGCAGCTGTCCAACAAATCAATGTAGTTGGATTAGGGAACGCCATTGTTTTGTTTTCCTCACCATGTTCATTCAGCAATTGCTTCAGTGATTGATGTAATCCAATGAAAAGGTCTTAGATATTGTTTATAAAGTAATACATCTGCTGTATTTGAAATCCGTATTGAACAGAGGGAAAGGAGGGGGGTCTTTAGACATTTAGAGCTGTTAGACACGTCCCAGCCCCCACTCTTCTTTATGTCTCCCAGCAAAGCAATCTGTTTTCTAATTTTCAGCATCTGGATCCACATGTCGGGTATAACCCTTTACAATACAGGCTTAGTCTCTATTCAGTGTTCAGCAAAGAGGGTTAAGCAGGAAGACTGTGGCTTTAAGAAGCGTTATAATCAACATATTGTATTACTTTACAACAGATTTATGATAAAAGCAGCTTTTGAAAATGTAATGAAATGAGAAAATTAAAAGGAAGACATGTCTCACATGCATGGCAGAGGTCATGGTTGGGCACAATGAGTGAATGAGTGGAAGAGGGGTTTATCCACAAGATTATCATTATAGCTACAACTGCATGCCTGACTGCATTTCTGCTGCATTACAGAGCTGTTGCACTTTTAGTGCTTGCACCAATGTTTTTTTTTATTTTTTAAAAAAATTTTTTTATAGCAGTAGGATGTAACAAAGCTCAACTATACAGAAGGGTGAAAATAGAAAAAAATAAATAAAAAAAATTGAAAGTTATCTGAAACCCTTTCACTAGCACAGGATGCTTCATAGTTTTTTTTTTTTACTTTTTACATTTTTTTAATAAAATCCTAAACTACTGAAAGGCAAGCCTGCAACATTAGCCGGAAAAAGCGTAACAGCTAAAGCTAACGCTGGTACGCAGGGCTGTAAAAAAATACTTTTGTGAGGAAATAGCTTATATTTGATGAATCGACTGTCCACTAATCTTCAACATGTTTTACACTAAACAGTACTTTTGTTGGGAACTATATGTGACCCGTGCTGACAAAAGGATTCGGTGCATGGGATAATTTCATGTGCATGGGATAATTTCACAAGCAAAACAAGTGAAAAATTTTGATTTTGGTCGATTTTGAGGTTCTCACAAAAATGTGTTCATTGTCTAGCAATCCCAGTGCTCTAAATAGCAATTAAACATCTAAACGTATCTTTATTTGTACGTTTTCAGAGAGGAGTAGGCTTACCTTTCCTTTATCCATGAAACGATCCCGATCCCGATATACACATATACAGAATTACAGTACTTCAAAATATCTGTCTTGGCGAGTATTCACACAAACATTATCTGTTATGTCTTATGTGAACATTTGGTTAACTGTTTGGGAAAAACACCTGATGTGTTACATTATTTTAGATCCGTGCGGTATAGAGGTCTTAAAATGTAGGCTGTCTGTTTCATTCATTTTAATCAAACAATTGTGGTATCATAGAAAAAAAAGTTCAATATATGTTTTTGTATAGATATTTGGTGTTGACTTGGTGTGTGTCAAATTTGGCGTTATTACCAGGGATTTTCAGGTATGGTTGCTAGGTGATTTTGTTTTGGAACCTTCAGAAAACGTAACATTTTTCTCAAAATTGACTATGCTGAATATATTGAC
Organism: Rhinogobio ventralis; assembly: GCA_039654625.1. NCBI lineage: Eukaryota > Metazoa > Chordata > Actinopteri > Cypriniformes > Gobionidae > Rhinogobio > Rhinogobio ventralis. Next base: position 20,711,696 of record CM077198.1, read on the forward strand.
TTCAAACAGGTGTAATTTAGTTCATTTTTGTCCGATTCAAACAAATCATACATCATTTTGAAGGTTTTTTAATAGAGTATGCGAAAATAACAATAACTAATATTTCAATTTGCTTATTGCGACTCATTCTGCCAGCACGGGTTACATATTTTATCTTGATAAAAAAATATTTTTTAAGAGAAGGCAGAGAAGGAATGTCACGACAGGTAGAATGTCAAATAAAATGATGTGTTCTCTCTATATGGCTTCCAGGTTTCAACGAATGAATTAAACTTGGATGTTATGATTTAATGATTTATTTATTTATATATATTATAAAAATAATATAATATATACAAAATATAAAGATTTTAATAAACAAGTGTATTCTTTCTATGGCTTCCAGATTTCAACAGTTAAATTATATTTACATTTTTAGTGACTAGTGTAACTGCTATGTATGCCCAATATAACAAATCTAACCTTAAATTGTGGTTTTATGCACACTGTAGTGACCAGTAGTCTGCAGCTAATAGAGCAGCTAAAATTCACACTCTTTTTTTCCGCTCAGTAAAGCACATACTGAGCATTTGAATGGCAGGCACTGACATCATTGCCCACTGCATGATAGGCTGAGGTGCCTCACGTTATCCAGGTTAGCCGTTACACTTTCTCCAATGTTAAAACCCCAGACCCTCTCATCTCCACAATAATAAGACAATATCTGATATGGCACACAAAATGAAAACATGGGATTGGTTGAATTCTACAGGATTTCCAGGAGACGTGCATGTCGCTCCCTTTAACGGTCCACCTGGAAACAAAACCTTGGTGACGCCAAACCCCCTCATTGAAAAGGAAAGACGCTGTGAACAAGGATTTTCAATGGGGTTTTTTAAAAGTAAACACTTTTGCAGTAAACTTGCTTGAATGACTTCTTGAATTAATAATTTATTAGATGCACGGCGGTCTGTTTTTATAGGGACATCGGAATGTTTAGCACACCCCTAAACATGATGCGGAACAAAACTAACTCTGATTGGCTGATTTACATGTTGGTTATACGTCCTCTTGAGCAGTCCTTGTCCAGTGACAGCTGAGATAGAGTCCAGACCTTCTACCGTCAGTTTGAAGGTCTGGCTATGCAATACTACACACAATGCTGTAAACTAAAACTATTAGCATTAAAAAAGTGCTGTAAAAAAGACATTTATTATGGGAAACAATATTATGATCTCTAAAGGTCTATGTTCGGTGGAAAAAGACTAAATGCCTAAATTGGCAATATTCTCCTTCCCTTTCTCTTTTTTTGCTCTCCATATTTCAAGGTATCCCCTGTAGGAGATGTTTGTTTCTTCTCCATTTGAAGAGTAGTTTAAAGTGATGAAAGCAGAGTTCAAAGTGATGGTCTCCCACCTTTAATTACATTCCTTCCTTTAGAATCTGTTTAGGTGCAGAACTCTTGCCAACATTCTCATCTGATTTTGGCAAAAATCTGAAGAAGAGAGCATACAATCATGCTTACAAACTCTTTCCCTCTTATTTCCTGCTGTGTCATTCACTTAGTCACTCCTTTGACAGCAGAATAGACCTGAATAAAGAAAAACAACATCTTAAAAAGCAGAATTGTATTTCAAGTAAAAAGTTGAGTTCTCTGTTCTTTTTTTGTTAGCAGGTGTGTTTCAGTATTTCACAGTGCTGCCTAAATTAATGTTTTTTCTTTGTCTGTTTTCAGAATGTTCTTGGCAGCCAGAATTTTCATTGCTGAAGCACTATCTATATTTTGTCAGGCAACACATTCCTTAAATGTAAGTATGGATGAAATATGGGGACCTTGTTTCTTTTTATGTACGCCCTGTAAAGTGTAAAAAGTGAAAGGGGTATTTACACTGTAAATAATACTTGTTCATACTTTTTATATAAAGTAGAGTGCGGCAGTTATTAAAGCAAAAGGGCAACATACCAAATAATAAGACATTCTAAGACATTTGAACTTTTTACTCAAAAAACATTGTATTGACATCATATGACATCACAGTAAAGTCTTTTTATGGCTTATTTTTTCAATTGGCAGGTGAAAAGCAGCTTAGTAGGGGTTCAAGCATGTAGCGCTGAAACTCTATTGTAATTGTTAACATTTCCAAGGATCAGCATTCTCCCCTAAAAGCGATCGGGCAGACCAAATCGTAAGTTGTAGAGACTTGAAACTTTAAGGGCTGGTAGTACAACGCCATCTACAACGCCACCAAGGCTCGCCCGGATCGGCCTTATACGGGGACGCTTCAGTGGTAAAAAGTACGAAATCGATCATAACTCAAGTAGGCTCAAGTTTCTTATATCATTGTAATTGGCTCAAGATGGACAAAATGTACGCCTTGGATTTGATTGGCAAAATTTTCGGGTATTTTGGATTTTTTGAAAAACCTACTTTTGCAAACTAGTCCTAGGTTTTTGGACCGATCGGAACCAAACCAGTGCAGCAAGATTCTCTGGAGTCTGATTGTCAATAATTATAAAAAAAAAGTAGAAATTTTGATTCACGGGGCCGCCAAAACATTTGAAGTGTGCGGAGCCACTTTTACTAAAATGGCTATAACTCGTGAACAAAATGAGGTATTTTCACCAAACTCGGCACACATATGTAAGAGCTCATTCGGTGGTTGTGTGAAAAAGCACATGGCGACTGGCCACTTGGTGGCGCTATAACATGGAAAAACCATAAAAATGGCTATAACTACACAACTCTAACTCTGATTGACTTGAAAATTGGCATGCAGTGTCTTTGTCCAAGGTGCCAATGAAGTTTGAGCAGCTATCAAACAAGGTTAACAGAGGCTTATTGGAATGAAACTCGCTGGGCCTGTTTGACTCACGGTCCTAGAGGCCTGTGAAAAAAACAAACAAACGGCCACCGGGGGCGGTTTCACGTTTTTCATGTGCGTAAAGGATTGTATACAACACGATTTTTCGCACATGCCCATGACCTACATACCACATGGTAGAACTCCTCATTCTGAGCAACTTTGCCTCTAGGGCCGCTGTTAATCAAATCGTTCGTTAATTATTGGATGTTTTTTCAACCTCAATAAAACCACTGCGGCACATTTCTCATGACTCTCTGGGTCAATAATTATCAAAAAAAAAAAAAAAGAATAATAATATTAATTAACAAAAAATTTATAATTTAATTATTAAATATTATTAAAAAGCCATATCATTCCTAAACGAAAACTCAGAACTTTGCATCATTTGGTGAGCACATGAGGCACATGATTTTAAAGAAGCATGGAAACTTTTATGGACATTGGCCCATAGGTGGGGGTATAACTGTTAGAAAGGTGTAAACATGCTGTATTTCTACAGTATGGCAAATCCCATGAAATGGCTGACAATAGCCCTCTTCCTGCCTGATATGCTTAGAACTTCACGAAATTGGGTGTGCACATGCGTCACGTGATTCTAAAGAAGCATGGACATTTTTATGGACATCAGGCCATAAGTAGAGCTATTACACTTTAAAAGGTAAAAAAAGGAACAAAAAAAAAAAAAAAAAAAAACATATTTCAGTGATAAATGGCCTGAAAGTGCAAAAAGTGGTATTTTTCCTCTCTGATGTACGTGTTTACAGGCTTGATAAAGTAAGTAATTGCCTGTATTGGCTATAAATGGTCTTTTCCATCTATGATCAAAGTGGTTACATGCTTGCTAAGCACTTTAACCCAGTTAATTGCTGCTTGCAGCTATATTTATAATTATTATTGCTTAATTTGATTTGCAAGAAACTGTCTTTCTTTCTAAAAATACTTAAATCTACATTTCACCAATTTATGAATAGTATGTATAAATGGATAACTATGGTAAACTGGATTTTTCACGCCAAAGCCAAAGGTGTACTTCCATCGTCCATGTTCTGCTCCGGTTCACAAACTGTTTGCATGACTTAATGAGCACAATCCACTGACATCCATGCACACCATCTGCTTGGAGTCTGATTTGTGTGCTTTATTTGAGTGCTTGAAAAGAAAGCTCCACTAGATAGTATGCACACATCTATCTGCACTCAAAATCGCATACTCTCTGAGTAGGTACTTCTTTTAATTAATCCTAACTTCCACCCCTTAGCGGCACCCCTGGTCATGTGACAGCCTGGTCTCATTGTTAATACATAGGTATTAATACGTAACTTTCAAAGACAAAAAACATACGTTTTTGTACGTTTGGATAGGTGCTGAAACGTAAAATAAGGACGTATTAGCGGCATTTAAACGTAGCATTATTAAGTTCTTCCAGCGAAAAAACTTTAAATATTTACTAATCTTTCATATCATAAAGATATCTGAATAATTTCCCTTTTACAGATAAATGTAAGATCCCATAACCCTAACCTAAACACAGAATATTAATATTTATACAGAATATTAAAAGAATAAAATGTAATGGACAAAGATGTGTAGGAAAATTTCAGTTTAAGAAACAATAGCATTGAAACAATATTTGGAGCCGCTAATCCTACACCTTCCCCTAAACCATTTCTCAAAACCATGTACTGTTATAAATAAGTGATAATAATTTATTTATTGCAAAAATTGCAAAAGCGCTACCAAAAGTAATTCAGATGACGATGTGTTGCTGTCCCAGTTCTCTCTGGTGGTATTTAATAGTTTTGTATAAGGTACAGAGCAGAATTTAAGTTATTAATCCAAGAAAATGTTCATCCGGCTTCTTTCAATGAAGGCAAGTATTTCCCATTTACAAATGTACATTGACTGAAACACAACATCTTTGGCAGACGAGAGCCAATGAGCTTTCGATACCACTGCCATAAAAAATGCCATAACGATTCTTGGTTTTTAAGCACGGTTTTTAAAAGTTGCTGCTGAGAGTGGAAATGAAGATCGCTGGATAAAGGGCTGAATTTAGATCTGTTGCACGCAAACATATGGATTCTAAAGATTTGGATTACAGTGAACAAATAAAATTGACGTGTTTTGTGAATTTATGTTGTGTTTTGGTGTATTTCATGATTGTATTGTCAGTCGCTGCATAGGAGAAAACGCTTTTTGAGTCTCACGGAAAACAAACTAAATATTATAAAATGGTTAAATGAAATGTTATTGATTTTAAGGTTTTAAAGTGTAGTCTTGTTTAACATTATGTAATTCTTTGAAACGAGTTTGCAGCACAAGTCACATCAGAACAAAATGTTTTTTATTTCATATCAAGTAGATGAGTAAACTGCAATAAATGGGAGCTGCTACACATTCACTCTTGGATACGTAAATATTTTACGTTTTTAGCGCTGTCTATACGTAAATAATTTACGTTTTAGTGCTGTCAATACGTCAGTATTGTACGTTATAGTGTGTATGAAAATGTAAATAAATGTACGTGTGGTAGAACCACACTTTACGTAAAAATAGACGCGTATTCTCATGAGATCACGTTGCATGTGACCTACCAGCATTAGTTGTCGCTTCACACAGCCTAATATTTCATACTTACTATTTCTGCCATATCAGAAATTAGCATGTCATTCACAAATCCTCTCCCATGGACCTTAGGATAGCAAAGTGTCCATTAGATGCACACTTCAGAATCTAGCCGGAATTAGAATGACATCAGGTACATTTCGCCTATAGGCCTACTGTTTTAGGAATACTGTGAATTCTAATACTATTCTTTTCACAAACTGTTTTTCGCCTACTATTTATTAGGCAAGTATGCATATTCAAATGCAGCCAAGGTCAAATGAGTATTTGAAAGACTTGCATGCTCAACTGTGCAAGATGGAGTGAAAGACGGAAAATTACATATACCAGACTGTCTATAATGGCTAATTTTCGTTATAGTTAATATCGAAAGTTCTAAAAATGTGTTTAAATTATTAATATCAGTCAGACATCATGGAGGTGTCAGCCTTCTGCTGCCATAAAACGTTTAAATGACATTCCGTGGAGCAGTTGGGTAGCCCCCCATTGGCCTGATTTTAATGATAACTAGGAGGCCTCGGCATCGGCCCCCTTGAACACCCCCTGCCATATTTCAAACACTATCTAATGGTAACAACTGCAACCTGCAGACAGAGAAACCTGAAGAAGCTTTTTTTTTTTTTTCTACTGTTGCTCTATCAGTACATAATGCCATGTAGAATGTTATGTAGAGTGCTATTAAATCAGCAATGAATGCTTTGTTTTTGTCCATATTTAACTACCACTTTTGCTGTATAGCCTTCAGTTGTGGGAGCATTTCAGCATAATAAGTGATAATGATTGTTTTAAACTACACATTCGGTTGTGCTACTGATTAGTAGGGAACTTATCTAGATCTTTGGAAAGTACGTATCATAATTTTAATGCACACATTCAAATAGTATTTTTCAACTTTATGCATAATTTGACAAACCAGGATGTGATATTGATTTATTAGGAAGAGATATAAGGCAATTTGGATTTAAAAAAAAAAGTTTGCTTCCTAGTGGGATGAATGAAGAATTGGCTTTAAAATACTTTTTTTGTAGTTTTTATAATATGTTATATAGCTTTTTTAGAAATGTTTCCAAATGTGCACACATATCAATAGTTATATATTTTATGTATATTAAAATACATACATTTCTTCTATTTTTTTATACATCTGTATATATAAAATGCATTTTATTTTGCCTTGAATATGATGTTGATTAGTGTAAGGAAATCCACTGAAGGCAAGTTGAGTTGAACCCAAATGCAGTTTTCCTCAATATAAACGTGAACAAAATAAACAAGGACTTAGCTTGACTTAAACACGAACTAGACTTATACATGAACATAGAACTCAGCAACAGAGATTACAGAGAACAAAGCTAAAAAAAGAAACACGAGGGCTATTTACACACAAAGACTAATGAGCAATAAGAAACAACTGTGAACAATCAAGACAATAAACCAATAAGAACGTGACACATGAACCAAGGGAACCAATCAGAACATTACATCTTCAGTTCCACTGTGGTGGTCGAGGCCAAGAACAGGCAGGACAGGTAATGAAAAGAAAAGGAAGTTTATTTCTTCCAACAAAAGACAAAAAAAAACAACAAAAAAAAACAACAACAAATAAACAAAGTAACAACAAATCAAAACACTAAGGTCAGCATGTCATGATGTTACTGTGGCTGGACAATACTGACTAACCCCTGCTCTTTCCAACAATGCTATAAATACCCATTTAGCATCTACCAAACAAAAATAAAGGTAAATATCAAAATAATTCCTCTACCAAAAACAAAATAACATTTACAACACAATATCCATTATCATGCCTAACATAATACAATCATCTAACCAAACATACGAAAAAAAAATACTCAAACCAAACAAAGGGATAACTGAATAAAAAAGAATAAAAAAAGATCCCTTCTAAATTAGAACATGATCGTACAGTCCAACTTCCTCTGGAACAGCATAAGTTTGGATGCTGAAGCCCTGCCTCTTCCTTTGTCTGCTGCCACATGGAATGCAGCCGTCACTCCATGGACCAGAGTAATCTAAGACTCAGGCAAAGTTAAACAGCAAAGAGAAATATAAGAAGTGTGCACACTTCTGTATATTCAAGATTTTAATAAACTTTTAACTTATTTTCTTGTCGTGTGTTTTTCTTATAATAAGGGGATTTAAATAAAGTACCAAACATATTAAATTAAGTTTCAAAATAACCCAGTCAAATTATGGTAAAGGCTAAATATGTGAGGTGGGCTACGCAGCCGTCACACTCACCCCCACCTCTGGGTCCTCACTCACGTGACGAGAGAGGAAATCAGCTGCAAAGTTATCTTTTCCTGGAGAACCGTAAACTGATAGGGTTGCAGAGACAAGTACCAGCGAGTTATCCTGGCATAAGAGTCCTTCATTTCAATTATCCATAGGAGAGCTCTATGGTCATTCTCCAAAGTGAAATGCCTGCCCAAAAGATAGTATTTAAAAGAGTCCAAGGCCCACTTTACAGCCAAGCATTCCTTCTCAATAGTTGAATAGTGCACTTCCCTAGGAAACAATTTACAGCTAATATAAGCCACAGGGTGATAATTTCCCACTTCTCCCTGGAGTAACACTGCTCCTAGTCCAACTCCTGAAGCATCAGTCTGTAAAACAAATGGTTGATCAAACCTGGGACTGTACAACACTGGGCCTTCCTGTAGAGCTCCTTGAATATCCTGGAAAGCTCTCTGGGCCTGCTCAGGCCACTGAATCTGGTTTGGAGCACTCTGATCTGTTAGGACAGAAGCTCTGGAAGAAAAATTGGGCACAAATCGACGATACCATCTGACCAATCCAAGAAAAGACTTCACCTGTTTCTTGGTCTTTGGGACAGGACTTAATAGCTTGCACCTTTCCCACTTGAGGCCGAATGACCCCATTTCCCAGGACATAGCCAAGGTATTCAGTCTCTTTCTTTGCCAAGGCACATTTACCAGGATTGCTGGTCAGTCCTGCTTCTTGAATGCATCTTAAAACCACCTGCAAGTGCTTCAGATGCTCTTCCCAGGTTGCACTAAAAACCACAATGTCATCAAGGTATGCTGAGGTAAAGTCAGACATCAGTCTTTGGAAAGTGGACGGAGCCCCATGCAGGCCAAAAGGCATAGTCTTAAAATGATGTAGGCTCCAAGGAGTCCGAAAAGCAGTCAACTCTTTAGATCTGGCACTCAGAGGCACTTGGCAGTATCCTTTACAGAGATCAACAGTGCTAAGATATTTTGCATTACCCAGGCGTTCAATCAACTCCTCAATACAAGGCATTGAATAGGAGTCAAATTTTGAAACACTGTTTGAAACAATTTTGAGTACTTTAAAGGGCCCTTGCCATTTGTCTAAAAAGCTTACTGGACACTGTAGGCAACATTACAAGCACCTGCTGACCTGGTACAAATGAATGGGTCCTTGCAGATTTATCATACCAGGATTTTTGTTTCTGTTGAGCCTCTGCCATATGCTCTTGAGCCAGAGTTGCCATTTTTCACAACTTTGCATGCATTGCCACTACGAATGACCATTTCTCATCCATTTCTTCCCCCTGTCCCTTCTGGCTGGCCAATGTCTCATTTATACATTTTCTGAGCATATTTGTAAGGGTTTGATTAAACCACTCTACTAATCCATCCATTTGAGGATGGAACGATGTAGACTGTTAGCCCTTAATGTTCAACAACTGATAGACTTGCTTTAAGAGCTTTGAGGTAAAATTGGTCCCACAATCTGTAAGAATCTCCCTAGGAAATCCTATCCTAGAGAACAGCTGAATCAAACAGGATGCTACTTGCTTAGCTCCAATCGTCCTCAAAGGAAACACTTCTGGATATTTAGTAGCATAATCACTCACTACTAACATAAACCTGTGGCCTACCCTACTTTTCTCAAATGGACCAACAATGTCCATAGCAAGTCATCCAAATGGAACTCCAATAACTGGAAGAGGTTGAAGGGGAGCTTTAGAGGGGAGTATATTAGAGGTCATCTGACACTCTGGACAAGTTTTACAGAATTTCACCACATCTCTTGAGACCAGGCCAATAAAAATGTTTCCTAATTCGGGCCAATGATTTCTGCCTACCCAGGTGGCCTGCCCAGAGAATGGAATGACTCAAAGATAGGACTAAATTTTGAACTGCCTTAGGTACCACCATCTGCAAACCATCTCCTTGTTGCCGATACAACACCTTCTCCTGAAGGACAAACCTCTCACCTACTCTATCTCTTACGCACCCCTCACCTTCTCCTTGGCTTGTCAACTTAGCTTGTCAACTTAGCTTGTTGATACAGCAAAGACACAACAAGATCTTCTTTTTGCATTTCAGCCATATTACTGGGAATCTTAAACCCAGTCACTTCATCCAGTTTACCATCCTCTCCCTGACCATCAGCTTGCAGGTATCTGTACTTCTCTTGCCTCCTCTGTCTTCTAGATTTCCTCACCTTAACCGGTCGAGCCACCAGCTCAGAATCAAAGAATGGGAGACTTTTAAGAGTTTCAGATTCATCCGCAGACTGCTTAACCTGAGCCCGGGTCATCACCATACTAGAAACAAAGTTAGGAAGCAACAAATTCAACAGTCAAGGAAAATCTTGATCTAAAATCACAGGATACAGTATTTTTTTCTACTTTATTTACCACTATCTGCACTTCAACTACAGGGTAAGTCTGCTCTTCACCATGGACCACATTACCTTCACTCTCTTCTGAATGCTTTGGGACCAAATGACTTTCCACTAGCGTATGCATACTACCAGTGTCTATTACTGCAGTCACAGTTTCCCCATTCACCTCTACAGGAACGGTCAAGCTTTGAGACTGAGTCAACTACTTCTCTACGCCTGATTTTGGTACAGAACATGTTTGGGAAGTCTTAGCAAATAGCTTAGGACACATTGGTTTTTTATGCCCTTCCTGTCCACAATAATAACAAATGGGCACCTGACTAGCCTGATGTAAAGGGATTGATTTTCTTACTAGAATTATTTAATTTTAAGTCACCTCGACTAAATGTTGACAAACACCTATCTTCACCAATTCCCTTATGAGCTGCACCCCAAGCTTGTGAACTAGACCAGGCAGCTACAAACACATCAGCCATGGTAGCAGCCCGACAGGCTGTACTAGGGTTATATTCTCTTACCCATACCTGCAATTCTGGTGAAAGCATTCTCAAATACTGTCCTAAAATAATAACTTCCCCCACAGCTTCTACAGTCTTTCCCTTGGGTTGCACCCACTTTTCATAAAGTTCTCGAAGTCGTACATAGAGTTCTTTTGGAGTCTCATCATGCTCAATCTCTAATGAGTGGAATCTTTGACGGTAAGTTTCAGGATTGATGGCGTACTTGCTTAAAACGGCAGATTTTACTTTTTCATATTCTAATGACTCCTCAATGTCCATGTGCACATAGGCACTCCTAGCCTTACCAGTCAATAAGGGAACTAACCTAAGGGCCCAATACATTTTTGCCCACTTACAGGCCAGAGCAATTCTTTAAAAAGTGGTGAGAAAATGTTCAATGTCATCTGAATCTTGCAACTTCTGCAACTTAATCATACTTTGGGCAGGATCTGGAGCAAGAGGCACAGAGGCATTGGACACATTATCAGGCATTTCAGGCGGTTGATCAGGTCCTGATAAACCCCCAGGAGTAGTGGTTGTACAAACATCCACTTCCTCCCTAAGAAGGTTGAATTTGTAGGATTGAAAATAATCAAAGATATTGATATTTGCAATTGAACAAAGACATACTGCTTTACTGTTTTCAACCCCCATCTTTCTTATCAGAAGGGCCATTTGGAATTCCTAAAGACAAAGAGATTCTGAAGGCCTGTAGGCCAAAGGTGTGTCACCCCTTAAGTACAGTGGGGGAAGTTTGGTCTGATTGGTCAGTTTGAATGACTCACAATAGGGTTTGAGTTACATGGTCAAGGAAGTATAAAAGAAGATTGTAACTGTTGCTCTCTCTCTTCTTTTTATTCTCTGGCTCTCTTGATTCTCTGGCTCTCTCTCTTCTTGGGGTCCTTCTCTTTGGCTCTTCTCTTCTTTGCTCTCTTCTTCTCTTTCTCTCTCTCCCTCTCTCTCTTTCTATCCCTCAGGTAACATTCTATTCATGCTGGGTACGATTAATGGTATAAGTTTTTATCATCTCATACATCTATTTTGTAACTATTTTAAGTGTAACCATAAACAGATTTTGTCATTAAATTCTTTCAGTTATAAATGATTGCTAACTAGTTTTGATTTGGTATTGACTTTGAAGTGCTACCTCTATTGCAATACAATATAGTCACAGTATAGCAACGCTCTCCCACATATTTAGCTATTGTAACTGCGCTTATTTTCGTCATTGGTATAAGTACAGTGGGTGGATATAGACGAGAAATGTACAGTTTTCTACCATCTTGCTCATAACGTTTCTTTAGTCTTTCGGCAACCCTGCAGCCTGAACCACTGTAGGCGACCCACCCTTACAAATTGATGCTGCATTGTTTTCCAGCGTTGCTCCTGCCAAACTGCCTCCCACTGCATTTGGGCCTCTTGTCGCTGCTGAATGGTTTGGTAGTAGTTTGGAGACCTCTGTATTATGTGATTGGTGGATGCCAGACCATGTGACTTTCTTATTGGTTATTTATAAGTTTGAATTTTGTCTTTGCTTGTCTTTGTGCACCTGCAATCTTTTAGCCCTGATGAAGGACTGTGTGCCAAAAATGCGTTGATGAACAGAATTATTTTTTGAGTTTACTTTTTTCAGATTATTTTGATCTCTCAACTTCACAAGTGCTGCTGGTATTGTTCAAATTATTTGACAGACTTACAGCCAGAGATAACAAAATAAAATATTAATTTACATACAGTCAAACCAAAATGTATTCAGACACCTTCAACATTTTCTCACATTATCATATATGACAAGAACTCAGAGTTAAACTGTGTCAGAACAAATTCATCTTGATAATGTCAGATAACTTTGATAGAAAGGAATGTAATGGATTGCAATCAACCAATCAGCTGTCAGCTTTTAAATTTAAGTACACAATTAGATAATACAAATTTAGGTCAATCAATTACCAAGCAATGTTTAATTTTGTTCAGTCTGTGGTGCAAAAGGTCACATTAGCAATTAAAGAAAAAAACACTTAAGCAAAACATGGTCAGGTCAAAGTGTCTGAATAATTTTGGTCCCAAATTTTTATTTTACTGGTAGTGCACTGTATGAAGAATTTTTGGGTATAATATGTCACAGTTTTCTTTATTTTGCTATCCTCACACAAAATAGAAGCTTTGTATAAAAGACATTTTAAAAGTAGAAAAAGTTAAAAAGTTTCCAAAACTATCTGAATGTGACCAAACATATACTAAAAATGGTAAACATTTTTATAATAAGCATCCCTTGGTAAACCCCGCTATGACAGAAATCCTTTTGAAAGATTTTAAAGTCTGATGATGGTGTTACTGAGCCAGAGCCTCCTGTGCGGTGGCCCTCACTAGAATGTAAATAGCAAGCAAATTAATGATAAAAAATTCCCAAGGCAGGTGGAAAGGTCAGCATTTGATCATCAGATGCAAGTTTGATGAATAGTCCTCGGACAATACCCCACCATCAATGCATTGCACATTCTTGATTAAGAGCTGCTAGTCTCACCATGTGGTCTTTCTAGTGTTAGCCATTATCAACAAGACAATGAATATAGCATTGAACCAATTTGTCAGTGATGCTGAAACTGGACCAAGTTTCAGTCAATCCCTTCATTTAAAAGACTATCAGATTTATTTTTTAATTAAATCAGAACCTTTAATTCACCAGTCTTGTCGTCAGGACAGAGGTTGTTGGTGGTAGAATTTTCAAGCATGTGTGTCCTGACCATTACTTTTTAGTCTTAAAATAAAGAAAAAGAAAGGAAAAAAGCAACTATTTTGGCTATGAAAACTATTATCCAAATAAAAACGGAAAGACCCTAATGCTGAGTTCAGACTGCACGATTTTCAAACTGGGGTATCATTCAGTTGCTGCTGTGTTCACACTGGGTTTCACACTGCATGACTGTACAAGAGGAATCGGCGACAACTTTGTCCAGTCTGCAAACTACGTTTCACAACCAAACACGCGAGAAGTGACAAGGAAACAACACGAGTTCTCGTGCGAGACTGGAATTGTTATTACAAATATAGACTGCTGGAAGCTTGCGATCCAAATTGTCTGTGCACTGATTTGCAGCGAAGAGGAGAAAAAGAAAATATGATTATGGAGGAGGAAATGGTTGGGGGTATCAAGGATGTGGGAGCGTCTTCCGGTTCGAAGTAAACAAGCGGGACGTGACACTTGTGACATTGACATTCAACAATTGACAGTCATTCAAGCTATAGCTATCCAAACTTGCTAACGACGTGGGAACACAACCTCAACGAACTTCATAAGGGTGAAACAACAATACCTTTACCCTCCGCGGTAGTTGGTTGGGAGGATGACGTGAAGAAGTGGCCTCGCATCACGTACGGTAGCATTTTTAGCTATTTTCTAGATTCAGTAGCCTGTGATGGTAAGGCAATGAGCAATTTGAAAAGCTCAGAGGAGTATCAGTATCTACACAGAGATAAAGTCGGTCGGGTGTTATTTAAGGATGTCGGAAACGACCTTGTGTATCTAAAAGTGGACATTGAGGCGAGCCAGAGCCTACACGTATCCAATCATAAGGCTTGGGTGCTAGCATCAGTGACAGGTGAAGTACAGACAGCAGGTTGTTCATGTATTGCAGGGCCAGGACGCTCTTGCAGTCAAATAGCAGCACTTTTGTGGTCAGTAAAGTAAGGACAATTAAGGGCACAAAAATTTATTTTTTATTGTATTGTGTAATTATTAATTAACTAATACATGTACTAAACTGAAATGTTTAGTGTGTGTCATTCATGTTCTGCATATGTTGCTTCACAGTAACCTTCACTTAGCCATTGGAGCACCATCTGGTAAAATTATATATTTTTTTTAAATTTGCCAACAGAATGAAAGCCTATTAACAAAGATTGCATCATTTTATAGTTAAATGGCCCTGGGATTAAAAATTACAGTTTAATGGATTTCAATGGGGACATTTTTGTTCAAAAGGTCCTTAGAGGAACTATTTTGTGTACCTAGTGCAAAATAGATTATTTTTTTTTTTTTAAAGGAAATTATAAAATTCCAATACAAATACACACCTGTGGCAAAATGTATGCAGTTTGCATTACAAAAATTATATATATATATATAAAAAAAATGAAAAAGACAAAAATGTCCATAAGGTCGCACAAGGGTTAAAATCTTTAGTCTAAGATTGTTGAATGATACAATTCAATTTAGGTTAAGAATGCAGTCAGGCAGGGTAAGACAGGTGTGGCATGCACTGATGTGCAAAGGAAGTGGAATTCTGGTGTGAAGAAGAATGTAGGGATGAGGAAGGTGAAGGACATTCATTTTAACCATCACAGACCATACCACATATATCCAGGCCCATCAGGAAGTTCTGTGCAAGAATCAACAACCTCCCCCCAACTTTTTAAGAACCACAGAGAGTTCATAACCCACAGCAATTCATCAGTGATGGCCCCACTGTTTCAGCTCCAGACAAATGGTCTTCTTCAGTTAAGTTACAGAGCAGATGTAGACAGAACCAAGGCAGGCCCCAGCAAACATGATCCAGCCCAGAGTAATACACTCTGTCATACTGAACAGAGCATAACACTAACCTGTCTAAAGTGCACAAAGTTTTATGAGGCCTATATCAAAGTGTCCCCTGCACAAGACAACACTGATGTAAGGAACCAGGATGCAAAGTGCTTCACAGTTATGGCATGATGCTAGAAAGCTGCGTCTAACAGGCAGCACAGCAAAACGAGTCCCACATGAAGCACCACAGATGTCTAAATGAGCATCTGTACCCAACCTTCACCGGCAATACAGCAACACAGCATGGCAAAGAAAATGAGATCAACGTCATCACACTCATGGAGAGCAGAGGGCATACTGTGGAGAAGAGAGGCCTGGTCGTGCACCCTGACCATCCTTGGTTGGGAGCCAGCCCAGATGAGATCCTTGATTCAACACAACTCCTTGAGATCAAGTGCCCCTTCAAGAGTTTCGTGTCACTGACAGAATTTCTGGGACGGCCAAATGGTGACATCAAAAGATTAGCTGATGGACAGTACCTGATTCTTCCCAAAGGAAAGGATGGATACTACCTCCAAGTGAATAATTTTTTTTTTCAATAAAGTAGATTAGCTCTACAAACATTGTATTTTAAATTTATAATGAATTAATTATACAGATTATTTTTACCAACACTCTTACTCCCCTCTTTCAGACACAACTGACCATGATGTGCCTGGGCCTACAGAGCTGTAAACTGGTCATCTGGACACCAAGTGAGGACATCAAATTGGACATTCCATTTGACAAAAACTACACAGATGCACAAGTGCAACAGCTGCAGAATTTCTACTTTTTACACATGCTACTTAGGTTGGCTGATGATTTTGCTGAAAAGAAGATAAATCTCTGCTCAACATACCTGCATATATTTAATGAGTAGTTAGGGGAGGGTTTACACTATACAATCAGTTTTAGTACATGGATATTCTGAAGAAATAGATACACACAAAGACAGTAGTTATCATAAAAAAAAGTTAATTGTGTGAGCTGACAAAAAACAATTAAAATATATGATATATTTAATAAAATATTATACACTTAGTCATTGTGCTTTGGAGTTTATTTATAAGAATAAATGAATGTGCCATTTGAATACATTAACTTGCACATTTGGTTAGCAATGGTAATCAGAACATTTAATTAAATAAAAATAGCATTACTATACTGTGAAAGTACACAATAACAATTCCTGCATTCAAAACCTTAAGTAACAATATTAACATATAATCAGGTAAATCTATTTTTCAAGTATTCATTGTTGTGTTCAAAAACACAGAGGCCCCTAATGTACATGTTTATGCATTGCAGTACTTTTTCTACACCTCTTCTTGTACTTATTTACATCCCACCACTTATGTTTAGTCATGTTGATTGTGTAAGATATGGTGTCTATGTTCTAGAAATAAGCTTCCCTCGCAGATTTACAAGTGCTGCACAGATTCTTAGTATTTTGTCGATTTTAGGCACAAAATTAATAGGCACAGTTTGAGAGAGGATCCTGTACACCTTAAGACGCCTGATTGCTCACTCAATATGTATGCGGACATTAGCAATGCGTCTTGTGCGGGTGACCTGCTCATTTGACAGCTGGCATTTCTTGCGTGTAAAGGCTGGCGTGATCAAACAAACTTTCCGTTCCTCTAGCAATTCCCTGATGGTGAAGCCACGGTCTCCCATCACCTCATCTTCAGCACACAAATGGTCGAGAAACCCAGAGTTCTGTGTGATAAATATATCGCTACATTTACCATCATAAGCCTCTGAAATGTACATAACAATTCCAGATTGTTACTAGATACTTGACAGTATTGCTGGCATAGTAGTGTCTGTAAGATTCAGTTCTTGAGTCCAGATTTTTAGCCTTCTGCAAGACACTTTCTGTGCAGTCAATGACACATGTTGTGTTTGGAAAATTGGCCTTTATTGTTTCGTGAGGCAGCCATGGAATGAGATCCTGGGTGTGCTCAGCAATAACATCTATCCAAAATTTCAGTGTTTTACTGACCTGACCAGGTGACATTTTGAAGTGTCTTGCTAAATCAGCTATAACAAAGTTCTCTCTAAGCTTCATCAATGTCAACAGGATTTGGTCCTCTGCTGGAAATGCTGATAATGTGGGGGCAAAACATTGCAAGCAAGATACAAGGGTTTTGAATTCAAGTAGTGAAATCCCTGTGTACAACAGACAGTCTGCATCGTCTTTCAATACAACATCTGCAACAGGCAGCGACCTCTCAGAGGATGGTGCAGTTGTCATACTACATGTGATGGTAGTAGGTCCTTTGGAGTAGGTGTGGTCCTCCATTGCTGAGTCTGACCACTGTGTTTGGGCATCATGGAAGGTCTGTGAGGTAGGATCTGGCTCTCCAGAAACCTCCATCACATTAGGCTTATCTGCAGGGAATACATTAAAGGTGGGGTAAGTGTTATTTCAAAACTGCTTTAGAAATGTGACTCGGGCCGAGTACAATAATAAACTGATAGCCAATCAGCAGTAAGGGGCGTGTCTACTAATGACGAAGAGAAGAGAGCGCTCAGTGCACGCCATTATTCGAAAGACATGACACACAGGATGGACATTAGCCGAGCGACGACAGAAAGAGAGAGATGGCAGATAAAAAACAAATGTTGAAGATGTCTGTGGAACAAAAGAAGGCTTACGATCAGGCAAGAAGTATCAGCTTTCCAGAGCTGGAGAGAACTCAAGGAGTGAAGGCCGAGGTTACTTTATTTCTTCTCGATAGGCAAGTAACATTGGTTTTGTTTTGTTTCACAGAACTTATATATGCTGGCTTTTGCTTGAATATGCTCACATGTCATGTTCGCTTGTTTGTCCATTTGCGATCGTATTGTCGTTCACTTCAGCGATGATAAAGACCCCACCACACTGTATAAGCCTGGAGTGTCTAAACCTCCTCACTGTCTGTTTCAAGCGTTAGCTCCCAAAGTGTGTCCGAAAAAGTAAGATAATATACTCCTAATATATGTTTGTTTCCTCTTTTCGTGATCGATATCCCTCTAATCTTGTCATAATTGTAATATGTTCGTTAGTTGGACTGTTGTGCTCGGGCTATCTAGTTGTTCATGAGAACTGTTTGTGTTTTTGGGATGGAAGGGATGACTTTTTAATTGAACATTCGACCTGGATTACCATAGTAACACACAGATTCCGCCATAGTCGTTGCCTGGGTTATGTATGTGTGGGGCGGAGCTATCAAAATAAGGGCATGTTTGTTTTGGTTATTTGAAATATCAACATCGGTTACCAGAAAGCACTTACCCCACCTTAAAAATCATATTTAGCAGTGGCGGTCCTTGGTTTGTGTGGTTGTGTGGTTCAGTTCACATTTATTTGTATAGCGCTTTTCACAATACATATTGTTTCAAAACAGCTTTACAGAAAATGCATGTGTCTACATTACAATTTAGAGTGATCTGTTATCAGAGGTGATTGTCCAAAATTATGTATTTCAGAAATGTATGCAGTTAGCTAACAAAGTATTAATTTAAACAATGTATTAAATTAAGGCAGAAACAATGACCTCAACATCTAGACACATAGACTGCATTTAATATTCTCAAAATAGATATTCTAAAACGTTAAATGTTAACTAAAAGAGAGAATGAAATTAGCACCTGTCACCGTGTACAATTGTGCCCTCCAAGCTTGTCACTATAAAACTTTATGCGAAGTAAAACTATCAGGCCAACTGTCTACCACCATGCAGACAGTTTTTCTTATATTAATAAGCAAGTCAAGAATAGTCAAAAAAAAAGCAAACTAGGTGACATTACATTAATGTTACCTGCTGTTGTTGTGACATGTCGAGTCCTGGGTCGACCTGTCTCTTCTCCAGTGGCTTCTCGTAGCCCAGAAAAAGCGTTGGTTACGGGTTATCCTGTGTTGGCTTCTTGTCAACGAAGTGAAACGAGCACACAAACAGATGTTTGAGTGGTGTTTTTAAGTTTAAGTCCTTCAGCCATGTTCTTTTTGGTTCGTCGTCTCTTGGGAGGCGATGGAAGCTGTACCATCGTTGGCAGGAACACTGATTTAGTTTTAGGCTTATGTTTAAAACACTCTGAATTAGTTTAGTCCGGTTATATGTACAACCGTGAACAGCACATGCTGTCCCTGAGCTCCGCAACAACATCTCTCATAAAGGTTTGCGACTTTACATAGTAAACAATGATTTGAAAAACACTTATCATCTTCACTAACTAGCATTGGTATACTACTTCCGCCGCCTCACCCGAAGTTGTACCCACATTCTTTTTTACAGTAGCACCCCCGCGTGAAAAGGTGGATACATTTCTTGAAATGCTAACACATTAAAGTTGCGATGAAACAGAATAGTGATGTGGAGGCAGATGAGAACAAGGTTGCAGGGCGGGGTTTAACCGGACAAATGATTGTCAGATCTGCAAAAGTGGGGGCAGGTAGGTGCTGCGTGCGCACTCAGACCCCACTTCAGGACGCTGTGCCTCTTGGGTCGGGTCCCTGCCCTCCACTTCGCTGCCCTACTGCGGGTACGTCTGTGAGGCGGGTGTGTTCATGGTACGGTTTCCGGAAGCCTAGCTAGCACTTCCGGGACGGTCCCGCTGACTCACCTGCACCACCAGGCTCGGCTATGCGATTCAGTTCGCACGGCATCCTCCCAAGTTCTGGGCGTCCACTTCACTGTTGTGTGGAGCTGTGACGCCCATCTTGCGGAAAGAGATCGAAGTCCTACTGGCGAAGGACACGATTGGAGCCGGTCCCTCCAGCCGACATGAAGTTGGGGTTCTATAACTCCTACTTCATTGTGCCCAAGAAAAGCAGTGGGTTATGACCAATCTTGGACCTGTGAGTCCTGAACCGGGCCCGTTGACGCAGAAGCGCACTTTCGAGTACATCCGTCCCCAAGATTGGTTTGCAGCGATCGACCTGAAGGTCGTTCCCTTCAGGACTGTCCCTGTTGTGTGAATACAGAGACACGGTGATCAGTCACCTCAGCCTGTTGGGACTTCGGGTCAACTGGGGAAAGAGCAAACTCTGCCCCGTGCAGAGGATCTCTTTTCTCGGTATGGAGCTGGACTTGGTCAATCTGACAGCGCTTCTCACAGAGGAGCGTGTCCAGTCGGTGTTGAACTGCTTGAATTCGTTCAAATGCAGGACAGCGGTAACACTGAAACATTTTCAGAGGCTCCTGGGTCATATGGCATCCGCAGCCGCTGTAACGCCGCTCGGATTGCTTCATATGAGACCGCTTCAACGCTGGCTACATGACCGAGTCCTGAGATGGGCGTGGCACAGCAGATCCCTCTGTGTCCCCGTGACTCCGAGGTGCCGCCAAACCTTCAGCCTGTGGTCGGACCCTTCGTTTCTACGGGCAGGAGTTTTCCTAGAACAAGTGTCCAGGCATGTTGTTGTCTCCACGGATGCCTCATCCACCGGCTGGGGTGCCACGTACAACGGGCTTGCAGTTTCGGGTCTGTGGACGGGGCCTCAACTGCAATGGCATATCAATTGCCTCGAGTTGTTAGCAGTTCGTCTTGCGCTGGGCCGCTTCAAAACGCTGCTACTAGGCAAGCACGTTCTGGTCCGTACGGACAACACTGCGGCCGTTGCGTACTCAACAAACAGGGTGGTCTACGCTCCCGTCGCATGTCTCAACTCGCCCGCCATCTCCTCCTATGGAGTCAGAAGCATCTGAGGTCGCTTCGTACCATTCACATTCCGGGCCTGCTCAATCGTGCGGCCGACAAGCTCTCACGACAGCCAGCGCTCCCTGGAGAGTGGAGACTCCATCCCCAGGTGGTCCAGCTGATCTGGAGTCGCTTCGGGACCGCACAGGTAGACCTGTTTGCCGCCCCGGACACGACCCACTGCCAGTTGTTTTATTCCCTGACCGAGGGGACCCTCGGCTCGGATGCGCTGGCACACAGCTGGCCCCGGGGCCTACGCAAGTATACGTTTCCCCCAGTGAGCCTTCTTGCACAGACTCTGTGCAAGGTCAGGGAGGACGAGGAGCAAGTCCTGTTGGTTGCTCTGTATTGGCCCAACTGGACTTGGTTCTCGCGACATCACCTCCCTGGCCCATTCCTCTGAGGAAGGACCTCCTAAATCAGAGACGGGGCACCCTATGGCACCCGCGTCCGGTGTCTGGTCCCTGGACGGGACGCAGAGGTTCTAGGTGACCTACCACAGGCTGTGGTAGAGACCATCACTTCCGCTAGAGCTCCCTCTACGAGGCACCTCTATGCGTTGAAGTGGAACCTGTTCGTCGACTGGTGTTCTTCTCGCTGAGAAGACCCCCGGAGATGTTCGGTCGGTTCTGTGCTTTCCTTCCTACAGGACGGGTTGAAGCGAAGGCTGTCTCCCTCCACCCTCAAAGTCTATGTTGCCGCTATCGCCGCTAATCATGACATGGTAGGTGGTAAGTCTCTAGGGAAGCACGATCTGATCGTCAGGTTCCTGAGGGGGGCGAGGAGACTAAAACCGCCTCGCTCTCCCTCTATACCCTCTTGGGACTTAACTCTGGTACTAACCGCACTGCAGAGGGCGCCCTTTGAGCCTTTGCAGTCAGTTGAGTTAAAAATCCTGTCTCTGAAGACAGTACTTCTGACTGCATTGGCTTCTATCAAGAGGGTAGGGGACCTGCAGGCATTTTCGGTCGACGAATCGTGCCTGGAATTCGGGCCCGGTAACTCTCATGTAATCCTGAGACCCCGGCCCGGATATATGCCCAAGGTTCCCACCACTCCCTTCCGGGACCAGGTGGTGAGCCTGCAAGTGCTGCCTTCGGAGGAGGCAGACCCAGCCCTAGCTTTTCTCTGTCTAGTCCGCGCTCTGCGGACTTACGTGGACAGAATGCAAAGCTTCAGGACCTCAGAACAGCTCTTCGTCTGTTATGGAGGCCAGCAGAAGGGAAAGGCTGTCTCCAAGCAGAGGATGGCCCACTGGATAGTGGATGCCATCGTCTTGGCGTACCAAACCCAAGACGTGCCCTGCCCGCTCGGGTTAAGAGCCCACTCCACTAGGGGTGTAGCTTCTTCCTGGGCGTTGGCTCGTGGCGCCTCGCTGACAGATATTGTAGAGCTGCGGGCTGGGCGACACCTAACACGTTCGCTAGATTTTATAGCCTCCGTGTAGAGCCGGTATCTTCCTGTGTGCTCGCTTCCCATAGTCAGTAACACCGAAGTGCCCGTTCTAAGTGTCGGCTTGCTGCGCCACTCCCTTCCCTTTGGAACGGATACGTGCGCTTGTATGCTCCAGTCGAGTTCCCCAGAACGGCGAACCCTGTTGAGTCCTCCGCAACCCGCGGCAGTCGGATGTGGCGGAGCGTCCGACGCCAGGTCTAACACTCGTATGCATTGGTGGAACTTGTGTTAGGCTGGGTTCCATATGTTGTGACCCCCACGGCGGTCCCATATGTGTATTCTTCCACGGTACGGCTCCCTACGGCGAGCCCGTGTCTTTCCCTCGGCAGAGCTCTCTGCCGTATCAGTTAGGTGTTGTTCCCCCGCCTGTTTGGCCGGGGCCACCCCTGGGACTTCCGTATGTTGCACTGCCCACGGCCAGTCCATACGTGTATTTTCCACATGGTAACTCCCTTCGGGCATGATGTGGCTTCCGCAGCGTCCCTCTGGGCACGCTTTCCCAGCGTTATCCAATAGTCTGCTGAAGTGGGTCTTGCGGAACAGCAGTGTGACTTCCCTGCGTGAATTCCCCGCCCGGAACAGACGGGGTCTGAGGGGCTCTCGCTGGGCGCTGGAAGTGGTAGTAACTGTGGCGTTTTCCAAAGGGATCCCAATTCGTCGGTGACGTCCGACGTACGTCGAACGTGACCGACTGAAAGGGAACGTCTCGGTTACCCTGAAGGAGGGAACGGAGACGTACGTCCCGTCGCCACAGTTGCTGTACCATCACTGCATGGCCGAGTCACTAGTTCGGCTCCTCAGTGAAAAACAATAGTGCGCTGCATTCGCCTCCTGTTTATACCCGCAGCGCGGGGCGGAGCGTGAGATGCAAATCTCGCACGCCAATGGCCATTGGCCCGTTCTCTATATCTCGAAGTTGATAGGGGCTCCCAGAAGTGATCCCAATTCGTCGGTGACGTCCGACGTACGTCTCCGTTCCCTCCTTCAGGGAACGAGGGTTACCATACGTAACCGAGACGTTCTATTTAGAACCCCACTGGACCTTTTTTAAGAGCGTACTTTCAATAAAATCAATATGGTTTTAATATTTCAAGACACATCTCCCCCATCCTTACATTCAGCACAGAAAGTTGTTTAGACAACACTTTGTAAGTGAACAAGAAATGAGTCCAAAAAAAAAGAAAGAAAAAAAAATCCTAACTAAGAGAGAATGCATAAGACTGAAAGTGAATAAAAGTCTTAAAGAGACTTAAAATGATGTTATCATTGTCTCTGCTCCATTTTAAAGGGTCCCAATATGTTTTTTGAGTCAAGAGGTTGCCAAGGTTTTTGATGAATGCTCATATTGATTCCTGTAAAAGATGCTGCATTGTTCTTTGACCTTCACTGACAGATGCTGCACTGTGAAAATATTTTTTTTTACTAGTGGGTCCAGGACACTATAGTTTTTTGTATTTATGTAAGTGAGGATAGCAAAATAAAGTAAACTGTGACATATTATACCCAAAAAATCTTCTTACAGTGGACTACCATTAAAATTGATCAAATTTGACCTGATCATGTTTTGCTTAAATGTTTTTTTTTTTTTTTTTTTTTTTTTCTTTTCTTTAATTGCTACTGCAACCTTTTACACTAGAGACTGAACAAAATTAAGCATGAAGGGGTCTGAATAAATGGTGGTTTGACTATTTCTCTATAGGCAGTCTTTGTGTATACAATGAACATAAAAACTCAACACTTGAACATCTGTACACCCCTATTTTTTTGGATTCAGCTTTTGATACACATCTAAAAGACCTTGAACTTTAGATCTTGTTTTGTAGCATTGCAGATGAGATGTACTGCTGGAGGATATCAATATGTCAATGTCCTTGTCAATTAAGAACATGAATATTAATGACGGTCTATAATGAAAATAGTGGTGGCCCTGGGATATCTTCAGAGAGAGATACACAGACCGAAATGTAGACAGCATAATGTATGCCTTTTAGTCATGTTGAGGAGCCTGTATGACATTTGTCATATCGAAACACCTGTGTAATTAGACTAAATAAAACCAAAGGCAATTGTGACCAAAGGCAAAAACTATTTTTCAGTTCTCTACATTTAGATTTTCTGCAACAAAGACCAAATTCATATGCAAACAACGTAATTCAGTTTTTATAACTGAATTTCTAGTCTTACAAAATTAAATCAAACCTCCAAAGTGTTGGATTAATGTTTCCTACAATATTAATAAAAGCTTTTTGCTGGACAGAACAACTGTAAGATGTTTTAAATGTCAGTATTAGGAACTAAGTAAATACCTAATATGATAAACATACAGTTTTTTTAATGTTGTGAAATGTACATGACTGTGAAAATAATGAAAGATATTTATCTAATTAGAGCACAGTGAGCTAGCCAGCTAATTACAGCACAGTGAATAACAATATATGGTTGGGAATCAGCAGCTGGCATTACTTGCAGTATTTTCATTTGAAACTATTTCTTTAGTGGCTGTCTATGAGTTTGAGACACTCTTAAAATATTGTGCTCTATTTTTCTGTAAAATATGTTTCTTAAAAATTAACAATGGAAGGCCCTTTTTGTTGTCATTGTTACAGGGGCTTTGGGTAGAGGATCATCTGTGCGTGTTGTTTTAAATAAAAAAAATATTTATCAAGTTAAACTGTAACAATTTGTTCTTTTGCTAACACAACTTTCCTCAGTTTTCTTTTCCTCTTGACAATGTGGGCTATTGTATTTTAGACTTACATTGCATTATACTTTTGTTTTTCTTTTGTTTGTTTTAAATGTTTGACTTTTAGACAGAATGTTGCTAGTTTCTTTGTTTTTGCACCACCAACGCAAATGCAGAACCTTTGCGTCTCCAAGCAACACAGTAGTGATGTTTCATTCCTGAATAGATCAGTGAACGAACAAATCACTTGAGTAAATGATTCAATGACCCACTCATCAGTTTTGCGCCTAAGGGGCAGTTTACGTGACACAATTTTTAACTAAAAATGGAAAACTTTTCATGCGTGTTTGCTATTCATTTACACGACAACAGTGCCTGAGAACTAAAACTTTTGAAAACGTGTTTCAAAGTGCATGTTTTTTTAAGAACAACATCACCTCTGTGTAAATCACAAAATGCAAATTTGTAAAAAAATGTGCATGATGTGTTCAGTATGGATGCGTAGTGTTTCTTTACAAAGTGTCATTGCCAACTACTGGCATGGCATGAATAATACAGCGTTTTAGTCGTTTTCACTAATCCATGTGTATGGATTGTGTGGACAATGTTGTCGTCTGTACTCAAAAAAACACAAAGGAAAAACTTTTCCATTATCAGTTGGTGCTTCATAAAACCTTTAAGATTTCCTACCGTCACAAACATGTAACCAATCCTGTCAACATGCGGGGTGGGGCTACATGCCTTTCTCCACTGCCTTTGTATGATGTTCAAAGCGTTTCTTAGGATACTGATTTTTACAAGGCAGCTATCTGACTCTGAGATGGCGAACGGGAACATGGTTTGTGTAACATTAGCAACACATTATAAGCGGTTTGATAACGTAGTCAAACCAAAGGCTAATCATATAATTTACCATTATGTGTGTGACATTGTAGAGAGTGATACATAAATTCTGTGGTTTGCATTCTAATTCTAGGCTTGTAGATGATCCTCTTCTGAATCATTTTCAGGTTCAAACATACAGTATATGGCTGAATTAAACCTATATTTCCTCTTGCCATTGTGTAGCTGTTGCGTTTACTTCAGTTGAGAGAGTGGATCAGGTAGTCCGAGCTGGTGTGATGAGTGGAGGCTGGGGCTAATTTGCATATTCAAGGTCCCATGTATTTAAAATGAAGCAAGGGTGTAGAGTTATGCTGCCTTTATGTCCTGTGGGAATTATTGTAAATACGAGTTTCCTAGTTAAACATTGCACATGAACGCTATTTGAAGTTACAACAAGCTCATAATCACAACTTCAGAAGTGTGAATTACGAAATTTCCAATAGCATGTGAAGGCAGCATTACATTCAAGCTATTTTAAGGCATGAAGGAATTATTTTCACAGGAAAAACGTTTAAATATGTGAGAAGAAGCAGAACAAACTGAAGAAGCAGACGATTTCACTTAAACAAAGGTGAATATGTTTGAACATGTTGAATAAATTACATAAATAAGTTTTGTAAAGAGTGATAAGTGGATATTCCAGGGCTGTTCAACCCTCAAACTACTGCAGTCATTGCAGAGGCCTGGTATCACATGCTGACAGTAAGTAGTTAGCAAGCATCACACTCTCATGTAAACCAAAAGAGGGAGCTGCAGAGGAGTTGTGGGCGGTTTGTGAACAAGAGGATGCTACTCTATGCTGCTCTTTTTCTCCTACTAGTTGCTCTCTTAGAAGGGTAAAACGCTTCTGTGAAAGTTTTAAAGCATCAAAAATGAAGCTTTGAAGTAAAATGGGTGTCATTTGTTTTCAGTCACATCTGTTGCTAATGTTGACATTTTTAGACCCATCATGCTGTATGGACTGTAACACACACACAAAAAAAGATCTAACACAGCGCCTTTGCACCAAAGTGTCTTGCTTGAAAAGGTCTAACTCAAAGACAGCCCTGAAAGCATCAAAATCATAAAGAACTTTACTGCCATCATTTAAAAAAAATCTTTTTCTTCACTTACGACAATTCAACATGTGTCATTCAATGACAAAGAGAATTCAGATTTTTCACCATGATAACCAGATAGTGAAAGCAGAGTTAATAAGAATCCCATACTTGGCTCGCAGCCAAAACCCCTGAACCGATAAGGACTAAAATCTCAGAGTGAAACGAAAAATGAAGGGATGAATGAAAAAACTAAATGTGAAAAGAGAAACAAATGTTATTGCTTGTGCCAGCAGGTTGAATAATGATAATCAGCAGTATATATTTTATGTCTCAGTCTCAGAGGAAGAAGCGAGATTCAAAACTCCTTAAAGTCTCCCGCTACCGCTTTGGTGTGTTTCACAAGCCAAATTTGATCTCATTAATAATAAATAAATATAAAATAAATAAAGCCAAATGAATAAATTGGCTTCCATTTCAGGCACAAAGAAATATTGAACTGACAAATAACTGGGAGGCACACAGCCATGTTTTAATGCACATACAAATGCATATTATTATTCTGAACACTCTCCTTAGGTAAAACCTGTACACTCTCACTTTTCATTTAAATATTTTTGTTCTCTTGTCCAACTGCAATAATGACTCTTGTATGTGAACAATAAAGGAGGAAGAGCGAGAGAAACAAAGAGGGCCTTCTTTTTGTGCTCTATGACGGCAGGAAGACTAATGTGGCAATCTTCCCTGGCTAATTGTATTATGATTCTGCACTGTAGCGAGCTTCCTGCTCTGTTCATTTTCAATCAGGCACATTAGGGTCTCCCGCTGGGTCCTGGCTGTCTGTGCACCGTGAGGGAGATCATTCATTTAAATGACTGATATGTTTCTGTGCTCATGAAGGGGGAGGATAAAAAAAAAAAAAAAAACTTGTGCCCCCACCCTCTGTTCTGCTGATACACTTTTACAGCAGGTAGTTCTGAGCCTGCTATCAGAAGGCTTTGAGACGACATTTGATCAAAGATGTATTATAGTATCATCAATACAATCATAAGAAATCTAAGAAATCCTCTTCATGTCGGCATATACAGAGGCCCCAAAACGCATTTGAACTCTTAGCCATACTAATACTTAGCCATAGCCGTATATTGTCTTCCATGCAATTGCAACATTTAAGATTGATCTCATGCGTTTGGATACTAATTTATTATATTATATTATATTATAAATATTTTATTATTATACAACAGTTAATTTTCTGTGACTCTTTCTACATTGTTACATCAGTAAATGACTGTTTATGAGTGAGTCCATTAATTACTCAACCTATTCATTCAAAAACATAGATTCGTTCAGGCAAGAAACAAGTGACTTTATTATTGAATCAATTAATAATTCCCTCAATCGATTCTTTCAAAAATACTGATTCATTCAGGAAAGAAAATAATTTCCACTATTTCAAGCTATTTTGTTGTATAAATAGTAGAATAAATAGTGTATAAATACATTTTAGTATAAATTGTGACTTTATATTTGAATCACTGAATTTGTCACTTAAGCAATTTGTTCAAAAACACTGATTCCTTTAGGAACGAAACACCACTAGGCTACTGTATGTTGCTCAAAGACGTTCAATGGTAAATTCTGCTGTAGCTTAGTTTAAAAATGTTTTCAATGGCAAAGCAAAAAAAAAAAAAAAAACACAAAGTAACTGACAATACTGTATTTAAATGTAAGTCACTCAATATTGACATCTTATTGAACTTTTGTATAAAAGCAATATTCACGCTCACAGTTGTGCAGCTGAATATCAACATAGCTGCGAATACCTGCGATGTTCCTATACTGGAATACACACAGGTAAGGTACTTATTTACTTGAAAAATAGCCATTCACTTTATGTCAGTTTCACTTTTTCTTTTTGAAATTAAATTGATAAATTTTAATACATTTTAATTACATTCCAAACATTCTGCTCTCATCTGCCATCCTAACATCCTAAAATATTTCCTCATCTATAAAATCTATACATCTTTAAAAACAGATGATATATACATGACCACTGATTTTTTATTTATTTATTTTTTTTATTAAAAAAAAAACATTAATTTGCAATGATGAAATTCATGACAGTGTAATTAAACTTCCTGATGTTATTTCTCAATAGAATACATGTTTGCTCAGCAAGAAGAAACAAAACTAATTATGAATTCCTCCCAAATGACTTGACCTTTGAGTACGCTACTATGTCTTTAACAGATTTTTGCTAATTACTGACGCATACTTGTTCTTTATATGAGTGGAGCCTGAGATGGTTACAGTATAGGTCATGAAATAATTTATACTATAACTTGTCTTCTTCTCTCTTTTTGTAAATAACTCTTCTATGATTTAGAAGATGTGGATAGTTCACTGAAGGTCTACTAGCATTTGTTGTGTGAGTGATCCTCCTCTCACTCGTACAATATTGCCACAGGCAATTTCTACATCCATCCCTGACCTCTTGTTCTATTTTAACACAGTCACACACATAGAGATCTCTGCTTTTGGGCGTGCCCAGTCTGACTCACACTGGGTTAATATGCAAGGTGCCAAAGGTTGGCTTAGCTGAGAGGAAGGGGAAATTTTTTGCATTATAATCATTATTATCGCATAGATGTGTAAGCATCCATTAGGCAAAGAAATATGCAACGATATGCTGATGCCTTCATTTGCATGGATCATAAACCCCTGGAAGATACATTCTGCATAATAATCTATGATAATGGTTTACCACAGCAACCTCTTTTGTCGTGCAACAAATTGAACTTTGCTAAGTGTAAATTTGTTTCTGCCCTGATTCGCAAAGTGAGGCTTTCATTAATTTTCACCCCTGGTGCAAAACAAAAAACAAAACACTAAAGGCTTTATATAAATACGTATTGCCAACAACAATAATGGGCATGTCATCTATGCCTTGGTTCAGTACTTATGACATTGCCCTGAGTACATGAAAGTCCTCATTTCGCCAAGAGTAATGCAAAAGATAAGGGGATGTCACTCTGATACTGTGTGGCTTTCACAAGTTGATTTAAGGCTTTACAACCATCTGTGCTGTATAAACACATGTAATTCCCCATATTCTATAAATGTTTGAAAGTTACAGAATCATTTTGTATGTGTCAAAGAAAATGAGGATAATCTATTTTATATTATGAGTTCATAGATATGCATAGAGCAAGTTACAATTGCAGAAAAAAAAAAATCTGAATTTCACTCCAAATGTCACTTAGAGACTACATAGAAATGTGATATGTAGAGTCATAGGTTTTGTATTTATTTTTTAGAATATTTGAGATAATTAGCATCATAGTAAGCCATTTACCAGTAAACAAATACAAATATTTTCACATAAATACTCAATATACTGCAACGAAAGACACTATGATTTCATAAAGCAAAATGTAATGTATAAGTAGTTGAAAGTATGACATTACACGCAAAACTTTTTTAATGCAACTTTCTCTGCAGTAATGCACCGTTGTATACACTGAAAACTCAAATAAGTTGGTAAAACTAAAAAAAAAAAAATAATAATTTAAGTTAAGAAATGTAAAGTTTAAGTAAGGAGAACATGCTGATTTTTATGTTGTAATTATACATTTTAATTGCTCTGAACTTAAAAAAAAAGTTAATTCATACATTTAACTTAAAAATATCATTTTTATTCATCTGAAATTTTTAGTAGTGGAAACTTGACTAGCTTTAACTAGCTAATTAAATAAATGCTTTGGTAGCATTAGCATAGCATAGCACTTGCTGAATGAGGACAGCAATATAATGCACTTAACATATTTCTGTTCTCAAACTAAGCTCATGCTCCATTTGTCACCATGATGGTAACCCTACAAAAAATACAACATACAAACAGAAACTCTTCTAAACTAGCATAACAAAACATTAAACACTACTAAATCTCCCAGTTAATGTTAATCTTGCAAAAAAAAATTGTTAAAAAACAATTAAAAAATAAATAAATATAAATATATATATATATATATATATATATATATATATATATATATATATATATATATATATATATATAATATATAATATAACACTTAATTTTGGCATTTACTGTCCCTATTGAGTGT
The DNA here is from genome assembly GCA_039654625.1 of Rhinogobio ventralis. Taxonomy (NCBI): domain Eukaryota; kingdom Metazoa; phylum Chordata; class Actinopteri; order Cypriniformes; family Gobionidae; genus Rhinogobio; species Rhinogobio ventralis. Next base: position 20,742,747 of record CM077198.1, read on the forward strand.
CATGGCAAAGCATGCTTGGAAATAGAAATCCCAGCCCAGTTTCGGTTAAATTGAACTCATTTCTTTAGTTTGAGTTGGCTCTACTCAAACCAATTTATTATTTAGGGTTTACAGCGTTAGGGTTTACAGTGTGTAATTTGACATTTTCATTGGATGCATTCTTTGAGATTTCAATTTTTATTTCTTTCTGTCTCTCTTCTTCCATTTTTGCTTCAACCAAAATGCTAATGGTCTGAATGATCCATTATACATTGTAAAAATCTTTATAAATCACCACACTGGTGCCACTCTGGCAGCTTCACAATTAAACCGAAAGCATCATCCAGTTAGTTGTGCAAATCAGCCCTTTCAAATCAAGTAGCAAATAGTTCAGCCTTTTAAAATGCAGCGTTTTAGTGTTGGCGAAGAGTTCTAAAAAGTATAGCAACTTACAGCAGAACATGCAGTTTACATCAGTTCATCATTTTTTAAACTTTTTATTCGATTTCACCTTTATTGCAGCTCATGTAAAAGTTTAAAATGCCAGCACAAACTCCCCTGGGCAGCTTAGTTCCTTTGTTATGTTTTTATTTTCCGACAGATATATACACATATACACACACACATTGCGGGTGGAACAATGTAATATAATAATACCATAAGAACAGTACATTAATCCCAGGCACCCAACTCTGTTTAATCAAATTCCTCTCAGAACAAATGCACATGTACCTTTTCCTTTTCTAATTGCCAGTCTAACTGGATGACACTCATCATTGAAGAGGGAGTTGATGGAAGGGGGTGGATGAAAGGGAAAAGCATGTGGCCCACAGTTGGCATCAATATGTAAGTTGAATTGGTGTAGCTTAAATGCATTTCTCCACATTGTGGGGGCGAGGTGTAGAGCGATCCATTAGCGAAAACACATCCATTCTAATGTGCCTGTGAAGAAAGCGGATGTTACTGAGGGCAGCAGACACATGGCTGTATGCTGACAGAAAGGTACAATGGGTGAGTAAACGGCCTGTGTGCTAGATGTCAAACATGACTGTAACATTTCCCTTTGAGGCAAGGATTAAAAAAGATACTGCATTTAAATGGTAATGTTGTGCGAGGGCACGCTCAAAAAGCAGCATTTTGATTTAATGGTCTTATATTATGGTGGAAATATTGTCATGCTGAGCCGAATACATAGAACACAATGTGTTCCTTCGGAGGAGGCTGGAGGACTCTGGGTCAGTGACATTCTGCTTTCTCATCACTGAAGGAGCTGAAGCAGAAGAATGTCTCAAGAGTGCTCTTGAAAAGAGACTTTTTTTTGGTATCATGGTATCATCTCGCATCCCTCGCCTGAACAAGTCTTTTAGTGTTATTGATTTATACCCATCATTCCATAGTTCCCCAACTTACAATTACCCATCTGTGAGCAAGGGTGGACCATGTCATCCTCGCCTGTGGCAATGTAGGAGAAGTGACATGATAAATGGAAAAAGCACAAACTGGATGTTTGAGTCATAGTTATAATTTAGTCACTTATTTCTCTTTTGACAGCTCTGTTTATAAAATGAAGGCAAATTCTTTTTGTAAAGGTTTGATAATTCGTTTTTTTTTTTTACTGCAGGTAAACTTGTTATAAGCTTGTCTAATGCTTTTTTGAAAAATTAAATAGTTTATTTTATACTAAATTAGATAAACTTAAAGTCACCATGAAATCAAAATTGACCATTCATATTATTTTATGGAATATTGCAGTAGGCTATTTATTATTCTCCGTGCCAACACTTTCTCACACCAACTCGTCATACACTCACCTAAAGGATTATTAGGAACACCATACTAATACTGTGTTTGACTCCCTTTCACCTTCAGAACTGCCTTAATTCTACGTGGCATTGATTCAACAAGGTGCTGAAAGCATTCTTTCGAAATGTTGACCCATATTGATAGGATAGCATCTTGCAGTTGATGGAGATTTGTGGGATGCACATCCAGGGCACGAAGCTCCCGTTCCACCACATCCCAAAGATGCTCTATTGAATTGAGATCTGGTGACTGTGGGGGCCATTTTAGTACAGTGAAATCATTGTCATGTTCAAGAAACCAATTTGAAATGATTCGAGCTTTGTGACATGGTGCATTATCCTGCTGGAAGTAGCCATCAGAGGATGGGTACATGGTGGTCATAAAGGGATGGACATGATCAGAAACAATGCTCAGGTAGGCCGTGGCATTTAAACGATGCCCAATTGGCACTAAGGGGCCTAAAGTGTGCCAAGAAAACATCCCCCACACCATTACACCACCACCACCAGCCTGCACAGTGGTAACAAGGCATGATGGATCCATGTTCTCATTCTGTTTACGCCAAATTCTGACTCTACCATCTGAATGTCTCAACAGAAATCGAGACTCATCAGACCAGGCAACATTTTTCCAGTCTTCAACTGTCCAATTTTGGTGAGCTTGTGCAAATTGTAGCCTCTTTTTCCTATTTGTAGTGGAGATGAGTGGTACCCGGTGGGGTCTTCTGCTGTTGTAGCCCATCCGCCTCAAGGTTGTGCGTGTTGTGGCTTCACAAATGCTTTGCTGCAAACCTCGGTTGTAACGAGTGGTTATTTCAGTCAAAGTTGCTCTTCTATCAGCTTGAATCAGTCGGCCCATTCTCCTCTGACCTCTAGCATCAACAAGGCATTTTCGCCCACAGGACTGCCGCATACTGGATGTTTTTCCCTTTTCACACCATTCTTTGTAAACTCTAGAAATGGTTGTGCGTGAAAATCCCAGTAACTGAGCAGATTGTGTCACGCTAAAGAGTCGGGTGTATCTTTTGAATGAGATATGACTGATTGAGTGCGTGCGTGCCTCCGTTCACAGAGCGGCAGGATCATAATTTCAGCAATTAAAACATTAAGATCAACTCTGTTCTTTACATAAAGATATCGCATGACTTCAGAAGACTTGGAATGCAATATTAGTTAATACTTTTATACTGTTTTTGGCCAGTTTTTGCAATAAATACCTGTGACTGTACTTTCATTTGCCTGTTCACGTTACATGTTTTATATTGTTGAGAAGTGGGTAGGTTTAGGGTGGGAGTGGGGTTAGTTGCTCCAAAATATAAAAGTAGCCTATAAATATTTATAAATTCATGTCTACTTTTACAAATACAAATAATTAAATGCGTCTTGATCTGACGCATTGGGCAAACAACTGAAATCAATGGGTACCCTGTGTGATAAAAAGTGAAGCGCACTCAAAAAAAATATTCTAGCTATTTGCTCAGTTTATTTAAATAAAATAAGCTGAAACAACACAAATCTTTAGTTTTTCCACTTAATTGCCATTTTACTCAATTTTATTACGTTAAATTAAATAACATTTGTAAAATGTTAAGTTAACCTAAAACAATTTGTGTTGGGACTACATGAATCATTTATGTTGCGCTGACTGAACTGGGCAGTGTATTTCTAGTTCCCAGCATGCTTTGCATAGGGATGGATCAGGAGAGTAAATGTTGAAATGAAGTGCTGTTTAATGCGTTTTTTAGTAAAGTGAAGGACCTGTTCAATTTTGATGTTATATTTGATAGTTATATTTGACATTTAAAAGTTGTGTTATGTTGTGTCGATTTTTGAGGTTACCATTATCGTGAAGTGTAGACCTTGTGGTTAGGCTATGCTGTTCTCAATGAGCTGTAACTTGGAGTTGATGGGAATGAAAAGGCAGATAAAGCAGCAAAATGGGCTTTGAAGCGTGGGAATAAAAACATAAATGTAAATATTAGTAAATCAGAAGCTAAAGTGGTGATTAAAGGACAAATAAAAAAGATGTGGCAGAATCAATGGAACAAAGAAAGTAAAGGAAGATATCTGTACAAAAATAATCCATTAGTTGGGAGTACAGGGTCTGGAGGACGAAATAGGAAAGAGGAGAAGGTTATTACAAGAATAAGGAATGGACATACTGGGTTAAACAGTTCTCTCTACGTGATTGGAAAACATAATGATGGGAAGTGTGAATATTGTGGAGAGCAAGAAACAGTGGATCATATTTTATTACATTGCCAGAAATATGATTCAGAGAGAGAAGTTTTAAAGAATGCACTAAGAGAAAATGGAGAGGAAAATATCAGTAATATTCTTAAAACATCTGCAGGTGACAAGGGTTGGAAACTACTTATAGAGTATTTAGGATCAACAAGATTAATTAATAGAATTTGAGAATTATAATTTATTTATTTAATTTTTATTTATTTAGGTTTGTGTGTATGTATGTGTATGTGTATATACATATATATACAACAAGGTGCTGAAAGCATTCTTTAGAAATGTTGGCCCATATTGATAGGATAGCATCTTGCAGTTGATGGAGATTTGTGGGATGCACATCCAGGGCACGAATCTCCCGTTCCACCACATCCCAAAGATGCTCTATTGGGTTGAGATCTGGTGACTGTGGGGGCCATTTTAGTACAGTGAACTCATTGTCATGTTCAAGAAACCAATTTGAAATGATTCGAGCTTTGTGACATGGTGCATTATCCTGCTGGAAGTAGCCATCAGAGGATGGGTACATGGTGGTCATAAAGGGATGGACATGGTCAGAAACAATGCTCAGGTAGGCCGTGGCATTTAAACGATGCCCAATTGGCACTAAGGGGCCTAAAGTGTGCCAAGAAAACATCCCCCACACCATTACACCACCACCACCAGCCTGCACAGTGGTAACAAGGCATGATGGATCCATGTTCTCTCTCTGTTTACGCCAAATTCTGACTCTACCATCTGAATGTCTCAACAGAAATCGAGACTCATCAGACCAGGCAACATTTTTCCAGTCTTCAACTGTCCAATTTTGGTGAGCTTGTGCAAATTGTAGCCTCTTTTTCCTATTTGTAGTGGAGATGAGTGGTACCCGGTGGGGTCTTCTGCTGTTGTAGTCCATCCGCCTCAAGGTTGTGCGTGTTGTGGCTTCACAAATGCTTTGCTGCATACCTCGGTTGTAACGAGTGGTTATTTCAGTCAAAGTTGCTCTTCTATCAGCTTGAATCAGTTGGCCCATTCTCCTCTGACCTCTAGCATCAACAAGGCATTTTCGCCCACAGGACTGCCGCATACTGGATGTTTTTCCCTTTTCACACCATTCTTTGTAAACTCTAGAAATGGTTGTGCGTGAAAATCCCAGTAACTGAGCAGATTGTGAAATACTCAGACCGGCCCGTCTGGTACCAACAACCATGCCACGCTCAAAATTGCTTAAATCACCTTTCTTTCCCATTCTGACATTCAGTTTGGAGTTCAGGAGATTGTCTTGACCAGGACCACACCCCTAAATTGGTTGATTAGATAATTGCATTAATGAGAAATTGAACAGGTGTTCCTAATAATCCTTTAGGTGAGTGTAGATCGTTAGTCCATACTCCAGATCAGTGGGTGGCGGTAATGCACCCGAAAGTTGTTTGCCAACCGCCAATAAAAACAAAAGAAGAAGAAGAAGAGTTGTAACTTTGATAATGCGAGTGATGAGAAATGTTTTACTTGGTCATTACTTGCATGCTACAAGTGTTACACTTAGCATGTGAACAAGTGTTGTGTTGACTATTAGTTTTTACAGAAATAAAGAAAATACATTTGTTTGACACAGTTCCCACAGTCTAAATATGGTCATCAGTTCTACCACTCTTTATCCTACTTGGAATGACATGATTTTTTTAGTAGTCTTGACTAAATGATTTTAAGTTCATACAACAAGATTACAACAAATCATTTCAAACCAATTAGATTTTGTTGGAAAAACGTAATTCAATTTCATGGAAAAGTTTCCCTTAATTTAATTAAGTTGGTTCAACAGCTTGCTTTTGCAGAGGAAAAAGAAAAAAAAAAGATTTGTTTACTTGCACAAGTGCGGGACAACCTGTCACTCACATGAGATCATAGCAATAGCAAACCACAATGATCCAACCATCCAATCAATTCATGATGGACAACTACTTGTTTCACTCAGATATCACAGTAGAGAAGAAGAAAAAAAACTTCCATTTGATTAGCAATTACAAAAAGCAGATTGTTTTTCATTAGCAATTATTAGCAATTACAAAAGACCTTATGAATGGCTTTACAGTATTTGCTGAAAGATCATACATCTGAAAAATAGTACTAATCTAATTTTAACACTTGTAACACCATTGTAACACTAGAAAATAAGATTTGTATGAGGATGAACTAATTAATTACATAAACTCATCCACTGACATTCTCTTTATAAAGGTATTACATAAACATGCATTTGTATGTTCCATGTGCAACTAATTAAGCAAGGCATCCAACATTGTTCACTTTCTTCTTAATGTTTACTTTTTTGTTATTTTGCATACTTGCTTATGATTGTCTTCACTTTCTCTCTTGCTCTCGCTCTATGGGATCATATTCCACCCATCTATTGCAAATTGGCTGAAATATTTGTGATAAACTGTAATTGGCCTCTTTTGTTTTGAGATTTTGTGAACTCTTGCCTTTGGTCAGTAATTGACACCAGTGGGATCACTGCAATCATAAATACTCTACTAACTCACTTAAATCGGCTTTCTATAAGGCAAGCATTGGAATGTACAAAACTCATAGAGCTTTAAAAGAATGAAGAACAATTCACTTTCTGGAGATTCATTCACTATTTTAAAAATGTCTGACTGAAAGTTTTAAAAGTTAGTAGTTTTATGTTTTTAGTTTTTAATATTATGCAATTCATCCATTAAAGACATTTTAATGGAGATCAAAGTGTTTTAAACTATCATCACATGAACACTCATGGGATAAAACACATATAAATGCCACACGCAGACCTCAGCAATTGCTGCCTGAAAGATGACAAGGGTAACAATCAACAGATTACTTTGAAGAGAGGAACAAACTCACCCTGACATTGCGAGACAACAAGTTACTAAACGTGACAGCAAAATCAGCAGCAGTGTAAATAAAAATGGCAAATGATCAAACAACGCCACCATAATTAGTCATGCCCCAGTATCTCATAGCCCAGCTAGTTAGAAGAAAACAAACATTTGCAGATTTTTGCCATGAATGGACAGTAGAGAGACAAGAAATCATGGTGAGATGACAAATGAATTGCTAAAATACTAAACCCCATTCTCTGAACCAAATTCTCAATAGCCTAAACCAATTTGTCAAATAAATCACTCTTTCTGTAAAACCTTAAACACCCAGCAAGCAATTTTGCGTTTAAGCCTGACGTGTAGGCTAAAACAAGCCAAAATTTGGGCTGTCAGTGAAAATGTTATTGTGTAATATATTTTTTTCCCCCAAAAAATAAAAATTCATGCCATAGAGGGTTAATATTAATTGGCATTACATTTATTTAACACATTTAAATGTTTTGACATTATAACAGTTTCATTTTGTTCTGTGTGATTTCTGGTGTCATATTCTACTCATTGCAAAGGATTACAATCACTTTTTCAAAAATTATCTATATAATAGTATATTGAAATATTATTTACTCTGTACATTTATACACCAATCAGGCATAACATTTATATATATATATATATATATATATATATATATATATATATATATATATATATATATATATATATATATATATATATATATATTGTGTTGGTCCCTCTTTTTCTGCCAAAACAGCCCTGACCCGTCGAGGCATGGACTCCACTAGACCCCTGAAGGTGTGCTATGGTATCTGGCACCAAGATGTTAGCAGCATATCCTTTATGTCCTGTAAGTTGCGAGGTGGAGCCTCCATGGATCAGAGTTGTTTGTTCAGACATCCCACAGATGCTCGATTGGATTGAGATCTGGGAATTTGGAGGCCAAGTCAACACCTCAAACTCGTTGTTGTGCTCCTCAAACCATTCCTGAACCATTTTTGCATTGTGGCAGGGCGCATTATCCTGCTGAAAAAGGCCACAGCCACCAGGGAATACCGTTTCCATGAGACAAACAGGTGCCGTGATGAAGAGATAATCAGTGTTATTCACTTTACCCGTCATAATGTTATGCCTGATCGGTGTATTTTGTCACGTTTAGTTAGTGTTCAGTTAATTTTCAAGAACTTTTTAGTTTGTTTCTTTTCAGTTACCTGTTTCCTTTGTTCTAGTTTCCCGCCACTCTCAGTTGTCATGGATACTCATTTAACGAGCACACCTGTTTGTAATTAAGTTTGTCACCTTTGTGCATGTTAAGCTTGACATTAACTTCTTTGCTCACCGGACATTGTGGCTAGTGGTTTTCCAAAGTTACTAGCCACTCAGCATTTTCACTGGCCAGAATTTTGTTGTTGGCTATGTAAATGACCACTGTACACTCCCAAATCAAGTCTACATGAAATGTATAACATGACAGGTCATCAAATAGGCCTATTTAGCTCTGATAAGGTTGTGTGTAAAGCTCCTTAATAGACAGAGAAACACTGACAGTTGCTTGTCTGAAAAAAATATATAATTTATATAATTTATTCTCATCAGTGTTCTATCAGTTATGACATATTTAAATCTAGCATATTTTGTGTATGAGCCCATACAGTAGCCTATAGTGAAATACATTTTCATGTGATTTCAAATATTGAAAAGGTGTGCATCATACCTGACACCTAGATGAACACTTTAAAGTTTTATGACTGTAAATCATTCTCTTCAAATGCTGTTGAAGTTAGAAATGTCATATGTATGTAACTTTAGAGATGGTCCCTAAATTTGCAAATGTCCAGCACCAAGCCAACTTTATGCCAGTCACATCAGATGCGCTATGGTTCTGCTGTGATCTCTGTTTAAAACAATTTTTCAAACAGAGCATTTTTCCAAATTATTTTGCTGCTGAAATAGAACAAAATCTGTCAATCACTGTATGATGAATGAATCTCCTGCGTACATCACACGTACATCTCTGTTTTGTTTTTTATGGCAAGAGTGCAGATTTTAGTGGTTGTGAGCACTCTCCGAACAAAACTCCTGCATTTCAGCGATGACTAATTTGAAAACCTCTGATTATAAGACATCACATTCATAAACTCAACAGAATCACGTGTGATTAGTTATAATGCGCAACGCGATTATAACAGATGCCTTTTGAGAAGACTACATTAAAATTTAACCCGCCAAAGTGGCAAGTAGAAGTGATTGTGTTACATGCCACAGCTGAAATCCACCCGCAAATGGCGGGTTGGCGGGTGTTAATGTCAAGCCCTGTATATAGGCCACTTTTGTTGAATGCTGCGTTCGTTTTTATTATGCCCTTCACTCGCTAACTTCCCTCCGTCTCATACACTCGGATGTGTGTCATTGCATGAGTGCCCACTACTGGCTGAACCTTTGCAATAGACTGAACTGGAACGAAATTGTTTAATGCAGCATTATATATGTATATAGGTGTGTTTGGGTTGTTTTAAATGATTACAAAAATTATTAAAATATCATAGAGTTGTTTGCGGTGGAGTAAATTAAACGCGATATGCGGTGACGTCACAATCGTGTTGCATTGAGGTATATGGAGCTGCCTGAAGTGTACATATGAAGTAGACGAGTTTGACCGAGGGAGCGAGGGTCCGTCCATATAAATTTCCCTCATTCACTTCCCGAAGTGGAACGCACTTCAAAATGGTGGCAGGAATTCCTCTGAGGGGAAGTGCTTAGGGAAGTTCGCAAGTGCGTGTCTAAAAGTGAAGTGGAACGCAGCCCTGGTTTCCCGGGACTCTCAGTTGTCATGGATACTCATTGAACGAGCACACCTGTTTGTAATTAAGTTTGTCACCTTTGTGCATTTAAGTTCCTGTTTCTCATGATCATTGTCTGGTATTGTTTGAGCAGGGCACAGTGTTTCATTTGTTGCATTGCCTGAGTTTTCTTTATGTTAACAAATCATGTTATATTTGAGTTATACTTAAACTTTGCCTTCATCCCTGGGATAAAATGTGTCATATAGCCTATATATACAGTTGCAAGAAAAAGTATGTGAACTGCTTGCAGAAAATGTGAATAATTTTAACAAAATAAAATAATGCGTTATTTTTTTATTGAGTGCTGTCCTGAATAAGATATTTGACATAAAACATGTTTACATATAGTGCACAAGATGAAAAATTGCTGAATTTATTAAAATTACCCGTTCTAAAGTTAATGAACCATTGATTCTCAATACTGTGTGTTGTTACCTGGATGATCCATGGCTGTTTTTTTGTTTTGTGATGGTTGTTCTTGAGTCCCTTGTTTGTCTTGAGCAGTTAAACTGCCCAATGTTCTTCAGAAAAATCCTTCAGGTCCTGCAAATTCTTCAGTTTTCCAGTATCTTTTGAATATTTGAACCCTCTCCAGCAGTGACTGTATGACTCAAACACAACTATTAAAAAAGGTTCAAATATTCATGCTCCAGACGGAAACACAATGCATTAAGAACAGTATATAGATAAGGGATTCATAAAGATTTTACATTTCTAAAGCTGCCTATACGTAAATACTTTTATGTATTCTGTTCTGTCCATATGTCTGTATTGTATGTTTCAATGTTTATCCAACGTACAAAAATTTGGTAACACTTTATTTTAAGGGTCCAGAATAATGCATTAGTTAAGCATTAATTAATGATTAACTTGTTCACAATTAAGCATTAGTTAAGCACGAACACACTACTAATTAATGATTAACTTTATATTTTAAGGGTTCGGAATTATGCATTAGTTAAACTAGTAATAAATGATTTGCTTGTTCACAATTATGCATTAGTTAAGCATGGACACAATAGTAATTAATGATTAACTTAACATTATAGTAAGGGCATGTAAATAATGGCTAACAACTTAATAAGCCATATATTATTTTTGTGTAGTGATGTAATTATATGTATGTGCCATTCTGTTATGTTAACTGAACAATAAGCTAGTAATTATGTTTAATTACTGCTGATTTTGCTGTTATAAATTGCTAAAATAGTGTAATAAAGACAATTTGACCTCCCTGTTCTAAAGTGAAAGTTTTATCCACATTAATTAGGGCACTTATTGAGTGATATTTAAGTTTATTAACCAGAATAAGCCAATAATTAAGCCTAACTACCATTAATACAGTACTAATAAAGACAATTTGACCCCCTATTCTAAAGTGAAAGTTTTATCCTCATTAATTATGGCACTTATTGAGTGACATTGAGTGAAAGTTTATTGACCAGAATAAGCCAATCATTAAGGCTAAACTGCCATTAATATTACTAATAAAGTAAAACCCCCTATTATAAAGTGAAAGTTATATCCTCAACTATGGCAGTTATTTGTTATATAAGTTAATAAGCAGCTTTTACAGACACAAAACATACTTTTTTTGTATATTTGTATAAATGGTGAAAGGTACATGAACGTATTGGCAACATTTAAATGTATTGGCTCTGTAAACATAAAATTAACATGATGATATTTTTCCAATGTCCTGTATACATTTTGTAGCATCGGTGTTCTTTGGGGTCAATTTGACCCCAGGCTCTTTTAGCTGTATAAAACATAAGAAATATCAAAATTTTACACACATTTGCTTTGGTTGTTTTATTGAGGTCACTATAACATGCTATAATTGTATATATTCAATATAATATTCAAACAACTTCCCTCTGTTTTAGGGCTCTAACCTAACCATACCTGTAGTATTGCGAGAACCACTAGTAGTTCACATTATTATGGTCCCACTCCCCACTTGAATGACAGGGTAGACATAGTACTGCTAATGTCATCAAAATGGTTCCAGGGCCCACTAGATATGCTGTCAACCATAAATGACCTGAGATATAAACCACTGTAAAAAAAAAAAAAAATAAATCTGGAGGTTTAAATTGCTGGGGTCAAATTGACCCCAGTGGGTAAAAAATTTTACCAGATTTGAGGGTAACAGGAGGGTTAAACAAATGTATTATGCTTTTACAAAAGAAAACGTAAAATATATATTTTATATCATAAAAAAGATGTACAATATCCCTTTTACTATTTTATAGATACATGTTATATCCCTAAACCCAAACATAACCATTTTACAGAGAATAAAAAATGACAATACAACTTTGAAAATTAAAATTTCAGTAACAATATAGCATTAAAAGGATATTTTGAGCAGTTAATCTCACTCAAACCTCTAAACCTACACTTAACCATTTCTTAAAAGTATGTAGGGTTATAAAGAAAAACATAACTAACCAAAGTGTAATCCCAATAATTTCTTTATTGTGAAAATGTCAAAAGCGGTACCAATAGTAGACTGAATGACGATGTGTTGCAGTCGCAGTCCTCTCTGGCGATATAGTTTTGTATGAGGTACAGAGCAGAATTTAAGTTATTTAATTTAAGCTTCGCACCACTATTTGAAGGCGCACGTTTCTCATTCAAACACTAAAACACGGCATGTCGCAATCTGTGATGACCTCAAGGCTAGATTATTGTAATGCACTACTGGGTGGTTGCCCTGCTCGCCTAATAAATAAACTGCAGCTGGTCCAAAACTCAGCAGCTCGAGTTCTTACTAGAACCAGGAAGTATGACCATATTAGCCCGGTTCTGTCAACACTGCACTGGCTCCCTATTAAACATCGCATACATTTTAAAATCTTGCTAATTACTTACAAATCACTAAATGGTTTAGCTCCCCAGTACTTGAGCGAGCTCTTAACGCATTATACTCCATCACGTCTATTGCGGTCTCAAAACTCTGGCCAGTTGATAATACCTAGAATATCAAAATCAACTGCAGGCGGTCGATCCTTTTCCTATTTAGCACCCAAACTCTGGAACAGTCTTCCTAGCATTGTTCGGGAAGCAGACACACTCTGTCAGTTTAAATCTAGACTAAAAACGCATCTCTTTACTATGGCATACACATAAAACATTTTTAATTTGTATTCTATTCAAATTGTTAGGCTGCATTAACTAGGTCAGCCGGAACCGGGAACACTTCCCATAACACCTGATGTACTCGTTACATCGTAAGAGGAATGGCATCTACGCTAATGTTAGTCTCTCTGTTTATCCCGAGGTTTACTGCAGTCAGCCGGATCCGGCCCGTATCCAGATCAGATGGTGGACCAGTGCCCAGATATTACAAACGCATCCCTGAAGTGTCTGCAGAGACTGTGTCTACCCTCTGAAATTGCTCATCGACATGGCATCCTCAATGGATCCATCTCCGGCGTGATGACTCCGATATTTCGAATATTCCTATTTAATAATTGTTTAATCGACACGCCATCCTCAATAAACCCGGCGTGATGCCTCCGATCTTTCAAATAATCCGATCTAATATTACTTCTGACCTATAAGGCTGCCAAAATAATAAACATACACTGTTTGTTAATTGGCCAGAGGAGAACTGGCACCCCGACTGAGCCTGGTTTCTCCCAAGGTTTATTTTTCTCCATTAGGACACCTGATGGAGTTTTGGTTCCTTGCCACTGTCGCCTCTGGCTTGCTCAGTTGGGGACACTAAATTTTCAAATAAATATCCAAATAAATGTAATTACTAAACTAAATTATATCAACTACATTACTTGAATATATATGATAATTGAAATGAGCTGATGACATCACCGTTTTCTCCAGAGCGGCTGTACAGCCGAATCAAATTCTGTTCATTATTTTCCTGTTTAACACTGTGAAGCTGCTTTGAAACAATCTGCATTGTAAAAAGCGCTATATAAATAAAGTTGACTTGACTTGACTTGACGAAGCAGGCGAGAGCCAATGAGCATTTGATGTCACTGCCGTAAAACGCAAGTTTTGAATTCATAACGAGCGCGGGATTTGTTTACGGTCGCTGTTGAAGATAAAGATGAAGATCGCTGGATAAAGAAGTTCCTCGTATGGATTCTAAAGATGTGGATTAGAGCGAACAAATTAAATTGGTGTCTTTTGTGAATTTATGTTGCGTTTTGGTGTACTTTCTAGTCATTGTGTCCCATGGTGAACAAAATAAGTATTACATGATAAATAATGGTTAAATGATTACAGAAATGTTATTCATTTTAGGGTTTTAAATTGTAGTTTTGTTTAACGTAATCTTTTTAACCGAGTTTGCAGCAGAAGTCACGAACAGAGCGGAATGTTTACTGCTGTCAATGTTGTACGTGTTACATGAATGTAGAACCACACTTTACATAAAAATACACATTCTCGTGAGATCACGTTGCAGAATAACTGCTAAACAAACCAATAGTGTAAATAAGAACGTATCTTTAGAATAGGGGGTCAAATGGTCTTTATTTGTACTGTATTAATGGTAGTTAGACTTAATTATTGGCTTATTCTGGTTAATAAACTTAAATATCACTCAATAAGTGCCACAATTAATGAGGATAAAACTTTCACTTTAGAACAGGAGGTCAAATTGTCTTTATTACACTATTGTAGTGGCAAAATCAGCAGTAATTAAACATAATTATTAGCTTATTGTTCAGTTAACTTAACAGAATGGCACAGAAATATAATTACATCACTACATAAAAATTATATATGGCTTATTAAGTTGTAAATAATGGCTAATATGCCCTTACTATAATGTTAAGTTAATCATTAATTACTATTGTGTCCATGCTTAACTAATGCATAATTGTGAACAAGCAAATCATTAATTACTAGTTTAACTAATGCATAATTCCGGACCCTTAAAATGTAAAGTTAATCATTAATTAGTAGTGTGTTCGTGCTTAACTAATGCTTAATTGTGAACAAGTTAATCATTAATTAATGCTTAACTAAGGCATTATTCTGGACCCTTAAAATAAAGTGTTACCAAAAATTCAAACGTATTACAGTATTCAGTATAAACTACAAAAAGAGGATAACTGGTGTCTGTGAGTGTATCTGTATCTGTATGCTTGGAAGGTTATCCAAACTATCAAAAGGTGATCAATTAATTGTTGCTTTCTTTACTCAAAAGTAATTGCTCACATTCAATGAATCCTGAAGGAAGAGCGATGGTCTGTGTCTGTGATTTTACTTCCAGTGGAGCCACACTCTTGATAACCACAGAGGAGGAGACCACCCCATCATTCAGACATGAGCTCATTTGATTTTCAGACAGGACCCATTTAGCTTGACCATCTATCTCTGCGTCACCCTCATTACATCATCGCATGCAGGAGTTTTAAGCCTGAAAGCCAAGAGGTTGCCTTTAGTAACCAGACTGTAAATCATAACGTGAGCACCTCCGGGAGGCCACCGATCCAGCAGAGGGTTTGCATCAGACTTCTCTGACATATTATTTATGAATTGCACATATAGGAGTCATAATGAGACGGAGCGATGCTAAGTGATTTAAAAGTGCTGAGGGAGACTATTGCGGCCTGAGCAGATCGATGCGCGGTCTGCCACTCTACACGCATGCAGCCTGTTAAAAATTCAGGGTGCTGCACGGCACTAATTTAAAGTCTCATACAGTACCAGTCAGTACTCAGTAAAAAACACAACATCTTTTGGCTTAGCTGAGCTGATTGTAGCCTAAGCAAGGTTATTTGAATCTTTATTACTTCCCCCCACCCACTCGTGTATCTTGAGTCCTCTGTCAAAGTCTGTTAGGTTGCCTCTCTGTATTGCCGGTAGAACATTGAATAATTCATGCTATCTGTGTTATTTGTGCTTTTGCTTATTTATGAAGGTGCTATGGAGTGTCTCTGGATTGGTTTCAGGGACTGGAGGCAAATGAAGACATCTTGATGTTGTGTCAAAGCCATTTGTGGCGAGACGGGCTGCTTGATTGTAAAAGTGTAATAATACTGGATTCTCTACGAGTCGTCATTTCTGCCCACTTACAAAGGGCCGTGTCCAATCGGTGCCACGCAGCACAGGGAGGCGATTGTGCTCGCCGTCCCTCAGCATCTCAGTCTTTTTCCTCATATCTTCTTCTCTCACAAACCCCGGCCCCCTGTAGGCAAAATCCACTAACACCAACCACAGTAATCTCATTTCAGCAGGGTCCCTCCAACAAAGAGGAGTCGAGAGGGAAAGGAAAAACATGAGCGATTGTCTTTGCTGTTTGTGAAATGAGTTCATGAGGACAGGCAATTTGAAAGCGTTGGCAGAGATTTGAGCTGTTAGAGATTGTTGTAAGTACATGAGCCGCGGGCTGTGTGAGGGTTTGAGGTGTCTCCCGTTTTCTTCGAATTCCTGGCTTTCTTTTAATCATTACTTTGTTCTTTTGCGTACTCATAGGTGTTTCTTCCACTGAGGTTTGTGGTTTGCAAGTTGAACGCAGGCGCTTGTTCGCTTCAAAACTTCTGCTTCTGGCAAGTCGCACTGTCGGTGTGTGTGTGTGTGTGTGTGTGTGTAAGTGATTGATAGATTTAACTAAAGGAGAGTGACCCAAGGGGAACATTGGCTTTAAAATTGTGCTTTAGTCATCAATAACAGACTGTAACTTTGCAATGAAGCTACAAGAAGAGAGTGAGAAAAAAAAAGTAAAATATGTGTGGGAGCAAAGAGGAAAAAAGATGAAAAAAGCAATGGAAGGAGAAGGAGAGAGTGGGCTGGCACATTAATAAATGAGAAATTTGGAATTCCCAGGGATATGTAAGCTATAAGACTCAAGAGAGTGGAAGAGAGAGAGAAAGGAGGGTAAAAAAGAAAGGAAATAGGCAACACAATGGCCTGCCTTGACGAGGGGGTGGAGGTGGGATACCAGGCAAGTCAGAGTCAAACAGCTGAGGTAAGAGTTTGCCTACGGCACCAAAATCCTGTATATGAATGGTACACAAACAGGCAAGCAGCCCACGGCTGACCTAAATCTTTGATTTTACCAGAGGCCCTAATGTTCAACCAATCACAGGAGGGGATACAACAGCTGCAATATTTTCCACCAATAGCAAGACAGTATTCAGATTTACCAAGCTTCCCAAAACCTTGAGGTTTAGCTTATGTTATAATTCTGAAAAGAACTACTGTTTTATTGTCGTTATTTTACATGTTGGCTGTCATTGTATGTGTTAGTGTGTTCTTGCTGCTAGATTATACATTTAGAAGTTAAGATATATTCGAACCGATTATGATAACTATAAAGATAACTATATTAGCGTCCACACCAACTCACAATATTGTTCTGTTTATTCTAAGCACACTGCAGCTCATTAAATCAGGATGGACTCTGACTGGCTGTCAAGTGTTTTATCCTTCATCAGCTGGAATTTAAAAAAAAAAAGTGATTCCAAATTATATTGTTTCTCTGAGCCATCATCGTTATAGTTATGGTGTAGACTGCTATACTTTTACATTTAGAACATCCATTTATTGTCCTTTGTGTGAATGGGCCTTTATACCTGTCTGCTTCCTTCAAACCTCAACCATTCAAATGGTTAAATGCAGGAGTGTTTCTTGACTTTTTTTTAAATACTGGGGGACAGGCCTTCCATAAAAAAGTGTCCCCACATTTTGACACTGTTTTGGATGTATGGATATAAATAGTTTTTACCTGTGGTACGGAGTGTGTTGCTCGTTCACAAGCTGCATAAGCATTAAAATGTTGCTTCATCACTGAACTACAAATTATAGAATACATTATCAAGTTTTGGATTGTGCCATGGCCATAAGTATTTGCAGTGACACACATTTTGTGCTTTGCAAAGTTCGCTGCTTCAGTATTAAAAAATGTTCACATCTTTCTATGGTATACTGAAAAATAATGATAAACATTTCATAAGTTTTAAAAGCTTTTATTGGCAAAACATTCAATATATGCAAAGAGTCAAAATTTACAGTGTTGACCTTTCTTCTTCATAACCTCCGCAATTCGCTCTGGCAAAATCCTGACTGATGGCGATTCATTCTTGCCTGATTAGTGCTCAGAGTT
The DNA here is from genome assembly GCA_039654625.1 of Rhinogobio ventralis. Classification (NCBI taxonomy): domain Eukaryota; kingdom Metazoa; phylum Chordata; class Actinopteri; order Cypriniformes; family Gobionidae; genus Rhinogobio; species Rhinogobio ventralis. The sequence continues at coordinate 20,760,559 of CM077198.1, forward strand.
GATCACAAATTATGGATTTCTGCTTGTCCACTGTCCTTTTGAGGGTTGACCACAGGTTCTCTATGGGATTTAGATCCAGGGATTTGTGGCCACGGATCCAAAATTTCAATGTAATGATCTCTGAGCCACTTCACTATTACTCCTGCCTTGTGACATGGTGCTCAATTATGCTGGAAATTGGGAGGACATTTTGTTGGGAGAAGTACCATTCTTTATTCATGGCAGTGTTTTTAGGCAGAATTGTGATAGAGCCTACCTCAGGTCTCAGCATGCTTCACTGTTGGCATGGCACAGGACTCTTGGTAGCGTTTACCTTTTCTTCTCTGTACAATTACTTTTCCAGATGTCCCAAACCGTCGGAAGGTGGTTTCATCAAAGAAAACAACATTGCACCAGTCTTCTACTGGCTTCTGCTGTACATTCTGCAGAATTTTAGTCTGTCCTTGATGTTTTTTTCTTGGAGATAAATGGCTTCTTTGCCTCCCTTCTTGACACCAGGCCATTGTCCAAAAGTCTTCACCTCACTGTGTGTGCAGATGCACTCACACCCGCCTCCTACCAATATTGAGCAAGCTCTGCACTGGTGATGATTCCATAGCCGACTACAGAAGTAGACTCGCTGGACTCTCTGTGACATCCTGAAGCTGATGAACCTCTCTCCTTGAAGTTCTTGATGATCCAGTAAATGGTTCTTTCAGGGGCAACAATTTCCTTGCAAGTGAGGCCATTGCATTAACTCAAAGCGATGATGGCTGCACATCTTTCTTTAGAGGTAACAATAGATAACACAAGAACATGATGAACACTTAATTTTATAGCAATCAGTATGCTCTTATAATTCAATCAGAATGAGAGAGTGATTTTACCTGACTAGTACTTGTTCATACTTTCCCATTTGCTAATGATATGATTAGTGAAATGGCATTAGCTGGTCATGATTGCTGAAATTATTATCAGGGAAAGGGATTGTCAGGTCAGTATCTCCACCAAGTAAATGACAAGTGTTTAAAATGTAAGTTACCCAATATTAACCCCTTGCCTGTCACACCTCCCCCCCCATATAGAGATATATAGGCTCAAACATTAAAACTACAATAAAAAATATTAAGAATATATTTTTAAATGTATAAAAAAATTATGTGAATGTAGTATAATGACTTATAACCACAACTTAAGTGAAGCCACAAGTGTGGTCATGCTTCATTTCAAATCTGAGGATGCTATCTCTAAAACTACGCATTTTATGAAGCATATTGTAAGGCCATGTCATGTGAGTTTTTAGCGAAGGCTAAGATGCTAATTATTATGTTATTGGCCTGTAAAACATATACTTGTAGTCTTCTAACTGCTCAATTCATACTCGATTGTTTTCACTCAATTAACTTTTCACATGTCTGTCATGAATGACTTAATCCTCATTATTCTTTTATAGTATTTTTTTTTTTTTTTGTATTCAGCCATTAAAGCCTATTCAGGCAACCCCACATTCATCCCACTTTACATTAAAACCTATTATCTAAAGTCTTTCTAGCAACCAAACGAACAAAAAAGCATGCTCTTGGTACCTTATGTAAAATAGATTGTGAAATAGAATATAGCTCCTGGCGTGACATGTGCATTAGAGCTACTGTTAGCATCAAGCTACATAACACAGTATAAAAGATTAATATTACACTTTAACTCCAAACTCCCTTTAAACAGTCAGCAAGTGTTTGTATTTACTTCCGATCGCTATATAATGTGGGTTTCAGTGATGTTCAATGATGTTAAAATTTTATATTTAGCATTTTATATGGAGCACTGAACAGCGCAACCAGAAGGGGCATGATTATGGTCACGTTGACTCAGGTAAGATGATCGACAGCCGTACAGCGAATGAGAGAGCTCTGAGAAGTGACGTGCAGCAGAAAGAAACAGACAGAGCTCGCTCTGAATGTCGTTCAGCTCTTCAGATCAGCATAATTCAGTGAGAAATTAATAGAAATGTTATTCTGTATGACGAAATATTTTGCAAACATGTGATAATAAATCTATATTTGTCCAAATATGCTCACTTTTTGACTAAGAGCCAGAACGGATGCGGTTTAGTGCATGTATGTGACCACAAATAAAATGGAGAAGACGTGACTGGCTTTTTATTTTTTTGTTATTCCATTCAAAATATTGTTCATTACAGATTGATTATTTTGTACTCCTGGCATCAATTAAGAAATGAATGTCACTGAAACCTAGTTTTATCATAAACAGTGGTCAAATATCGAAGCTGGAGTCTTTAACCTATCATTAGAAAGGTTAAAGACTCCAGCTTCGATATTTGACCACTGTTTATGATGCAAAATATGCAAAAATGTGATGTTTTAACGTGCAGTGAATGTTGAACAACAGTAATCTAATCTGGGGCCGTCGGCGATCCTTGACTGCCAAGGGGTTAACTTATTGTTTTTTGAACTGTTGATCAGCAGAATAATTAATCATATTTTAACATTGTTAATGTAACTCTTGCCAAAAGCCTTATACTGTAAAGCATTTTGGTTGTGATAATACAATGATTCTATTTTGAAAACTTAAAAAAGCATGAAAAAGAGATACACACAGACATTAGCCTCAAACGCATTGCCTATTATTGCCCAACAAATTCAAATCAATATGAGACTTTGATCCCTGCAGTAGGTGAGCTTAAGTGTATACCCAATTCATAACCACAGAGTGAGCTGGAGCTATTTCAGGAGGCTTAATTGTCACTTCAGAGTCCTCACTGACAGATACAATAAGCTGGCAGGCCGCAGTGACTCACATTTGAGACTCTCGCCATAGGGAACGAGGGATAAAATGAGAGAAGCGCTGAATAAATGAATCACCAGGATGGTATGTGTGAAAGAGAGCGAGTCAATGAGTAAGGTTTCAGACAATATCTATTATTTTATTCTCAGCGATAGACACAGTATGGTATTTTTTTTCTAGTATGAAACCAGACAATATAGAGGCTCCAACAACCACAGTAGTCTGATGGATTTTTGGATATGAAAGCCCAGCATCAAAACAGATCATTTGGCTAAAGTAAGTTTGGGGTCAGTAAGATTTAAAAAAAAGAAGAAAAAAAAAATTACCTTTATTCAGAAATGTATTAATTCAATTTATCAAAAGTGATGATAAAGACTTAAATTTAAAGAATCAAAAGAGTCAAATAATCCTAAAAATTGTATCATGGTTTCACAAAATATTAAGCAACATATCTTTGTGTATCATTGATAATGATTAGAAATGTTTTTTAACACCAAATCAGCATATTAGAATGATTTCTGAAGGATCACGTGACCCTAAAGACTGGAGTAATGATGCTGAAAATTCAGCTTTTCCATCACAGGACTAAATTACATTTTAAAATGCATTCAAATAGTAAACATTTTGAATAGTAATACAATTTTAAATTTTATTAGCAAGTCTTGATGAGCATAAGATAATTCTCAAAAATGTCTTCAAAAACCAAACTTTTAGGCCAGAACTGAAAAGTTTGGTCTAGCAGTAGAATGTTTGGTTAAATTGGTTATATTATTCATTGTTACACAATGATAAAAGCAAGTTGTGTGTTTCTCATAGTTTGATAGAAAAGTTTAGATTAAAACAGGTCATTTAAGGTGGTTCTCAACTAGTGGATTGCACTTATTATCAATCAATTTCAGTGTTTTAAAAGTTTGTTAAACATAGACTAATCAATACTTTATTAACTAATTCAGAGCAAGGCTGATCCTAGCTTGAGCCAACTTTACCTATTTTGTGTGCATTCATATATTTAAAATGCACTGTTGAATGATATGATTTTACTGGGAATAGCTGAGGAGAAAGAAGCTCAAAACATAAATAATACATGACAAGATTCAATCTGTCTGCATTATGTAGTGTGTTTTCTTCTGTGAATGAGAAGCCCTCCACTTTAGAAAACAGATCTTTTCAGAACACGATGCCATGCCGGAGTGTTTCCTTTCCCAATAGGTCTGCTGCAAAGGGGGGATGGCGGGGGGGCACAAGAGGCTGCTAAATGTTTGTTCTGGGATTTTTGAGTATAAAATGGATAGCATTGATTTCCTAAAACTGAATTGGCAGACATCATAACATCAAAAAGCATTGATGAGACGGCTAGATGTTTGAGAGAGAAGCCATGTGTTAATTCATTGCTTGGCTTCTGAATACAGCGCTTGGTGAATACTTTTGGGGGGAGCATAGTTATCGCTATTGACTTTTTCAAAAAGGAGATATGTTCAAGTTTGAATGATGTGGCACAGAAGACTGACAGAATCTTAAACATCTTGATAGATCTGGGGTCTTTTTATTTCAGTTCTCAGAATCACCATCAACAGATCTTATTTTTATGTATTAAATAAATAAAACCCCTCAAGCTCTGAATCTGTCATGAATTTACAGTACATACACTACTGTTCAAAAGTTTGGGGTTAAAAAGATTTTTTAATGTTTAATTGAAAATGCTGTAATAACAGTAATATATTTCTACAATTTAAAATAAATATTTTCTATTTGAATATATTTTATTTAAAAAAAACAAAAACAAAACCTAGAAACATTTGATCAAAGTTGAAAACAACTGAGCTGCTTAATATATAAATATATATATATATATATTATTATTATTATTATTATTTTTTTTTTTTTTGTTGAAACCGGTATATATTTTTAAAGGATTCTTTGATACATAGGAAGTTTAAAAGACAGCATTTTTTTTTTATGGAAATATTTTCTAACATCATAAATGTCTTTACTGTCAGTTTTGAATAATTTAATGCATTCTTGCTAAATAAAGGTATAATTTTTTTCCGTAAAAAAAAATCCCACACTCAGTAGTGTATACTGAGGAAGTTCCATTAAACTTGTGTGTGCGCCTCCATTTGCACCACAGGGGATTTTTTTGTACACTTGACACCCACTTCCATGGACAATAATCAAACAGCCAGAAGAATAGTTCTATAGTGTATTGCAGAAGTAAAAATGTAACGGGAGAGAGAAAATGAAGCCAGATGACATTCCATAGGGCTTTTATAACCCTTAAGAAGTAGGATTTGGGCTGTACAGAGTGCAGACTTGCCTCCGGGGCAGGGATATGACCTTCTCTCTAAGGCCTCCATGATCAATACAGGCCTTTCAGCCAGCGCTGGACCTGATCCCAAGCTAGTCCTGTCCACACTGGGACAACAAGGGAGCATGCCAGAGCACCCAGCCCAAGGCCATGCATCTGCTCTAGAGATGGTCCTCACAGACAAGCCACCCCCATATTAAAAGCCCTTTTGAGGTGGTTATGAGCTCCATGGCACAAAACAAAGAATCCATCCATCATGGGAAAGCCCACGGTACAATTTGGAATGGAAGTGTCTGAGGAAAGTTGGAGGAAACGGATGAGTTCAATGAAACATGAAGTGCAGAAGCATACACTGAAGGCCGTAGACGCAGTAGTCCGTCTGGAGACATGTCTGGAGTTTGTTTTGTCCTGAAGTGTCAGACTCTCCCTTTAGTCTATAGCTAGATTTATCCAGTAACACACTTTACTTAGTTTTAAAGTGTGAAGCACATGTATGCATATTAACCAGGCAATAATCCTCCCACATTGGTTTCTTTTGCAATATGTTTCTATTTTCTCTCACATGATAGAGATGGTAAAATGCATTTATTATTATAAAGATAGGTTGCTTGGTGTGGCGGGAGGAGCAAACAACAGATACAGTTAGTGTGGCGTCAGACCTCGTAGAGGCATTTATTTACATAAAAATAAACATAAAAATGTTCAAAAAGGGGAATAAAGTGTCCATGGGGATAAAAGTGAACACAATAAATAGGGGATCCGGTTTTCTCATTGTACTGGGGCATGTGCAGGGAAGGTAGTTCTCAGATGGGTTGGTCCAGGTAAAGGGTGCGGAGTCCCTGTGGCCGCAAGCGCTCTCCTCTTCTGGGGTCTGGGGTCTGGGGTGCGAGGGGTGTCAGCTTCTCCAGTGGTTCATATGGGTCCAGCTACTCACGGTTTGGCGGCGCGGATATCTGTCCCCGTTCCCCTCCTGGACTTGCGAGGACACCAGATTGCATGTATAGGGAAAAGAGACTGGACTCCCGAGGATAGTAACACTCTGCATTTAACAGCGGCGGTGACAAGGCTCCATTTAATTCAGGTGTGCCTCATTATGCGCCGTCAGTCCTGGGGGTTACAGTCCCCCTCCTCTCTCTCACACCCACTTCTGTTGGGAACCTGACGAAGGGCAGCAATTTAAGTGATGGGGTGGCGCTATCCCTTTCATACGGCCGCCACCTACCCGGGATTGCTACTCCCTCAGCCAGGCCCCATGCGGTTAGAGTCAGGGATCAGGGATACCTCTCTGGGCAGCACTCCCTCTCACACCACGCCGGGACAGAAAAATACTGTTTCAGGTCACAGCCTTAACCAACCACAGGGTAAATGATAATAGAAGAAACATCACATACCTCTATTGTGGTTGGAGGCCGTCTCTGCTAATTCTCTTTCCTTGTCAGGCTTTCCACGATCTTTTGCGAGCAAGAGGGGATGACGTCATCAGATGGTACCCAACTGCGCTATCTAAGCTGCCGCACACGCTCCCCTCTTTGGTCTTGAGTGCGAGGGGTGACGACTTCTCAAAACAGATTTACGACACTCCTTATTAATTTTTTTAAATAAACTTTTTATTTCAAATAATAACGTCCTGACAGAAAGAGGCACGTTTTGTTCCCATTTTGTTTCTCTTGCTTGGCTTCTCCTCCTCTTGTTCCTCCTCTTGTTCCTCTTCTTCTTTTTCGTTATTTCCACTGATGGATCTTAAGAGGAATCCCATGTCTTTTGATATTCTGTATTATTATTTATTAAAAGAAAAAGTATACCCAGAAATGCTCTCATAATTTACTAATCTTTTCGCATCCGACCAACTGTTACCAGCGCATGCATGAGTAAAGAAGCTTTGAAGCTTTCGTGACGTTCTTGCGCAAGTTTCAGATGAACTGGCGTCTCTGTCTTCTGTTTGTTTCTCATTGCTATTATCATATATTATGTTATTGTTGTATACTGTTACATTACATAGCATTAATTAAAAAAATTAAATAAAAACGGACGGCATCTGACATCCGTTTGACCAGAGTTTCTCGGCACGCTTATGCTTCAAGTTACGTCAAGCTTGAACTTAACCCTCTCATGCACGCACAGTGGACTGTTGGTCGGAAGCGATAGTCTACAGTTAAAAAAATGAAATAAAAAATAAATAATTTGTTAATTTTCCTGATAGTTACCCCTTTATTCCCCAAATATATCATATTGTTCCCTTATACCTACACGTATGTACTTTATAGTTACACTATAATTACTGAAAGTTACGCTGTAAATTCGCTTTACTAACGCAGTACTTTCCGGGCTGTAATCTAAAGCGTTACCAAAATTGCTCTGGGGAAGAGGAAGGGGTGATTTCTGCAAAGTTGATGAAAGGAACTTGGAAGAGACGTGAAAGAAGGTCAGACATCTTGCCTCAAATATCTAATTGGATTTGGCTCTCAATAGGTAGCCTTAATTTCCAAATGACTGTGCAGTTGCTTGGACTGAAAGCACCACAAAAAATTGGGATAAACCCTCCCTGTAAATGGAGAACTGACAGGATGCCTGACAAGGCAATGCACGGCAAGGCAATTTCTGGATTTTATTTATTTTTGTGTATGGAAAAAGCACATTGAAAATACTATGTTTTTTTCTTCTCATTTTTCAGTTTCACAAATACAGGGAACTTTGCCTGTTAAAGTCCAACTTTTTAGTTAAGCGCTGCTGGCCAGACAGACACACTTCTCTGGACACAAAATAGATGTTTTTCTGCTCAAATAAGCTTACAGTCAGACGGTGGTTGCCATTGAGATATCAGCATTTATTTTAACTTTTAATTAATTACATTTTTGCTTATCTGAGTGTTATTATTAGGAGTAGAATACTGGCTTAAATTGTCATCTATAAAGTACAGGTTTTCATGTTTCCTCTTTCTGTATGTGTCTAATTGAGGAATGTCCATATGTGTGATGTAAGCTTGTGTTTTTTCTGTACTTTTGGGAAAGCGAGAGCAAGAGGAGAAACTATATGAGATGCAAGAAAAAAATGTTACTAGGCAACAGAGGAAATGATTCCACCTATTGCAATGACACATAAAGCAGATCCCGATGCTTTGAATTAAAAACAAACAAACAAATATACTTAAATATAAAAGAGCCTTTAATGGTCGAGCCCCCTTTTTCTTTATCAAAACGTTTGTGCATTTGCCTAAATGGCTCTGGGTTCAGCCCAGCCCAGATTAGATTTAAAACATGGCTATTGATTTTATGGAAAACATGTATTTAAGCAATATTGGAAGGTTGCATATTAAGCCTGTATGTCTTTATGAAATGAGCTTTCTCCTCTGTTTCTGTCTTACAGAATCATTTTCTGCTGAGAAGAACTGTTGTAGATGGTCCACATGCTGCTGAGCTATTCAACCACTTTCCTGTTAAGAAACATCTTTGAGGAAGCCCAGCTGTTGCTGTTGAGATTGTAACGTATTTTACCATCAGAAAAAGAAAAAGGTTGGTTGGGGACTAGAGGTGGCAGACCTTAGCAGACCATGATTGTTAGTGGCTAGACAGAGACTTTCAGTGTCTTGAGCAGTTGTTCTTAGTAAAGTTGGAAGGCTTGTGGAAAAGAGAAAAGTTAATTCTACAACAATGACATTTTTCAAAAAGCCTTTGGTTTATTGGTTGCCTCAGAGGACAAAAATCAATATTAATTTAAGTTAAATATATTAAGAGGAAAAAGTGATTTCCATGTTCTGTCATTTTTTTTTTTCAGTATCTGTTTTTATACTCAGAAAATGCTAAAAATTATTCAATTGATTATTGGCTTAACCTGCATAGCAGTGTAAGTTTGTTTTTATTTTTTTTAAATGATGAAGATGTTGTTAATGTTTCTGTTTTTTCCATAGTTAGATCTGCATTGCAATGCCTAACCTTCTCGGACTATTAATTTTCATTTTCAAGAAGTGAGAATCTTTTTTTTTTTTTTACAAACAGTAATTTGTGGGGCTTTATTATTTAAGAGGTCTAAACATAGTTTTGTTGGTTTTTAGCTACAGGTGGTGTGCATTTTTCCTCACATTTTTTTGTGTCAATATCAATTAAATCAATAAGTTGTGTCACTTATATTCACATTTAGAAAATGTGATTTTTGTTGTGAAGGTGCATTTAGCTTTAGTGACTCAAAGAGAACCTTGAAAGATTAAAAGTCTCTTTCTCTGTTGCTTCAGCGCTTTGTGTTTCACAGTCAGTTTGAGTGTGTGGGAGAGTCACTTTCCAGCAAGATGGAATGAAAAGCTTTGACCTTCTCAGCTGTGATTTCTCATAAAACTGTTTGGTAAGTGCTCTTTCATTCTCCCTCTCTTTTTCTCACTCTATCAGTTCAGTTTATCATTTGCTTTATTGAGGTGTCTTTTTATTGACAATAACATTTAAACATTAAATAATACAAATGAGTGTAAAAGCACAGCCATAAAAAGATGAAAAGCACACTTCTGTCCTCTCTCTCTCACACACTCTCTCTCTCATCTTTTTTATTCAATTTCCGCTTCACCAACAACTTTCAACAGCATTGGCAGTGTATGTTAGTGTGTCAAATAATCTCAATATTTTCCCATGCTGCATAAAGTCATTTTGCTGTGCTGATATTTGAAAAGTGTTTTCTGTCTAACATATATGTCAGACTGAAAGGGAGGAATGGAGTGATTTATTATGTGTAATTGAAGGAAAATTCCTTGCATTTCATAGTCAGCGACTTCATGACCATAGGCACGGGTAATGCAGAAATAGTATAGCTTGCAATTACAGCTTAAATAGTACTTCTCATGGGGTACCTTTCATTAAACTCTGGGAATGTTTTTCATTGGCCACCTGCACACCGTGATGATGGCGTATGATAGAGTCTGAGTGCATTTAAACAGACGTTTCCCAGAGGTTGTGCCGGAATGGTGATGCCCTTTTATGTGACATTTACACAGAGGATATAAACAAGACAGGGACGTATATGGAGGATGGCAGAGAATGAGCTTGCCAAGGAATGAAACAGAAAGGGAGGTTGAGGGAAGAAAATGAAAGGGAAAATGAAAATGAACACAAATGCATCGAGCTGGGCAAGAAGACTGCAAAGGCTGAAAAAAGCTAGGAAGCAAATCAAAGAAAGACTAACTGCCCTTTAAGGATGGGGGAATGGAGAGTTTAACCAGCGAAATGAACAAGAGCAAACAACAAATGAGCCAATTACTGACTTTTAGGGTTGTTTAAATCAAACACATTTCCAATAGTGTTAGTATACGGTTGCCCTAAATGGTGACATGTTGTCCTAACGCATCAGTATTTCCATACACCTGAAAATGAACCTGCGCTATTGATCTCCTTTCATCGATTTCGCTGTAGTAAGGCGCTGGGGCCACTTGCCATTTGTATCTACTCTCTAGTTTGCCAATGCCCACTCAAAGGCACAGTGGCAATCTGCTGCCACCTCTACAATTTATGTGTGCTGCCTGGGTCGCCCTCTCATTTCTGAGTGAGTTGGCTTAGGTAATTACTCCACTGCCAACAGAGCAGGAGAAAAGGGATGCCAGATATAGTGGGAGGAGGGACAGCTTGTTATAACGGCACCCCTGCTACAACTGCCTCATATCTATCCGTTCACCGGCAACATCATTTGTCCTTAAAGGAATATTTCACACACAAAAAATGCTGTTCCAAATGCACATGAATGATATTTTAAAGAATTCTAAAGAAATCTTAGCAAAGTACGACAGTTTTCGAATGCACAAATATTTTCATAATAACATGAGCGTGATTGATATTCAAAATGGTAAGTAAGCGCTACTATGTTTATGGTTTGTATATCTGCAGTCGGTTTTGGTTTCCCTTTTTGAATGACAAAAAAAGACTATTGATACCTGCTGATATACACAGATATTTACATACACGCAGGCGCAGAACGCATGTGCTAGTTGACAGTCGCCTTTAGTCATTTTGTGTTCAAGCGCAGCTTTTTGGCTGAGAGACAGCCGACGAGTCAGTTTTCATTGCTGTTAGTTCTTTGAAGTTGGCTTAATGTGTCCCAGGCTTAAGGGCTCGTCAGCTTCACTATTCAGCCTTAAAGGCGTAGTTCAAATAAAATGTTGTTCCAAACCATTATGACTTTCTCATTTCTGTGGAAAAAAAGATCTTTTCAAAAAGTATGATGTAGGCCTTTGCCATACAGGTACAGTTAATAGGCTCATAGTGACCACTATAGGTCATTGAGTCAGTTCATCTGAGCTTCAGAATGAATCAATTTGACTTGTGAATGAGTCATTCAATTCTAGATATAAACTTAATCAACTGGTCCATTGAAAAGAACCAGCTCAAAAGAGCTGTACGCAGAACATCACCCTTGACGAGGATCATCGTGTCCGGACCACTTCCCACATACAGACGAGGCCATGAAAGGTTCAGTAGACTATTTGCTCTAAATGAATGGTTAATGTCATGGTGTAATGAACAGAAGCTGCTCTTTGTAAATAATTGGAATCTTTTCTGGGAGCGGCCTAGGCTTTTCCGTGCTGATGGCCTGAACCCCAGCAGGATCAGAGCGGATCTTCTGTCGGACAACATCTCCAAGACGCTACGCACCGTTTGACTAGTAAGTCAAACTACACATGACAGTCCTTGTTCTGTAGTGCATTGTATAGAAACTGTGTCTATTCCACGAATATTGAGGTCAAAATCCTCTATAGGATCTAGAAAAAATCTGATCATTATTAAACCAGATAATCTTAAAATAAATGAACAAAAAAATTATCTAAAACTAGGTCTCCTTAACATTAGATTGCTCACAGCTAAAGCAGTTATTGTAAATTAAATGATCAGAGATAATAGCTTTGATGTACTCTGTCTGACTGAAACCTGGCTTAAACCTAATGATTATTTCAGTCTTAATGAGTCTACTCCACCAGGCTACTGTTATATGCACAAGCCCCGTCTGATTGGTCGTGGTGGCAGTGTTGCAACTATCTATAAAGATATTCTTAATGCTACTCAGAAAACAGGACACGTTTGAAGTGCTTGTGCTAAATGTTACAATGTTACAAAAAAATCCCTATCTTTTGCTTTGGCTACTATATATAGACCACCAGGGCCCTATGTTGATTTCTTAAAAGAATTTGCGGATTTTCTCTCAGACCTATTGGTCACTGTCGATAAAGCACTGATTGTCGGTGATTTAAACATTCACGTAGATAATACAAACGATGCACTAGGGGCTGCATTTACAGACTTATTAAACTCCTTTGGGGTCAAGCAAAACGTGAATGGAGCCACTCATCGTTTTAATCATACACTAGATTTAATTATATCACATGGATCCAATCCTACTGATATAGATATCATACCGCAAAGTATTGATGTCACTGATCACTACCTTGTAACTTGCATACTGCTGATATTTTCGATACTGCTCCGCGTTATCGACCAGGTAGAACGATTCTCCCAAACACTATAGATAAATTCACAAATGATCTCAGCTGCTCAGTGTACCCAAACACACAAATGAAATGGATACAATGACTAGCAGTATGATCACCATTTTCTCTAGTACATTAGAAACAGTTGCACCTATCAGATTAAAAAAGGTTAGAGAAAAAAATACTGCACCGTGGTACAACAGTATTACTCACGCTATCAAGAGAGAAACTCGTAATCTAGAGCGCAAATGGAAACAAACTAATTTAGAGGTCTTCAAAATCGCATGGAAAAACAGCACTTCCCGTTATAAAAAGGCTCTAAAAGCAGCCAGGGCCGAGCATATCCATAAACTAATAGAAAATAACCAAAACAACCCCAGGTTTTTATGTAGTACAGTGGCCAGATTAACAAAATATTCCACTACAGTTTAGTAGTAATGACTTTATGAATTTCTTTACTAAAACAAAATCGAAAGCATCAGAAATACATTTATAAATATACAACCTTTAACAGTGTTTTATGATTCAGCCTTACAACTATAGGACAGGAAGAGCTAAATAAACGTATCATTGCTTCTAAACCAACAACATGCTTATTAGATCCAATACCCACTAAACTACTGAAAGAGTTGTTACCTGTAGCAGAAGAGCCTCTTCTCAATATTATTAATTCATCTTTATCTCTAGGTCATGTCCCAAGACTGTTCAAGATTATTATTAGATTGTTATTAAACCTCTCATTAAGAAACCACAACTAGTTTCAAATGAATTAGCAAATTACAGACCCATTTCAAATCTTCCATTTCTGTCTAAAATACTAGAAAAAATTGTGTCCTTACTTACAAGAAAACGATATCTATGAGAAATTTCAGTCTGGATTCAGGCTCCATCATAGCACAGAAACTGTGCTCGTTAAAATTACAAATGACTTACTTCTAGCTGCTGACCAAGGCTATATCTCAATACTAGTTTTATTTGATCTTAGTGCCGCATTCGACACCATAGATCATAAAATACTCTTAGATTGTCTACAAAATTACACTGGTATTCAGGGACAGGCATTACAGTGGTTTATCAGAACTTTACCAATTTAAAATGTAAAAATCTAAGATAACGTCGGTAAATTATGGAGTGCTGCAAGGATCTGTGTTAGGCCCTCTGTTATTTTCAATATATATGCTGCCACTTGGTAATATTATAAGAAAACATGGAATTAGTTTAAACTATTATGCCGATGATACTCAGTTATATATTTCAGCACGACCAGAAGAAATCTCTAAATTATCCAAGCTGACAGAGTGTGTTAAAGATATCAAATATTGGATGACCTGTAATTTTCTCCTATTAAATTCAGATAAGACTGAGGTATTACTTATTGGACCAAAAACCAAAAGATATGGGTGTTATATTAGACAGCAACTTGTCTTTCGAAAAATATTTCAAATATTACAAAATCAGTCTTCTTCCACCTCAGAAACATCGCTAAGCTACGGAACGTTATCTGTCTCTGATGCAGAAAAGTTAGTTCATGCATTCATTACCTCTAGACTAGATTATTGTAATGCATTACTAGCTGGCTGTCCTGCATCCTCAATAAACAAGCTACAATTAGTCCAAAATGCAGCTGCTAGAGTTCTTACTAGGTCAAGAAAATATGATCATATAACACCAATTTTATCATCTCTACACTGGTTACCTATTAAGTTCCGTATCAATTATAAAGTATTGCTACTGACCTATAAGGCCCTAAATGGTTTAGCTCCTGTGTATTTAACTGATCTTCTATCACCCTATAATCCATCTCGCTCTTTAAGATCACAAAACTCTGGGCTTCTGGTAGTACCTCGGATATCTAAGTCCATTAAAGGAGGAAGAAGGTTTATATTTGGCACCTAAACTCTGGAACAGCCTTCCTGATAATGTCCGGGGGTCAGACTCACTCTCCCAGTTTAAGTCTAGATTAAAGATCTCTTAAGCCAAGCATTCACATAATGCATCTCATAACCTTGTACTCCAGTTATATCAGTGCACATGATTGTCTTTGCTTAATGCTTTGAACAGCAGCTACGCTAATTATTTTTCCTGTTCTTTTTTATCTCGGGACGCCCATCCTGTGGTAACTAGCGAGTGTCAGATCCAGTCTGGATCCAGCCTCTTATGAAGACTTCAGATGACCTTCATAATTTAAAAGAACAGGCTCAAAAGAACCGTTCATTTACTGATTTTGTTCTCAAGCTCAACTTACCGATTTAATGATCCCGTAGTAGTGATTCTGAAGTCAACAGCAAACAATAAGTGCTCATCCGCTTCATTGTTTATCCAATAAACATATAATGATGTTTCCGTGGAACATTTTTTTTTTGCCAAAATCATCAGTGAACAGTCAATTTATCTATCTATCTATCTATCTATCTGTCTATCTGTCTGTCTGTCCGTCGATTTACTTTTACTCATGTCTTCCCTTTTTCAGCACCGATCCTTCAGTGTGAATTGAAGCTAAAAGCTACTGTAGATAGATGTATGTATTGAGAAAAGTTTGGACCACAGCAACTGCTGTTTGCAGTCACATAGTTGAATGTGGCAGTGATGGTGAAGAGCGTGAAGGGGAGGTGTTGCTGCAAAAGCTGAGAGCAGATATGGGAAGAAGAGAAGAGAACTGGTGCTATCGGTCTAAGGCAGGCAGGGCTGGCTGGCAGAATGCTGGGTACGAAAGGGCGTGAGGTGCAGTGCTGGCAGCCCAACTACAGCAGTCCCAGAGCCCAATGGCTTAGCTTAGAGAGAATATCGACAGCCTCACAGAGGACTGGGTGACATGGGTCAGTGACAGGCAGCAGAAGGACTGATGTTTGTGTGCATTTGTGTGTGAATGGGTGTGTGTTATCAAAGCCAAGCGAGGGCAGAGGAAAGTATAGTTCCGGACTGCGTGCAGTGAATTCAAACTGCTACTTTTGAATGGACAAATCTTTGTGATGGGTATACAATGTGTACAAAAACTTTAACGATGTAGCTGTCACTGAAGAGAACACACAGTGTGTGGTTATGAAAATGTCTTAAAATTGCATGGTAGTGGCTATGAAAATATTTGAAATCACAGATTAAATGTATGTTTGAGTACATTCATGTCAGCTTAAAACAGTTTTTGTGTGTTATTTAAGCAAATATAATAATACACCTTAACACCACATATTATTACTCTCTGACAAGGTGTTGACACCCTCACTGCATTTCCAGGGAACAGAAAAACACACATTCAGACTTTTAATAAAGCAGCTCTGGGGTTCATGAATTGTAGTGTATCCGCTTGATTTCTCCGGCTAGCATTTCTTATTATTTCGTGCCTGTGCTGTGACACTAGTCCTGATGATCAGGAATGGGACAGGTTGTGACAGGCAGGAGGAAAGGGAACGCCTATGGACTCTTCACATATCAGCAGACTTTTCCCCAGAGCACTAGACATGCCACATATCAGTAGTCTCATACGTCCGTTGGCATGCAAATAAGCACTTCGCCTGGACTAAATAATACATCAGCATGTGTTTGAGCCTGGGCCACTGCCCCGTGGGTATGGGTTTTGGGCACTAAATGTCAGTCAGCTCAACTATGGTGTGGTGATGCCACATCCACCTCGGTTTCCCGTGGGCAGAATGTTATGTGGTCTAAACGCACTGAGAATCTGACAGTGAACATGCATACTTTAGGCACAATTATGGCACTAACAGGCACAGATATGAGTGGAACTATCACCCTATTTTCATGTGTGTATGTGAGTCACAAACAAACATCAGTTAATTTAAACAAAAGCAACTTGATCTATGAGATGCAGATTGATTTATGAGAGCAAATTATTATTATTTTTTTGTAATAATAAAAATCCTGGTTCGTTTAGCGCTCACATTGTCATTTTTAACACCAAACCTACCTATGCAAAAAAAAAAAAAAAACACGGCATAACTTATTGAACATTCAAAACTATGCTGTTTGCTGGGCTAAATGCTCTCGTTGTATGTGCATACATACTATGGTATTTTTATTAGCTGAGAACTCACAAAGAGCTTATAAAATGTGTAAAGGGTTTATAAACAGTGCCAGGAATTCCTCTGTTACACACACAAACGATCTGCTACAAGAAGTCATGATTCTGATGCTTGTATTGAACTGTAATCCCTGTTGAAAAATAACAGCATATGCTGGTGTTAGGTATGTTTTGAAGCATGGCAGCTGGTTTGAGCTGGTTTACGCTGGTCAAGAGTTGGTCCTAAGCTGGTCCTAAGAAACTCAGGACCAGCATAAACCAGATCAAACCAGCTGCCATGCTTCAAAACATACCTAACCAGCATATGCTGTTTTTTTCAACAGGGATGGACAACATCACAACTATGATGAGAAAAACCAGGTATGCTTAAACATTCTGTCCTTTTTAGGGTTGTATCTTGTGACATCACATCCTGTTTTTTGGTTCGTTTAGATGTCTTGGGTCTGTGTTGCATTCATATTTCAATTAAACCATACCAGAGTTAGTTTGGAAGCGACCGAGGACCACCTTTTCATCGGTCTTGGTCCACTTGTTTGATGCGTTCCAGGGTTTGAATGGAAGCATTCACACTTATTCAGATGAACTGCACTAGAGCAATTGCAGCCAGAGTTTGTTTTAATTGAACCAAACATGCCAAGTGTGAACACACCCTTAGAGACTTTGTTAGGTTGTGTTCACACTTGTAGTTCCGTTCTCTTGGTTCTTTTGGCCTGAACCAAAAAAATAAAAACTATTCCTGGTTCGCTTAGCATTCACACTGTCAGTTTTTAACACCAAACTTTTTTTTGGTGTATTTTGCAAAGGAACGAACATCCAATATGTGTTCTGGGCTAAATGCACTCATTGTATGTACATTCATGTGTTGGTATTTTGACCAGCTGAGAACAAATGAAGAGTTTATAAAATGTGTAAAGGAATCAACACATCAGCAGAAATTCCTCCGTTGAACACAAATACAGATCTGTTGCAAGACACAGCGTTTCTGAGGTCTGTACCAAACTGTAATGGGCAATGTAGCTCTTATGATGACAAAAAACAGGTATGCTTCAGCATTAGGGAGTTTTTGGTTTGTTTAGATGTCTTTGGTCTGTGTTGCGTTCATTTTTCAGCCAAACCGCACCATGATTCATTTGGAAGCAGACAGAGACCCATCTTTTAGGGGTCTTGTCTGCTTGTTCGGTGCACACCAGGGTTTGGATGGCAGCGTGTTAATTAAGTGTGAACTTAATTAAATGAACCGCACTAACAGAGCAATCGCACAACAGTTTGTTTCAATCGAACCAAACCTTCCAAGTGTGAACAGACCTTTAAAAAACTTTACAGACCAAAAAGGGTAGCGTACATGGCACGACCTGCTAAATTAACCTACTGTGATTCAAAGGTACTTCAAAGAATACTAAGATAATGGCACTATCCAAAATAACTTTTTCATGTTGGTACTGTTAGTGTTTTGATACTCTTTTGATTGAAACATGATTGGAACTTCCTTCCTTATTTTATTCTAAAGTAGAACAGATTCAGTGAACTGTCCAAATGATTCAGAATTAATCAAACTGATTCAGACTATACTGCTAACCCTTTTGACCAATTCATTTATTCGTTCACATTTGCAAATGAATCACTTGAAGAGTGCATTGATCTGATTCTACACAGCACTGGCTTGTTAATACACTGGAATATTATCAGGGAGAAGAAAATGGTAAAATGGTCACATTGTTTAAAAACTAAAGTAACAAATAGCTACACTTGTAGCAATGCAACTGCTTAACACTATTACTAACATAGCTTAAGTGCATTGGCAAATACTATAGTCTAATATAAAAAGTGAAGTGAAACTAGAACAAAATAAAACAAAACAAATAAAATCAAGATGATTATACATACCCTATAGCACTGAAAAACAGCTATGTCAAAAGTTCGCATCCAACCTCTGACCCCCTTAACCATGACTAGTTGACACCCTCTGTGAGGTCAGAGGTTTCAGAGTCACACTCAGCCAGCATTCAGCACTCTGTGTAGAGGGCAACCCCTTGGGCCAGAGCTCCAATAATGTAATTGCTGTATTTACATTTTACGAGCCTGTGGGCCTCATTATGGTAAAGCAAGAAACGTGTGGGCTAAAGGATGGTGCTGTACTCTACATGAAGCCCCGCCCTGCTTTTATGACCCAGCATTCATCAGTCCTAACCTCCTGCCATGGATGCATCTACTGGAACAAAAGAATAACAAATAGAAACACAATGCATTTGTTTATCCGTTGGAGCTGTGTAGCTCATTATGATCAAAGAAAACATGCCTGCATATTTGTTTCAAGACATAGGTTTACTTGTGTATTCAACCAGCTGTTTAATTTCCATTTATAAAATTTTTTTCAGATAAGTTGTTCCATAAGTAATTTTCTTGTTGTTGCTCAGATTTGTTGATGCGCAGAAATAACATCTGCAGGAGGTGTACAAAAGGGCAAAAAAAGTGTGTTCAAATGTTTCATGACCTGTGAGAAAGGAATCTATAGGCCTAATGTATGCATTTTTCCCTTCTTGTTTGCAAAGACAAGATTTGTTCAGCTTCTGTTAAGTCTCAATGGTTATTTGAGTCTCAGCACAATATGTAGCCCTTTGTGACAGCCCTGCCGTCTTGTCATAATATTTTTACTTTAATTTGTCTTACCTAGAAGACCTTAAATTAAGTAATGCAGCTCTAACTGTGTACTTTTTTGGGCTTTAAATTTTGGGCTGCCATTATAATGCTTGGATTAGCCAGGACATTTTTTTAATATAAGGTGAGTAAATTATGGGATAATTAAAAATTTTTGGGTGAACTATCCCTTTTACAGGACAATGCTACTTTTTTTTTTTTTTGCTAAGTAAAACATATTTACTACCATATCATTTTGAAAAACTAACAAGACAACACATCATAATTTTAAATAGCACTATTTAAATAGTAAATAGAAGTATATATTTAGAGCAATTATTGTTTATTTCCTGTTTATTATTCATTTTCGTTTCACGTGATATCTGATGGTGCTTTATCTTTGTCTGGTCAAATCCGATAAACTTTGATGAAGTCATTATCGACGTACGTCAGAACTGACCGACGAATTGGGGATCGCTTTCAGAGACCAATCTACTTCGAGTGTTTTAAAACGAGCCAATGAACAGTGGCATGCGGTTCACGCATTCCACGCTCCGCCCGCAGTGCCGGTATAAATGTATAAATGTTGTCACGGCAACCCAGCGCGCCACTCGGCGCTCTAGATGTGCGGTCGAGACTATGAAACCTCAAACGGGGTTGAGTCTCTTCGCCTATTCCCCAATCTAGTTCCTTTTCTGGTGCACCAGAAAAGGGCTACTTCAGCTAAAAAGCCTTGGTGACCTGAGGATTACAGTGGGGTTTTTCCCGCCGAGTACGTCTCCGTGGGCCCTCACTCCTCTATCGCATCGCATGCTGAGACTGTGTTCGTGGGTGGTTCATGTTCTCTCATGAGAACATGACCATGTTGGTGCATTGTTCGTCTTGCCTTTTTCATAGGGGCTTGAGCGTTCAGCGCCCCATGTGCCGTCGGGTCTGGGGGCCAAGCTCACTGTCTCACATGCCTGCTGGTAGCTTACAGATGGGATTGCTGGTCCAAAAAAAAAAAGTGGGGGGACCTAGCGTTTCATTTGGGGCTCTGGCAGAGGACAAATGTCAATTGCTGCATTGTAGACAGGGCTGTTATGTGCTGAAAATGAAGATGAGGCTGAGTTTCCCACTATAATAGTGTGTGCTCATGCTGAACCAGATTCAGAGTTGACAGCCATGCTTTCCCGGGTGGCTGAAGGGTAGTGCAATGCGTAAATCGCCTTGCCTGCCCCCGTGCCTTTTTTCCCGGATGTGCATTGGGAAAAATTAGCAGTGTGGAAGTATTTGGTGCAAAAATATGGAACGCCAAAAGGGCCATAATGCCCAAGGTTCCGGGACCAGGTGGTGAACCTGCAAGCGCTGCCTTCGGAGGAGGCAGACCCAGCCCAAGCTTTTCCCTGTCCTGTACACTCTCTTCGCGCCTACGTGGACCGAACTCAAAGCTTTAAGACCTCAGAGCAGCTCTTCCCTCTGGGCCGGATATGTGCATCTATTGTCTCCATTTGTGTTCCCCAGAAACGGCTAACACTGTCGAGCTCCTCCGTCACCCCTCGGTGTCCGATGTTATGGCCGTCTGACGCCAGGCCTACACCCGTATGCTTGTGGAACGTGTGTGTACGCTGGGTATCCATATGTAGCGGTTCCTATGCCTACCCCATATGTGTATTTCTCCATGGTACCAGCTATCCTACTCGGCTAGCCCAGTGTCTTTCCCTCGACAAAGCTGGTGGTGTTCTTTCCCCCCTGGGACCAGGCTGGAACCACCCCAGAGACTGCCATATGTTGCACTACCCTGCTAGTCCTTATGTGTAATTGCCACCTCTCCTTCCATTGAAGGACGTGGCTCCGCAGCGTTCCATCTCTCGAGACTGGCACGCTTTCCCAGCGTTATCTAATAGTCACACTGAGTGGGTCTTGCAGAAACAGCAGTGACTGACCATCCCTGCTTGGAGCCCTGACTCCCGCTCCAACTTAAGAGCGCTCCAGCGAGCTCAAGCAGGGTGCTGGAAGGGCCAGCATCCCTGGCGTGTTTGTAGGTTCCCCAATTCGTCGGTCAGTTCCGACGTATGTCAAACATGACCGACTGAAAGGTAACGTCTCGCTAATGTATGTAACCCTCGTTCCCTGAAGGAGGGAACGGAGACGTACATCCCGTCGCCAGGTGCTGTGCTTTCGCTGAAGGGCCGAGTCACTAGTTCGGCTCCTCAGCAGAAAAGTGAGGATGCAGTATTCCACTTCCGTATTTATACCCGCACTCCGGGCGAAGCGTGGAATGTGTGAACCGCATGCCAATGTTCATTGGCTCGTTTTAAAACACTCGAAGTAGATTGGTCTCTGAAAACGATCCCCAATTCGCCGGTAATTTCTTTCTGTCTAATTTTGTGAAATCATTAAATTGCATCTCATGAATGCTTTTTTCATAAGAATATTTAGTCTGTAGGACAATACGTTCCAGCACATCTAAAATACTTTTTAAAAACTTTTTCAGTGCCACAAAATGTATTAGAGAAAGCAAAAAGTACCCAAGAGTGCTCTTATAAGTGGTAGAAGTATAGATGCTCAAAGACCAGCAACGAGAACGTCTAGAATATGAATGATCAGGAAAAAAAGCAAACCAAACATCATTGAATTAACAGTCATTAAATTTACAAAATAAATGTACATGCACAACCTTAAGCACATATGAACATCTTACTAGCATTCTGAGATTAAACATGAATCCAGAAAAATCTAACGCCTTTGAATATTTTACAACATTTTCCAAAGTCAAAGCAGTGTGTAGAGCAAGCACTAACTGAAGAAGTGTCAGGTAATTGTTATGGAAAAAAAAAACAAAAAAAACAAAAACTGTATTCGTTCAGTTATCCTGGTTTACACTTTTTCTTTCTTCTACTGTTATTTTTTCTGTCAATGATAATGAGGTGATAGTGCTGTGGTGGTGACAGAGGAGCCTCTCCTGTGGCTTCACATCCAGAAATGGCACTGGTGTGAAGTCTACAGGTATGTATACCTAAATTTCCATCATAGGTTATGTACAGATGCAAGAAAAGTATGTGAAATGGATTTCAGCATACTGTAACATGGTCCTAAAATTTGATCTGATCATAACAACAGACAGATATATACTACGTCTGAAAACTTGCTGCCTTCGGTGGATGCATTCTGAGGAAGGTCATGTTCGAATACAATGTTAGCTTCACTTCCTGTCTCCTTAGATACCTTCATCTGATCGATTTTTGAAGGTAGCATAGATGTATCCTTCGCAGCCTTCTGATATTCCACAATTATGTTCATTCCATTCAGTTGAGCTAAAATATAAATAGTGAGAAATAGTGAGAAAATACTGTTATTAGTAATTAAGGTAACACTTTACATTAAGGTTCCCTTTGTAAAGGGTTTATAATGGTGCTTGTTAATGACTAATAACTCATTTACAAATTTGATAAGCAGTTATAACTGCACGAATAAAAAGGGTGACGTTAACGCAATACCTGCCAAATAGTGAGCCCTTTTTAACTCGCATGTTATAAATGCTTAATAAATGTATTTATTCACACTTGTTTAACTCAAAACCAGATTCCTGATTTATTTCATGATGCAGCAAAAATAGACTATATTAGTGAGACTGAAGGGTGTTCTTTTTGTGGTTTTCTCATAAATATCTCATGACTGCCACTTTTCTTAAAATGAAAGTAAGTATAAAACTTTTATACAGCAGTGTATAAAACTGATTTCTTGCTTATCAATATTAAATTATCAAACTTTATACAACACCCAAGAAATCAGTTTTATACACTGCTGTGGATAGGCATGAGCCTTTTGTGGAATATCCACAATATTTGTGGTAAGACAGTAACTTCTGGTAAGGAACATCTTAAGAAAAGTGGCAGTCATTGAGATATTAATGAGAGAACCACAAATACAACACCCTTCAGTCTCACTAAAATAGTCTATTTTTGCTGCATCATGAAATAAATCATTTATAACGTGAGTTAAAAAGGGCTTAAAGTCACCCTTTTTATTCATGAAGTTATAACTGCTTATCAACGATCTATAATGTGTTTGTAAATTAGTTATTAGTCATTAACAAACACCTTTATAAACCTTTTACAAAGGGAACCTTAATGTAAATTGTTACTGTAATTAAATATTCAGTTTTATCACCAGAGGTCGCTCTATTTTGTTGTAGATCATTACGCTGCCTTAGAAGTCTGAAATCAGTTTCGTGAGGTACTTTTGTCTACAAACACTGCCTGCGAAATCATTGCCTGATAGGGCAGTGAGCCAACAAGTCAGCTGCCTAAGCTTTTGGATGCAGCCATTCTTCAAAAGCTAACTGAAGTCAGGAATCAGCTAACCTGAAGTCAAATCAATGAGACAAGATCAGAAGTGCTGGTCAGAGCTGGTACTTCCCTATAAAAACTCTCACTGATTTTACAGTGAACCATGCATCAGGTTTATCAGAACATTTTTCAGGAGAATGTAAGGACATCTGTCAATTGAAGCTCAACAGAAATTGAGTGAGGCAAAAAATTGAGCCCCCACACACAGGATTAAAATCAACAATGACTTCTCGAGTGGTCCAGTCACAGTTTTGACCTCAACCTGATTGAGATGCTTTGGCATGACCTCAAGAGAGTGATTCACACCACACAACCCAAGAATATTGCTGTTTGGTAAAGAGAAATGGTGCATTCTTCCTGACTATTGT
This sequence comes from Rhinogobio ventralis, assembly GCA_039654625.1. NCBI lineage: Eukaryota > Metazoa > Chordata > Actinopteri > Cypriniformes > Gobionidae > Rhinogobio > Rhinogobio ventralis. The sequence goes on from CM077198.1 coordinate 20,784,461, forward strand.
GCAGGTCTGATCTGCAATTACAGGAAATGTTTGGTGAATGTTATAAAAGGTCAACCAGTTATCAAGCCAGAGGTTTACAAACTTGTCATGCCCTGAACTGTGGAAAGTTTTCAATATAGACATAAAAAAAAATGTCATTGTTTCTGTATTATTGTGACAGAGGAGATTAAATTTCAAGGCAGAAATCCATAGTAAAATTCCAGAAACTGTTACACAATTTGCCTGAAAAGAAGAAAAAAAGAGTTATAATAAAGGTGTTTAATTTGAGCGTAACCCTATGTTAAGTCTTCATTACATGTTAAAGATAAAACATAAATAGAAATAAAATAGGATTTGTTCCTGGCTGGAGGCTAAACTTGTACTTTTAATTGGCCAATATAGAAAAAAATATATGCAAATGAGGTACAGTATCAGTTCAGTGCTTAGATATTTGTGTCTATTGCAAGAGTCTTCAATCTTATTGTGGGTTATAGCTACCTGAAGCGATAATATAATCTAGACGAGTACTTGTTTGATATACCTGAAGAATATCCAATTACTGTTGCTTCACATTATTTTTCAAGCAATAACACATTATTTCACTTTTTAATCCGTTTTAAATTATATTTCCAAATATTTATTTATTTTAGTTTTTATAGTATAGAGACAGTGGTCGTACCAATCAAAAAATAAATAAAATAAAAATAAACGCTTAGTTTTTTTGTTGTTATAAATTCTTTTATTTTTTTTTACAGTAATATCTATCGAAAGAAAAACAATTTCAGCTGAACTGGGTAACTCGCATCATTAAAAAATACAACAATAATGTAAATAAGTAATTTATGCAAAGTTATGCAAAAAATAATGTTATATTTAATATCAAGTAGTTTGACAAAATAAACAACAGCAAAAAAACACTACTGTGTTATAGTTTATGACCCAATTAAACAAGTTATAATAGACAAAATTGGAAACATAAATCATAAATATTTCTGTAAAATGAAATCACAACATTTGCATACACCTTTCTGGATTTTTGCTCTAGCCTCCTGGGTGCCACTTTCAATGCACAAGGACATTATATTTTAGTGAATTTCTCTGACACCATACATCACAGTTTTAAGTCTAGATGTCCTGTAAAGAGCACATTCAGGGCTTTTCAGAGATTGTTTTGAGGTCACCAGGACAACAACTCTGAATGATCAAATGTAACACTCGTTTGGAAATAAAATATTTTGTAATTATCATTTAAATCTGACTACTTTTCAATTTGTATTCCTAAAACCTAAAAATGTATTGGTGAATGAAAAAAATCCCATTGTTTTTGCCTATGCATGTCATTTCATGTCATGTCACTCATTTCATGAGTCCTGGTGTCTACTTACGAGGACATAGCATAACATATGAATAATTTTATATATATATATATATATATAAAATCAATTTGCTTCTATGCTCTAAACAATGTAATGACATGAAAAAAATACTAAATTCAAAAAACTTTTTTTTCCCTGGGTCTTAGGAGGCTAGAACACTTTCTGTTGGAACCAGGCCACCAGAGCCACCAAATGTAAAATGAGCTGTCCCCAGTAAGATTTCTGTATGTCTATATCTGTACAGTTCCATGTACACAGTGCTATATCTAGAAATGTACAGACATTTCAAGACAGGTTATGACAAAGTGCGAAAGCAATAGGAAAAAGAAAGATGGAACTGAGGCCCTTTGGGCAGGCTGGTATAAATATGGATAGTCGGCCAGCTGCTTTGTGGCCTACTCTCTCTTTGTGTAGGGGCCAGAGCTGTGTGTTCTAGTGTTGCATAACATTAACAGATCCCCGGCAATTCTTCTGCATGCCAGCATCATTAATAAACATCATCAGATGTTGCTAAATTTCTTCTACATAGGAAAGTTTGAATGAGAATGCCTAGGGAAAATGATACAGTAAGTGTTGCTATGCAGTAAGATGCCGTTTGAATCAAAAACCATGTGTAAGAGGCATCTTAATAACTATTAATAGCATGGAAGATCTGTGGGCCACATTTGAACTTGATGTTTATAAAAATAAAAATCACAATTTGTAGTCAGTGATGTTTAATATTATACAGACTCTAAAACAATACTGGATATACACTCACCTAAAGGATTATTAGGAACACCATACTAATACTGTGTTTGACCCCCTTTCGCCTTCAGAACTGCCTTAATTCTACGTGGCACTGATTCAACAAGGTGCTGAAAGCATTCTTTAGAAATGTTGGCCCATATTGATAGGATAGCATCTTGCAGTTGATGGAGATTTGTGGGATGCACATCCAGGGCACGAAGCTCCCGTTCCACCACATCCCAAAGATGCTCTATTGGGTTGAGATCTGGTGACTGTGGGGCCATTTTAGTACAGTGAACTCATTGTCATGTTCAAGAAACCAATTTGAAATGATTTGTGACATGGTGCATTATCCTGCTGGAAGTAGCCATCAGAGGATGGGTACATGGTGGTCATAAAGGGATGGACATGGTCAGAAACAATGCTCAGGTAGGCCGTGGCATTTAAACGATGCCCAATTGGCACTAAGGGGCCTAAAGTGTGCCAAGAAAACATCCCCCACACCATTACACCACCACCACCAGCCTGCACAGTGGTAACAAGGCATGATGGATCCATGTTCTCATTCTGTTTACGCCAAATTCTGACTCTACCATCTGAATGTCTCAACAGAAATCGAGACTCATCAGACCAGGCAACATTTTTCCAGTCTTCAACTGTCCAATTTTGGTGAGCTTGTGCAAATTGTAGCCTCTTTTTCCTATTTGTAGTGGAGATGAGTGGTACCCGGTGGGGTCTTCTGCTGTTGTAGCCCATCTGCCTCAAGGTTGTGCGTGTTGTGGCTTCACAAATGCTTTGCTGCATACCTCGGTTGTAACGAGTGGTTATTTCAGTCAAAGTTGCTCTTCTATCAGCTTGAATCAGTCGGCCCATTCTCCTCTGACCTCTAGCATCAACAAGGCATTTTCGCCCACAGGACTGCCGCATACTGGATGTTTTCTTTGTAAACTCTAGAAATGGTTGTGCGTGAAAATCCCAGTAACTGAGCAGATTGTGAAATACCCGTCTGGCACCAACAACCATGCCACGCTCAAAATTGCTTATATCACCTTTCTTTCCCATTCTGACATTCAGTTTGGAGTTCAGGAGATTGTCTTGACCAGGACCAAACCCCTAAATGCTTTGAAGCAACTGCCATGTGATTGGTTGATTAGATAATTGCATTAATGAGAAATTGAACAGGTGTTCCTAATAATCCTTTAGTGTACATTCATGTTCAAAAGTTTTGAGTCGGTAAGACTTTTTAATGTTTTTGAAAGAAGTCTCTAATGCTTACCAAGGCTGCTTTTATTTGATCAAAAATACAGTAAAAAGTTATATTGTGAAATATTATTACACTTTAAATTATTTTAAATGTTTTATCTTAACATTATTAATCTAGCATTAAGCAAGCTAGACATAACTGCAATAGTGTAATATCTTTAATGTTGCTTGGCAAATTCTTAATAATGAGCTGGCTGTACAGAAACTATAAAGAAAAGTATAAACTTAAAATAAAATAGAAAAGGGAAATAAAATGAATAAATGGGTGATTGATTTCTTGCATGTCTTCCAACAGAGGAGAGGTGCTTTTACCAGTGAACAACCGACGTCTTACTGAAAAATGTCACATCCACTAAAGAAATGTTAAAATCAGTAGCATTGATCTGGATATGACTGGCTTATTCACCAGTCCATCAAAGTGACTGATGCACTTGTCTGGCTGTAGCTAAAAAGAGCTGTAGTTAAAAAGCAAGGGAGAACTCTTCTGGGAAGGCTTTCCACAAGGTTTAGGAGTGTGTTTATGGTAATTTCTTACCATTCTTCTAGAAGCACATTTGTGAGGTCAGGCACTGATGTTGGACGAGAAGGCCTGGCTCGCAGTCTCCGCTCTAATTAATCCCAAAGGTGTTCTGTCGGGTTGAGGTCAGGACTCTGTGCAGGCCAGTCAAGTTCCTCCACACCAAACTCACTCATCCATGTCTTTATAGACCTTGCTTTGTGCACTGGTGCACAGTCATGTTGGAACAGGAAGGGGCTATCCCTAAACTGTTCCTACAAAGTTAGGAGCATGAAATTTACAAAATGTCTTGGTATACTGAAGCATTAAGAGTTCCTTTCACTGGAACTAAGGGGCCAAGCCCAACCCCTGAAAAGCAATCCCACACCATAATCCCCCCTCCACCAAACTTTCCACTTGGCACAAAACAGTCAGGCAAGTACCGTTCTCCTGGCAACCGCCAAACCCAAACTCGTCCATCAGATTGCCAGACAGAGAAACATGATTCGTCACTCAAGACAACACGTCTCCACTTCTCTAGAGTCCAGTGGTGGCGTGCTTTACACCACTGCATCCAACGCTTTGCATTGCACTTGATAATGTAAGGCTTGGATGCAGCTGCTCGGCCACGGAAACCCATTCCATGAAGCTCTCTATGCACTGTTCTTGAGCTAATCTGAAGGCCACATGAAGTTTGGAGGTCTGTAGCTATTGTCCCTGCAGAAAGTTGGCAACTTCTGTGCATTGTGCACCTCAGCATACACTGACCCCGCTCTGTGATTTTACGTAGCCTACCACTTTGTGGTTGAGTTGCTGTTGTTCCCAATTGCTTCCACTTTGTTATAATACCACTAACAGCTGACCGTGGAATATTTAGTAGTGAGAAATTTTCACGAATGGACTTATTACACAGGTGGCAACCTATCACGGTAGCACGCTTGAGTTCACTGAGCTCCTGAGAGCGACCCATTCTTTCACAAATGTTTGTAGGAGCAGTCTGCATGCCTATGTGCTTGATTTTATACACCTGTGGCCATGGAAGTTATTGAAACACCTGAATTCAATGATTTGGATGGGTGTCCCAATACTTTTGGCAATATAGTGTATGTGCAAGCTGTTATATTGTTATAAATTGTATTTATTTGTGCAGTTTTTTGGGGTGTCATTGAAAAGGCTGCAGAGACATGGATGTCTAAAGGCATTCTGAAGTCACTGTAAGTGCTAATAGGTTTTATAAGTAGGGAAGTGCAAAGTTATAGGCTTTGGAGAACCTAACCTTAACCACCCACACACACAATCAATGAGCCTGGCTCAAAATCAATGACTGTTCTGTTTCATGACATGACCCAGTCATACGTTTCACAAGCATTCATGGTAAATTGCCACTAGAGTAAAGCTGTGTGTGTTTTCACAAGTGTCTGTACATGAGCTTGGATGATCATGATGCAATGTGTCCACACATGTCCATAAAATCTTTGTTCTGCTCAATTTAAACGTATTACCCATTATGTTATAGATTAATGAATAAGAGATTGGCGACCCCTGGGAAGCTTTGTGATCACTGTCTATGACATTATGAGCCGAAAGGTTAAAACCATGGAAATCCTAGCTTTCATGCCTGACATTCGGCTCTATCGATTGAGTAGGCCCCTGTTAAAGATACCATCTGGTATTTAAGCCTATTGAAATGAATACAAAGCCAACTATCAGCTCTTTCCTTATGAGAGCAAGTGCACAGATAGTCAACATATTGACAAAATCAAATCAAACAGACAATGAAACAAACCAATAAAAGGGAAAAAAGGAAATAAACTTAGAGTATCTAAAAATAGAAATACATGATAAATAATAGAGATAAAGCAAATCAGATGACTGGTTTCAGTTCACCTGACTCCAATCAGACACACGTTTCTTATAGAGACAGAGTGCAATGGAGGTACAGTTTTAACTTGGAAAAGGATGAATTATAAGACACAAGTTAAAGTTTTTCTACAAGGTGCAAACTATCTAACAATAAGAGCACAGAATTTTGTCAAAATGACAATTAGAGCATTATTAAAGAGTGGAGAATCAAAAGGCAGCTTTTTCAAGAAAGAACACTCCGCTTTAGTGACACGGAAAGGTGAGAATGAATAGAGAGAAGTGATTTTCCGAGGAAAGACATGATAATGGAAATCCAGTGGGAGGACTTTAGTGGCGAAATAAAAGGTCTATATAGAAATATACAGGTAAAATGCACTTAAAGCAGTTGTTGTTTGTCTCCATCTCCAGGCATGAGGTCACATGAGACAAACAATGCTATATTCTCCATAAAAAAAAAATAAAAAAAAACATGGCACATTATTATTTTTTTAATGTTTCTGTCATGTGACAATTTTTTTTAATTTATGCATGTTTTTCCCCTCACTCTGACTGATATATCACACTAAACTCAAATTGTTGTTGTGTTACCATCTTAGGTCTGCCGTTGTGTCACAGTCACGGATATCCAGGTATGTTTTGAAAGCAAAAATCAATAACCTTACCCACCCCCCAAAAAGTTGAATTTCCCTCAAGTAATGGACCAGCTACATGAATCAGTAATCTGAATGTGTATTAATATGCAGTGGGCAATCATTCTTTTTAATTAAGCCTAATGAATGTGCCTAATTGATAATGCTGGATCTCTATGACGAAGAATGACGAGTGGCCAAATTAACTTTATTCTTAAATAACAGGCTGTGGGTGGAAGCCCAACCCACTTCATATTATGTGATAATTAACCAACTCTTGGGAGACTTTAGCTAACAAGCTCTGGATAATTTTAACCCTCCACATGGTGAGAGATGAACTCACCAGACTGTGCCCATGCACACACACATATACATATTCCACATGCTTCTCAGAAGCCATGCTAATTGGAAGGGTGGCTCGCTTTGAGTCGAATAAAACACTGTCTGCTGTCTTTAAGGGAGCCGGAATCCTTTGCATGACCTATAGACTGACTCACTACACAAAAAAGGGTCAAAGAAAAGATAAAAGATGCTAACTTTTAACATCTTCGGTAATGTAAAGGGTCTCACAAAACCGTGGCCTTCACTCTTGAGAATTTATGACTTCCATGGATTCCCAATAATTAGTCAGAGCCATATAAATGACTAGATTCACCCAAGAGACCATCTGTTCACCGCAGCATAATGAGACATATAAAACAGGTTATAAAATACTCAAATAATAATTAAAGTGATCCTGCTTCGAAGGAACACATTCATTCAATTTTTTTAATCTACGGGAAGGGGTTGTGAGAGGCAGACGGAGAAAGAGACTGGGAATCGTGGCTTGAGGACTCTCGGTACTGTCAGTCTCCATTAAGTTAGCTGTCCATTGACTCTCATAGGCTGCTGTAACTGTGAATACTGTGACAACTCTTGATCATCCGTGGAAAATTCCATTACCTCGCTGTTACAGAATGACTAATGATAGTGCCCTGTCTTCAATTGCCACGAAACAGACAAGCGCTTTTTTGTGGACATCTGTGTGCGTGTGTGTTTTCTGTTTGCCGTCTATGTAATTTAAAGAAGAGCAACAAACTGGTGCAATTCTGCACGATGTGGTTCAACAGAAAAAGTTTCGTCATTAGTGCTTGATTTAGCTTGATTTAGATAATTTTCTCTGCAGATGACATGTGACACTATTGTGTATTGTCTGCTAGTGCATTGGGAAAAAATCCTTCAAAGAATAGACTGAATTGGACTATTGACTGAATTCTTGTCCAGTCCCATCAGTTTTGAGTACAATGCATCTCTTATTTACATAATGTCTACACTTAGAGAGGATTAGCATGCTTGCAGAACTCAGCACTCGACAAACACTCAAGCGATGAGTGGATTCTAACTTCAACACCTGTGATTGGCCAATTGTTTTTTAGAAATCAACAAACATGTCTGTGATTGGCTACATTACTCACCGATGCGAAAACATGTTGGAAATTGAATCACTTGAAGAGTGCAAATACAGATACGCAATGGATCTTTTGCCAACTCTTTTTCGCTAATAATAGGCTTTTATTACGAATTCTTACAGAGGATTACGGGGATTACTGATCCTAGTCCAGCAGTTAAGGGCAGCTTTCAGTAGCAGAAGCAGCAGGCGGCAGTGGTCTGAGTGAGAAAATTACATGCTATTATCAAGTCTGTCTCCCTCTGTCCGGAGGGGGACACAGGGATGTCCATGGGCAAGCCTCCCCGATATATTAGGTCCGTGCGGTACAGTAGGTTTTAATATATACAGTAGGCTGTCTGTTTCATTAATGGTAATCAAACAACTGTGGTATCATAGGAAAAAAATATGAATATCTGGTGTTGACTTGGTGTCAAATTTGGTGTTATTACCAGGGATTTTCAGGTATGGTTGCTAGGTAATTTTGTTTTGGAACCTTCAGAAAACTTTAACTAGATTTTTCTCTAAATTAACTTTGCTAACCTTATCGACTTCAAACAGTTGTAGCTCAGTCATTTTGTCTGATTCAAACAAATCATACATACTTTTTAGGTTTTTTAATAGAGAATGTGAAAATGACAGTAACTCATTTTTGAAAATTTGCTCATGGCGCCAAAATTTGCTCATTTTGCCAGCACGGGTCATGTATTTTCAACAGAATTGATAGCTATATTCCTAACCTTACAATGGTAGAAGAAAAGCATCCTGAATGTTGTGTGATACATACAGATTCACAATCAGCTCTGTAAAGTTTAGAAAGTGGAGCATCCTCAGCAAGACAATATATTTTATATGAAACAGTCCACCGGAAGCTAGATATTTTACTTTATAACGTGTTAAATATGGATATTTTTCTTTCGATTCACTTCAGAAGGCCTTTATTAACCTCCCGGAGCCGTGTGGATTACTTTTATAATGGATGGATGCACTTTTTTGGGGTTTCAAATTTTGGCCATATTTTGTAATATAACTCAAATTGTATTCGTCTGAAAGAAGAAAAGAATGTCATATACACCTAGGATGACTTGAGGGTGATTAAATCATGGGGTAATTTTCAATTTTGGGTGAACTATTCCTTTAAGGGGTTGATTGGAACTGAAGTGAAAAATAGGTGGCAGAGGATATGGGACAATGAAATAAGAGGAAGGCATCTGTATAGTATACAAAAAAATATGGGGGTGGAAAGAACAACTGTTAATATCAGGAAAAATGTGATAAAGACAAGATTACATATTGGGCATACAACACTAAACCAAAGTTTATATAAAATAGGGAAACATGAAACTGGTAATTGCGATAAATGTGGATACCTAAAACAGTAAATCATATATTAATGTACATCATACAATAGAGAACAACTTTAATTAAAGGAAAGGGGTGTAAGCAATTATCCATTTAAGGAAATATTAGAAGGAACAAATTATAGAATTCATGAGGAATTATTCAGATTTTTGAATGATACAAAACTGGTAAATATGATTTTTTATTTTTTTGAAGTGTCTTCAACCAAGTTGTGCTCCATACTCCAATCCAGTAGGTAGCGGAAAATGGACCTTATAGTTGGTTTGCCAAACACCATTTAAACAACAGAAGAAAACGAAGAAATGCCCAAAAGTCATCCCATTTTTTAATTGAAAATGATGTTTGATAGAAAGCTTCAGAAAATAACGGTTTACACTTTAGATGGTCTGACACACAAAACTTCAGAAGACTTGGAATATTGCTCACCAGTCATATGGATTTTATTAAATTTTTTTCCAGGCATTTAAAATCATCATCCACTTTCATTATGAAAGAGAAGGTTATTTTGACAATAAATTACCTAAGATCTCCTAGTGTGGGTTGGAGCAGCATAAACATAAGAGTGAGTACATAATTAATTGGTAGGCCTATGTGTGTATATGCACATAGTTCAATATGTTTTACTTAATTATTTTTTTAACATCAAATGCTTCAACAAATCAAGAGAGGGAAGGATGCAATGTGTACCTTTTTATTAATCTAATATTTTATTGTAGGGAGGTAGGAGAACAAATATCCAATAGACTTTGAGGCAAATGAAAACTACTAAATTCTGTTTTCTTTCATTTTTTTTTTCTTGGCTCTCTCAACATGACAATATGTAACAAGGACATTTTCCTCTTTTTTATTTTTTGATTCTTCTGAAACAATTGACTTAAAGCAATGGGGGACTTAATTCAAAATGAAAGCTCTACTCCATTTTCTCACTACTTCCTTTGAAGCGCTCTTTTACTTCAAAGTGCTTTTTTTACTTTTCTTCCTTATTTTAAAACTCATTCCGTGTTCATTATTCTGACACCTTATTTTAGTTGGTGTCTTGGAAATAAGAATAACCAGAATCAAAAGAGAGGAAATGTTATTGTTTGATTCAGTTATTTATTAATATTTTTTGAGCCACCATGGTACAGTATGTTGTCATATCTAGGCAAATGGTTCATCTACTTTCAAAAGAGAAAAGGAAAGTGACACCCCTCCCCCTCTGTTTTTCAAACATGTCTTTCATGTGGGAATTTGACATAATGTTTTACTGAGAGTGACAGCCTGTGTCATGTGATGTACTGAGTGTTTATACTGTGGGTGCTCTGCGTTTTATTTTATACAGCTTTACAAGTGATAATGCAATATTTTATAGATATCTTTATCCATATGGATATATATTAGAGTCATTTTATATTTTGTATTTTTATGTGATCACAATTGGTCAGCCAAGACACATTGCTTTTTACACTTGATAGTGTAACTGTCAGGGTTCTGCCCTGGCAGCCTTGTCTGTGTTGTCTTTGTTTAATGTTTCTGTTTTTGTTGTGTCTAAGCACATGGCTCTCTCTTTGTTGGTGTTTGCCATGTGTTCCTCTTGTCCCACCTCCTAGTTTGCCCTTACCACACCCCCTTGTTAAGTCCTTGTCTAGTCCTTGGCTGAATCTGAAATCGCCCCTAAACCCTCAATCGCTATTCCCTACTTTAGTCCACTAATACAGTTCAGTACAGTTTTGAAGGAGTGAATGAAATTCGGACAGCCGCTGTGTGTACATTGGCTGTACACTCGTTATTGCGGTGCAATGTGGGATAGAATGAGTTCACTCAATAACGTCCACTATGGTTTCGGACACCACTACAAATGGCTGTCCCCTCAAATAGTGCCCTATTTAAGGGTATAGGGGGTGTTTTCGGATTCAGCCCTTGTTTCACTAATCGTGCTCAACTGGTTTTGTTTTCCTCGCTTTATATTGTGCGTCCTTCCTTCATGTCTTTGCTGGATCGTTGCTTGTGTCATGATGTGCAACTGTGTTATTTGTGCTCAACTGTCCAATTGCTTTGTGAACAGTCTTTAGTGGATTTGTTCTGTTTGGTGTTCATGTCTTGTCGCTTGTTTCCACCAGTCATCTCTCTCATGTCCAGTCTCCCGTCTGTGTTCCTGTTCGAGTCGGATTTCTCTGTCTGGTTTCACTGAGGATCAGCACCACTCGAATCAGCAAATACAGCCCATTGCAGTCTGCTCGTTTCCAAGGCCTGATTTCTGCCTTACATCAGATCTGTCTACTTTTCCTGGCTGATTTGAATTTGTCATTAAATAACTGTTTGGTTATTAAAATTGTGAAACTCATTCTGCGCTTGAGTCCTATCCTTCACAGATCCGTGACATTCTGTGACAGTAACTCTATGTTTGGAATAATTCTGGAATTATCTGGCACTGTAACCTGATTTTACATTTTCTTATAAAGTAATAATGCATTTCTTTATTGCAAATTATGCTCAGAGTTAGGTCTATCATTTGGATGAGTGAAGAACACTTTGTCTTCAATAAACTTTCTTCCAACTGTGTTTCCAATAGTTTCGGGAAAATGTGCAATGATGAGTAGTGCAGGATTCAAAAACAAACCCTATAATGTTCGTAATGAACATGGGAAGGCATATACTTTTAAAAGTATTTATTTACTTTAGTATATATTTCATTTTTACTTTTAAAGTGACATGTAATTAAGTTACTATTAAACTATTCAAACTTGACTAAAGCTGTATAATGATACATAAAGTAAAACCTACATTTGATGTGAAGTTCCTGTAGCTCAAAAAGTAAAGTAAGGTGCTAGCAATTGGTCATGAGTTTGATTACCAGGGAAGGCATGATCTGATAAATCATAAAACTTGAATGCAATGTGAATGACTTGCAGTTTTCTTCATAAATGCTCATATAAGAGTGCAAAAGCCCTGCATTCAATATGAATGGTGGAACTGGTTGTATGGGCGATGCAAAGGCCTGAAAGTACAGTACCTTCATGTTCCTAAACTGTAAAGGATTAGCAGAATAATAACGGTTGATTACATGTCTTTATGAGTATCTGCTACTCACCTCAAAATGTAAATAAGCCATATAGTTATACAAAAACTTATGTGACGAGCGGGGCGAGTGAGAGCTGTGAGAGCGACGCAAGGCGGGTTAGTAATTTGAAGAGCGCCAGCTGCGCGTCACACCGTTCTCGGATCTCTCACGGAGGAGCTTGGACAAGAGAGGACCGGGCCTGGATTTTATGTTGTGTTTTATTTATGTTTTGTTATGTGCAGCAGTCGTCCGTGAGGGGCTGCCGCTTTTACTCTCATTTTGTGTTTATTTATTTGATTAAAGTCTTTTGAATGGTTGCCAGTTCCCGCCTCCTTCTTCCCATTTTGCCCTCAGCTGGAGGAGCCACCGCCGGCTGCCAGAGGGCGGAGGAGGATCAAGTCGTCCACCGAGCGCCCAGTACCATCACATGGCACCACGAGGAAGAGCCTCTCAGCTGGCTGAGGACTGAGTGGCAGTGTGTCCGGGAACCGACCAGAATTTTATTTATTTTTTTATTTCTTCCTCTCTCGTTTCTGTCGCTCCTCATGCTTATCATGCGTCTCCGGACCAGAATTATTATTATTTTTTTATTTCTTCCTCTCTCGTCTCTGTCGCTCCTCATGCTCCTCATGCGGCTCCTTTTCTCTTGTCTCGTCTGTCCTTACCCCCAGGTGCTGCGGCCGCCGAGACTGGCCCCGGGGGGTAGTAGAGCACAGTCTCGTAGGTACCCCCCGGCATGCGAGGGGCGATGGGGGTATGTGACTAGCCGGGTGAGCAAGAGCCGTGAGAGAGCGACGCGAGGCTGCACGTCACACCGGTCTCGGATCTCTCACGGAGGAGATTGGACGCATAAAAGGAGGAGCGACGACAGTGAAGGACGAGAGAGGACCTGGGGCCCGTTTCAATAAGGAGGTTCAACCAACTCTGAGTTTAAACTTGAACTCTGAGTTGACTTACCCTGAGATCGGAAACTCTGAGTAGATTGACTCTGAGTTAAGTGCGTGCACCACGACTATGAAAAGCCACGATCAATGGAGCTACGAAATTATGATTCACCATCGCAACAGCACCCAACAAAAAGATGTTTGCTTACTTCCGGGTCAATATGTAAGTTTAATTCTTAATTAGTTTAATTAAGTTTAATTTTCATGGTATCCCACTGCCAAAAAAAGAATGTGGCAGCAGCTAAAAATGAAAAATAAAAACATAATTCAATCAGGTAAAGCTTTAAGCATAAAAGGTTCATGGGTATAGGTTTAATGACTTTACAAACATTTGACATATTAAATAAATATCATTCAGTGTCTTTTTTAATGTGCCCACATAGTCCCACATAGTCCACCCTTTTCACAGACTGTGATGACGCGTTTTAACGGTCATCAATATCGTAAATCATGCAAAGTTTTTTTGTATTTAAATTTTTTTTTTAAATGTATGTACATTTATAACACTAATACTTTGTATTATATAACTTTTACATCTAATTACAAAAAACAAGTTACCGCTGCTGTGAGGGTGTTTCTAATACAGAGTCTATGGGAGTGATGGTAATAATTAACATCTTTCTTGTTTATTTTGACTGCCGTTATCAATCTCACTCTTTTTTTTCCCTCTTTTTGAAAGTTGTGAAATCACTATTGTGGAGTTTTTCTTTTGCTATTTGTGCAAATGGGGACACAGAAAATATATTTAATGTTCTCTGATCCCACCTGTTCCATTTAGTAATTAGGGTAATGACATTTTACTTCTACTCAGGCCAGCCAAACACCAGCACCACTGACAGATGAAGAGGAGATGGAGGAAGAATATTAACATCCAACAGGAAAAAGAATAAAGGATTTTAGGAAATAAAGATGACCATAAAAATTGTAAATAAGTGTATTTAACAGCTGTGGCAGTGGTTATGGCATATATCTCGGACTACCATCTGGCATCCTTCCATTCCACACAATAATCCGTTTTCAGAAAGTGTGATGATGGGAATATGAGTGTCATCAATGCGTCCAACCACTGGAAATCCTAAAGAAAATGAATTATTAGGTTACTTCTAGAGGTTTATCAAGTGAATGTCAGGATCCTGTATAAAAGGACATGCCATTTTTTGTCACTTTGACAGATGATTGAATGTACCTGCACTGCAAAGAATGCTTTTCTTACCTAGTGTTTTTGTCAAGTGGCAGATAATTTAACTTGTTTTAAGTAAACTTTGCTTACTTTAGATTTAGATTTAATTTATTTTAAAATACGACAAAAATACTCAGTAAGAAAAGCATTTGTGCAGCATGAATGAATGAATGAAGTATTTGAACACAGCTGGAGCTTTAAAAAGGGGGAGGAGACAGAAAGAAACTCCAGACCAGGTTAGGTTCACAGAGTAAGTTACCCTGGTAACTGACTCTGAGTATAAGTTACCTCTCTTTTAGAATCTGTCTTGACTTACCCTGCTTTCTCGGGTTTAACATACCTCCCATTCTGAAACAAAAAACCCAGAGTTTCCCTCATTTCAGGGTTAACATACTCAGAGTTTTCACTTAACCTCCTTTCTGAAACAGGCCCCAGGCCTGGATTTTATGTTGTGTTTTATTTACGTTTTGTTATGTGTGTGCGCGGCAGTCGTCCGTGAGGGGCCCGCCTCCTTCTTCCCGTATCAACGAACTCCGTTACAACTTAGTTAGCAATATTAATTAGGAGTATGACAAGGCAGGATGCAGCAGAAAAAAAAGAAAAAAAACTATTTTCTTTTTAGCAGCACAACCTAAAATGCGTCAAACATAACACATAATCAAACATCATATGTAGGTACAGATATAAATCTATTTAAATGCACATAGAATTAAAATAAAAGAAAGAACAGTGTTCTATTAGTAAAAAAACCTGAAATGCATCAAGACATCACACAATCAAGGTGTCATATCATATATGTAATTTTATAAAATAATTTAAGAGTAATAAAGAAAGTTCAGGTCATGTTCATGTTTGTTTTACTCCATGGCACAGCACATTCCCTGTGTCGGCGAATTGTAAATGACTGAGCCACAGGCGAGAAACGGTGCAATGGCGATGAACTGTCCTTGAGTATGTTAGTGAGGGAACGTATGGTGGCCTCATCGTGTCTCTCACTCAAGGGAGAGAAGAATTCGGAATACCTATTATCCGACAGCAATGATTTTGAAACCTCTCTAACTCATCAGAGAGGCCTTTAGGCAGTCCTGCCAATACATTAGCCCTGCAAAGAAATAAAATATATAAGCTTTATTTTAATGTGCTCAATTAATTTAAAGTGTCATCATCAGTTTCCATTTAAAAAAATAACGTGGACGTGGGTTGCGAGGCAGAATATTAAAACACTTTAAAAACATCACTTGCGTGAAACATAGCACAGTCCAATAGTAATACTAATATTTACAAATAAATGTGTCTTTTTTGATGGGATTTCAGAGAGAAGAGTCTTTGATTTCATAATGACTAATTCATAATTCATATTGCACAGATTTACAGTTTACACTACAAATGCAATGCGATCACACCAAATGTCGTTTGAGTGAACTGGTCACAATGTTTTTGACCATGTTTAGACCGTTCACTTGTCAGTGGATCTAGCGATCGACCGATTGCAAAAATTCATACCGATAGTTTTTCCAGGTTGTTTCCATTGCTGGAGCAGCATATACAGTACATTATACAGTACGAGAGCGGCCTCTAGAAACTAACACTGACGCCTCACGGAGTTTGTTTTGACGTCAGGCTGCACGCTGTATGTATACAGTACACTAAAGTACATGTTTTCATATAATTATAAAGTAATTAATTTGTTGACTAGATGCTGCATTAGTGGAGAACAGCAGTCTCCTGTATGTTTGCCGTCGAGGCTGAGAGGACGCTAAAGCAGTAACTCAAACCAGGGGCAGGCTGGGGCAAAAAAGTAGGACGTTTAACATCACTAAAGTTCAATACATCAGCCCATAACACAGTGCTCTGGTATGGTCTAGAAGACTTAGAATGTAGTGTAGAATGTGGGCATTTTTATGGTCCCTTTCTAGTGGTTATAGTATTTGTCCTTTTAGGAGCTTGACATCTCTTGTCATTTTTGGAATAGAGCGCTCTAATTGTGGAAGAGAGTGTAAAAATTCTCATGTTTATGAAAAATACAGCATATTAGAATGAATTCTGAAGGATCATGTGACACTGAAGACTGGAATAATGATTCTGAAAATTCACCTTTGATAACGTAAATGCCAATGGGATTAAAATATGAGGGATTCAAAAAGGTCAGAAGTAGTTTGCATCCCTGGGAAATAATGTCCGTTGTTTAACAGTTATTTTTATCGTAAACAGCCGGCAAGTATTGCTGTATTGTCTCGTCATGTTCAGCTGTTTATCAAACCTCGGTTCACTGCTCACAAGCATCCCGGTGCTCCAGATGGCCAGTCCGTCCCTGCCTCAAATGGTTAAAACAATGTGGCAAAAATACACGCAAGTCTGACCCAAATGTTTAATGTCACGATTGTTACCATCTACTTACACTTAGTTTATATCCATTTGTTTGTTTTTATATAAATTTGCATATTTAAAGCTTGTGACATAAGAAAGCAAACTATCATCTTTCAGCCAAGAGAAACACATCATATTTCAGTTATTTTGAATCGTACTATATTTTGATAAGATAATCATGAAGTGTTCTAAAATAGAAGCAAATAAAGTGTGAGAGTACATACACTGTATGCTATGGCCTGTGTGCAGATATTTAAAGATGGCTAACTTTAAGCGTGACTGTTTGGAATTATATGAAATGGTAACACTTTACAATAAGATACCATTTGTAAAATTAACTAAGGTTAAGAAAAAAAATGCTAATTGTTCATTTCAACATTTAATGTACTAATATATATGTGTATATATATATATATATTTTTTTTTTTTCTTAAGTTTAAATCCATTAACATTAGTAAATGCTCTATGAATTAACATGAATAATCAAGGTATAATTAATATATATATTTATAATTATAATTTATAATTTTTATATTTAAAAAGCACCATTTATTTTCATGGTACAGTACAGTAGTTTTGTATGTTTGTGATACATTTCAGCTATTTTTATGTGTTATGTTTATTATCATTCAATATCTATTTTACAAACTATCAGTTGATTAATCGGTTATCGGCCAGCTTGGTCCAACCCAGTTATTGTTATCAGTAAAATTCACTATCAGACGACCTCTAATCGGATCAAAAACAAATCTTAATATCAGGTGCAACAAAAGATAATGCAGGAAAAGGGCAGAAATACTGAAACAAAGAAAACCAGGCAGTAAGGTAGAGAGTCACATGGGATGAAAATGTGAAGAAGAATAAAGCTTGAGCACCAGTTTTGCACTCGCAATCCGCTGCGGTTCACAAACCTCTTGAGAACCACCCGAACAGCTTGACATGTTTCCGTGGCAACAGCAAGCAGGCATCAAAGCAGCGGATACTATTTATGTCAATCACAGAGGTGTGACAGGCAGATGCTAAGCATGACAGATATCAGACAGAGCATGGGCTTTCTGTCTGTGCCCATACAGTAATCAGGAAATAATATTCTGTACTTTAACACATGCAGCTGAATGCTGTCAGCACATGCTGTGGTACCTTGGTTCAGTCCACTGCTTTTTCTGCTGCTGTAGCACATTAGCGTACAACTCATACTATTTTAGAAATATGTATTATGGTTATACTGTGCCACATATGCAAATGTTCTGTACACCTCGAGGACATTTTCTAAAATGTACAGTGGACAGAACACTGTGTGGCATACAGTTTCCCACAAGGCACTTTCCTTTTGAGAGTGACTAATAATGAGTTTAATAATGAGGACTGGAATAAGTTATATTATAATAATAATTGGATACCCTTTGCTGAATTTAACAT
Source organism: Rhinogobio ventralis (assembly GCA_039654625.1). Lineage (NCBI taxonomy): Eukaryota > Metazoa > Chordata > Actinopteri > Cypriniformes > Gobionidae > Rhinogobio > Rhinogobio ventralis. The sequence continues at coordinate 20,802,534 of CM077198.1, forward strand.
GTAATATAAGGCATTCTTGTGGTATCAATGTTTGAAAAAAATGTAATTATTGTATATCGTTTTGCATACGATTTACAAAAAGTATAGTAGGCTATATACATACTACAGTAGTAGGCAATGCAGTAAACAGTATATTAGTATTTTATTCCGGATGGCGCTTATGTCCGAGATTAAATGTTGCATAAACCGCAGCATTGTGTTTACATTTACATTGTTTTGGTTTATTTTATACATCTGCATTGAATACATCCCTTTGGCATACTGAAACTGTGTCAAGCAAAACCTCAGTTAACCCCTAGTTACAGCTTGAGAGAAATAATTTGCAACCATGTGTAAATTAATCTGTCTTGTTGGTTGATGTAGCCAAACCATCCATGTAGCAAAAAAACAGATTGCTGGCCTTAACAGATGTGGATGAGAAGGACACAGCTGAGTTGCTTTAGAGCATGTATGCAAAGGAAGGATGCAATCATAACCTTGGCAAGTGCAGGTGCATATGCTTGCAAAAACAAAGACCAAAAAAAACAAAAAAAAAACAAAAACAACAAATACAAAACAAAAAACGTAGTAACAGTAGTTAGTTTAAAAAAACAAAAAAATAAAAAACATTGTAATAATAGTTTCTGTTACGCAGAGTGTGGAATGAGCAGGCAGGGAAGCGAATCTAAGTACAGGAACATTTAATGACAAAACTAGAAAGAAAAACAAGGAACTCATAAACCACATCAATATCATATGTACAACGACTGATAAAACACGAGTGGAACACAAGCACTATAAATACACAGGGAAGACTAGCTAGACAAGGTAACAAGGGGGCGTGACCGATAGGAACAGGGGAGGGATGGAGGGCCAGGACCATGGAGCGGTAGAGGGCCTGGAGACTGGAATGGAGCAGGCAAGACAAGTGGCCAGGGCGGAACAAGCTGGACGGGCAGCCAGGACCGTGCAGGCAGAGCAGGCGGCCAGGGCAAATCAGGTTGGGTATGCAAGCGAGGTGGAGCAGGCTCATGGGTTGGAGCCATCACAGGACTCTGGTCAAGGGCTGTAGCCGTCTCGGGACTCTGGTCAGGGTCTGAAGCAGTCTCGGGACTCTGGACAAGGGCTGGAGCCATCTCGGGACTCTGGACAAGGACTGGAGCCGTCTCGGGACTCTGGACAAGGGCTGGAGCCGTCTCGGGACTCTGGTCAGGGGCTAAAAACCTCCATGGCAGATCTGGTAAGACTGGCGAAACAATAACAAAAGGAACAGGCAAGTTAGTATTGGCTCCTAAGGCCAAAAAGAGACAGGCAGGGAATTCAAAATCTGTCTCCTTTGTCATGACAGGGCTGGCAGAAAGTTCAGGAGAGATAGTCCTTTCTAAACGGGCAAGGAGTTCATAAGCGATCTCTGTGGTTGCAGCTGGACATACACTAAGTTCAGGGGACACAGAAAGTTCAAAAACAGTATCAGTAGCCACAACGCAGCCATCTTGGGACAGATAAATTAGAAATGGCCTCCGTGGCCTCAAAAGAGCTGTCAGAGAACACAGAGAGTTCAGAAACGATGCCCGCAACCGAAACAGAGTCAACTGGGATCTCAGAGGATTCAAAAACAGTGTCAGCAGACAAAACCGAGGCATCAGGAAACAGGGAGAGCACCAATCCTCTCCGCCCTCGGATGGAGAGCAGGCAGGCAGAGCAGGCGGCCAGGGCGGCGCAGGCGGCCAGGGCGAATCAGGCTGGGTATGCGAGTGAGGTGGAGCAGGCTCATGGGTTGGAGCCATCACAGGATTCTGGTCAAGGGCTGTAGCCGTCTCGGAACTCTGGTCAGGGTCTGAAGCAGTCTCGGGACTATGGACAAGGGCTGGAGCCGTCTCAGGACTCTGGACAAGGGCTGGAGCCGTCTCGGGACACCTGGAGAACTAAATCACCATGAAAAACTACAAAGAACTACAAAGCAAAACACACAACAGGAAATAACGTAAAAGTCCACAAACACACAGGGAATATGTGACAGTTTCAGCCCTTGAATTTGATTGGTTGAATGTTGTTCCAAGAGCGCTGATGTGTGTGTATAATTTAATTATTTACATATTACATATATTTACATATTTCATTCAACTTTATTGAATTCAACTGCCCATGATCATTTCCCCTATTTTTCACTGCCCACTTAAAGTTAATTTTTAAAAACTTCTCTTTTCTGACTCACATCAGGGTTTTTTTTTTATTTATTTATTTTTTATTTAATTAAATGTATATGAATTCACTTGTAGCCTTTAAAGTTTTAGGCAGAATGGTATTGAGCTTTAATACTTTTTTATTTAACGGTTAATTTATCGGTTATCAGCCATAACTTGACTGTAAAAAAAAGAATTATCTGCATATTGGTATCAGCCAAAATTGTAATCTGAAAGGGGTCATGAATTGAGAAATCAACTTTTCATTTAGCCTTAGATATATAAAAGTTCATCGTGATATAAGAATATCTTGTAAGTTTCAGAGTTGAAAACTTCCTTGTTAGTCAAAGAAAAGCTTTTATTGACACCAGGCCCAGCAAACGCTCAATCTCAGAATGTGCCAAGCTGTGACGTCAGAGTGTGGTGAAACACCGCCTTAACCGAAGAAGTCGAACGCCTAATTCTGTAGCCCTGCCCACCGATTTGTGCATGGCATGTTAATAAATAACATAGGCCTATGTGGAGCTAAACTTCTAAGCAATAAACATGCTGCATAAGCTTCATTCGGATTCCAGTATTATGAATGCATGGATGAACTTTATTTTTAATGAATATCCAGCTCACGCGGGGAAGACATTGCGTGTTTGTTCCTTCATTTCACCACAGATTTGTTTGTAAACAAGAGACTGGATTTGCAGACAGGATGAGATTACATGAATGAATGAAGCAACACACTTATGTGAGTAAAAAAATTTTTTTTATATGTGATAGTATTGCATTGTTACATTTGTATCTATTGATTATGTGTATGTGTCTAACTGAACATAACTTAGCACGCTGTCACAGGCTGGAGAGTCCTTTATTTGAGGTGTTGTTGGTTCATTGTCCTGCGATTCGTGATCAGACTCGGACATGTAACGTTATGCCCCTATCCCGGGGCTATGTGTTTTCCAGACGGGCTACCAAAACGTTTTACCGGCTATCTTAAATAGTGAAATAACATTCCTTTCTTGATGTGCATTGTTCACTCTCTTGACTTAATATTTGAAAGAAAAATACAATCACCGGAAGTTTTGATCATGCTGATTTGTCTGACTCTGTAGTGAGGCTTGTGCGTGCGTGTGTGTGTGTTAGTGATGCATGGTTTATGGTTATATCCACCGATCGGGCGGGCCAAGTAATAAAAAATAACATTCCAATTAATTGCCGGTGGATGAGAGAGAAATCATTGTGCTTGTTTGATAAAGACATTTTGCAAGTCCTGTGGGCGAATCATTCTGGTTGTCGTTTTCCCACACGCTTTCAAAACAATTCCTCACATGTACTCACGGGGGAGCCGAAGCTCATTGTAATATGCAAAGCTTATCCAGTCATAGCAGTGGCCGTTTACTTCCAAGTCTTCAGTGCGGCACGCCCATAAAAAAAATAGCCTATTGCTTATTCATTATGATGTTTTTGAATGTAAAAACTACGCAAATGTCATAAGTTGACCTCAGACAACAGTATACATTTTTTTTTTAAAGCCAGTTCATCACCCCTTTAATGCCTTAAATGACTCACTTGCTCATGTGATTTTGCTTAAATACACAGTAGAAGTGTGGAAATACACTTTTTGGTTTTATGTGCCTCTGTTTTACAGGTCATATTTTACCCACACAAATAAAATAATAAAATAAAATAGATATTTATAACCAACATGGCTGCCTCTAGTGTTGAAGACCATTTTTCTAACATAGGACATTTTCCTAACTTTATTTACACTCTGCTTGGGGCTGAAGACTTATGACTTTGGCCTGCAATGTATGATGAACAAGTCCATGTCGTTAACGCAACACAGCGCATTCTTTTAATTACGAATCTTGCGGTCCGTCATGACTGAAGCCAGAGTCTGGCAGCCGGCTAATGAAATTATGATTAATCTGCACTTTGATTTGTGTTTTTTACGAGTCGAGTTTGCGCTTGTTTTGTAGCTGGGATTATTCTCATTAGAGCGCTGACGAAAAGAAAATGGCACATTCTGACATGTTTAGTATTTACTCTCCATGCTAATGGTATGCTAATTATTGTCACGGATCAAAGATCAATGGCTTCAGTCATTTTGCTTCCACCTCTTTTCCTCTGCCACAAACCCCCTCCCCCCACCAGACACCCACTAACCACTCTTGCGATGAGGAAGTCTTTCGGTAATGAACACATCGTCTACATTTCGTTTTTTTCCCAAGCCCATGATGATCAATGGAATGCCGGATGGGCCTTAATGATGTTCCAACTTGGGCAATCTTCCCATTTGATCAGCGGTGAAAAAAAAGGGTCATCTGTGGATAGAAGGAAAAACTACAAATGAAGACAAAATAATTTTGTTCACGCCATCTCTTGCTCTGCCAGCCATAGTTTTTTCAGTCTCTTTGTTACAGACAGCTGAGGAGTTTTCTTAATATTATGAGCCGTAATGCGCTATTAGCTGGCTAGAGCCCGGCAGGCACACATTGGTTTGGTTTCATAAACAGCTTGAATGAGGAGAAAAACCAGTGAAGCCAGTTAAAATGGCAAGCATGCATTTCTGTTTATTTCTCTCTCTCTATCATTTCCCTATCTCCACAGGCCAAGCAGAGGTCTTACTCACTCCGTTCAGCAGAATGGTGATTCTTTAAAAAAATCCTGCTTTGACATTCACACTTGAAAGAGTTAATCCTGAGTAAACAGAATCCAGGGTTATCTTGCTTCTCGTTTCACACTGCTCATAATTTACCTGGGGATAACAATTAATCCTAGGTATTTATAAGATGACATGAACCCACTTTATATTAGGTGGCCTTAACTACTTTGTACTAATACTGTAATTAATCATTTGATACAATGCACTTATTACATCTGTAATTCATTTGTGTAATTACATTCATAATTACACTGTTGACACTTCCCTTACACCCAAACCTACCCTTAAATTACCCATACCACCACACCTGTCCCTAACTTTACCTGTATCCCACCTCAATATCAGCACAAGTGTTTTGCAGTACAATATTAACACAATGGGTCTCATTCACTAATAATTGCATGGATTCTTTCATAGCTTTATCAGGAAACAGGGTTACAGTCATGTAACCCAGACCGTTCCCTTTCAAAAGCTACACTCAATGCTGCTTAGCGCTGCTTAGCGCTATTGGGAACGAGAATACCCATGCCGCCGTGCTTGAAGGTGGACCCCTTACAGTTGTGTAGGTGTGCTCACAAGAATGCAAGAAAGCCTCAGACATTAGCTTGTGATGTCGACTCAAAGACGTGAGAGCCCAGAGTGGCATGAGCATCCAAACTATAAAACTTTATGAATGTGTGCGGAGAGGACCAACCTGCTAAAGCAGAAGCTTAACCACGCGCCTCATAGGCGAGAGCAATAGCATCCCTGACCCAATGTGACATGGTCTGTTTGGTGGTGGCCGCACCTCTGTTACGGCCCCCATGATAAACAAACAGTTGCTTTGACTTACGCCACTGGCTAGTGCGGTGGATGTAGGCCTGAAGAGTACGAACTGGACACAGTTTATGAAGTTTCTCCTGATCCAGCGCTGAGAACGGTGGAGGGCAGAAGGTCTCAAGAGTGACAGGATGTACAGTCAAGAAAGGAACTTTAGGCAGGCAGTCAGGATGAGGATGCAAAATCACTTTCACTATTCCTGGGGCAAAGTCTAAGCAGGATGGCGATATCGACAGAGTCTTCATGTCCCCGATTCTCTTTAAGGAAGCTATAGCCATAAGGAAAACCATCTTTAGGGTCAGAAGTTTTTCAGGCGCTGACTCTAGAGGTTCAAAGGGGGTCTCAACCAGACCCTAAAGGACTATAGCTAAGTTGCATGAAGGGATCTTGGTTCTTACGGGAGGCCTCAATCGCACGAATGAAATGAGCGAGCAGAGGATGTCTCCCGAGTGGCACCCCGTCAACCAAGGCGAGGCAGGCCGAAAGCACAGCCACATAAACCCTGAGAGTGGCGGGGCATGTGCCTGTTGACAACTTTTCCTGCAGGAAGTCCAGAACTGAAGCAATCTTACAATTGACTGGATCTGCAGTATGTGTCGTACACCATCTTTCAAAGACACCCCATTTACTGGCATAACTTTTTCTAGTGGAGGAAGTACTTAGAATGGTCTCAATAACATCAGGTGAAAACCCAGTGTCCCTCAGTTGGTACCCATCAGGGGCCAAACATAAAGGTTTCACAGATCGGGCCTGGGATGGAATGCATCAGGCAAGGAACTGTAAAAAAAACTTCCTCATGCTTTCTAACTTCTCTGAACCTGGAGACTACTGTGTTTACTGAGTCGCCAAACAGGCCAGAGGGAGAAACCGGGGAATCAATGAGAAAAACGAGGTCTTTATCTTTTATACACATCAATCGTAATGTCCTTCAAGAGATCAGCCTGGTACGGCTGTAACAATGTCATAGTGTGCAATGCAGCACCAGCCTGACCTGCAGCTTGATAAGCTTTTCCTACGATAGCCAAAGTTGTTCTACGCGGCTTAGTAGGGAGGGTAGGTCTTTTAAGTGAAGATTAAGGGCTCATCTATTTATAGCCTCTGATGCTGGCGCATTCTGATGATGTCACTAACAGGCTATAAAAGCTATAGGTCTATTCCATTGACGCGTTTACACACTATATTCACAGTTGGTCACAATAAAGATGTTCCCAATAGCGCTAAGCAGCGCAGCATTGAGTGTAGCTTTAGAAAGGGAACTGAAAGGGAGTTGATCTCCATGAAGGTCAAGGAGCGCAATGAGGAGTTTTGTTTAGTAGGGGATCGAAGGGATGGGGTGATGCTGACGTGAGGAGGTTCTGTCACAATTGAATCATATTTCATCCCATATTGTGGCATGAAATGAAAAGACTTGCCAGATTGAGTTCATCACCAGTGAATGAAAATCTTGATATGAAAGCAATACTTTGTTCACCTAAGGTGACCTGCATTGTTCTAGAAACCAGGGGCCATTCACAAAACATCTTAAAACTAAAAGTAGCTCCTAACGTGCCGATTTAGGAGGGAGAAACTCTTAAAAAGAATGACTCCTAAATTTTTGTTCTAAGAGTATTTCACAAAGCATTACAACTAAAACCATCTTCTAAATCGGTGAAAAGTTAGGAGTATTCAAGAAGACTCCTAAGTCACTAAGACCAAATAACAAACAATCCTAATGGCTGTTGCTGGAAATCCGCCTCAGCAATCCACCCAAAGACAATGAACACCATTGAGGAAATACACAGTTCTATAATCTCTCGAGATGCAGTCATGTAAGAGGCTGACAATTAGCTGAACATATACTTGTTTAATTAGTGACACAGTCTACTTTTTTTTTAATCTTTATTTGAATATGGCAACATTCTTATTTTAAAACCTTTATTTGCATATGGCAACATGATACCTCATTCTACAATACTTCTATGATTAAATTGCTGACAGAGACTCATCCCCCATCAGCCAATCACTGTGTGCAGACTTAGACTTCTCTGTCTTCTTTAGTAAAAAGTCTCAGTAGCTTTGTGAATAGGTTTTACGAGAAAACTCTTACCTAAGAACTTTTACTGCTAATTAGGATAACTCTTAGTGGTAAGATAAAATGTTTTGTGAATATGGCCCCTGATGTTCATAGATCCTCTCCACACACTTCCAATGCCGCAGATGCAATGATACCTATATGAGCCATATGAGACAGACCACAAAACTACCTCAGCATAAAGATGAAAACCAGCTTCTTCCTTCCTTCCTCCCTCTCTCTCTCTCTCTCTCTCTCTCTCCTCGGTACTTTGTTACTGCTATTAAGCCCGAAGCCCACCTACCAGAACCATAATATCATGTTAACCGATTGTATTGTATTACAACTACTGGCACTGAAAGGAGGTTCTTTCCTTTCACTGTGATCAATTTATTTGTTTATGCGTGTCGTTTTTATTCAGTGGCATTTCTCATAACTTGAGCTGCTTTTTGTAGAATTGTCAATCAAAACGCTTCAGGGGAGGAGGGGGAGAAGGGGGCAGTCATTTAGAGGATAATCATGTAAAGATCATATTCAAAATGATAATGGTTATTTGGAATTGTTATGACTGCAGATAGCATGCAAGACTGATGGACTGCTAATGACTCCCACGTAACTAATGGAATATAGCTAGATGATACACGCTTAGGTCTGTGTTCTTGCTGACGGTCTGTGCAAGAAGAAAGCATGTGTTCTTTTTGTTTTGGTAGCAGATTGAGGGACACTGACTGGGACTAGTTGTCACACAGGGATTTCAATTGATTTTGATTTTATATATAAAATGTATAAAAATATAAGACTCTTATTCTTGTCAAGTCTGCATTTCAAAAATAAAGTAAAACCAACAATATTGTTAAATAGTATCACAATTTAAAATAATGGTTTTATATTTTAATATATTTTAAAATGTAATGTATTCATGTGATAGCAAAGCTGAATATTCAGCATCATTATTCCAGTCTTCAGTGTCACATGCTCAAGTAACATTATACAATTTCTTAAGAAAATTCTTACTGAAACCGAACTTTTAAATGGTTATACAATATATACCATTTCCCACAGAAATATTTTGATATATTTTTTTTATGTTGCCTTGTAATTGCTGAAGAGCCTGTATAAAATTATATTATGATTAATATAAATTGTATACTGTAATATAAAGGGCCAACAATACGCTGGTTCTGGTTATGGCAGGTTCTTCATACGGCAGTTTTTTTCTTTATTGGCCCTTTTATATTTATATGTAAATGTTTAATGGCTTGACTTGACTTTAAGGCCTATAATGACAAATATGAAGTTAAAGAAATAGTTTACCCAAATATGAAAATTCTGTCATCATTTATTCCTCCTCAAGTTGTTCCAAACCTGCATGAATTTCTTCAACAATCACAAAAGAAGATATTTTGACTGGGCCCCATTGGCAAAAAATAAATAAATAAATAAATACCATGGAAGTCAATTGGGCCCATCCACTGTTTGATTACTGACATTCTTCAAAATATTTTGTGTTCGGCAGAAGAAAAAAGTTCATACAGGTTTGGAACAACTTGAGGGTGAGTAAATGATGACAGAATTTTCATTTTTGGGTGACCTTTCCCTTCAAAAAGTGTGACAACCAGCCCTGAAATATTGCCAACTCTGCTAATTCACTATTAGGCTAATTGAAAACTGACACTGACACACTGTTTTTTGATTAAAGGATATAAAAAAAGGATAACCTTCTGACTTTCCAAAACAATCTCTGGCTGATGTGTGGGCAACAGCACAACAGCAAACCAGCACACATTCATGATTGGTTGGATTGATTTCATATGTCAGGTGGAGCTTGTTCTGATGAGTGACACTTGGACAGAGTTTTAGGGAGAAGGAGACCCACAGACCCTCTGGTCTCACTGGGAGAAGTGGAAGTAGACACAACTGCACTAAAGCAGGAAGAACTTCTTAAACCCTGCTCCATGCACGCACACACACGCACACACACGCACACTTACACACACACACACACACACACAGTCTCAGAGACTCAGACAGGAGCTTGGAGCGCTTGAAGTGTCAGGGTTGGCTGGCAAACACTAAGACATGCAAAGTGAATGTTAATTATGGAGCGCCATAGGGGCCAAACGTTCATTATTTTCAAAACTAATTACAGCTATTTTTTTATATATATTTGTGACCCAAATGGACACCTTACTTGAGGTTATAGACTGTCTTTAATATAATTGCTTTGGAGTGTTGGGGAACGTGTGAAGGGGCAACACTGTAAAAACTAAATAAATTGAAGTGACACATCCCACATTTCAGAGAGCGAGTGGCAAGAAAGAAAGAGGAGTGAGTCTGAGTGAGACAGATGCAATCTTGCAAAATACATTTAATATGAAATAAAAGACTTGTCACACAAAAAGGGGTACCCTACCATCCTTTACTGCAAATTGAAAATTTTGTCATGTCATACCAAACGTTTGACTAGAGACTGAGAAGTTTTAAAGGACCTTATTGTTGTGTTATCAGTATACTTTAGTGTTGTCAAAAGTACCAGTACTTCGGTAACTACTTTCAAACTCTCATACTTGTGAGAGAACTCTGTGAAGTGTCAAGGGTTTCTATTTACGTTTTTTTAAGCATGTAGCATTGTAGCTCAGAATCTGCTTTCAATTTTTTTTTTTTTTATTATAACCAACAAAATATAAACACTATGTAAAAGATTGTGTAATGTAGACTCACTATCTTATCTCACTAGCTTTGTATATCATACAAAATCCAAGTTAGTGCACACATATTAGGAGTAGTAGTGAACACACACTGCAAACCGTGGACGCACACACCCGGAGCAGTGGGCAGCCATTTTGCTGTGATACTCGGGGAGTGATTGAGGGTTAGGTGCCTTGCTCAAGGGCACCTCAGTAATTTCCTGCCGGTATTGATAATTGATAATTGATAATTAATTGATAACTCTCATTAAGCCACGACTGCCCCCTTCTATGCTGCTGTTTATGGTTGAATCCAAAATTGCAATGATTGACGTTTAATAACCATAGTAATGGACGGTACAAAAAGAATAGACTTGTCATTTGTTCTATCTTTTCATGCCTTGTCCAGTGTGGACAGTTTCACATATTTTAATGGGGTCTCTTTGACTTTGCATTGTGGATAGTTTCGCATTGTGCCATTTGTGCGCGGTGTAGACACAGTTAAGTGTTTTATGCAACCATATATAATAGTGGCAAATATATCAGTTATCAGTTTTAAAATAGTTTTTCAGTAACATTTTTATCAGGTAACAATATTGGCCAAAATTTCCATATTGGTGCAGTTTTAGCAAACTTCAAAACATTTCCTTTTATGTTCAAAATAAAGTCATTCATGCAGGTTTTGAATGAAAGTATTTCTTTAAAGTGGACATCAGATGAAACGGCACGTTTTTGCTCACCCCCTAAAAGTGGCAATTTTAACATGCTATAAAAAATCTGTGGGGTATTTTGAGCTAAAACTTCACATACACTCTTGTAAAAGGAGCATCCGACGTCACCTTTAAGTGGTTCGATTCACTAATTTGTGTAAAAACTGTTTCATTCATAATGGATTTACCCTGAACCGAATGTACATAGGGGACATTTTGACCAGGAGTTTGTGCCCCCTTGGCAAGACAACTGTCCCTCCCATCAGAGAACTCCCATGAATCATCAGCTGACCTTTATATGGAGATGTACAAATGTGGGTTGGTGGTTTTGATCTCAGACACTGACTGATCACTATACTGCTTGTGTATTATGGGGTGGCCTTTTAGCAACTGTGATTTTTGGGAAATGAGATGGGAAGCAAAATGCCTGTTTTCAGATTTATTTCATTATTTAAAAAAAAAAAAAAAGTAAATAGCAATCAACTGGATGCTAAAGCAGGTGTCTCTCCAACATAAAATCTTTCCAACATTTATCATTTCAGTATTGTCAACACCTGTACAAATAACTAAAGTAAAAAAAAAAAAAAATAATAAAAAGAAAATCTTTGAAATATTAAAATTCTGGGATTTTTTTTTTATTCACTATTTACTGCAGACTCTCTGTTTGCTGTCCTTGTTGACAGATAACCAGATATGGTGCTCTGTCTCTGCAATGGGCCAATGAGCCAGATGTCAGCGAGAAATAGTGTTTGGAGCAGGGTTTTTTTCAGTTTTTTTTTTTCTGTCACTTGGCTGACAGAAGAGTCTCTGGATCTGCCAAATGAACAGACTGAGACTGGTCACGCTGACGACAGGTAGCCTGATTAGTTTGGACACAACGGTCAGTGCAGGGAGAGAGGAAAAGGCTTTGGGGAGACATAAAGAGAGCCTTTAGCAGATGGAGGTAATACTTTTGAACAGACCATTCTCAAACGGTAGCTTTCCTCTCTAAGTCAGTCCCCTTTTGAGCCAGGGCTTTAAAGGCTGAGAAGTGGATATATTACCTTCTAGGAAAGAATCCCCAACAACTTGGTTTCAGTGCAAAATTCAGTTTTCTTTTTTTTTCTTGTAAAAATATCTAAACAACTGAATAAATATACTTACTATACATTTTTCAGAAGCTGCATTTGGAAGTTTTTTTTTTTTTTTTGATTGGTTGGTTGGTTGTGTAATTGGTAAAAATGTAGGTTTGTTTGCAAATGAGATGAGAATAAATTAACTTTTTTACTAAATTTACTAAATTATCTAAATTCAAAATAAACTATGTTCAAAAGTTTCAGGTCAATAAGATTTTTAAAATGTTTTTGAAAAGTCTCTAATGCTCATCAAGGCTGCATTTATTTTATTTGATAAAATATTGGTAATATTGTGAAATATTATTACAAATTAAAATAACTGTTTTCTTGTCATATATTTTAAAATGTAATTTGAATTATTAATCCAATCTTAAGAATCACATGATCCTTCATAATTCATGATATGTTGGTGTTCAAGAAACATTTCTTTCTTTCTTTCTTTCTTTTAAACTGGTTTGCAGTTGAAAACAGTTGTGCTGCTTAATATTATTGTGAAAACTATGATTTTTAACAATGTAAAGAAAAAAAATAACGATTAATTTATTATTAATAATTAATCTTTTGATTAATCTATTGCACCATGAATAAAAGTCTTAATTTCTGTCATAAAATTTTACTGACCCCAAATGGTATTTTCTGAAAAGTATCAAATGCAAAATATATTGACACCACAATGGTCATCGGTTATTATTGATTTTTTTAATCGGCATCTGTTGATCTGTTGATCCACTATTGTATGCTACTTTTCCCATATTGTTTTCCTTTGTCGTTTTCATCTATAGCTTAAAGTTAATCTTTAAGATCACTAATAATTTAATAACACTGTAATCTCAAAATTCACATCTTTCTTTTATATTCTACGTTTTAGCATTTCAATAAAAAAAAAAAAAAATAATAATTTTAGTTATACAAGTTTTTTAATTGTAATATTAGCCATTCATCTGTTATAACAAATCACTGAAAACAAATCTTAATATCATGCAAAATGTTACTTAGTCACATTTTAGATATAAAGATTTACTGTAAAAGGTGATATTGTAGTTTTGAAGCTCACACTTGTAAGGGTGCAGTGAGATTGAGGTCTTGCTAACAGGTTGAAAATGTAGCTGTGTGGCCCACACCTTCTGAAGTTCATTGCACAATGAAACATAATCGAGTCGTGTGCATTTGGAATGAAGTCTTGTATACTTGACAGTCAAGGGCCAAGCTCTTCAGTGGTGCTGGAGAACACATCCAGCTGAGACAGCTGTGATCAGGCAAAGGGAGGGAGACACACACTGTGCACTCCGGTGATCAAAGTGGTGCAGGACAGGCAGCTGCAAGAGATTCACTACTGGAGAAGATTAAACAGCTCTGGATGGATGAAGGTTTGCCAAAGTAAGTGTAATCTAAATGTGGAGCCTTATATGTCCATGAACAGAGATGGAGAGAGGGAGAGGAAAAGATGACATACAGCAGCTGGTTGATGTCAAACTGCTCTGGCCACGCTAAGTGTTTGATGAAGAGCCAGGACTGGACACCAGACTGCTCTTTGACTCCCTCCAATCTACCTCCATCTGACTGACCTCAGGTGTGAGACAGTGCGCTTGTGACTAATTGACTCTTAGCAGCATGCTAATTTTAGTGTGAAATGTAAAAATGGACCACAGGAAAACATTTTAATGACCTTTAATGATTTTTTTTTTTTTACATTTATATTATTGCTTCCCTATATGTGGCCACAAGGGAAAGTGGAATTGGTCATCTTCTCCCAAAAACAATATATCGTTTACACTAGTAATGCACATTATTTCAATATTGTATATCTAATGCGTGTGGTTCGGGATTTATCTTTAGGCCAATGCTTGTATGCAATCTCCAATTTAAGCCATTTGGCCTGGGCTGCACTGTTATATGATAACAGTTACAGTTCAGAACAGATAGGAAGGTGGTCTGTTTAGCTTTCTAGATGGTTTTAGAGATTACATCTCTGAGAGGATAATCAACAATGGATGGAGGAAATACTCTCCTCATTGGGGACTTTTTTTGTGAGAGTTTTGATGCTGAATGAATGTTCTAAAACTGAACTTAGAGCAGAAAGGGCAAGGCTAGGATTTCAGGGCCCTATGGGATCCACCCTCAGGCAGATATGAATATGCAGGGATTATAATATTAGGGCTTTGATCTGTTCTTGTGGTCTGGCATCTCTTAAAAGCAAATCAGGGGCAGAGGGCTTGGATATGATGATGGGAGATAATGATGGTTGATGGCTCTTAAGGACACAGTTGAAATGTTTTCTCAAAGAGGACTAAGGGATGTGAACACAAGAGGGGATGGGGGTCTGAGTAACATAATAAAGTAATCCATTGTATTACAATATGTAACATTTTTAGATTAAAATATCTAAAAACTACTAGAACAATGTTATATATTTTGTTGACCTGTGTACTTACATTATACCAAACGTTTCCAACAATGTTTAAATCCAGAGAAATCAGCTATTTTAGTGTTACGAACCGTGTCCTTGCTTTTATATAGTAGCCTATGTATTTTATTAGACAAGCGAACAACTGTTTGGATATACATTTATCAACAGAAAACTAATCATTGTTATACAGCGCAACATGGTTAGTCTTATTGTTTGAATCGCTTGATTCATTGCGAGTAACATTTTTACTAGGGGTGTACTGAGATCTTGTGCCACGAGATCTTGCGAGATTAAAATGTGACGAGATTTCTCGTCGAGTGAAAAGCTGTCTTGCGATATCGCCATGACAGAGCAAGAGGGTGAAATGAGCATGGAATATGCACCACTACTTCTACATTACATTGTAATGCACCATTACCCTGAAGTGCAAATTAGGCGACATACAATAGCCTGTCTCCCAATATCAAAGATATCTTAGGCTGGGCTGTGTAGTTGTAACCACCTCTTAGCTCTGGTCTCTGTTTGTACTTTGAATATTGAGAGAGTACTTTGATTATGGTTGCACTTATTGTTTGCACTTAATAAGACTAAGAAAAAACAGTTATTTATTTGTGTTTTTATGTTCAATTAGGAGGTTACACGCAGCCTCAGTCAGAAGTTCTGGAAGCTCATAATTCATGTACAGTAAGATCTGAAGAGACTCGTGTGAAATCATACAGGAGAGAAGCCAGTCAGTTGAGTTTGTGGCAAAACCTTTTACAGTGCTTATGTATTGATGTCTTTCAATGCATTTGATCATTAATACTCCGGAAGTAGAAGTGAAATGACATTCATTACAAGATGATTAGTTAAAATATTTCAAAATGCACCTACAGACTATTTTTCCAGTCATGAATTTTATCATTGAGGATTTCTTAAATATTGTGCAAAAATATTGTTCTCGTGAACCCAATTTCATGCCTCGTCTCGTTTCGTGAGCTAAGTATCTCGTCATAGCATAATCAGAGAGCGCTTTCTCCATCATACAATATATTTTACAATTAATTGCATGTCATTTAGCAAAAGTCATTTAGTCATCCTGTTTTTATTAATATGATATTCTAATATTGATCTAGATTACTGCAAAGTGCAACAAGTCTCTCATACCAGCCACCGAGCGAACACACAACTTTCAACACACTCAAATGTATTTAGTATGATTGATTTAACCATGTAAAACCGCACTGCATTACCCCACATACGCAACGAAAAGAGTAGAAGTGGCTGACTGCAGCATAAGCATTATAAATGCTCAGATACTGGTGTTTCCCGCAGGTCTCTCTCATTAGCATTCACTCCCAAGGGCTCATGGCGTGTCCTGCTTCGTACTACTGTAACATTAATACAACTTTAATACATTCACTCATTCATAAACATGATTTCTGCCCGAGTCCATCGGATTCCTTTCCATCGGCTGTGGAGGTGAAGAGTCAAGACTACAACTCCCATGATTCCACACTCAGTCATCAAGCTACACCTTTGCTTTAAATAAGTGACCTCTAGCGGCGAAACTTACATACTGTGCCTTTAAGAGATTACAAGAACTTCATTTGTAGAGCAAACTGATGTACAAGGGACAGTGTTGTTAACTAAAACTATTAAAGTATTTTTTTTTTTATTGAATTAAAGTTAATATAAAATACTATAATAGATGAAAAACGTAAATCTAAAGATTTCAGTTTAAGTACTAAATTACTGAAACTGAAAAAAGTTAAATAGAAAACTAAAAAATACAAAATCAACAGAATTATTAAAAATAAAATGAAAATGCAACCTAAAATATATATAAATAAAAGCTAATAGTAATAATACATACTATAAATAATACTAAAATAACACTGGGATGCTAACTATTGCTCCACAACTGTGACTCTAGATGCCCAAGAGGTGGATATATTCCACGACAAAGGCCACATGCTAAACTAACATGCTAATTGTAAGTGGCAGTTGCACACATAGTGGGAAGGATTAGCTGTAAGAGCTAGTTATGACTGATTATTCTGTGATATCAGGCTCTGGAGACTTTAAGGAGGATGGTGGGGATTTGCATAATGTGGAGAAAAAAACATTTTCAGAAGTTATAAGGAGCAGTTTACAGCTCAGTTACAGTCAAGCATGCAGTTTTACGGTCCACAGCAGGCTCATGGGTGCAGGATGATTGATATAGAAGCTTATATTTGTAACTGATAAGACAAACTGACTCATTTTAGTAAATTATTCCACTATTAATGTGATATGCAGTTGTTTTTAGAAGGACATGTTTTGAATATTCTTTCAGGTGTCAAAGCCTTAATACAATTCTCAGTCTCTCTCTACTACCTAGCTGCACCACACCACAGCACTGCAATTCAATAACGAATAAGAAGGCTGTTTTGTGGATTTCTAAGTCCCATAAGTGTTTTCATCCCATCCACAAAAAAACAAACCCAATAGAGGGCCCTGTGGTAAACTAGAATGACCCCCGTTGTGTTCATCAATAAAAGGAATGTTTATGTTTTCATTGTACTGCCCCACCTCAAGAACAAGCTTCTGCAGCCTCAAGGGATATTAACTTGTATGTTCAGCTGTTGAGAGACTCCTTGTTTTTACTCACCAGACAGGCAAGCGAAGTGAAAAATAAAACTGTGTCATTAAGAATACAGTGAGATGTCAGAGTTTAATATGTCCTGAAGCCATGTCAAGGTTGTCAGGGGTAATGAGTGTAAACTGTGAACAGAGACAGACTTCTGAGTCAGTGGGGAAGGGGAATACTGTGCTTCTCAATTCCGTTTTCAAGACATGCGTGCTAGGCTTTTTTTTTCAGCTTTCTGTTTTTGTATTTTTGAGTGTGTCACACAGAGAATCAGGGAGGAAAATGGAGGACAAGATGGACAAGGAGGCCAGGAATTGGTTTAAAAAAAATAGCTTGCTAGGATCAGTAGAAACAGAACAAAACAAATAACAATACCATAAACCAGAATATTTATTAGCTATTATTTATCATTTTATCATAAGCATTATATCATAAGTAATGTTAGTTAAACGGTTAGTCCACCCAAAAAAGAACATTCTGTCATTATTTACTCACCCTCAGGGCTGGCGCGTGCCTATAGGGCGGCAGCACAGTCAGGGCTTTTTTTTTTCATCAAATGTATTTATTTATTTATTTATTTTTGGACATTCGTTTAAATTATTGCACTTCCATCATCAAGTTATCACTCCATAGTTATTCTAAATCTAAATGAACTTTCCTTCATTCTAGTAGCCTACCACGCCCACCACATCCCGCCCCACACTAGAGCCATCGGTCTACATGAAAAACTCCCTGACGTACGACAAAAAATATCATCAAAAATCCGTCATGAATACAAAAGAAGACTACTTTTACTGCTGGTGATGATGGTTAATAATTTTGAGGCCTGAGTACGCTATTCTGAATTAAAGGTAGGCTTATGCATGTGTAGCCTATGTGAGAGAAAGCGGGGGAGAAGTTATGTGGCTCGACAGGGGGCACGACAGTGTTTTGCCTAGAGCGGCAGTTGAGCTTGTGCCGGCCCTGCTCACCCTCATGTTGTTCCAAACCCGTGAGACCTTTGTTCATCTTCGGAACACAAATAAAGATATTTTTGATGAAATCCGAGAGCTTTCTGACCCCACATAGACTGCAATGGGCCAATAGTGAGCCGGCATTCTGACATAGATCCCGGAAGCATTGCACTGTGTTTACTAAGTGAACAGCATACAGGCGACTGACATGGAAGAGAAGAAATTGTTGAATAAAGTCATTATTTTATTTGTATTTTTTTTGCGCACAAAAAGTATTCTCATCACTTCATAACATTAAAGTTCCTGTAAAGGCAATTCTGAGATTTGTTTCTAAACATTATAAATGTTATAAATGTATTGTTGAAACACGTTACAAAGACTGTGAACTGTGTAGTACTGAATTGTGGAGTTAAACAGTTTTTCACCATTGCTGTGTTCAGGATTTTTTAGGTGGGGCTAAAACGGTGGCTCGATGACGCACTGGAGCCACTGTGCATATGGCCTCTCCCCCAACACTATCATAACTGTCGATGGCGCACTGGAGCCACTGAGCCTGGCTCCTCCCCTAACACTATCATAACTAGAGCACATTTTGCATCAGTTCGCCTGCTCGATCGCGAGTTACTGTCAGTAATTTTGACTTTACAGGGACTTTAAGTTTGAACCACTGTGGTCACATGGACTATTTTAGTGATATCTTTACTACCTTTCTGAGCCTTGAAAGTGGTAATAATGTTGCAGTCTATCGGGGGTCAGAAAGCTCTCGGATTTCATCAAAAAAATTTGTTCCGAAGATAAACGAAGGTCTTACGGGTTTGGAACAGCATGAGGGTGAGTAATTTTTATTTTTGGGTGAACTAACCCTTTAATATTAGTTATTATAAGGTGAAATATATACCTTTTTTATTTGTTTGGCTGAGAGTCTGGTTGGGGAACCCTTGGGTCTGTCAAGACTGATTTAAAGTAAAGAACCTCTGATTTAAAGTAAAAGCCCTGTAAGCTCAATGAACAGTGTGACAACAATTAAACACAATTAATTAATTACACACCAAGATAGCATCCTTATCACAGCTTATCAAAGGCGTTTTTGTCTAATAATCACCAAGAGTAAGACAACTTTGTAAAACAAGAAACATAAATTTGTGGTCTGGAAATGTGTACACCTCAGGCACACTAAATCCAATTTAACACAGGAAATGAGATACTCCCATCTATTCTAATTTGGGCATTCTGCCCATCCATCCCACCCCTTATCTCTCTACCTCTTTGTTTTTCACATTATTCTGTCCATGCAGTCCCGGCTTGTGTGATATTTGATGGAGAATCTCTGTTGGCTATTGTGTCCATTTTCCTATAAATGGCTCATGGCACTGTGAGCAATGTCATAAAAGAGGGGGAAAACACTTCATTGTTTTCCTTTAATCTCCTCATATTTGATAGAGCTACTTCAAAAGGATTTTCAACAGCTAATATGATCCTCCCCTCAGTTCCAGTAACTGGCATGTTGTAAAGATGAAAGACAAAGCAGAGTGAGGCAGTGTCAGTGACATATCAATTTTGGACTACTGAGGACACAGATTAAGCATACTCTGAATTAAAGTATATTATAAATGCACATTCTCAGATAAAAGAATCGCAAATTTTAACCCAAGTCTCAGTCTCTATAAAAGCAGTACTAAGAGTGCAGTGATTCTTATAAAACTGAAAACTTGCACCTGTATGAAGAAGATCAGATGATTCAGAAAACATTTTATCTGTTACTTATATACTTCCTATTATTTGTTCTAGTATTATCTTCTCATAATTTGGAATGTCAGGAATTGGTTTGTTTAATTTGCTTTTTAAAGTTTACATAACATTTTTATTTGATTTCATCATAATTGGTATACAGTGGCTACAAAATGTGATGTTTATATATTTAAAGTGCCCCTATTATGGATTTTTTAACATTACCTTTCATGTAGTGTGTAACATAGCTCTAGGTGAATGAAAACATCCTGAAAAGTTTTAAATCTAAAAGCGCACTTTATTATCTCTCAAAAGTGAATCGCCTCGGAGTCAATCAAACAAATCATTTTTAAAAACAAATCCCAAGCTGTTTCGTTGTGACGTCAAGACGAAAAATTAGCATATTGCCCACATTTTCAGTCTATGGATACACACGTGCACCTAAATAAATTCTGCAATTATTTTTGTGATGCGTTACACTTAACTAACAAATGGCGACAGACTGCAAAATTAATCAGATTACAGCACGTCACTTCTCAGACATTCTTACTCCGATTCTGCATGTTCAATCGGCCTGAAGTGCCATAAACTACATTGACACTTACCATTGAGAAAGGTCCTGCTCCAGTCGTGTTTGCGATTTACTTTCTGGTTCATCTGCAACTCTGGACATTTCCTCAACGAACTCTGGCTCGAATTGGTAAGGCAAAATTGATGCCATGTCTGTTCATACATTGTATAACATTTTCAACACTTGATAAGCCATAATCCAGTAATGGTGATAATCGTTCCGTTTCTGACATGCGCTGCACACAGTATACCAATCACAGCTGACTGGGTCATCTGACCAATCACCACAGATTAGCTTTACGCAAAGGAGGGGTTTGGAAAAATGAATCGTTGAGCGAATCCTTTGAGAGTCGTTGATCAAATAAGGCAAAAATAAAAGCATATTATAAGTCAATGAAAGTGTTTTTTGACCTTGCATGCATGCAAGCCTGTTGTTGGGGACTCCCAAAACAAAAATAGGAACCTTTCAAATGCAATAATAGGGGCACTTTAAGCATTTAGTTTGGTTAGTAAGTAATTCTATTGCATTAGTCTCATGTAGTTTGTCTATACTATAACTATCCAAACTAAAGGACTAAGTTATAATGATGATAATAATAATAATAATTATTATTATTATTATTAATGTACTGTGGTAATCAACATTATGCCACAAATGCTGTCAATTACGCTTAACCTGTATTGAATGTGGAACATTCCTTCACATCTTCTCACATCACCCACATTTTCACAGGATAAAGATTTAACTCACATTTTCTGAATTTTCAGCATGAAAATCATGCATGACATGTTATTAAAACTAAACAATGCATCTTTGGAATATTGCAATATCGTTCGTTATTTTGTATTCAGAGGTTAGGTTTATGTTTTAATTGTTTGAATGCCTTTTAGGTATTCAATTTTTTTTCTTCAGACAATGGTGAAAATTACTGGCCTAACTATGCCCGTTGTCATAAATGAGCACCAGATGCATCAGTGATTTCAATAAAATCAAATCAGCAGTGCCTATTGAACTGTAGCCTTCAGTAAACTGTAATTTTAAACTCCCAAATGCTGAATTCCAAATCCTGCGCTATAGAATGTGTCTTTCCCACCAACCTATTCAAGTAATAAAACAGCAAATTGCATGGAAATAAGCCAATTATGACAATAAGACCCCCCTCACACACACTTAATCCTGCTTGTCTTGGGGATAACATGTTTTGCTTTCTTTTTTTTCCTGAAAGTCTTAATACAGTCTAATCCAGTCATCTGCACACAGCAGTAATTTCAATGGTTCTTTTAAAAAGGACTTTGTCTTAAAACACCTCACTGCCTAGTCCTGAAGCAATTTGTAGGCTGTCAATATATATTTGGTTCCAAGACATACGAAGACAGAGAAGGAGAAAGAGCAAGATCGAGTGAGTTAGAGAGACAGTTGGATTGAGAGAAAGAGAATGAGGAGGAAATTGAGATGTCCTTAAAGCGTCACTGTCTGACCTCCATGGTCTACTTTTCAGTACATGTTACAATCTAGACAAGTTAAGCGCAAGGTGTGATATAAACACACTCCTTTGAGTTTAAAATGAGTTGCCGCAAGTGTTTACAGTGTCTATGAGTTGTACCGTGGGTTGCCAACTCATGTTCTGAGAGCAGACAAAACAGATCCACATACATTAGGTGTTGTCGCATTTCAAATCAAGGGCATAAAGAAGAAACTTCCCTTTTTAAAGTCAAGGTAAATTGATGTCAGCACCCCCATTTAATTTATGTTTTTTTTCCCTGTGAAACTGGATAGGTTGTTTAATGAGAATGTAGAGTGGTTCTTGATTTAATTTATCGGCAAGACTGAGTAATGGCTGGAGTGATTTCATTTAAAAATATTAAAATAAAAAAACAGATATAAACTGTAATAACATTTCACAATAATACTGGTTTATTGCATCTTTGATCAAAATGCAGCCTTATTTTAAAGACATTTTAAAATTCTCACTGATGCCAAACTTTCAAACATCAGTACACCTAAATGCAGGACATCCGAATGTGTCTAAAATGTGCTAATAGTTCATGCATTATCCTATGTCAGAAGTTTCAAACAACCTGTGGGGGATGAGGATGTTTGGGGGTCAACAGAAAATGAGAGGGAAAGAGAGTATATTTTTCAGTTATCAGACTCATGCCTTTCCTGGGAATCGAACACATGACCTTGGCATTGCTAGCACCATGCTCTACTGCTTGAGCTACAGAAACACACAGTAAAGGGATAGTTCAAACAAAAAAGAAAATTACCCCATGATTTACTCACCCTCAAGCCCATGATTTACTCACCCTCAAGCCATCCTAGGTGTATATGACATTCTTCTTTCAGACGAATACAATCAGAGTTATAAAAAAGAAAAAAAATCCTGGCATTCCAATGCCTTCCAAGCATTATAATGGCAGTGAATGGCAGCCCAAAAAAGTGTATCCATCTATTATAAAAGTAATCCACACGGCTCCGGGGGGTTAATAAAGGCTTAATAAAGGTTAATAAAGAGTTTTTTTTAAGAAAAATATCCATATTTAACACATAACAAATAAAATATCTAGCTTCCTCCGGACCACCTTCCGTATTCAACTTACGGAAAAAGCGTAACACTTTCTTCGTAAGTTGAATACGGAAGGCGGTCCGCCGGAAGCTAGATATTTTACTTTTATAAAGTTTTAAATATTTTTTTGGTATTTGGTAACGCTTTAGATTACAGCCCGGAAAGTACTGCGTAAGTAAAGCGAATTTACAGCGTAACTTTCGGTAATTATAGTGTAACTATAAAGTAAGTACATGTAGGTATAAGGGAACAATATGTAATATTTGGGGAATAAAGGGGTGACTATCAGGAACATTAACAAATTATTTATACTGTAAGTATTTTTTAATTAAGGGGTAATTATCCGTGTAGTTACAGGGTAAGTATGAATCTGCAGGCTGTAAATTAAAGTGGTGTTTGTTCCCCTCTTGTTTCATGTAGTTACAGGGTAAGTACAATAAAAACTTGTACACAATCTGATATCACTTGGAAACATTTATTGGAAAAACAACTTAATTCAAAAACATATTTACGACACTTCTTATTAATTTTTTTAAATAAACATTTCATTTAAAATAATAATGTCCTGACAGAAAGACGCATGTTTTGTGCCTATTTTGTTTCTCTTGCTTGGCTTCTCCTCCTCTTGTTCCTCTTCTTCTTTTTCATTATTTCCTAACCCTCTCAATTTATTTATATTGCTGGCAAGATTTCATATACATAAACAAAAGTATGTAAATTCATCCCCAAACTTTAAGGTGTTATGGTGGAATTTGACTCCTTTATGTCTTCTTTGAAATTGTTAAAAAACAAAAAGTCATTAACATGTTTAAAATATTATAATATAATTTTCAGATCCCCTGCTACCAATTAATGCCACACGTTGTGCACTACTGTATGTTATGCTACGCTAGTTAAGTGTTCCTATTTCAAATAAAAAAATAAAATAAAATAAAAATTATAAAAAAAAAGAACTCAACCCTCTCATTCACGCTGATTCGACTGCTGGTCAGAAGCAATAGCCTCTACAGTTTAAAAAATGTAAAATATTGGTATTTTTCTTATACTTATCGTTTCACTTCAGAAGACATTGATTCATCCATTGGGGTTGTATGGATTACAGTAGTTATTGCTGTATGTGCTGTTTGATGCTTCAACTTTTAGGAACCCAAATGAGTTTTCATTAGCAGAGATTATTTATTTTTCTGTGATCATTTGAAGAAAGAAAATCTTGGATGGCATGAGGGTAAAAGACGAGTAAACTGTGTTTTAAAAAAGTAGTTTTTCAAATAAAACAGTGATATCAGATTGTGTACGTGTTTTTAATGTACCCTGTAACTACATGAAACAAGAACGTAACAAACACCACTTTAATTTACAGCCCACAGATTCACACTTACCCTGTAACTACATGAAACAAGAGGGGAACAAACACCACTTTAATTTACAGCCCACAGATTCATACTTACCCTGTAACTACATGAAACAAGAAGGAAACAAGCACCACTTTAATTTACAGCCCACAGATTCATACTTACCCTGTAACTACATGAAACAAGAGGGTAACAAACACCACTTTCATTTACAGCCCACAGATTCATACTTACCCTGTAACTACATGAAACAAGAGGGGAACAAACATTACTTTAATTTACAGCCCACAGATTCATACTTACCCAGTAACTACATGAAATAAGAGGGGAACAAACGCCACTTTAATTTACAGCCCACAGATTCATACTTACCCTGTAACTACATGAAACAAGTGGAGAACAAACACCACTAATTTATAGCCCACAGATTCATACTTATACTGGAATTACATGAAACAAGAGGGTAACAAACATCACTTTAATTTACAGCCCACAGATTCATACTTAACCTGTAACTACATTAAACAAGAGGGGAACAAACACCACTTTAATTTACAGCCCGCAGATTCACACTTACCCTGTAACTACATGAAACAAGAGGGTAACAAACACCACTTTAATTTACAGCCCACAGATTCATACTTACCCTGTAACTACATGAAACAAGAGGGGAACAAACACCACTTTAATTTACAGCACCGTAGATTTATACTTACTCTGTAACTACATGGAATAACAAGCACCACTTACCCTGTAACTACATGGATAATTACCCCTTAATTAAAAAAAATCTTACAGTATAAATAATTTGTTACTTTATAATTACATCATAATTACCGAAAGTTACGCTGTAAATTTGCTTTACTTACGCAGTACTTTCCAGGTTGTAATCTAAAGCGTTACCGATTATTTTTCTTACACAAACCCATCGATTGACTTTAGAAGGCCTTTATTAACCCCCTGGAGCCGTATGGATTACTTTTATAATGGAGAGATGCACATTTTTGGACTTCAAATTTTGGGCTGCCATTCACTGCCATTATAAAGCTTGGAAGAGCCAGGACATTTTCAATATAACTCTGATTGTCTGAAAAAAGAATGTCATATACACCTAGGATGGCTTGAGGGTGAGTATGGGATAATTTTAGATTTTTGGGTGAACTATCCCAAAATATAAGCAATTGGACCAATTTTGATTTCATGTCAACTTAAGAAAACTCTTACATATCCACTTGTGTTCGAAGGAAGTGGCTTTTGTGATTTTTAAATTGAAAGCCCACCACGACAGATCACTTTTAGCTCTGATGTTAAACTAACAGAGCTAAATCAATTGGTTCAATCTGTAGTCTTCAGTCAGCACTTGATTAATTGAGTGAGGCATGGAAGGCCAGGATAGGAACAAAAACATTCTGTTAGGGGCACCCTGAGAAACAGGATTGAAAACCAGCGATCCAGATCGACTAATGAGATGCATTTACTTCTCTTCCTATCCGGAGACTACAGAGGTCAAGTTGTTAAGACTACAATACCCAAATGGAAAATTGCCTGGAGTGGACCCAAGGCAGCTGCTGATTGTTTGTAGTTGGCCTTAACCCCGACTCCAGTGCCAGCAGCCTCAGGTGTGTTTGTGTCAGAAGTCATGCACAGGGCAACAGTTCCGTATTTAGGTGCCTGCCTTCGTGACCTCTGTGATTGTAATGATTTGAGAAGTTGTCAGGGTCACAGACGTCACTCTCAGGTCAGTTGGATGTTCGAACAGTTGTTTTGATACAGTATATTTGCTATGATAAAAGTCGTGTTTTTATGCATAACACAGCTGTTTCCCACAACATTTTTCCTGTTTCCATTCTGCTTTCAACACACAAACAACATTTGTGTGCTCCAGTTTCTTATATCAGTATTTTTCGTCATGTGGATTAAACATGCGTATGTGTTTTTGTAAGTCTTTACTTGCTGTATTTCAGTCACATTGTCTTAAAGAAAGAAATGGCTTAATGCTAGCCTAGTTAATCCACAGGATGCCATTATGTACGGTGGCTGAATATCAGCTGAAGGGAAAGGGGTGGTGAATGTTATCTAATGTGCAGGATTTTCTTTAGATTAACTGTTTGTACATAGGAGAGTTTTGCTGGGGCAACAGGCGGAGCAAGCTAGTGTTAAACACGCTGTATGTGTATTCATCCTGACCGATTGTAGATGTTCTGCTTCGGTTTTCAAAAACAGAGATTTTTAAAAAAACATGCAGTTGATGATTGTTTATTGTGGTAAATTATATAACTGGTAAACTAACAAAAAGATAAAAATTGTGTTACATGATATATGGTTTTTATTTTTTTCATATTTTATTTATAATCTTTGATGTATACACAATTCAGATTTGAGTATTTATGACTTTAATGCAAAGCATACATTTTTCTTCTCCAATGTTGGATTTGAAGCTGCGTGCGTGGTGGTGGAACCAAGTTGATCAGAATCCACATACCACATTTTTATTGCAAATGTTAAAGAGAGAGTGCCAAAAGGAAAGCTGATTGACAAGAAAGGCGGGATATTATTATGTTTGCCCTCAAAATAAGCGTCTACATGCTCATTTAAATGCAGGCAGCTTTAAAAGACCTACTTTGATTCAAACATTGCATTTAGCACTTGTGATAACTGAAGCGTTCCATGGGCTTTTAGACAGTTGGAGTTATAATTTTCCTCGTATAGGGCTGCTCACACAGAATGTGTTTTTGCTTTTGAAAGTGCAAGATGCAGAGTTGTGGAATAAAAAAGGCAAGGAAAGTTTAACTTTTAACTTGAGCTCTGTGTTTTTAGAACGCTGTGTCATGAGAAAACTCTGCAAAAGACACGAGATGAGTGCAACAGTCAAACACATTGTATATCGCATGTTCATATAGAAAACAATTGAGAAGCACCACAGTGCTTTCCATTCCTCAGAAGAATGTTGTCTGTGAATGATTGCTTACTGAAAAATGTGATATGCAAGCAGTGGAATGAAAAAAAAATATGCAAGGTCTTTTGTCATACGCTGGTCGCCATGTTTTAGAATGCTGTGTCGCGTGCAAGACACTGCAAAATATGTGAGACGCGAGCACAATGGCCATTGAGCACAAATGAATACAAAAATGCATTTTGTGTAAACGCCGCCTTATTTTATTTATTTATTTATTTATTTTTAGGTTTTGCTCTTGTACGATCCTGCCACAGATCTGCTAAATGTCAGTCAACTAACGGATGAGGGTCTTGTCGCAATATGATTTATTTAACTACGGTTATTTAATGTTTAACAAAATATGGCATTATGTCATTTAGGTTGCGCTCAAGGTTGTAACGCCTGTTTGTTTGTCAGTTGAAAAAAAAGAGACATTATTGTCTATGTGGTTTGGATTTGATCTAAGGTGGCATGACATGCTTGAGAAGTGCTCAATTCATGAACTAAAGCAAATATAATGAAGGTTTCTATTCATTGGAACTAATATTGATTTCAAAACTATGGCCCATCTGCATACCCTCACATCATGTTTACTTCATGTTAGGCCTGAAATTAATACTTCAGCATGACCTAGATCTGAATATTACATGTGAAAGTCCCTTGAGAGAAGAATCCAGAGTATTAGCTCTCATTCTATCCCTACATATCTCTCTCTCTCTCTCTCTCTCTCTCTCTCTCTCTCTCTCTCTTTCTGCTTTCCCTTCCATTTCTTCTTTCACAATCTCCAAATCAGATTACTGATGGCATATGCTGCAGCCATTAAGGTCACACACACGGCCTGAGGGTCCGTATGCCACCAGAACAGCCGTCTGGAGAACATGTGCGCACACACACACACACACACACACACACACACACACACGCACACACACGAGACAGCACACATCCTACCATCTGCTTGAGCATGTTCAGTCAATCAGAAAAGCATTACACTCCTTGATTCACATGATACTGCTGAGGGAAAGTATTATGAGAGAAGAAAAGATCAAAAAGATTTATATTTTATTATTGTAAGTCCTTGTTTTGACTAACAGGACTAGGTTTACTCGTAATGCCGGTGGATAAGAGTTTTGAGATTTAGGTTTGTGTGGTCTGGCAACTGACTAGGAAGCTGCCTGCCCTGGAAGTTTTTATGCTAGTTTGCATGTAATCTTGTGTCAAAGTATAATCTCGAACCGTAGGATGGCATTCAAAATTTTGAGGTAAGTAAGATAAAAAAAAAAAAAAAGATATATATATATGACCTAAATCGTATATCATTTCATGATAACGATATACAGTATATCACGATATAGTTATTTTTGCTTTAAATAAGGTTTTTGTGATATCAAAATTTGATACCATTGAAATTTCATAATTTTCATCACCATTTTCAATATCATTTAAAAAACCTAATACTAGCCTTAAAAAAAAAAAAAATGTGCAAGCTTAATGAAGACAAGTAACAAGTGATAAAGAAAGAGAACTACAATAGAACAAAGAAAAATTATATATACCTTCTTGAAATACTACACAAAATGTATAAAGTAATCAATGTATAAAAAATACAATACTGTGTAAATTAAATATACATTGTTTAAAAGTTACAAAGGATATTGAAGTTAAAAAAGTGCAGTCAAGCGCAGTGAGAGATTTTCTCTTTTTTTGTTGTTGTTTGATTAGCATTAATAATGACGTATCCAATATAGCCTACTCGTGTATATAAATGTTTACGTTCACTTAAGACATAAATTAATGTTTATACATGGTCACTGACACGTATGTGTATTTAATCGTTCAAGCCCAATTAGGAGGCAAAAAGCACTCAGTTCTCACACGCTTTATGAGCAACGGCTTTGTGTCGTGTGTCTCTCAGACCGCTGAGAAAGTCTCTGAGAAAGAGCGTGCATATACTGAAATAATTTTTTTCCGCTGCTAATTGCACTTTAACGGTTTAAAATCTGCAGTTCTTAAAAACGCATGCAAACGATAGGCTTTCATGACTGCGCAGCACAGCAACATCACATTAGTGCCACAGTGTAACCGCGATGGAGACGATAGTCCAGAATCTCTACCGGTTGACAAATTTCTACCTGTTAAGCTTGTCTACTGGTATCTCGCCCACCCCTGTTTCACAATACTGTTTTACTGTATTTTTGATTTAAATAAATGCAGCCTTGGTAAGCATTAGAGACTTCTTACTGACCCCAAACTTTTGAATGGTGGTGTACATTTGATATAGTGAGGAAAAACAAGCTTGCAAAGCGAAATACATAAATACATGAAAGGTTCAGGAGCCAGATAATCAATTTGTGGCAATGTAAAAAAAAAAAAAAAAAAAAACTTTAGTGGCTGTAAGTCATTTATCAAAAAACAATAATGTCAGTCTCATAAGCACAGATATAACCTTGAAGAAGAGTTTTTCCCAGTGTAGGCCTAAAAGACACGACAATCAACGTTCAAAAAAACACGCAGTCAGTGGAGCAAACCCCTATCATAATAGAGCTATTTTAGCAGGTGATGATGTGATTTTGGAGGCTTTGAATTCTTCCTCTTTAAGCCTTTTGCAACTTTCCTTTCACGGCCAAAATAAAGGAATTCAAAAGAGCAAGGATGAGCATCGCAGCGCAAGACATGCTGAGTTATTTTCCCTATTCTTCCCTGTGGTTTCACCAGGAAAAAAGGTGAAGTGTTCTTTTATTCCATTACAGTGTTTCATTGGTCTGACTTTCCACAATCCCAGCAATCCATCTACCTATTAAAGCAGTATGACATAAATATCTCACCTCTTGTTACGTGGTTGTCTGGGAGCCTTCTGATCAACGAATGTGCTAATGTGAAAATGGAAAAAAAGAAACACTGCACTCACAAACTTCTATATAGATATACAATACTGTCAGTCAACTTGAGACAAAAATGAGTTGCATCCCCAGATGTTTATGGTGTGAAATGCAAGATAATATGTGTTCAATGCATTTATCTTCTGGGGCTTTGTCAATTTTGCCTTTTTTTTCTTCTTTTTTTTTAAACCAAATCTGTTCTGGACTTTGGAAACCCAGGTGTTTTGCAGCAATTGCCAATTTTCTTTAATAAACCGAAAAATTAATGTGTGTCGCATGTAAAACAGCTAAACAAATGGCCTTGACATTGTGCAATCAGTTACAGATAAAAAATGGAAAACATCAAAATGACAAAATGGCCATTGGAGCTGGGTGCCCTATAACCCATGTTAGGGAGTTCTGGAAGGTCTGGCAGTCTTGGCAGCAGCAAAAGGAAAGGATTGTCTGCATAGGCTATAATTATGTCACATTTCATAAACAGACACTTCTCTGTCACAAGGTTAATAGTTGCAAATTGCATGGAAGCAGAGAATGGTGATCATTATCGTGTGTGATCATTATCGTGTGTGTGTGTGTGTGTGCGCATGCATCACAGATTGCAAACATATTGCCTGTCAGTGTACATTATACAAGGGTGTTACGAAAAGTCACTGTATGCCATTCTGAAAAAAAGTTTTATAATAATAATAAGAGAAAGAATAATAATTTTCCAATACATCATCATTTAACTTTAAACATCATTGGTTATCACATATCTTGTGACGTGACTCTGAAAGCTTGAATTTGTTTAATTCAGTGCAAATAAGCTTTAAGAGCTATATGGTGAAGGATGAGATGTTTCAGCAATTAATGACTGATATTTTGGCCTTAGGTTATTTTGTGGCTTTAAAAGACTTGAAATATATGCACAACTATAATCAATGTTAAGTGTTTTTTTTGTTTTGTTTTTTGGAGCATGACAACTTTCACGATTCACATAAACACTCGAAGCCTGGACATTCTATATCCTTTTATGATTAAAAAATAAATAAAAATCCTGTAGGTTTGGAAGAACATGAGGTTGAATGAATGATGATCACATTTGTATTTTTGCTTGACCTATACCTTTAATGTGTGTGATGTAAAAACTAGCTTCCTGAAATACAAAAGACAAAAGATCAAATACCAGCATTACGATCACATTTATTTTGAAGGTGCATACCAAAATAATCGTCAGCTTTTCCAACATCTGCTTAACCCTGGCTAAGGACAGTGATTGTTTGTGGATGAGAGAGAGACATTGCACAAGTTTGATGCTTGTCAATGCGCACATCTTTGTTTTAGCCTCTTCCATGTATGTGTATGTGTTTCTCTGTTTGCGTATATAAGAAGGGAAAACAATTGTGTGTGACAACGTGTGTCGCCCATGTCAGCAGTAATGAGGGATATTGTTTGCTGCCGTCTGTCACCTAATTAGAGTGACAAGGCCACCAGGGAGAGCCTTACAGGGAGGCAATGAGGAGGAACAGCGTGGGAACACGATAAACATAGACAAAATGCCAAAACCGCAGGGCCACATCTCACCTGCTATACCCAGCTCATTCCTCCCAATTCCCCACTCCAAGCAGACGGAGATGGCCTGGAGACGACAGCCAGTGACAGAATTGCAGCCATCAGCATCCATCTGACCACTACGACTGCTGCTAATGAATCAACAAGCAGAAAGGCATCTGCAAACACTTGTTAGACGCGGCCATCAGACATGATAACCCTCAGACAATGTAATGGTATATGCCGGTAATGGGTTTTGGGTATATCAGCAGTCACCACCATTTCTGCTGCGTCTAATTCGGGTAATCCCAGTGCTGCCG
This sequence comes from Rhinogobio ventralis, assembly GCA_039654625.1. Taxonomy (NCBI): domain Eukaryota; kingdom Metazoa; phylum Chordata; class Actinopteri; order Cypriniformes; family Gobionidae; genus Rhinogobio; species Rhinogobio ventralis. The sequence continues at coordinate 20,834,585 of CM077198.1, forward strand.
CCACACACAGCATATCTTCACGACAAATGTACAATTCATCCTGATGCAAACCATCACTACAGGGTCTATAAGATGTGGCATCCCTCAGGTCTTGCCCACGTCCATGAGAGAGGCTAGAAGCTCTTGGACTATTACGCTCAAATCCATACTTATTACCTTTAAACCCCAGTGACAAAGAGACCATCTGATCTTAACTGAAGGAAAGGAAAATGTCATCTAACATCATAACACCCGCATTATGTTCAGCACAGTTTTATTGATTCTCATCATAGGTGCTTTTCTTCATTCATTCATTCATTCATTTAATGGTTCTCCATGGGAGGGCTTCATCATAATCAGCTTCTGATTAGAGAGAATCAATCACACAATGGCAGAGACTACGGCATTCTGGAGGTACTTTGTATAATAGGTTCGGAAGAGTCACCCCAGGCCGCACGCCGGAGATTTATTTGGCTGTAATGCGTGAGTGACTGTGCCATCATGACTGAGCGATGCTCTTGTCCCTGTATTGTAAACACAGACATCTCAAACGGCTCCGAATGACAGAGTCGGCCCCCGGGGAGAGGGAGGAATATGACGCGTGCCTTTAATCTCTAGTGGTGTCAAACTGCCTGCCTCTTCAAGAAACCATAATCCCATGCTTAGCGGGAGCCCTAAACGCACATTTCAAACACCTGTGTTCAGACAATAAACCACAAGGTGTAGAGAAATGTGAATTTATGCACGGGAGATAAACATCACACTTTCATGATGTGTCAAGATGAAGTCTGGGGGAATGAAGTGAAGTGTAATATGTGTAATGCTCCTTTACCTTTTATTCTCTCAGCACCTCCTACAATATCTCCAACCTTGTTCAAGTACCAATCAGGGAGCGGCTCTACAATATCGCTCAATGGCCCCACTTCATCCTGTTTGTTCTTTCCTCTTCCCTTTTTATCATTTTCCCTACCACTTAGTTGCAAATGAAGGGAATGCCCCTTCCTGGCAGCCCCGGCTACTCTCTGTAAACCAAAGCAGTCTAAATCCTAAATAATAATAATAAAATAGGGTATGACGGGATGTCATAACATGAGCGTCTCTGAAAGGGAAGGGAACTGACATTCATTTCCAATTCCTTTTGGCTGTCCTGACAGAGCATTTCTCAGGAAGACAAATGAAGAATGGCCTCTGCCTGCCACTTTAAAGATATTACATGGGCCCACTCACATCAATCTCTCTCTCATACATCTGAAGCCTCCCTTCTGATTCCCTCCTCCCTCCTTTAGTCAGATTTTCTCATTTCTCATGCTTCGCTTCTGTTCGGTGCACTCCCCTGTTTCCTGCTGTCTCGCTTTACTTCTCTCATGAGGCACGGGAGTAGATGCTTTTTTTATACATTCAGAACTAATATATGAAAATGCAGGACAGGTGCTGTAGTGGTTTGTGTGTGCATGAGTGTTCCTCTACGACCTTCTTCTAAAGAAGGTGTGCTTTTGTACTTTCATGTGTGTACTTATGCATATTTGGGCTCTGGTCTACTTGGTTAGAAGTCTGGGCTGGAAATGTAAACATTCTCTGTTCAATTTCAGGGGCAAGGGTGACCTATGAACTGAAATATGTCTTCTGGCCTTTTACCAATGTGCCCTCATCCAAGGTACTTAGCCGCATGTTTATCAGTCATTTTTATACATCCCTCCTCTGATATGCATTCCTTTGCAAAACGTTCACCACTCAGTTTTTGGACTATATTGTATAGAAGTTTGTTTCCGCCACGGAATAATAGTCCGCTAATCTTCAACATGTTTTATGCTAAACAATACTTTTTTGGGAACAATATGTAGATTTTACAGTGATAAAAAGGTTATTTTATAAGAGAAGGCAGAGAAGGGACTGTCGCAGCAGGTATGACTCATTTATGGCATTACCATAGTATTTAATAGTAATATTGAATGATATTGTATATTGTATTAAGTAAGTAAAAAATACTGAGGTTTTCTTTCTATGGCTTTCAGGTTGACCTGAATTGTAATGACTATTATAACTGCATGTATGCATATGAGGCTGATATTATGCATTTTATTGAATAAAGAGAAAATGTATAATTTAATAATTTAAATTAATTATACATGTGTTATATTGTATGTTGTTTAATGAAAATAAAAAAGTATTCTTTCTGTCGCTGCCAGGTTTATAATGATTTATGACGGCTGTGTGTCTATAAAGATGATATAATGTTTTTTAATGAATGAAGGTAAAATATATGTAACCCCTCCTGCTCTAACAAGGAGGCTAAAGGCTGCAACCCCTAGCGTCAGTCTCCGTTACATATATATAATTTTAATGAATAAAATATGTATTAAATTACAATAAAGTTTTTAGTGTAATCTTAAATGTAGTTTAATGTGCCCTGCAGTGACTAGTACTAGCAGCTAACTGAGATATTCTCACACTTTTTTTTCCGCCAAGTAAAGCACATTCTACAAACAATGCAGTCCTACTGTACATTTACTAGCGATATAACACCAAATATAGAATATGTATTCACAAGACCAACTCTCTAATCCACAAGAAACTGTAACAAACTGTTTTTGAACTTTGAACGGTGGGCACTGACGTCACTGCCCATTACACGATATGCTGAGGTGCCTCATGTGATCCAGGTTAGCCGTTACGCTTTCTCCAATATTAATGTCATCTCCCCAATAAAAGACAATCTCTGGCCTGAGCACAAAGTGATTCCATTCTCCATATTCATTAGTTATGGTCTCACAGTTTCATCTAATACATTACTAGATAGAACTGTTAAACAAAGAAACTAAACTGTATATGAAAAGCTATTATAGTGTTTGCTTTTATATTATACACTATAGCCTAATACTTTCTCATTTACCGTCACCATTCAGCAAGTACGCATTTATATCGAATGAACATTTAATTTCACAAATCCAGCTGTCAGATATTCTGAAGTGCGCATGCCTATACATGAGGTTCACACATAGGCCTACTCCGTCTGCTGTGCGTATGTGTTGCATATTTTTTTTCGGTACCCATGTTAACAGGTTAGAGCAGTGGTTCTCAAACGGGGAATGTGAGGTGACAGAGTGGTTACACGAACAAAATGCTGAGTTTTGCCATTCATTTAATCCTACCCCTACTTAAAATAACATTAAAACTGAGAATGTATTTCTAGCATGTAAAATGCAGTAAATACAGGACACAAAATCAAATTACCCAGCCAACATTTGTATGTGGGGCCAATATGGGTATAAAATGTGCTGAAAAATGGGCCCCATATAGGATTGTTTGCGAGTTCCATAATGGCCCCATGTTAATTGCCCTGATGGATTTCATATAGGATGGCACTTGCCACTAGGTGGGACCCAACTGGCCAACATGCGCAAGACCCATCTCGGTCCCAGCTTTATCATTCGTGGTCAAAACTGATAATTTTTCAGAAAAATGTTTGGCCTCCCTCAAGTTTTCATCTCTGTATATTTTTGTGGAAAAAGAGAAGAGAGAAAGAAAGGGAGGATGAATGAAGTAAATATACAGAGATATTATAAAGACAAAAGGAAGAAAGAGTGAAACAAAGGAATAAAAGGAAGGGTGAAAAAAGAGAACAAAAAAAGGTAAAAAGAAAAAGAGAGAAAGAAAGAAAGAAAAAAAGAGATAAACCACTATACTATAAATTACTATAAATAAGTTTAGAAAAAATGTCAGCAAAATGACATGTGACCATTTTGAGACCGTAGCAAATTACAGTATCAGAAAATGAACACCATATAGCTAATTCTGTGTACAAGTGATGCTCCAAACTAAACTGCATGTTGATACCAAATCAAGAAGCCATACTGCCTGCTCCACTTTTATTTATGGCAGCTTTTCACATCTGTACTTCATAGGAGCTTCTCTTGCTTTTGCTTTTTATTGTGAATTCATGTTTAGCATTCACAGGTGTGTTCATGTAATCTTAAAATCTGAGCTAGCATAGCCACGCTACTGGGCGCAGTGCTGCTACTATGTGAGGGGCTCAGGCAGAGTGTAAATTGGATCTAGAAACCTTAATAGAAGCCATCACGGAGCTCTGCACTGCAAGCGACGTGATCAGTAGAATATCAAACAGAATATGGCGGGTGCGATATTGAGGTGACCATGTGTGAACAATGACACATGATTTCCTTTGGCGTGACTCCCACTATTTCCCACGTAACGCAGAGTTGCTGCAAGTCGACTGCGCTTTGATTGGCTTGGACGGAGAAGGAAGCTATCAATAATTAAGTGTAGCTGAGGGTGAGGGAGATATGACACATCGCAGCTTATTCTGCACAGGAATGAAGCACTCAGGACTGCAATATTGATCTGACCTACATATAATCCGATGCATATGTGAAAAGTTTGTGGCCTAGAGGATATGTTGCATCTGCAAGAGCTCTTTACGTTCCAGCTGTAGGCTGCAGTCGTTCCTGCTTTGCTTTTTTGATTCCATTGCAAAATAGATGCTGTGAAATCCTCCATGCAACCAATTACTTGAATCCGACCTTGAGTTAACCAATGGTTAAATACCAAACCTTAGCTCTTATTTAAATATAATATGCTTTTCTCTCGCTTTTTCTTTCACTTTTGCATTCTTTCTCAATCAATTATCCGCAGAGGGTGGCCCTAACCGTTTTATAGCTGAATTAAGGTTTCAAGTCAGCATCATGGAAATGAATGGGCATTTGTTGACCTTGGTCATGAAGGTCTTTCTTAAATAAGCATGCACACCTTGCTTTAGCTATGCCTGTCTTTCCATATTAGTCAAATGACCTGATAAATGAAAATCCTTAATGGCCATTGTGTGTGAGCATGTGTGTGTATATTATGTGTGTAGTAAATCTCCACTTGCCAATGATTAAATATAGCTTGACTGACAGATGTAGCTATCTCTTAACCTGTTCTTCTCTGGCTTGTTTTGAAATAGTGGAAGACTGCTGAGGAGAATGGAAAGAGAAAAAGACTGCACTTTTGTGTTTATATGGTAGAAAATGAGAGTTTATGAGAAAGCAGTGCTGTAAGTGTCATTTAACCCTTTGAGTAGCAGAGTAGCACTTAACTCTTTCCCCGCCATTGACGGAAATTTCCATCATTTATGAGACAACACTTCCCCGCCATTGATGGACATTTCCGGCTTTCCGTGTTTTCACTGTTATACGGTAGGGGGTGCTATGACACATCTTCTGAAAGAGTACTGAATATCCTGATCAAAACACAGGCGAAGAAGAAGCACAAACAAGCAATAGCATATGTAAAATATCTTACGTGATCATCAACATTTAAACAGCAACAAAGCTGCCTAATGTTACTGAATTAAATTTCGACTCAGGATGAGGTACAGGACTGTGAAGCTTTGGGGGTGTTGATGGACTCAGGTTACATATGTAACCTATGTTCCCTGAGAATGTGCCATAATGCTTTGGGGAACGCCTCAGCGTGACAGGTGTCTGAAACTACTTTCGAATCACTGCAATCCTATTGACCAGCGACAGCCCATGATGTCATCAATGTGCGACCCGGAAGTATATAAGGGTACCTTGCAAACATGACATTCACCTTATCGTCTGAAGACACTGTTTGGTAGATAGGCCCTGAGGCATGGCAAAGAGACGCAATGTCTCGTTCCCTGTTCTCAGGGAACATAGGTTACAAGTAACCTTAGATGTTCCCTTTCGAAGGGAACTCGCACTGCGTCCTAGAACGCTTTGAGAAACGATATACCCACGCAGCCATGCTAAGTGGAGTGCATGCCAGTGGCAGTGACAACTGTCAGAACCAGCAAATTCAACTGAAATGCCAGAACCACTCTCCTTCGAGTCACACTGGGCTGTCAGTGACAGCATTCCCTACGGTCATAGCCCAAGGTATAAGCCTCAAGAGGAAACCTTCATACACTTTACATGAAGTCCTACCCAGGCCTCTCAAAGGCCTGGAATCAACCACTTCAACAGAAGGGGTCCCTTTAACCCTATGAACCCTGAGTTGTTTTCTGGGCCCTGGAGATGTTTTGACATGCTCTGACATTTGTGCTTATTTCTGTTACTTGTAACATTTTCATGGCTAAAGTCTGATTACTCTGTATTCAACACAAACTCTGCTACAATAATATGATTTTGTAGTTTTGAGAAAATTACGTTTATGCGTGGTTTGTGAAAAAAAAAAATGAAGTCACTTTATAAATTCCACTCATTCACTGCTATAGGAGAGGAAGAATTGGCTAAACTCGTTAAATCATCTAAATCTACCACATGTATGCTCGACCCTATACCGACTAAGCTACTAAAAGTGATGCTTCCAGAGGTCATAGATCCTCTTCTTAATATCATTAATTCATCCTTGTCATTAGGATATGTACCGAAAACTTTTAAGTTGGCTATTATTAAACCACTTATTAAAAAACTTGATCCTACAGAATTAGTCAATTACAGGCCAATCTCAAATCTACCCTTTCTGTCAAGAAAAGGCAGTGTCCTCACAACTATGCTCCTTTTTTAGAAAGAAATGGTATCTGTGAGTATTTCCAGTCAGGATTTATACCGTATCATAGTACTGAGACTGCTCTCATCAGAGTAACAGATGATTTACTCTTATCATCTGATCGTGGTTGTATATCTCTATTAGTGCTACTCGATCTTAGCGCTGCATTCGATACTATCGACCACAACATTCTTTTGAATAGACTCGATAATTATGTTGGCATTAGTGGAATTGCATTGGCATGGTTTAAATCATACTTATCTGACCGTTATCAGTTTGTAGCAGTAAATGAAGAGATGTCACACCGATCACAAGTTCAGTATGGAGTACCGCAGGGCTCAGTGCTAGGACCTTTGCTTTTCACCCTGTACATGTTACCACTGGGAGATATCATTAGGAAGCATGCAGTTAGTTTTCATTGTAATGCTGACGATACTCAGCTCTATATTTCTTCACGCCCTGATGAAACTTACCAATTCACAAGATTAACGGAATGCATAGCTGATATAAAAAAAAATTGGATGACTAGTCATTTCCTGCAGCTTAATTCAGAAAAAAACTTAATTTTTAATTATTGGACAAAAAAACTCCACAAGTAGTAACCTAGAATACTGTCTAACACTTGATGGCTGCTCTGTCAAGTCCTCGTCGTCAGTTAGGAACCTGGGTGTGCTCTTTGATACCAATCTCTTATTTGAAAGCCACATTTCTAGCATCTGTAAAACTGCATTCTACCATCTTAAAAATATATATAAATTACGGCACATGCTTTCAATGCAAAATGCTGAACAGTCAGTTCATGCGTTCATGACCTCAAGGCTAGATTATTGTAATGCTCTACTGGGTAGTTGCGCTGCTCGCTTAATATATTGCAGCTGGTCCAAAACGCAGCAGCTCGAGTTCTTACTAGAACCAGAAAGTATGACCATATTAGCCCGGTTTTGTCAACACTGCACTGGCTCCCTATTAAACATTGTATAAATTTTAAAATCTCGCTAATTACTTACAAAGCACTAAATGGTTTAGCTCCCCAGTACTTGAGTGAGCGGGAACACTTCCCATAACACCTGATGTACTCGTTACATTATAAGAATAATGGCATCTACGCTAATGTTAATCTCGCTGTTTATCCCGAGGTATACTGCAGTCAGCCGGCTCCGGGCCGTATCCAGGTCAGATGGTGGACCTGTGCTTAGACATGACCAACGCATCCCTGAAATGTCTGCAGAGACCGTGTCAATTAAACTCACTGTAAATGCCGCATTAACACGTCATCCTCATTAAACCCGTCTCCAGCGTGACGACTCCCATCTTTCGAATAATCTTTCGATCAAATATGACTTCTGACCTGTAATGTTGCAGAATCATAATCATACACTGTTTGTTCGTTGGCCAGAGGAGAACTGGCACCCCGACTGAGCCTGGTTTCTCCCAAGGTTTTTTTCTCCATTCTGGCCCCTGAAAGAATTTTGGTTCCTTGCCACTGTCGCCTTTGGCTTTTGGCTTGCTCAGTTAGGGACACTAAATCTTCAACTATTGCTGATCTGCCCGCATTGACACTATATGATAATTGAAATGAGCTGGGTGACATCACCGTTTTCTCAAGAACTGCTCAAAGAACACTCAAAGTGTATGTTATTTCAGTGTCTGCAGTTAAGTCTGTATATAAAAGGTTCTCAGATATAAACACATTTGATTTGCTCAACCTATTAATGCACAATTTAATAAAAAGAATTTTAACATCATAGAAATAAATGTCAAATGTTACACACAAACCATCTAAAGCTTTTGCAGCATTATACACTACCGTTCAAAAGTTTGGGGTCAGTAAGAATTTGTTTTAAATTAATAGTTTTATTAATAATTAATAATTTTTATTAGATCTAACCACTGACTAAGGTGTCGTTTACTCAAGTATCATTATTAGATCTCGCTGTTTTCATACGGATTACATAAACAGAGAATATATATATATTTTTTTTATATAAATTACTTAGTTTAAAAGTAGACTTCCCTGCTTTCTAAAGATATATCCATTGTGTCTGTGTGGCAAGTATTCACTGAGTTACAGTTCATTTTCTGAGGCATTTCAGAGTGGACTTCACGGGGAGACAGACGGGAGAACGTGCATCCTGTTTGTTTTCTTTATTTAGTAAAAAACACAACATTTAGTTTTTATTATGAGTGTACACAAATTAAAGTAGACACTTTAAGCTTTGTAAAGACATATCTTTCATGGGTAACACTTTGCATTAAGGTTCCCTTTGTAAAGGGTTCATAAATGTGTTTTTAAATGACTAATAACTCATTTACAAATGCATTATAAATCGTTGATAAGCAGTTATAACTGCATGAATAAAAAGGGTGACTTTAACACAATACCTGCCAAATAGTGAGCCAGTTTTAACTCACATGTTATAAATGCTTAATACATTTATTTATTCACACTTATTTAACTCAAAACCAGATTCCTGATTTATTTCATGATGCAGCAAAAATAGACTATCATAGTGAGACTGAAAGGTGTTGTATTTGTGGTTCTCTTATTAATATCTCAATGACTGCCACTTTTCTTAAAATGTTCCTTAACAAAAGTTACTCCAATGATATTCCACAAAAAGCTCATTATGCCTATCAACTTATTGTTTATCAAGATAAAATTTCTAAACGTTATTTTGGAGAGAAAAAAAAGAGCACAATAACTTGATGAGATATTAATAATGAATATTTTAATTCCAATATTAGTTACTTGTGAACCTTAGTGTAAACATGGGAACCATTTATTAATGAGTTACAAACATTAATAACCTGTGAAAGTGAACCTTAATGTAAAGTGAACACATCATGAATCATGTAACTCATTAATAAATGGTTCACGTGTTCACTTTACATTAAGGTTCACTTTCACAGGTTATTAATGTTTGTAACTCATTAATAAATGGTTGAGTTAAATAGGTGTGAATAAATACATTTATTAAGCATTTATAACATGAGAGTTAAAAATGTCTCACTATTTGGCAGGTATTGCGTTAAAGTCACCCTTTTTATTCATGCAGTTATAACTGCTTATCAACGATTTATGCATTTGTAAATGAGTTATTAGTCATTTAAAAACACCTTTATGAACCCTTTACATTTACATTTATGCATTTAGCAGATGCTTTTATCCAAAGCGACTTACAACTGAGGAGTACAGGAAGCGATCTGTTATGAAGAGGCGTAGAATAGCAAAAAGTGCCTTAAATACTACGTTTCGGGCATTGCTCAGAGTAGCCTAAGCTAGAATAGGGAGGGTGTAGAGAAAGACCCTTTTTTTTTTTTTTTGATTAAGTGCTTGCGGAAGAGATGGGTTTTTAGCTGTTTTTTGAATGATGTTAGTGATTCTGCCATCCGGATGGAGGTGGGAAGATCGTTCCACCAGCCAGGAACAGTGAATGAAAAAGTTCTGGAGAGGGATTTCATGCCTCTCTGGGATGGTAACACCAGCCGCCGCTCTTAAGCTGAGCGAAGGCTTCTGGTAGGGGTGTAGACTCGTAGGATCGAGTGGAAGTATGCGGGTGCTGAGCTTGTGGTGGATCCATAAGCAAGCGTCAAAGCCTTGAACTTAATGCGGGCAGCGAGTGGTAGCCAGTGCAGAGAAATGAAGAGAGGTGTGACATGGGCCTTTTTGGGCTCGTTGAAGACAAGACGTGCCGCTGCGTTCTGAATCATTTGAAGTGTTTTGATTGCACACGATGGAAGTCCAGCCAGAAGCGCATTGCAGTAGTCAAGCCTAGAAATGACCAGGGCTTGGACAAGAAGCTGTGTTGCATGCTCTGTAAGGAACGGTCTGATCTTTCTGATGTTGTGCAGCGCAAACCTGCATGACCGAGCTGTCTTTGAAATGTGGTCTTTGAAGGACAGCTGGTCATCAAAGATTACTCCAAGATTTCTGACCGATTCTGAAGGGGTAATCAAAGATGAACCTAGCTCGATGGTGAAATTGTGTTGTAGAGTTGGGTTAGCAGGGAAGACGAGAAGCTCAGTCTTTGCCAGGTTGAGCTGCAGGTGATGTTGTTTCATCCATGACGAGATGTCTGCTAGACAGCGTGAGATTCGTGCAGCTACTGTGGGATCATCTGGTTGAAATGAGAGGTAGGGCTGTGTGTCATCAGCATAGCAATGGTATGAGAAGCCATGTGACTGTATGATGGGTCCTAGTGATGTAGTGTTAATGGAGAAGAGGAGAGGTCCAAGCACTGAGCCCTGAGGAACCCCCGTGGTTAGTTGATGTGCTTTGGATACCTCCCCTCTCCAGGCAACCTTGAAAGACCTACCTGTGAGATAGGACTCAAACCAGTGGAGTGGAATCCCTGTGATGCCCAGTGATGACAGGGTGGATAGAAGAATCTGATGATTCACAGTGTCAAACGCAGCAGATAGATCGAAGAGGATGAGGACTGATGATTTGGAAGCAGCTTTTGCAATCCGCAGGGCTTCAGTGACTGACAGTAATGCAGTCTCTGTTGAGTGGCCCTTTTTGAAACCTGATTGGTTTACGTCCAGCTGATTAAACTGTAAGAGGAAAGATAAAACCTGGTTGAAAACAACTTGTTCAAGTGTTTTCGCTATGTATGGTAGGAGAGAAACAGGTCTGTAGTTATCTACAAGTGATGTGTTGAGTGTGGGTTTTTTAAGCAGTGGAGTTATCCGAGCCTGCTTGAATGTGGTAGGGAAGATACCGGTGCAGAGAGATGTATTGATGATGTGTGTGAATGCTGGTAGGAGTGTAGGAGAGATGGCTTGTAGGAGGTGTGAGGGGATGGGATCTAGGGGGCAAGTAGTAGGATGGCTGGAAAGGAGAAGTTTAGATACTTCTGTCTCAGTGAGTGTAGAGAAGGAGGAGAGAAGATGTTTGTCTGTGGATGTGGCTGATCTAAGATCCTGTGTGTGTGGAGGTGAGAACTGACTACTGATGATTGTTGTTTTATCAGTAAAGAAATGGGCAAAAACGTCAGCAGATAAAGAGGTGGTGGGAGGTGGTGGAGGGGGACAGAGGAGAGAGTTGAATGTTCTGAAAAGTGTGCGTGTGTTTGAGGTGCTGTTGATTTTGTTGCGGAAAAATGAGGATTTAGCTGCATGGACATCATCTGAGAAGGATGAGAGCAGAGATTGGTACTTACCCAGGTCAGATGGGTTGTTTGATTTTCACCATTTTCTCTCTGCTGCCCTGAGTTTGGTCCAGTGTTCATGAAGAACATCAGATAACCAAGGGTTAGAGGGAGTAGGGCGTGCTGGCCTAGAAGATAGAGGGCAGATACTATCGAGACAGGAAGTTAAGGTAGAACATAAGGTGTCTGTTGCAGTGTTGACATCCATAGATGAGAATTGTGTGGGTGAGGGAAGGGAGGATGACACAGCAGAGGAGAGATGAGAGGGAGAAAGAGAGTGCAGGTTTCGTCTGAAAGTAACTGGTAGAGGGACTGGAGGTGCACGAGTAGTAAGTTGTAGATTAAATGTGATGAAGTAATGATCTGAGGTGTGTAAAGGTTTCACCAAAATGTTGTCTGTAGTGCAGTTGCGTGTGTAGATGAGGTCAAGTTGGTTGCCAGATTTGTGGGTGTGTGCAGTGATGAGGCTAGGAGGGAGTGGAAATCTGTAGCATAAGGTTTGTCCAGGTGAATGTTGAAATCGCCAAGGATTACAAGTGGGCTGCCATCCTCTGGGAAAGAGGACAGCAGCACATCCAGTTCCTCAACAAAGGTGGCCAATTGACCTGGGGGGCGGTAAATGACTACAAGATGGATTTTAACGGGAGTTGTAACTGTAATAGCATGGTATTCAAATGCATTGTTATTGCATAGAGAGGTGTGGGTTGCGTATTTCCAATTGTTAGTAATGAGAAGACCTGTGCCTCCACCCCTCCCAGTGTGGCGAGGGGTGTGGGAGAAGGAGAAGTTGTTAGAGAGAGCAGCAGGGGTTGCTGAGTCTTCTGGACGGATCCAGGTCTCAGTTAAGGCCAAGATATTGAGAGTGGAATGAGTGGCTAAGGCTGGAATGAAGTCAGCTTTGTTGACAGCTGACTGACAATTCCATAGACCCATAGAGAAAGAGGGAGGAGTATTAGCGGAGGAGGGAATAGGGCGTAGATTAGAAGCGTTGCGCTGCCTTCTGCATGTAGTAGTGGTGCGTGTTTGTGAGATAACAGGAATGTACTGAAAGCACATGGTTAGAGGGAGGAAGGAAGGAAGGTGAAAGAGGACAGGAAAAGGAGATACTTAAGTGCCTTAGCGGTGTCCTTACTCGGTGGAGTCGCACGCAGGTAGAGTTGAATGTCTTTACCCGAGTCGGTCTTCACACGAGGAGGCTGAACACTTCCGCTGACGCTTCCGCGACAGTGCTCACACGCTATTAAATAGATGCTTATCACTACTTGAGTGAGAACAGCTGTGGACGCTTTTATAATTAGCACAAAAAATCAAGGCAAAAGCCTGTCAATGGCTCCAATCAAAACAAAACTATGACTACCAGTGCTAAAAGCCAGCAATAACAATTGAGTGCAGCACAACGCGGCCGTTTCTTTAAACAGCCGTGGTTATAAATCAAATACAATTTGCTAACACAGTAAAATTATGAGTAAATAAGTAAAAAATCGAAATGTATCCTCCTTCTAGCACGTAATACGCTAAGAAATACAGCGAAACTGAGTATTTACAAAAACACTTACTTACGGCACGCGCTTCTTCACTGTCCAGTACGCTTCTCCTGATGAGTGGAAATGATATTCTGACGACCCATCCTTGGCTTGGTCAGTGAGAGCACCCCTTTCAGACAGGTTGACAAAGGGAACCTTAATGTAAAGTGTTACCCTTTCATGTCTGTGAGGCCAAAAATGACGGAGTATTTTAAGTTGTTTTACACTGTCATGAGGAAAAATCAAGCAAAATGCGCGGGAGCGTTCTTCAGGTTCAGAGGGTTAAGGGAATGTGGCTAGGGAACCTGAGGGAGCCCCAACTAATCACTACTCTGGGAACATATTCACCTGAATGCCACCAGGGCGGCCTGACCTGGTGTCACTTACACTGGACACTTCAGTCTGGCCAACAACCTGTCTATTTATAAACAGAGCTTCTGGACACTTGCCTCTAGGTAAGGCATCCAGACAGAGAGACTGCGAAAGTAACCAACTCAGACCGGATCCCAGAGATGGGTTATCCTGGAGAGCATGACTCAGCATAGCACTTCACAACCTTTGCTAGTGAGGGGAGTCTATGTGCTCGATCCAAGGATCTACAAAGCACTTATCTTTCAAAGCACTAAGGAGGCCGGACAGGCCTATAGACTGATCTAACTGGGAGTCCTCACGAGAGGCCTCTAACCGTCTGACCAGATTCAGGAGGCTGAGTACTCACAACGACCCTCCGTGAGGGTAGCACCAAGCCTGGCTGTAGGATAGATACCAATAGGTTCCCTTCTGGAGGGAACCAGTAGCAGAAAGTGATGACTTTTGTCATGCTAGGGTGCAAACTCGCCTTCAGGTGCTGCCTTCTAAGGCCAGATAAACTGATAGCAAGCATCCACTACCTGCCAGAGTCATGCTAGCTGTTTAGTGCCCAATCTCGGGAACTCGCCTTCAGGGAGGCCTGGTGAGGCCTACTACCTGACAGAAATAAATGCTATGTGCCAGAGCATCCAAACTCTGGCCTTCAGGGAGGCCTGGTAAGGCCTACTACCTGAACAGGCCTGAAAGGGGCGCTCTCACTGACCAAGCCAAGGATGGGTCGTCAGAATATCATTTCCACTCATCATGGGCCCAGCCCCAGGCCTGATGTAAGAAGCGCCTGGGGAAAAACAAATGAAGAAGAAAGATGAGGGTTAGGTTATTATTTACCCTCGGGGAAGAGACCCATCACCGACGCTGACTGCATTTGTGTTGGATAACCTCCCTCAAATCCTTCTTCTTCCGGGAGTCCTGCCTCTTTTGCGACCTACTCCGCTACTAAGGGGGTGCACAAGAGGCGATGCTGACTCTCTGGCCCTGTCTCCAGTCCTCGGACTGTGACGGTACAGGCCCTCCCGTTTGCCTGGGCGTGGTCTTAAACGCCGCGGAACGCGCCTTCACCTCTTTGAACTTTCCCACCACCACCTCAACGGAGGTGCCGAAAAGTTCAGAGGGCGAAACTGGTGAATCGAGGAGAAAAGCCATTTCTTTCTCCTCGATATCAACCAAGTTCATACACATATGTCTCTCCATGCAAGCCCACCATCGCCGCCATCGATTGACTGATCATGGCAGCTGTCTGTTTGGTGGCCCAGAGAGCTAAATCTGTGGTGCAGTGCAGCTCGACTACTGCATCAGGGGATAAACCCACCCCCTGATCGAGATCCATCAGCAGGTCAGCTTGGTAGGCTTGCAACACCACCATGGTGTGAAAAGCCACCCCAGCCTGACCCAGTGATGTGTATGCCCTGCCATTTAAGCGAGATGTAGTCTTAAGTGGCTTAGATGGCAGGGTTGGAGTCTCAGTGTCGATGACCACACAGATACGAGATAGCTCGCGAACGTCTCGCCAATCGGTGGCATCAACATAAACCCATACTCACCCATCCTCTCGACATCAGCGAAATTTGCCCACTGATGTCAGTGAATACGGGCCAAATATGGGCTCTTCCATGCCCCCTCGATCTCAGTATGTAGATACTCTAAGGAATGAGAGGCTCACTGGAGCTGGAAGATTACGGCCAGAGAAAATCGATCGTCAAGCCAACCGCGAGTGATTTCTCCCCTAATACGCTGCCACAGCAGCTGCAGTCTGTCTGCAGTGTGTCCCATAACATCTAACAGCTCCCCTTACATGGGGCAGGGTGGCTGAGAGGATTCAGGATTCACCTGACTTTCACCACCCTCATCAGCCATCTCCTGCTTATCCGAAAGAGCACTCACTGCTGGGCTGGAAGAGAGATCTGTCTCCTCCTCCCACAGCTCACTCTCGTCAGCCGCCGGATCCTCTGAGAGAACTACACCCCTCTCAAGACGATCGGCGAGCTCCATCTGGGAACCCCATGATGTGCGTCGCTGCTCTGCCTCAGCATGAGCGGGACCCGCACCACCAGTCCCAGATGCTGGACTTTCCTCCATCGAGAAGAGATCTAGACGAGAGGGAAACGCTCACAATTCGCACAAGCAGCTCCCTCAAGAACTTCGAGAACCTCAAAAACCTTGGACACAGGTCAGTACACTTCTGAAAACACTGGGCCTTCTTTGTGCATTTCATATTGAATTTGTTTTACCTTGTTTGCGAAGCACTTCAGACAAAACAGTCTCTCAAGACGAAAGGTGAATGTCATGTTTGCAAGGCGCCCTTATATACTTCCGGGTCGCACGTTGATGACATCATGGGCTGTCGCTGGGCAATAGGATTGCTGTGATTCGATAGTGGTTTCAGACACCTGTCACGCTAAAGCATTCCCCAAAGCATTCTAGGACGCAGTGCGAGTTCCTTTCAAAAAGTAACACGTTTTTCTCAGCTTTTTGCTTTATGAAACTTAGTAAACTTTATTAAACTACTACATTATTTTTATATTATGCTTTAATATAATTATTATTGAAATAAAAAAATATTTTGACTCAATCCTTACTTGTTGAAATATATTATTTTCCAAATACATTTGTGTTATGTATTTTGTACATTTGTGTGATTAATTAATTTTAGCAAAAAATAGTGGTGAAATTTGCAACCCTGATTGCTAAGTTTTTAGCTAATGGCTTCCTAAAGACATGTTTATGGGCGAGTGAATATCAATATTTGGGTCTCTGAGGGTTAAATGTGTAGGGACACTTTGAGAAGTTTAATTGTAAATATTTTCGCATGGTGATGGTGTATGGGTGACAGAAAGTTTAGTTTTACTTTGCATTATTGCGAAAACATTTCAGAACTCTGAATTTTGTAAACTTGAAGAGTTTAGTTTACTTTGTGTTGATAACTGCTTGAAATGTATGCATGTTGTGATATATCAGAAGTGTCAACGAGTGATGTATTATGTAGATATCTAATATTCAGCCTAATGTTTATTTATGAGATAATTTAGTGCAGATAGTGCAGACTCAGATATTCATTTAATTTTCACACATTAAACTTGTTAAACTGCAGTTAAATTTGTGGATTAAATTTTTTTGGCAGTACTGCTTCTGCTATTCACAAATGCACACATCTCTACAGTTATTCCATTAACCTGTCAACTAATTTCTTAAGATCGAGAGAACCTCTTTTGCTTTAGCATCAGTCCGTTTTAGCTTTGGTGGCACAAGTCACCCACTTTAAAACAAATCTATGGTAAGATACATTTCTATAACTTGCCTATGAGCCAATTTGATAACCTGTTTGTTAATGTATCATTATTATGTATAGAGCAGTCGAATAGGCCAAATCAGATTTTGCATTAGTGATTAAAATCAGTGTGTATTTTTGAAAAGCTTGACAGCCTACAATTAAAGGCCTCATTCTCGACAGGGACAACATCTCTATCTGCTGGAACTCTCTCCTGGTTTTAATAACACAATCTGGTCTGTGAGTCCTGTGTTACGTCGTATTAATGTGTGTCATTTGTCACCGTGGCACGAGCAGACGGCAGTTTGTCTGTTGAACACATGTGAGTATTATAAAAGGACACCACACAACTGTTAATAGGATATGAGAGAGAGGAGATGTGCCATATATACTATTGGACAGCAGACAGAGTTATTTCTATAAAGTGAGTCACACCGAGTATAGAAATGCATGTAGCCAAAAAATAAGAAGAAAAAAAGGAAAATAAATTTGATGTCTTTTGTAATTATTTCATTGAATGGAGGCAGAACCGAATGCGAGCTTGCAGTCGACTGTAAGAAAGGGGCTGGGTTTAAGCAGACTAAATGATTGGAGAAGTCCAGCACACGTGAAGTTCACCGGAAGACTGAGTTGAAACTAAATATTATGAGGTCTTCTTTTAGTAAATATGAAAGACAGTCTATTGTTCTTGCAAAGAGATTGATTCTTCAGAGGTTGAAACTGGACATTCAATGCACTGCTGAGTGAGCTAGCGAGCATTATTCATATTGAGAAGTTACGATTTATTAAAGGCACAATATGTAATTTCTGCCGCTAGAGCAGTGGTTTTCAAACCTGTCCTGGAGGCACCCCAGCCCTGCACGTTTTGTGTGTCTCCCTCATGTATCACACCTGACTCAACTCATCAGCTCGTTAGTACAGACTGCAATAACTAAATGGGGTGTGTCTGATAAGGGAGACATACAAAATGTGCAGGGCTGGGGTGCCTCCAGGACAGTTTTGAAAACCACTGTGCTAGATGATGCTTATTTAAAACAAATCTTGATGACACCTTGATTTCGTGGAATCATGAGAGTTGTTGTCTTCACCTCAGCCAGTGGAAAATAATCTGATGGGATTCAGGCAGAAATCATATTCATGCATTTAAGATTTATTAACGTTACTAATATAAAGCAAGGTGGGGCTGAAAGCCGTTGGAGCGATTGCTAATGAGAGACAAGCACGACACACAGCTGGAGAACAGTGGAGCTTTTATTATGCCGCAGATGACCGCTTCCGCTTCTTCCAGTCATGCGTATGTGGGAGCGCAGCGCTGCTTTATCATATTAGGTACATTTGAGTGTGTTGAAAGTTATGTTATAATGCTACTCTCGAGCACTCGGTGGCTACTATGAGACACTTGTTGCACACTGCAGTAAGCTAGATATTAGGCATGGTAAAAAATGGTACTCGCAGTAAATCAAGAAAACAAGATTTAAACAATGAAACTGTGTTGAGCTATATAACAATGATTAGTTTTCTGTCAATTAATGTATCCAAACAGTTGCTCATCTGTCTAATAAAGCACATGATACAGTATATTAAAGCATCTTTGGTATTTCCATGGTTTCTACAAAATAAATCTGGAAATCGAGGGTAACGTGGATATGATGTCATTGATAGGCGACACATGGACACGGCCCTGGTTAAAGTTGCTTATTTCTATGGATTTAAACATTCTTGGAAACATTTGGTATAATATAAGTACACAAGTCAACAAAATATATAACATTGTTTTAGTGGTTTTGGGATATTTTAATACAAAAATCTTACATATTGTCTTGTAAAGGCACTGTTAAAGCTAATGCCATTTCAACCTTGTTCAGACTGTCAGTGCAAATCTTATTTTTGTGTATACAGATTGGAATCAGATCATATTTAGCAAGTGTGAATGGAAAAAAAAATCACAATCTGATTTGTACAAATCCTTTTCAAACAACATTTATATGTAGTTTGAAATACTATTCAAATCTCATTTTTCAAAATCCGCTCTGATCAGATTTTGTGCAGATTTTCTTTTGCTAATGTCACTTTCCCCGTATAACGTAAGCACGTCAGACATAATTACAGAAATAAGGTTGTGTTGTCAATAATTAGATAATTCTAATATAATTGTGGCATCTCAAAATAAAGCCATGTATGCCAGCCTCCTACATTTCTGCTGCTGCTTTATTAGACATAGCAGTCTAGTGCAACGGCTACACATTGTCATATTGTAAGACAACATTGCAAACCCCTACATGTTGTTTCTGGTGTAGGCCTACCAATGCAACATCATTGCTATAGAAACCAATGCAGATATTCTAGAAAACAAAATGCCAAGGAACACACAAATCGGATCTGAACAGTTCTGACAGACAGTGTGGACAGTCAGTCATTTAGATCACATTCCAATCACATACACAAATAATCGTATTTGGACTAGTCTTGGTGCCCTTTTTGTACGAAAGTGATGTTAGGTGTTAAAACGGTGCTAAAGTTTTTAGATACTAAACGAATCGGAAACGTGGTTCTATTAAAACAGCACGACTGAGGATTGCTAATGCAAACATGCACGCACACAAACTGCAAGCCGGCTCCAGAAAAAGCAGCAGAAGAAAGCATCTTGAGCGGAAGTACGGTGAGAAGCGCAGATGCACGTTCTCTGACTGCAGCATAATGAGGTACTGCGGGGCGTCGATTTCACTTACAGCACTCGAGATGTCAGGAATTAAAAATGCATGTCCTCTTAACGAGGAAACAGTTCTAATTAAGTGAGAGTAATTCTGCGTTATTTCTCTGAAATAGAGACATGAATACTTAATGATTGGCATAGTAGTGTTTAATACCTCATGTTAGCTGCCATATGTCTTACAGGTGCTTTCTAATGTTTTTACTTGTGTGCTGAGAGAGAGAGAGAGAGAGAGAGAGAGAGAGAGAGAGAGAGAGAGAGAGAGAGAGAGAGAGAGAGAGAGAGAGAGAGAAAGAGTTTTCGAAAAAATATAGCATGTAGCAAACTTGTTTGTGCTCATTTGTGCAAAAATTTGCATGTATTTTTCTGTTTACAGAATACACCAGCATCTTTTCCTTGATGCCACGGACTTCCAGCCTGGGCCTTGGTCATCGAAACAAACAAACATTAGCATATATGTGGCTTGCAGCATGTAAAGAAAGTAGTCATTGTATTAACCTAGCAATAACAAGACTTAACTTGTAAATTACCATAGAGCTAGCACTGTGAGTAATTACATTAACAGTCTTCAATGCAAACATGCCTCATTTTCATTTAAAAGAGGCTCATTGTAGAATGCACCAGATTGACAAAAATGTGGTGGTATCAGAAAGCAGGAGGTAAAAGAGTTTATTTAAATGAAGCATTTTTGGTTATGGTAGCAGAAATTGTAGCCGATTTCTATTACTTATTTTTTGTTTCCTTCTCACGCTTGCATGCAGCCTTGCATCCATTTACTGTTGCTTTGCACGTGCAAAATGGGCAACCATTACTACATTTGCATTATTCCTTTAGTAAAGAATTGTGTGCTAAACCAATGCAGACATCTGGAAAATCTACTGCTACCTTCAGTGCTGTCATTATGACATCTGAATGCTGTCAGGTTTTTGACTCCCATAGCACTCACTTGATGTATGAACAGGTTTAAATGTCAGGAACTTCTCACTGTCAGATAGCTATGAATCTTAGATAAGTGGAGAAATGTCGTCAGATTTAAATCCAAGTCCAGGTGCTTGTAGATGAATTTTGACAAGCATTAATGAGATCTTTAGATAGACTTGTCCCAAAGGAGTTTTACATGAAATAACAGGAGGGTGTTTATTTAATTGCATCAGTCTCAACAGCTAAGATCTACTCTTCACCTATTGATTTATTTATTTATTTGTATTGTTATTATTAGATTTGGGAAAGGAAACTTGGTCTAAACAGCATTTTAATTTCTCTGGTAATAACTTACAATTAAAAGATGCCAGTGTTTTATCCTTCTTTTTTTTTCATTTTTTTTTCATGTTGGATATCACCAAAAATTCAAACCAACCAAACAAACTGAACTCTGATGATGACTATATAATCTAAGGATCGTGAGCCCCTTAAAGGAGTATATTAAAGGAGGGTATCTTGAGGGTGAGTAAATCATGGGGTAATTTTCATTTTAAAGTGAACTACTCCTTTAATGCTCCTGACCCTCGCCTATCTGCCAAATCTGTTTACCTTCAAAATGAGCCTCAAAGATTACATGTGAACTTATTACATGTTAAATGAGGAAAAGGCTTTATCATAACTTGAATGTCTTTTGTTGGAGTTAATGAATTGAACGCCATATTGTTAACATAGTGCAAACTACTGACACAACAGTCCACAATGTTATAAAAATAGACTGATGTAAATTGATGGTTTTCAGTTCTTCAAAAAATAAACTGACAAATTGAAGATTAGATTCAGCGCTCATGAAGTGAATCTCATTACCATTAACTGCCAATTAGTGTCAGCAGAAAAGAGATGGAAAGAAGCACTCATTGACATCTTTTCCACTTATTCTATTTTCTCTGCATAGGTTTGTATTTATTATCTGTGGCATATTTTTTTGATACTGAGTTAATCTTATCTTCTGTATCTATACACCAATCACCACTATGGAAGTGAACAACCAATTTTTTAAAGAGTGAATCATGAATTTTAATGATGTCCTTCTTTCTTTCACTCTTTCAAAATGTCTTTTGAGGCGCCCCCTTTGATACATGTGGTGAGCATGGTTAGTTGCACACATCATTTTAGTGGAGTAAAATCATTAACGGCAATTATTAAAGTAAACATGTGCGTGAATTTTTTATCATTTATCTAGAATTTCTCTGCTTCTGTGTTAACTGTGATATACTTGATCAAGTAATGGTTGCTTTAGCTAGATCACAGCATAGGAGATTTGGGAATCACAAGCAAGACACAAGAGACAAAATGTTGGACCAGGATCCAGGATCTCTCAACACAATCATTCTTCCAAAAGAAATATTGATAGATTCCACATCTATGAGTGTGTGAGTCTGTGATTGAGATCTGATGATTTTAGTGATTTTTTTTTTCTTGGCTTTTGGAAATACAGCTCTACAGGTACAACAACAGTCCTTGAAATGTATTGTGATATATTCGTCAACCACAGCCCATGGTGAGTGTTGTAAATACTCCTACTGTCAATTTAAAGCCTCTCACCACCGAAGTTATTCTTACTGCAGCCAATGTTGTCATCCTAGGGCGCCCGTGGCTTGTGCAGCACAAGCCTGTGATCTCATGAAAGACGGGTGAGATCAGGGCTATTCTCCGGCGTGCTTCCCGTCGAAGTCACAGGTTGGTTCACACAGTTCCACGGCTCTTCCTATCAGCTCTACCTCCATCTAAAGCCCCGTAGAGAAACAATCAGTTGACATACCAACCTGCTAAGCCCCCTTCAGTGATGTCTTCTGCCCCAAGAAAGCCTCTATGCTGCCTCCACACCGGCCAATGGACTGCGCCATCGATTTGATTCCGGGTGAGCCAGTGCCCCGCGGGAAGATATACCCGCTGTCTCTTCCCGAGCAGAAGGCCATGGAGGAGTATGTAGAAGAGGCACTCCAACAAGGCTACATCTGCCCTTTTACGTCCCCTGCTGCTTCGAGTTTTTTCTTCGTGGCCAAGAAGGACGGAGGCTTGCAGCCTTGTATTGACTACCGCTCACTGAACAAGATGACCGGTAAGTTCCGTTACCCACTTCCCCTCATCCCAGCGACACTAGAACATCTCCACGGAGCCTTTGTTTTCACCAAGTTGGACCTCCGCAGCGCCTATAAACTCATCTGGATAAGTGAGGGGGACGAGTGGAATACGGCGTTAAGCGGTAAGAAACGGGTCTACCCCTACTACCATAAAGGAACTCCAGCGTTTTCTAGGCTTTCGCAAACTTCTATCGACGGATCATCCAAGATTAGCTGACCTGTCCCTTAACAGATCTATTGAAAAACAAGCCCAAGTCTCTGTCCTGGTCACCATCTGCTGAAGACCGCCTTTACTAGTGCACCGCTCCTAATTCATCCAGATCCTGATAGACCATTTAGGAACCCGAAATGTTAAGGCTGATGCTCTGTCCTGTCTCCATGCCCCTGAGGAGGTTAACAATGTCCCAGAACCCATCCTGCCTGATAATCTGATCATGAGTCCCATCCAGTGGTCCTCGGACTCCATTGCCTCCACCAATGTCTCCATTGTCACTCTGCCGGGCTGTCCACCTGGTCACCAGTACGTCATACAACGTCAACGCACTCCACTTATCCACTCCACTCACTCATCTCTGGGCACTGGCCACCCAGGGGCCAATAACACTCTTTCGCTGCTGAAAGATCGCTTCTGGTTGCCCAAAATGGCCAGGGATGTGAGAAGGTTCGTACAGGGATGTAAGGACTGCGCCATCTCTAAGAGTCCCCGCTATCTACCATCTGGCAAACTCCATCTGCTGCCCATTCCCAGTCGACCATGGACACACCTAGGAGTGGACTTCATCACTGATCTGCCTCCATCTAACGGTAACATGTGTATCCTTGTTATCATCGACCGCTTTTCCAAGTCATGCCGTCTGCTTTCTCTTAAAGGATTCCCGACAGCTCTAGAGACTGCTGAATTGCTCTTCAACCATGTCTTCAGATATTATGAGATTCCTGAGGATATTGTGTCAGACTGGGGTCCACAGTTTATATCCCGAGTATGGAAGGCATTCTTCACCCTCCTAGGTGTGACCGTAAGTCTCTCCTCTGGATACCATCCTCAATTGAACAGGCAGACGGAAAGATCCAAGAGATCTGTCGTTTCCTACGAACCCTCTGTCATGGCCACCAGAACTCTTGGAACCAGTTCCTTGGCTGAGCCGAGTAAGCCCAGAATTCCTTGCATCAACTCACTACTGGACTCACTCCCTTCCAGTGCGTACTTGATTAACAGCCACCCTTATTCCCCTGGTCTGGAGAACCTTCTGATGTCCCTTCTATCGACCACTGGTTCAGAGAGAGCGAGAGGGTCTGGAATGCAGCTCACCATCGGTTTCAGCAGGAAGTCCGCCAGCGGAAGATCACAGCGGACCGTCGAAGATCAGAGACGCCACCATACCAACCTGGTCAGAAGGTTTGGCTGACCACCACGACGTCACCTCAGGAGCGGGCTGTGGAGGGGGGAGGGGGTGTATACTGTGATAGATCTGCCAGGCTCTCTCACCAGTCAACCACAGCGCACCCAATCACCTGAGTATTGATCACACACACCTGCACCTCATCTGCACCCTCATCAACTGGCTTTATAAGTTTATACATTTTTTTTTTTACCTCACCTCAATTATTTGTCCGGTCTCGTTCATGCTACACAGACTACTTACCTGTATCTCCGGCAATTACTCCTGAGTTCTATTCTCTAACATTTACCTCCAAGAGTTAATTCTCCATGATCATCTGTCAGAGGTCGAGGTGTGTGTATCCAACCTGGTCTCCTCTTCACTGAATCTCACGAGTCCCTGCACTCCGCAGAAAAATACTTTCCATCACTCTCACATCAACTGTACATCAAATCTCCATTGAGTATCTACTCACCTTTTGATGTTGCCTGTTGCTCCGTGCTGTCTTGAATAAACTCTGTTTACCTTTCCTCTTTGTGTTCCGAGTATGCATTCCGTAACAAATATAGGCCTAATGAATTTAATCACTGATGTTTTACTTGTGCATATTTCTTGACAGGTTTGTTCAGAAAACATTTCCATTATCAATATACATTTAAATAAGTTAAAACGCTGCTCTTAAAGCATTCAGTTTAAAAGAAACGAGAGAGGGAGAGGGAGAGGGAGAGGGGTTGTGTAAGCCTGGCAGCAGAAGCATGGTTCTGAAAACATCTGTTTAGTCTCTCTGGCTGTGTAAGTCTGGCACTAACCCATTTCAGTGTGAATCATTTAAATGTAGCAGAGGGCTTCAGAATGGGTCATCTCTGTGCTCCATCAGTGTGTGTATGTGTGTATATCATGGCTTACTTCCTCCATCATAATGTGGCATTCACATGGGCATATTGCACAGATAGGGTGAAAGAGCAGGGATAGCGATATATATTACAACACATGGTGTGAGGTGTGATGCTTTTCGAAGATTTGGTATTAAATCTTTAATATTATATGCCTTCACTGCTCCAGACATTTGTTTTCAGACATCAGGAGCTTGCACACTTTTAGATAATCTAATTGCTGCTCTTTAAACTAACACCATGATCTCAGGACAAGGGTTATGTAAACTTTTGAGCACAATGTATTTTTCCAGATACCACTAGAGTCTATCAACTCCACATGTAATGTTAATTTAGTGTGAACTAAACATAAACTTTATATTTATCATACTATATTTATATATCCCATGTGGCTGAAAACTGTTGACATTTAAGGGATCAAATAATGATATAAATATATTTGGGCTATTCCGTGTCAAATCAAGCAAATTTCGAAAACTTCCCCAGCTCTCATTTTTGATTTTCTTCATATTTTTTTTCAAAGAGTAATGAAGATATCTCAATATGTTTTTAGATTCTGGTTCTTAACAAAACCTTCTTTTGGCATCTAACCCCAGAAATAGGGGGCTCAATAAGTAAATTGTTAAATTGCCCTAGTGAAAAAAAAAAAAAAAAACTACACTCAAATGTTTTTAAAATAAATTTATTTCATACTTAGTATACTACAAAACCATTAACATATTTACTGACATAAAGCCTAACATGTGTTTTAATATAACTATTAGTAAGGATAGTATGATCTAATATCAGTCTTTAAATGCAAGATATTTGAAGTGTACCTAAAAAGTATACTTGCAATAGTTCCACATTAGCACAATCAGTATACTTAAGTATATCTTTAACATTGTTCGTTGTAATGTATTTAAAATAAATGTATTTCAATGTTGGTATATTTATTTTTCACTAGGGTGTACACATTTTTTTTAAGTGGTCAAAAACCAAATGTGGGTCACTTTTCATACAGCTGATACTTTTTTCTTTTAAAGAGGAATATCCGAAGAACAAATAATGTGTAAAAAAATTAAATATTGATGCTGCCATCTTTCTAAAGTCATTTTTCTCGCTCTTTCTCTCTCCCCCCTGTAATTTGGCTGTAAATATTAGGTTAAAATTGTCATTTTGACCTCCTTAAAATAGTGAATTACTCTTTATATGTTGGCTTTCATTACCATTTATGTTTGTCTTTCTTCGTAAAAAATACTAACAAAATGAAAAATGGGGACGTCTGGTTGAGTTGACACAGAGTGTCAATGTAGACGAATATTCTTGATTGTGAGATTGGAAGAACACTTTCTAAAGTATAAATGACTTCGTATATTTAGGAGTTCTTCTATAAATATCATTATTTTGCTACTATGTATTCAGCACATTTAGTAAAACAGATGGAAATGATGTGAAGAAACTGCAGTTTGGATAAAATGATGAGAGTGCACTGGCCTGCCCTCTCTCAGATGAGCATGCTGGGCTTGTTGCTCCTCTCTGAAGGTCAGAAGTCAATTGCAGTAATGTGCTAGCAGCAGCCCACAAGCCTCCATTATCAGGACTAATGTGTGGCTGCATTATTCGCCCACACCCTGTGTGGCTTGGGCTGTGCTCCCTTCCCATCAACCTCAGTACACAGGACCCTACAGTCTCATTAGAGACAGCCACAGCCGTCAACAAAAGTGCCCATCTAAAAATACATAACAGCATTTATGTTCTATATTTCTCAACAGCTTCTATACAAACAGTAAATGCATTACGGATTTAGAGAGTCGTATGTCAAAATAGCCTATTGTGTCATGTTCACCGCTGTAAAGGAGACCATATGCTGCATGTACAGAATAATTTAACTTCATTTGCTACAATAAGGTGTTGTTTTATTTATTCATTTATTGCCTAATCTGATTCTCTTGAATTCAACATGGATGAGTAAAGAACTCTTGTCTTATTATTAGGATATCTAAGTCCACTAAAGGAGGGAGAGTGTTTTTACATTTGGCTCCTAAACTCTGGAATAGCCTTCCTGATAATGTTCGGGCTCAGCCTCACTCTCCCAGTTTAAATGTAGATTAAAGATGCATCTCTTTAGCCAAGCTTTCACATAATACATCGCATAACCTTGTACTCCAGTTATATCAGTGCACATGATTATCAACATAATCAACAACATGTATTGTTTACTTCAATAAGCTCATTGTTTCTGCCTTAAATTAATACATTGTTTATTAATACATTGTTCGCTAACGGTGTGATTTGTATATGTACATTTCTGAAATCCATAACTCAGTCACCTCTGATAACAAATCACTCTCAATTGTAATGTAGAAACATGCATTTTCTGTAAAGCTGCTTTGAAACGATATGTATTGTGAAAAGCGCTTTACAAATAAATGTGAATTGAATTGAACTATCAGCTTATTTGTGCATGTTATTCCACAAACCATATTGTTCCCAACTCACTTTGTACACTACTGTTCAAAAGTTTGTGGTCAGTAATTGTAAGTATCATAACACCAACGCTGCATGTGTTTGATCAAAAATACAGTAATAAAAGTAATATTGTGAATTGACTGTTTTCCATTTTAATGTTCTTAAAATGATTTTTCAGCAGGCATTACTCCAGTATTCAGTTCATATTATTATCAAAGTTAAAAACAGTTGTGCTGCTTTTTTATTGAAGCCAGGGTAAATTTTTTTCATGATTCTTTGCTAAATTGAAAGCTCTAAAGAAAAACATAAATTTAAAAAAAGAGATCTTTTGTAGCATTATAAATGTATTTAATGTATTTTTTGAGCAATTTAATGCATATTATTAAAATAATAAATTATTCTTTCTCAATCTATGTATTTTATCATATAATATATTGCTACAACATACACTCACCTAAAGGATTATTAGGAACACCTGTTCAATTTCTCATTAATGCAATTATCTAATCAACCAATCACATGGCAGTTGCTTCAATGCATTTAGGGGTGTGGTCCTGGTCAAGACAATCTCCTGAACTCCAAACTGAATGTCAGAATGGGAAAGAAAGGTGATTTAAGCAATTTTGAGCATGGCATGGTTGTTGGTGCCAGACGGGCCGGTCTGAGTATTTCACAATCTGCTCAGTTACTGGGATTTTCACGCACAACCATTTCTAGAGTTTACAAAGAATGGTGTGAAAAGGGAAAAACATCCAGTATGCGGCAGTCCTGTGGGCGAAAATGCCTTGTTGATGCTAGAGGTCAGAGGAGAATGGGCCGACTGATTCAAGCTGATAGAAGAGCAACTTTGACTGAAATAACCACTCGTTACAACCGAGGTATGCAGCAAAGCATTTGTGAAGCCACAACACGCACAACCTTGAGGCGGATGGGCTACAACAGCAGAAGACCCCACCGGGTACCACTCATCTCCACTACAAATAGGAAAAAGAGGCTACAATTTGCACGAGCTCACCAAAATTGGACAGTTGAAGACTGGAAAAATGTTGCCTGGTCTGATGAGTCTCGATTTCTGTTGAGACATTCAGATGGTAGAGTCAGAATTTGGCGTAAACAGAATGAGAACATGGATCCATCATGCCTTGTTACCACAGGTGCAGGCTGGTGGTGGTGGTGTAATGGTGTGGGAGATGTTTTCTTGGCACACTTTAGGCACCCTTAGTGCCAATTAGGCATCGTTTAAATGCCACGGCCTACCTGAGCATTGTTTCTGACAATGTCCATCCCTTTATGACCACCATGTACCTATCCTCTGATGGCTACTTCCAGCAGGATAATGCACCATGTCACAAAGCTCGAATCATTTCAAATTGGTTTCTTGAACATGACAATGAGTTTACTGTACTAACCACAGTCACAAGATCTCAACCCAATAGAGCATCTTTGGGATGTAGTGGAACGTGAGCTTCATGCCCTGGATGTGCATCCCACAAATCTCCATCAACTGCAAGATGCTATCCTATCAATATGGGCCAACATTTCTAAAGAATGCTTTCAGCACCTTGTTGAATCAATGCCACGTAGAATTAAGGCAGTTCTGAAGGCGAAAGGGGGTCAAACACAGTATTAGTATGGTGTTCCTAATAATCCTTTAGGTGAGTGTATATAATATCTTGTTCACTGAGACAGGAATGATTATGGAAACAAAATGGTTTGTAATTCAATGACATTTTGACATACTATACATACTATAAGGGTTAATTAATGAATGTTTGCAAGCCGTTTCTGTGCTTGACTACACAAAATTACTGCATTTTACACACTCAAGACAACAGGGTGTGTTTTCAATAATACATTTTGTGCAGCCTCAGAGATAACCATCCCAAAGTTAATTTTAATTTGAGGAAATGTAGAAATTCTGCACAGAGCAAAATGTTGCTTTTATTTTAATGTTTCAAAGAGCATGAGAGATTAGAGGTCAAAAAACAAAAGCAGTTTAAAAAACAGGAAGAGTCTTGCAGTCAGTGGACTAGCCTATTGTTCAAGCTTCACTAGACAAGCATCTATATATGATTTGATTTTGACAATCAATGGCCTTGTATTTCCAGTGGGTGCTTTATGGTAAGCTATGATTGTTGTTTAAGATGTGCTGTCTTCACTCATAAAAACAAATACATTTTTTGTGTTCAGATGAGAAAATGACTTAGGCAGGTAATTCATTCATTTCTAGTAGGAGGTCAGCGTGAGTTTTCCCCTCCCATTGCTTCAATTCACAGCATCATTATTCACACTGTTATGATTGGCACTTCTGAGCAGTAAGGAGAGCTTTGTGGTTCCTCTGAAACTGTTTATCAACACCTATAGTTTTCAATTATGCTAAAGAGATCCCCACTTTCCTGAGCTGTAATTGAAACACATTTGGGATTGCTTGTTGGAACATATCTTTGTCACCAGCAGAGTTCACAATTGAAGCCAAGAGAGGAGTTAACAAGCAATCTGGACTGATTTTTTTTTCAGTATTATTGAGCTTTTTGGACAAGAATAAAAGGTTCTTGCTGTGAGAGGACGTGTTATGATTTTTAGAACAAATTCAAATGAATGACTAAAATGTGCTCTATGAAGATATAAAAGAAGATATATATTAGAGAGTTTATGATTTGGACAGAAAATAAGGAGATCCAGGCTATTGGATATATGAGTTTATTTTGCAAAATATGAATCTAAATTTAACTAGGTGTTTGGAACCAACATCCACTGCTAGAGAAAACACACATTTGTGTAAATGCACTTAATAGTCAGAGAATAAACATTTTCTGAATCTGCTTTTGGTGTACAGTCTGCTTAAACATTGAGAGAGCTGACTTTAACCCTCAATGTCAAAATGTCGATATGATGTAGTACTTGTGGTTTTCTAAAAAGCAGCAGTAAGAAGTCACTTTTAAAGGTCAGTTAATGAGCTTTTTCAGTCAGGTGCTGTGTGCTCATTTCACAAAGCAGATTTCAATAAGATGGGAACCTCCCTTGAGAATGGGGATAAGAGTGACTTGAAATGGGCAGCACTGTGATTTCATCTAGGTCTCCACATAAAGTTAGTGAAGCATGAGCCCATTCACAGTAAAACTTGGTTGGTCTATATTTCATGTTTCCTCATGCTGTTGAGAGTCCGACCTGACTGCTCTTAAATGGTCATTTGAACATTACACTAAATATCCTTTCGCACTGCAACGGAAGGACTCTTAAAACGGAATTCTGTATAAGTGGAGCTTAATGAAGAGTTATTGATTCCCTTATATGTGAGGTTCAAATTCTTTGTTGTGACATGAAAAGGTGTAACTTTTTCTCAAAGCGTTTTATTCCCCGTGAGGAACACATGAGTATTCACCTTACAGCACAGCCATTTAAAGAGGAAATCGGGTGTTGTAGTTTAAAGCAGAAAAAAATCTCCTCTGCTATCTGTAGACATAGACAATCCTGATGATATATTACCTCTAGTGCAGTAGAGGACAAGTCACATTAAGAAGTGCCAGTGATGAGATCCAGTATCACAGCTGGCTCTGAAATTTGGTTAGGTTGCAGTAAACCTAAGCCTGAAGTGCTCTACAGTTACAGTGATCTTGTGGGTTGTATTTCTTTTGTTCTGGTACTTTGCTGCAATGAGCAGTTTTCTGAGTTGGTCACTACCTTGCGTCCGGTGGTGAGGATCATTTGGTTCTTCACTCTTTTAGAGATGCACTGATTTTTACAGATACCAATAAGTCGATAATTGGTTTCATGTTTGCCAATAACCCCTGACGCATTTTTGCAATTCAGATGTTATATTCATTTTGGTAGAAATACATGTATTAGTACTGTTATTAGTTTTTTTATGGATTAACAAAGTGAGCATTAGATGACAATTAGGTAATTTACATGCAAAAAATACGATAAATGCAATATCAGCAAATAATGTGGTATACAATTAAACTGATTATCTTAACTTGTGTGTGTGTGTGTGTGTGTAATATATATACATTGCAACATATTTATAATATACACTCACCTAAAGGATTATTAGGAACACCTGTTCAATTTGTCATTAATGCAATTATCTAATCAACCAATCACATGGCAGTTGCTTCAATGCATTTAGGGGTGTGGTCCTGGTCAAGACAATCTCCTGAACTCCAAACTGAATGTCAGAATGGGAAAGAAAGGTGATTTAAGCAATTTTGAGCGTGGCATGGTTGTTGGTGCCAGACAGGCCGGTCTGAGTATTTCACAATCTGCTCAGTTACTGGGATTTTCACGCACAACCATTTCTAGAGTTTACAAAGAATGGTGTGAAAAGGGAAAAACATCCAGAATGCGGCAGTCCTGTGGGCGAAAATGCCTTGTTGATGCTAGAGGTCAGAGGAGAATGGGCCGACTGATTCAAGCTGATAGAAGAGCAACTTTGACTGAAATAACCACTCGTTACAACCGAGGTATGCAGCAAAGCATTTGTGAAGCCACAACACGCACAACCTTGAGGCGGATGGGCTACAACAGCAGAAGACCCCACCGGGTACCACTCATCTCCACTACAAATAGGAAAAAGAGGCTACAATTTGCACGAGCTCACCAAAATTGGACAGTTGAAGACTGGAAAAATGTTGCCTGGTCTGATGAGTCTCAATTTCTGTTGAGACATTCAGATGGTAGAGTCAGAATTTGGCGTAAACAGAATGAGAACATGGATCCATCATGCCTTGTTACCACAGGTGCAGGCTGGTGGTGGTGGTGTAATGGTGTGGGGGATGTTTTCTTGGCACACTTTAGGCCCCTTAGTGCCAATTGGGCATCGTTTAAATGCCACGGCCTACCTGAGCATTGTTTCTGACCATGTCCATCCCTTTATGACCACCATGCACCCATCCTCTGTTGGCTACTTCCAGCAGGATAATGCACCATGTCACAGCTCGAATCATTTCAAATTGGTTTCTTGAACATGACAATGAGTTCACTGTACTAAAATGGCCCCCACAGTCACCAGATCTCAACCCAATAGAGCATCGTGGCTTCGTGCCCTGGATGTGCATCCCACAAATCTCCATCAACTGCAAGATGCTATCCTATCAATATGGGCCAACATTTCTAAAGAATGCTTTCAGCACCTTGATAAATCAATGCCACGTAGAATTAAGGCAGTTCTAAAGGCGAAAGGGGGTGAAACACAGTATTAGTATGGTGTTCCTAATAATCCTTTAGGTGAGTGTATGATATTAATATTGCAGATATATCACGCATCTCTAACCTCTTTGAGTATTTATTTTTTTAGTAGTTAAGTATGGTGGCCCAGTAATGCACAACACAACAAAATTTAAAAAGGAAACACAACGGAAACAAGCCACAACACAACGGAAACAAGCCACAACCCAACGGAAATGCTCCCGACCACTAGGGGGCTCTCGGAGTGCGGTAAAGTTAGTTTTGCTTGCCATTGTTCCATAGATTCGCGAGTCTTACAAAGATATAAACACTACGATCAGTTTTAAGCGTGTAACCATTGTATATCGACATGAAATATAAATTCAAAATCACCTACATGCATTATAGCGCATATTTATACTCGAGAACGCTTTTACCCGCTACCACGGTGCTTGATGCCCAAGGGAACGTCTGCCAATTCCACCATGTAGTTGAACATAATTTGTATTAATTAAATTACTTTTAACATTTAAAAACAGATGTTAAAATTCCACAGCTTGGGTGTATTGGTAAAACTGACTCAGTAATGCACAACAGTGAAATTTGAACATTTAAAAAAAAAAGTCATTTTAATTCATACAAATTATAAGTTTCAACCACTTGGTGGAATTGGCAGACGTTCCCTTAGGCATCATGCGCTGTGATAGCGAGTAAAAGCGTTCTCGAGTATAAATATGCAGCTATAATGCATGTAGGTGATTTTAAATTTATATTTCATGTCGCTATACAATGGTTACACACTTAAAACTGATCGTAGTGTTTATATCTTTGTAAGACTGGCGAACCTATGGAACAATGGCAAGGAAAACTAACTTTACCGCACTCCGAGAGCCCCCTAGTGGTCGGGAGCATTTCCGTTGTGTTGTGGCTTTTTTGTTGTGTTGTGGCTTGTTTCCGTTGTGTTGTGAACTTATGTATGCTTTTTAAAATTCGTTGTGCTGTGCACTACTGGGCCACTGTAGTTAAACATGGCAGATCATCAATAACTTTGTCACTACAATAATTAGCATAAACCATCCATGTATCTTTCATTCTTTTTTTCACATATAGAACAGATGCTCTTTTTTTTCTCCAGGAAATGCGACAGGGTGCAATGCATTGAAAAATAAGCATCGCTTGAAGGTAGGTGGAATATTCATTGTTAATTAGTTTACTACACAAATCTTCTTTTCAGTCACTGTCCTGGCTTTGAGAGAAAGCACACACACCTGTTCCAATTTGTTTTGTTTTTCTAAGCCAGTTTCAGTAATTGCCTACCTGATTATTGCAATGCTCTGTTGCAGGATGAAGTTTCAAAACTTTGTTATTGTGCTTCATAGATCTCATCATTATCTCATTGTTTGGAATTCACAGCTACACTTCCATAACCTGACTACAAGACATATCCTCTTGTTGAAAGGTGTTAGAGATTTTCCAATAGTTTCTAAGCACTTTGCTGTGGTTTTCAAGTGATTCTGTTTCATTGATCCTTCCAAAGTAACCGCACTTGTGGGAAGATCGCCTTATGCTAGGTTCCTCTGGGCATTTGTTGAGTTTCTCAGGTTTATCCTAACCATTTCAAACTAGATTATTTGACCAATAGTGGTCAATAATGTTTATCGACTCTGGTTTAAGAGCAGAATGTAGGTAAGAGACTGAATGGCCTATGACTACACCAGCTTCCTGCTCTATTCAAAATGTTTAGACTTTAGAAGCAGCATGTAATTATGTAACCTTTCTAAAGGCTAAGGATATAGCTGAAATATTTGACTGTGAGAGTTGGAAAAATATTGCTGACCTTCAGGAAAGCCAGAAAGGTGTCTAAGGTCACTGTAAAATGATGCTTTCATTTATAGACATTTCAGAGGGTAGGGGGTATGATTAAGCAGTTGAAGACAGATGGGATCTATCTTTTGCCAATAAAACCTTCATCTCTTATCAGATGGGGAGAGAGGGATGTTATAAAGAGATTCTAAAATCAATCTATTTTTATAATGACAGAGCATTGTATGAGAATGAGAGACAAAAGCAAGCGGAAACTAAAGAAAATCAGAAACAATGCTGATTGATAATAC
This sequence comes from Rhinogobio ventralis, assembly GCA_039654625.1. Lineage (NCBI taxonomy): Eukaryota > Metazoa > Chordata > Actinopteri > Cypriniformes > Gobionidae > Rhinogobio > Rhinogobio ventralis. Next base: position 20,869,156 of record CM077198.1, read on the forward strand.
TAATTGAAAAAATGATAGCCGAAACACTTTAACCTCATGGGTGCCACCGTCCACGTACGAGGACATTATATTTCAGTGAATTTCTGTGACACTGTCACAGAGTCACAGCCAACCCCCACCAACGTCCATGCATCGTCACCAGATCGCCACTCTCTGCCCACTCGTTCACAATCCCCTGAATTCTGATCACCGGCACCTGCACCTCATCATCACAGACACTATATAGACTCACACTCCCTTCACTACAGTGTCTGGTCTCGTCATACGTACCTGGACTCCTTACCCGCTACTCACCTGAGAATCCACCATCTGGGAGTTCAGGTGGCGGTAGTCAATGCAAGGCCTCAAGCCTCCGTCCTTCTTGCCCACGAAGAAGCTTGAAGGTGCAGGGGATGTAGATGGTCAGATGAAACGTTTCTTAAGTGCTTCTTGCACGTACTCCTCCATGGCCTTCTGTTCCGGGATGGACAAACGGTAAACTCTAGGCAGCAGGTCAATGGCGCAGTCCCATGGTCGGTGAGGTGGTAGCTGCATTGCCAGCCGCTTGCTGAACACATCCTGGAACGCCCGGTATTCAGGAAGAATTTCCACATGGTAGCTGGTTTCAGGACTTTCGATGGAAGTGGAGAGGAGAGGAAGGACTTCGGAGTCGGGAGAAGAGGGCCGGAGAGTCACAGAAGATTTCTTGATTGGAGATAAACAGTTTTAGAAGCATTCTTCACTCCACTTGAGGATCTCACCCGTGCTCCATTGGATGTCAGGCTGGTGTTGCGTGAGCCAGGGGCGTCCCAGGATGATGTCCGCGGTGGAGACTTCCAGCACCATGAACGTGATTTCCTCTGTATGCAAACAGCCTAAGCAGAGCGTCAGTGTGGGGGAGTAATGCCGGATGTGGCCACGGCCCAGCGGTTTTCCTTGGATCGTATGGACACAGAGATCCTGTTGTCAGCGTTTATGATGGACGTTCATCTTTTGGAGAATTTGGGGGCTGAAGAAGTTCCCTGCAGAGCCGGAATCGATGAGGACTTGTGCTGAAATACAGACATTAGAATTAAGGAGATACACCGTAGTTTTGGTGAGAGATGCAATATGGGTAGGTAGTTGGATGGTACGCACCGCTGGGCATGGTGGCCGGATGGGACAGGCATGACATGGTCCTCTCAGACAGAGATGATGTAAGATTCTTCTCTGACGCTCCGCACGAGTCAGGCGATTAAAATCCTCTTGCATGGGTTCTGGTGCTGGAAGGGCGGCAGAGGGTGTGGCGGGCAGAGGATTGGCAGTGGGCATGTGAAGAGTGCATGCAGAATAGCCTTGAGCCACATGGATGTTTTTTTGGATCAGGTTTTCAAGCTCCATAGTATCATTGTACATGACCATTAACTGTTTCACATGAAGATTTAGACCCTGTCGAAAGGCTGTGATAAGCGCAGATTCATTCCAGCCACTAGCGGCCGCTAGGGTACGAAATCTCTTCACCTTGGCGAATGTGGTAGAGTTGGTCGTGTACAGCAAGATCGGCGGTGCTTTGACTGAACACTTCCCGGAAGTGATTGAAGGCAGAGATAGTAGCGGTTACGGGAGCATTAGATTCCTAGAGATGTTAAGCCCATTGTAATGCTCGTCCCGAGAGAAAGGAAATCACAAACGCCACGCGGGTGCGTTCAGTGGGGAAGAGTTGAGAATGGGCTTCCAGGTAGAGTGAGCACTGCAGAAGGAACCCACTGCAATCCTCCGCCGCACCGGAGAATGTCGCTGGTCGGGCCATGGGATTGAGAGAGGCAGCTGGTGAAGAAGCAGCGGGTGCTGGGTGCAGGAGTGCATGGCGTGCGGCCTGTGTCCGTGGCGCTCTGTCTGTGTCGTGACAGAAGACCAGACCTCATGCAGAGGCAGAGGATGAGGTGAACTCAAGTGATATTTATTGACAGAGACACGAACACAGGTTGCAATAGGTATTCAGGTGAGTATTATAAACAAGCACTTCTGGACAGTCACTTAGCTGTGGATAATGGAGTTTGTCGTTTGCAGAGAATGGAGATCACGAGGACCGAGGAACTGGAGACGAGGAAGATTTGGAAGAAGACGGTGGATTCTCAGGTGAGTAGCGGGTAAGAAGTCCAGGTACGTATGACGAGACCAGACACTGTAGTGAAGGGAGTGTGAGTCTATATAGTGTCTGTGATGATGAGGTGCAGGTGCCGGTGATCAGTATTCAGCGGATTGTGAACGAGAAGGTGGAGCATGGAGATCTGGGGACGATGCATGGACGTTGGTGGGTGTTGGCTGTGACTTTGTGACAGACACCATACATGTCACAGTTTTAAGTATCATTTGTTTTGAGGTTTCACCAGGACAACAACAACTTCTCTGTCTTTAATAATATCTGAATATTCAAATTTAGCACTACTATGGAAATATGATAATATTTTGTAATATTTTGTAATTATCATTTAAATCTGACTAATTTTCAAATTGTTTGTTATAAATAAACATCTCAGGAAAATGTTATGGGGTTTCTAATCAAAATATGACTTTCTACTACAAAATAGGGCATTGATTTCATTCATGTCCACTGTAGAGGACACCGGGACTTAAAGCATGTTTATCAGGCATTTTGGGAGACACAACAAGTGAATAGGGAAATAAATTACATATCAATGTTTCTATAAAATATTAGGGTAAGGCTTTAGATTACAGCCCGGAAAGTACTGAGTAAGTAAAGCGAATTTACAGCCTAACTTTCGGTAATTATAGTGTAACTATAAAGTAAGTATGTGTAGGTATAGGGGAACAATATGGAATATTTGGGGGCGGGGGAGGGGGGGGTCGGGGGAGGCTTGTCAACGGACCCCATGGACATCCCTGTGCCCCTCTCTGGACCGAGGGAAACCGACTTGATAATAGCATGTAATTTTCTCACTCAGACCACTGCCACCTGCTGCTTCTGCTACTGATTGCTTTTAGAGGGAAAAGCTGCCCATAACTGCTGGTCTAGGATCTGTAATCCTCTGTAAGAATTCGTAATGATAGCATATTATTAGTGAAAAGGAGTTGGCAAAAAGATCCAGTGCGTATCTGTATTTGCACTCGTAATCATTCAATTTCCAACGTGTTTTTCGCTTTGGTGAGTAATGTAGCCAATCACAGACATGTTTGTTGATTTCTAAAACGCAGTGGCTAATCACAGGTGGTGAAGTTAGAATCCTCTCACCGCTCGAGTGTTTGCCCAGTGCTGATGTGGCAGGGTGAGTAAATTCCCTCCCATGTATTTATTGAGAGCCTATCAGCAACTTGATTCCTGTCTATATGAGTTTAGGCTACCTGGGTATGCGTCATTGCTAGCTCCGCCCCGTGGCGCGGGCACGCTGCCATTCAATGCTGAACTAGTGTTTGGTTCGCAGCTCCGCAGTGGTGTGCAGGCTGTTATTACCCCCAGGTAGGTTAAGTTTGAATATTTGTTGGTGTAGTACTCGTGCTGTTTGCGGTAACTCGCGTCTATTTTATTCTAGTTGGTTTGTTTCCATTCATATGTTGCATTCATATGCGTAAGCTGCTGTGAAAACTCTGCAGTTCTGTGATCGCCTGATACGTTTAGTTATTCTTTTAACTAAATGTTACTCATTTGAGCTAACCAACTGATGTTTTTAGCAGGATACTCAATTCCTTTGAGGGTGCTCTGTCTAATGCAGAGCTCAGACTGCACGATTTTCAAACTCGTCGGATCACTGCTCTTTTCACACTGCATGACTATCTGGGGCAGCATTCAGTCACTGCTGTGTTCACACTGCACGATGGATCGGCGACAGGGGGTTTCACACTGCATGACTGTACAAGAGGAAGAATCACCGACAGCTCTGTCCCGTCCACAAACTACGTTTCACAAACAAACACACGTGAGATGTGACTAGTAAACAACGCAAGATCACACTTGCGTCAGACCGGAGTTGTTATTAAAATTGATAAACTGCAGTAAGTTTGTGATCCAAATTGTCTGTGCGCTGATTTGCAGCGAAAAGGAGAAAAAGAAAAAAAGAATATGGAGGAGGAAATGGTTGGGGAGACGCAGGGAGCAAGGATTGTGTTCTGCAAAGAGAGTTTGAGGTAAATAAATCATTTTGCAATGTGCTGCTGTTGCGTTTGGTCAAGCAAATGTTTGTGCTTTGTTTGTTTGATAGAATTGTAAATACATCTATTAAAATACTGATATTCTGGTCTATAACTCCTCCCTGGACCTCCCACTGCCCTGTACCGACTCGTCGGATATTCTCTCAGATCGCGTATTTGATAATTCACACTGCGTGATTGTCACTCACGTGCACGAGCACCGATTTGCCTATGATTTAGGACATTTGTCGGCAATTTTACAAAACCTGTCGGCAAGTCAAAATGGGGCCTAAATTTGGGCAGTGTGAACTCCGCATTAGTGTGAGCATTGGGGTGATCGTTCCTGCATAAAGGCTATTAAGACGGCGCTGTTGTTTTGCTGCTGTATGCGTTTTATTTTCACGTTAAAGCCGTTTGATCTGTCTACCTCTGCATGTGCCTGAGTTGTGCACGCGGGCTTGCTCTTCAGTCATTGCTACCGGCTGCGTGTGTGTGTTAATTTTTTTTTTTTTCTCTACTTTGGCTTTTGTTTCCTCTGTTTGTATATTCAGTCGTTACGTTTTCACTGTTTTGTTCATTGCAATTTTGTTTTTCTTTCTTTTGCTATAGTGCTTTTGTTTTTTTACTTATTTAGTTGCAACATTTTGCTCTGATTTTTGTTGTCTGCTAACTAGTGCTCATTTGTGGTGAGTGTCTTACATCAGCAACATCTGAGAATTCTGTTATTATTATTTGTTTGTAGTTTGTATTTTATTTTTGTATTCATTGCATTTTGTATTCTTTGGTTAATTGTCTTTTTCTTGTGTTTTATTTTATGCTGATGGGCCCCAGGTTGGGAGGCTAACTTTTCTTGCCTTCTGGTGGTGGTATTTCGTGCACAGTGTGGTTTTCCGCTTATAACTGCTTACACGTGTGTGTGTGCGTGTGTGTGTGTGTGTGTGTGTGTGTGTGTGTGAATCGCCTTCCAGCTAGCCTACCCCACTACGGGTAAGCCTCAGCTGTCTTAATTAAATTTTTGTACGGTGTCACTGTATTAATTTAATTTAATACAGTGACATACTGCACTGTATTGTAGCTAAATTCTGCATGTGTTCTAATCCTCTCTAAGTGTAGATATTATTGTAAAAAAGAGATTCATTGTGTCGTCAGCTTCACTGATTAATATAACGGAACTTTGTGAGATCGTGTTCATTGAATGAGTGACAGCTTTCAGTGATTATAAAATTGTGATGACTGACAGTGATAAATATTTATGTATCGAAATCAGACTCGTATAAATGTCAGGAAAACCCGATTCCTGGCTGCATGTCAATATCCATGGATCACTGGATCTTTGGTAAGTTGTAAGGAACACTATATCGAGTCCAACCTTTAGTTTCAACTGATAATCGTTTGTTTTACTTGCGTTTTCCCATATTAACTCCAGTCATTGTTGTTGATGCATATCCTCTATAAGAAAACCATGTATGGCCATTTTACCCACATATTGCATAAAGTAAAATAGTATATCAATTAATTCCATTATATATTTTATAACATAGTTAAGAATCATGTTTAAACAAAATTTGGTTTAAAAAAAGAAACCTGAATATTGATTGGTGAATGGAAGAAAAAAAAAATATCCCATTGTTTTTGACTATACATGTAATTACATTATTTTTTAAACAACTGGTGTCCACTTACGAGGACATAGCATTACATATGAATAACATATAATTTTTTTATCCCCCCCATTTTCTTATGCTCTAAACAATATAATGACATGAAAAAATACTAAATTTAAAAGATTGTTTTCCTGGGTCTCATAGGAGGATAAACTATTGTACATAGTAAAAATTGCCCCGTTCATAAAACAGAAGTGAATAAAAACACTTAAGGCCTTTGCACACTGAGTCCGAAATTTTCGCATGCGTTTTTTCGTATTCGTGATCCGAAAAATTTGTCACGCACAGAGACCTTGCACACTGAGTAAGATGCGTATTAATGAATATGTTACAAAAAAAAAACAGAACAATACAAAATCACGTCTTCAGGATTTTTTTGTCCTCTCTCTTCTTAAAAAGAGAAAAAGAAAGAGGAAATATTGGGTCCATCCACTCCTGCGATTGCGTAGAGAGGAAGGAGAGTTCCACCTCCTTATCAAGGAGCTGCGGGATTATCCAGACTGATTCAAAGTTTACTTTAGAATGTCAGTGGCTCAGTTTGATGCTTTGCTAGCGATACTGGAGCCACATATTAAAAAGAAGACCACCAATTTCCGTGAATCAATTGATCCTGAACAGAGACTGGCAGTATGTCTAAGGTATGGATCCGCACGAACGTGCACACACACACACACACACACACACGGTTTACAGGGACTTGGTGTGCTATAATTATAGCTGTGATATAATAATATTTGTAGTATTTTTGATACAATAATATTTGTATATATAATTGTAGGTATCTGAGCACTGGCGATTAGGAAGGCAAAGTGGATTTTTGGTGTCTTTTTGGAGTCTCCAAAGTCCCGGCTGCAAAAACAAGCTATTATAACGAATTTTACACCAAAAATCCCACTTTTACTACTTGCTAAAAGCACTTCCCAAACATGTTTCATTTTCTTTTTCCTCAAATAGACACATTTAATGAATGAATGACATTAGCAACAAACAACTTTTTACCTAACTTGAGCAGACCATTTTGTACACCCTGTATTTTGAAATCAATACCTACCATCCTTTCCAAGCTTCTCTGCTATCATCAGCCACAATCTCTCTTTGTATTCTATATCTTTATAATCTGCATTTTGCTTTTCGTACAGTGCTTTGTGCTGCGAGACTAAAAATATAAGCTTTTCAGACGCCATTTTCGATTTTGCCGTTCGCTTACGGTGGCTCTGGGTTGTCAAAACGTCTCTCAAAATGCGTTTTCACGGATGCGAAAAACGCAGAAAATCGAACCTGTTCCGTTTTTTTTTTTTGACAGACGAAAGCTTCGGAGGCAGTGTGCAAGCGTGATTGACATAACGTGAGGTCGAATTTATTTTTTGACGTGCGAAAATTTTGCATGCGAATTTCGGACTCAGTGTGCAAAGGCCTTTAGCCTTGATTAATGACTGTAATTATAGTGACAGATAATGATAGTAAATATCAAGATGTGTTTTAAGGATTTATTTTAACCTGAACTAATAAGGGTCACTCCTGCTGTTTGCATCCTCAGAAATTTGGTCAAACCAAACTAGTTTGCTGTATTTTTTTTTTTCTTTTCTTTTCTGCTCATTGTCCAAAAAAGCTTTTTCGTCTCACTCTCCAACCATGAAATGGTACAATTTGCTGCCATTTTTCATAATCTGAGAACAGTTAAGAGTCCCAAGTTCAGTGACTGATGCTGATTTACATTGATGTGTTCGGCAGACGCTTTTATCCAAAATGTCTTTGCATTCAAAATATACATTTTTATCAGTTCATACAGTCCTGTGAATCATATGACTTTGGTGTTTCTACTGTTCTGTTCATATAGCACATACACTGTAATTTTATTTTTTATTTTTATTATTTTTTTATTTTATTAGTTTATTAGAGTATGTTTTAGAAAGAAAAAAAATACTATTTCAGTTTTTCTACTTTAAAATCAGTCACATTTAATTCAATGGTATCATTTGATATCAGTGGTATCACATTTAATTCAAGGTTATCAACCAAACTCTCAATTTTGGGTTGGGAGTACTGTAAATTTAAGGTAGGCACTTTGACTCTAGAATTTGGTTGTCAATCTCTATCAAAGCTGCAATGTGTATGAAATGTATTTAGCACACAAACAGGATGTATTGTAATGTTGTGTGAACGTAGTTCCGACTTTGCCACAGTAGTAATTCACATTCAGCATTTGAAGACATATAATTTATAGATTGTTCCTCTGGCTTTTTTTGTCCCACTCCTTCCTCTTTTCTGTGCCGTGTCATTAGCACCAGCTCTGGGGCGGCGAAGAGCACATTTATTTCTTCATATGGTGTAATGTGTCACCCCCTTTTCCCCCTCCTTTTTCAATTCACTGAAATTTAGATTTCCACATCAAGGGAGCTGTGGCAGTGATGGAATCAAAGGCTCGCCTGTGGCTTTGAACCCTCCTGATGAAGAGATGAAAAGGGCCAGGTTGCTGGAGCTCCTAGTGCTCACCACTCCAGTTCCTGTCTGGCCAGGTTTGCCTGGATGAAAGCCACCTCTCTCCCCATCACTTTCTCTATCTCTTTCTTTTTCTCTATGTCTGTTAGTTGCTATCTCAAACAGAAATGTCTTTCAAACAGAGTCGTACTCTCAATTGCTACATTTCATCTCTCTTGGCTCCCCTTTTGTCCTCTTGGACTCATGTCTTTCCTGTGTTTGTTTTTGCACCATTTTTCCTTAAGACATCACTCTCCCAAAGCTGAATTTTTAGTTGCCATTACTCCAGTCTTCAGTGTCACATGATCAATCAGAAATCATTCTAATATGCTGATTTGGTTCTAAAGATGTTTTTGTTGTTGTTAAAACTGTCTCGGGTTATGACTGTAAACCTTGTTCCCAGAGAAGGGAAAGAGATGCTGCATCATCATATTGACACTTTGGGGACACCTCTGCATGATTGCATCTGAAGTACGTTTGTGAAATCAGTCCAGTGGCGAAACAGAACGTCACAGGCGGGTGATGCAATGACAAAGAAAACATAAAAGCACATCTGGAGTCACCAGCCTTAGCTTCAAAGGAGACAAAGCAAGTTGTTTACAGGAATGCAGGAAGTATGGCAGGGCAATGCAGCATCTTGTTTCCTTCTCAGGGAACAAGGTTTACAATGGCTACTGCTACTAGCGTCAGGACAACTTCTTCGCCAAAGCCTTCTTTGCAAGAAGAGCAGCCCTCAGATCCATCTTCTGCTTCGGAGGCTTCACCGACCCCCATGTTTTCTGAGGGTGGGCGCGAGAAACGACACTCTCCTTTTGCTGCTCCCTGTATGAGGAGCCAGAGATGCTTCTCAGCTGCCATAGACCAGCCGATGGTGCTGGCCATCTCCTTGGTGGCCCGGAGAGACAAATCCGTAGCCCAACGCAACTCTTTAACTGCGTCTGGCCCCACTCCTATGTCTTCATCAAGATCTCTTAGCATGTCTGTCTGGTATGCCTGCAAGATTGACATTGTGTGCAGACACGCACCGGCCTGACCTGCAGCTGTATATTCTTGGCCAGCCAATCGAAGTTTAAATGTGCTGTATGTACATTTTTGACTGTACTAAAGCATAAAAATACCATATGTTTGCAGATATTTAGGAAACATGCTGAGTTCACATACTCGTTTCTCTAAAAACCAATGCTACAGCCAGTTATTTTACTTTGAAATGTGCGTTGCATGTCAGAATGTCTGCTTTTGTTTTGGTCTGTGCAATACTGCACATTGCCAATTTACTCAATAGTTTTTCGCCACCCCGGGTTGCCAGTTGCCAGAATATTGCAGCCATGGAAGCCAGTGAACACAGGGCGCTTTGCTGAGGCACAGAAGCTAACGCCGATCTTTCCAGATGTGCTTTTATTCTTTCCTGGTCATGACGTCACCTGCCCATGACATTCCGTTTTGCCATTGGACTGATTTCACACGTGCTTCAGACGCAATTATGCAGAGGTGTTCCCAAAGCACCAATATGATGACAGCGCGAATTCCCTCAAAAGGGAATAGATTTTGCTGCTTCATAGTTTTGTGGAAATGTCACTGAAGACTGGAGTAATGGCTGCAAAACATTCAGCTTTGGAATCACTTTGGAATAAATTACTTTCAAAATACACTATATTGCAAAAAGTATTGAGACACCCCTCAAAATTATTGAATTCAGGTGTTCCAATCACCTCCATGGCCACAGGTGTATAAAATCAAGCACCTAGGCATGCAGACTGCTTTTACAAACAAAAGAATGTGAAAGAATGGGTCGCTCTCAGGAGCTCAGTGAATTCAAGCGTAGTAGCGTGATAGGTTGCCACCTGTGCAATAAGTCCATTTGTGAAATTTCCTCACTACTAAATATTCTATGGTCAACTGTTAGAGGTATTATAATGTTAGTGGAAGCAATTGGGAACAACAGCAACTCAGCCATGAAGTGGTAGGCCACGCAAAATCATAGAGATCACAGTAGAGACGAATCGCGCTTCTCTGTCTGGCAATCTGATGGACGAGTCTGGGTTTGGCGGTTGCCAGGGGAACAGTACTTGTCTGACTGTATTGTACCACATGTAAAGTTTGGTAGAGGGGGGATTGTGGTGTGTGGTTGTTTTTCAGGGGTTGGGCTTGGCCCCTTAGTTCCAGTGAAAGGAACTCTTAATGCTTCAGCATACTAAGACATTTTGGACAATTTCATGCTCCCAACTTTGTGGGAACAGTTTGGGGATGGCCCCTTCCTGTTCCAACATGACTGCGCACCAGTGCACAAAGCAAGGTCCATAAAGACATGGATGAGCAAGTTTGGTGTGGAGGAACTTGACTGGCCTGCACAGAGTCCTGACCTCAACCTGATAGAACACCTTTGGGATGAATTAGAGCAGAGACTACGAGCCAGGCCTTCTCGTCCAACATCAGTGCCTGACCTCACAAATGCGCTTCTAGAAGAATAGTCAAAAATCCCCATAAACACCCAAACCTTGTGGAAAGCCTTCACAGAAGAGTTGAAGCTGTTATAGCTGCAAAGGGTGGGCCAACTCCATATTAAACCCTACGGGTTAAGAATGGGAAGTCATTAAATTTCATGTGCATGTAAAAGCATGCAACTTTTGGCAATCTAGTGTATATTAAAAGATAAAACAGTTAAACAAAAATTACATTTGAATTCTAATAATATTTTACAATATTACTCTTGCTTTTGATCAAATAAATGTAGCCTTGGTGAGCATGAGAGACTTTCAACTATATAAAAAAATCCAAATTTTGACCGTTACACTCTAATAAAATGCTGTGTAACGGTCAAAATTTGGATTGGGTTGGGTTGGGTTCATTTTTTAAATGTAAATTTTAACCCAACAGTTGGTTTTGTCCATATTTGACCCAAATTTAGGTTGCAACAACCCAGCATTTTTGTGTAGCGTGTCTTTGAGTCGATAGTATTTAATTGTACAGGCTAATATCCCTAATTTTTATATTTAGATACTTTTTCCATCTGGCTCTTATGTAATTTTTGGTGTTTACTTTCTATTAGACAAAATGATATAACATTTTTATATTAGTCATTAATTGTTTATCTGTTATAGTCATTCATTTAAACACTGATGCATCCCTTAATAAGCATACAAATCTTCCTCATATTAGTCATTGGCAACACTTCCCTAGATATCTGCAGGGTTTTAGTTACTGAAAATCCCAATTAGTTTCTTTAATATTTATAAATTATACAAATGTATAAATTGAAACATGTGGTGTTGGATTTTTAATGATTTTATCATCAATCTCTACTGAAGAGTCAGTACACTAAATCATGTTGATAATTGATTGATTAATTTTTAATTACCTTTTGAATTACTTTAACTACTTAACCCTCCTGTTATGTTGCGGGCTAATTGGATCCGTGTTGATTTTTAAGTTGTCAGAAATATCAGTTAACCTATTTTTTAATTATTTATTTTTTTGTTGTTGACATTTTTCTCTTTTAGGGTCATGAACATGCATGCAAAGTTTCAACATGCTGATGTGTTTTGACATATACACACAAAATTACTGTTATGTTTTTAATATCCTTATGCAACTGTAGAGACCCAAAATAATAACATTTCTTGGTTATATTTTGTTATTTTAGTTTTTTTACTAACCTATGAAGCTAAAAAATTGCTTTTCCCCACTTGTTTCAATACAGAAATATTTTTGGAATGCCACAAATGGTAAAAAAATTGTTTAACTATCTGAAATGCTATCTAACCTACATTGTTTTTCTTGAAATTGTGACTTTTTCTCATTTAGGGTCATGAATATGCATGCAAAGTTTCAACATGCTGATGCGTTGTGAAATGTGCATGCAGAAATTTGATACACTCTTGCTGTTCGTGGGTCAATTTGACCCATATAGACAGCTATTCAAATGCAACTGTACAGACACAAAATACAAAACACTTTGTTGTATATCAGAGCTCTTCAACTCTAGTCCTGAGGTGCCAATGTCTTGCTAAGTATAACAACTTTTTTTTTAACATTTGTGAAAGTAAAAAGTTGTTGTACCTGTTACCTGTCTGTCCCACTTTTTGAGCATAGACTTGAATATAACTTTTCCAACATAAATTGTTAAAAATCTGGAATACTTCAGAGCACAGACTTAAGTTTGGTATCTTTTGAAAGGGAACATTTCACAGATTATTGTAGAAGTAAAAAAAAAAAGTTGTAAAAGTAAAGTTTAAAAAAAGTTATAGAAGTTTAAGTTTATGAACATGTAAACTATATAACACTTTTTTTTATTATTTTATATAAAATATACATTTTAGAAAACATGTTCAACTCTAAAACATCAAGAAAATCAAAGCTAAATATCTGAATAAGTTCTGTGCCAAATTTTAGGATGATATCTCAAAAAAAGAACTTTCAGTAAGATTTTTTTTGTGCGCAGTAAGTTTTCCACTAGATGACATGTAGACTCTTCGATTTCCATATATGGTTTGAATTATCTGAATCATATTTTTTCATATTTTTCAAAATATCTGTGAAGTAGACATCCTGTTCAGAAGTAGTTTGGGCAGTAATGTTAATATTTGAGTATATCCTTACAGATGGTCTGCTTGTTGTGTGCTCAAAGCGTCTTTAAAGGTTTGAGATCAGATTTCCTCCTGTTCCATATTAGCTTCAATGATAAGGGCTGATCCCCAGCAGGCTGTTACTGTGATATTTCTTAGAAAATTAGCCCCTGGCCTCAATCAGTGCCAAGTTAACTAGCACTTTTATCAGACTAAGAAACAGCTTTTGGATCATGTGCTTGAGTATTGATTTTTCCCACAAAGCTTTAATTTGCAATGGATTTCTGTAACACAATCGCAGGAAAAAGCTATTACAGTTATTGTACATACAAGCATAATAGCCACCAATCAATATCAGAAAACATCTAATTAATGGCACATAATTGATGCTAAAAGTACATTACTAAATGTCTCTTTAAAAATTGTCCACTAGTTATAGATCTGCTCCTTTTAATTGCATTTTCTAACAGTGTGTAAGTTGCACTTTTATTTATCCTTGCACTATTAGCTCAGCAGGCTTTTTTTCTCTTTTTCTTTCTGTCTTTCCTTCTCCATGACATCCCTTAGAAGCTTGTGTACTTCTCTGATGGACAGTGGGAAAGAACAGAAGCGAGGGCCAGGATGACCCACGGCCAATGCCTTGCAGGAAGGAACATTGGAAAGAATACCAAAATACTAATCCTCCACTGCTTCAGGTCGGGTCATGCTCGGTAGTGGGCAAAGCTCAAATTCAGACCCAGGAGCATTTCCCAGTCTGCCATTCGAAGGTTCACAAGGTTTGTGAATGCTTGCATGCGTGTGTGGGCAGGCTCTGTAATGGGTGAACAAGGTGGCACGCTATCTGCTTAAATAGTGTGTGGCGGATCCATAACGAGAGCCAAGGAGACAATCGGTGCTCAGTTACAGCGTTACGGGTCACTGTGAAAATCTCCAGAGAAAGTATTAATTCAGTCTCTCACATAACAAGCAAGCAAGGAAAATAGCAGGTCTTCCGAAGGTTAGAATTAAGCGCAAAATAACTAAAAGCAAGCTTATAATCTTCATGATGCAAGTGGTATTTATTCTTACTTTTGGTTTCAATTTACCAGCTCAGTACCTGTAAGCACACAAGAGACTGTTGCATGTTAGATTCTAGTCGTTATTTCTGGCCAAGGTCAGTGTTCATGTCAGTGCGCCTGGCAAAAGGATAAACAAATGCATGGTGTTTCAATGACCCCTTTAACACGTCTCAAAAGCCTCATGTGGCTCTGAAAAGTCGAAATAAGTTTAGGTGCATAAAATCATGGAGCGAGTTCAGATCCAGTGTATTCTTCTGGAAGTAAAATGCCACGGATAGCTTAGAAAACAGCGTGCTTTTAATCTTTCGGTCACAACACAAAAGCGTCTTGGCCTGCAGTGAAGAATGCAGATCAGTGCCACAGGAAGTAAATAAATAAATAATTCAACAGAAGCAGCAAGCCAATCTTACATCAAGCCTGCATCGCTCACCTGTTCAGTCTCACATTTTATTTCTGTTTCGTTGCTTCTGCTCGACTCTATAGTCTTCACTCACACCTGAGTATGAAAAAACCTTGTTGTTTGTCATTCTGACAGATTCCTCTTATGCGACGCGGGATACACCAGACAAAGAGAGATTAGGTGTTGGAGGATACTGAAGAATGGAAAGGCAAGGGAGTGCCCGAGTGCCCAGGAGGGATCACTCACAGTGGGATTAGACATTCAGACACAGCTGGGTACCACTGTCTGGATGGGTCTCTTTCATCAAATAGATGGCTCTCTATTGTGAGTGTTGCACTAGTGGGAATTTGCTCTTAAGTATGGAGTGAGAAAGGTCCAAGGAACTGAGAGGACACATGCATTGAATGGCAAAGAGCCAAGGGAAGCGGAAAAGAGATAGTGGTTACTTCAGAGGGCATTACTTTAAAAATACATAAACTGGGAATAGGGAAGTGCCTTAAACAATTGATTATTTTGTGCCTGGAGCAGCTCAGCTTAAAACAAATTCCATTGGAGCAATAGAACTGTTTATTTTCATGATTATTGCATTACATTACACTACATTATATATTTAGGGCTTGCATTATATTTAGGGAAAAATAATCATACGTTTCTGCAATCGCACTTAATCGCATCAGATTAAAATGTGCAATCATAAATATATTTTCACACTGAATCTCCAAATTAATGTGGAAACAACATTTTGAATATCTTATTTTTGAAATATTTGCTTAATTGCAAATTTTTACTAAGTAGCATGAATGATACCAATACAGATACTGATGCCTCTATTATTTTTATCTTTGTGTGGGGATACAAATAATTATAACCATTCAAAATTATATAACAGCCTTTAACTAATTAAGCGAACCAATATTAACGAAAAAACTCATTATTATAAATGTTATATTTAGCTTTGCCTTTTATATAGTGTGTTTAGTGATGTTTTTGTCTTTGTCAATAGACCACTTTTAAAATGTATTTTGTGTTATTATTTTCACAATAAATAAGTATTTCAATTACTAGTTAAAATATTTGGTATATTAAGGATCATCAATATTCCTATTTTAGCATGCATGCATACTTTAGGAATTGACAAATATTATCTCAGATTGAACACGTTATATTTCACAACCCTATATTATATTATATTATATTATATTATATTATATTATATTATATTATATTATATTATATTATAAAGAGCATATTTTATACAGAAGTGTTTGTGCTAAAAAAAAGGATGACTATGGTTTTAATACAGTTTCAGCACATTTCAATGCATTTGTTTGCTTTATTAAGTTGAATTGCTGGTAGTTATTAAGTAAGACAGTGTAGCGACTCGGCTACATATAATAATAATAAATTAAATTAGCTCAATAGGGAATTATGATTATTAATATTTAATTATTTATAACTAATCGCAACGGGTTATGATTAAATTATAAATCACCCAAAAAGGGAAATACCTAACTTAGGTATTTATGCAATATATATATGGTTAACAACAATGGGTTGCAATTAACTACAAATATATATATTAAATCATTACAGAATAACCTTTGAATTAGAATTAATTCAAAATTCATCTGATCCGTTCATTTAACGAACGAACAGTACTACAATCTTTTATCTTTATTCTTTCTTATCAAATCTTCGGGAAGGTTATCCTTTTGGTCACGAAGAATAAACTTTCCGAATTATTAGGATATTAATTAAAGTATTCAAAGATACTTATGAGAGCTCGTAGCTAGATCTGAACATTAAAGTGACCATGCTTTGTGAGCGGCAACAATGACAATCGAACGTGGATACAATGGTTTTAATAATTGATACTACGAATACATACGACTAAACAAAGAATACATGTATATACAGAACAACAAATAGTAACGAAAGAGAATGAGAAGAAGAGAACGAAAGAGAGGAAGGAAAGGTTCAGGAATGGCAATTTCACAAACATAACCACCGAGAGCCAGCAACGAATAATATCACCTTAAACAGGGATACACATCTTAAAACGCATCTAAATTTCGATGGAATTTATACTTGCATGGGTTGTTTTGTGCTGAGTATAAAGAATGCGCGTGAGTCTTCTCAGAGCGTTCTTGAGCTGGAGCGTGTTCTGGAGCGTTCTCGATCCGCGGGAAGTTTGAAGGTGGTTGGAGCGAATGCTGAAAAGGGGAGGAAAAGAAGATTGTTTCGTCTGAGTTTTTAGAAGACGACTGAGCGCTGAGATGGTGCGTTGCCTGTCCGCCTGGCTGCGGACCGCGCCCGACTTCAAAGGAACCAACCCACCTGACTGAGCAGCCAAGCCAGGGCCGAAGCCGCCTGGCCAGGGGACGAGCCGAGATGACAAAAGGGGTTGTGTATCGACTGTACCGACTGAGCAAAGATATGCTGGTGTTACTGTCCTTTAAAGAAACATTAACATCCGCCCATCTTTTCTGAAATGACCAATCAAAGGTGGGAGTTTTAGGCGGAAGAACGCTTTCTTTGTCTCCGTTTATGACTTCATTTGCCTAATTTATGATGGTGTCATACTTGGTACATTTCTACTCCAAAGGGGGGGTAAACATAATGTGATGCATTTCATAATGACCTACTGTGCACCGTTGGTTAAGAGAAAGAGAGAGACATATTTAGATATCAAACACAGTATGGCTGGGAGATATTAGAGGGGGGGGCATGTGTTGTTAGGGGGAGAGATTGTGTCCTGATTGAAGTTCTCACAGGATTCTAACGGTGTTGTCTGTTCTACCTCGGCCAAGCCACAAAACTGTCCACGATGCCATCTTCCTCAGACTCCTCAGTACCAGAACCTAATTTATATGCGGCTAAAAGCTTTCTGACGTTTATAGTGGAATCGACTCATCTTTGATCCTGTCCAGAGAGACTCCAGACGCTACAACAGAGTTTGATTATTAGCTACACATTCAGAGACATTTAAGATCACATTCTTATTCACTTCACTGCTGTTTGTGTTGGAGAAATAGAGAGAAGACATCCAGCAAAAGAGAAGATTGGCATCAGTTATTATGTTCTTCGTGGCCTTCATTCAAAGCATTCAGTTTCCATTCAGATCATTTTTGTAACTAACTATAACATCTATTCATCCATACCGTCCATATGGCCAGGCATGTTTCAGCAGAACAGTCTCAAAAGATGTTTTCAACAAACTAACTCACATATGAAACGCGAGACACAATTACAGGTTCCTTAGGTTCTTTATCTCAAGGCTGCAGGAGAGCATTTTAAAAGTGACATTTTATGTGAGTGTTTACTGTCACTAGATTGTATGATTTCTTCCTGGTTTTGCAAGCCGTGTGCTCTGATGAAGAATAGGTTGTAGAATGGAAGTGGCACTGATTGTTTTTCTGAGAATAAAGCAATGACAGGAAGTAGTTAATTGCATTTGATTCTCATTTTGCTTTGAAAAACATCATCCAATGGATTGCCATCTCATATGCCCAGTAGTCTGTCTGAAATTACTTTAAAAACATCAAATTTTCTGAGAACAGAAAAAGACTGTATTGTTTGCGGTTTTGGGAAACAACAGTATTTATTATTTCCGCAGAGAGCATATGGATTTTTATCTTCATATGAGTCACACCTGTCACACCAAAGCAAAAAGTAATCTCTGTGAGCCCATTACTGAGAAACGTGTACTGACAAAACCGGAAAAGCGCATAAGCTCAGTCAGACATCACACAAGTATCTATGAATGTTGATGTGGACTGTTGTTCTACCAGTGAATTTTTGCCATGGGATCATGTGGTGCAAGATAAACCTTCCTGTGTTTGACCTCCTCCAGTCCTTTTACTGTTCATGGATTTGGTTTACTTGTTTTTTTGTTTTTTTTCTCTAAGGATGCAGAATATATTGTTACCATATCGATTATTGAACAATATTAGCTTGCTTGCTTTATTTGTTTGTTGTTAGTTAATTGGATTTTTAAGTTTTCATTCTCATTTCCCCAATTTTAAGATTTCATATTACTTTTGCCCTCATCTAATAACGACCTTGCAGAGTTGAAATTAATCAAAGATATTTGAAACTGAACAAAGACATTTGTTTTACTGTTTCAACCCACTCTTTCTTACCACAAGGACCATTTGGAATTTATAAAGACAGAGGTGTTTATAGTCCCCATGGCCTGTAGGCCAAAATGTGTGTCACACCTTGGAGGAAGTTGTAATTATCTGATTGGTCAGTTTGAATGTCTCACATTAGGGTTTATTCACATGGTCAAGGAAGGGATAAAAGAAGATTGTAACGGTTGCTCGGTCTCTTGATTCTCTGGCTCTCTCTTCTTGGGGCCTGCTCTTTGGCTCTTTTCTCTCTCTCTCTCTCTCTCTCTCTCTCTCTCTCTCTCTCTCGTTGCGCATGCGTGGATGAGTGACTGCGAGAGCTGTGTAAGCATCTGAGTGAGTGCTGACAGGTTTCTCTTTGTAAGTTTTCTTTACATTTCCTACTTACTTGTAGTTTAGTTAACAATTTGAAGGTGTAATTTTTTTTTAAAGATTCTGATGGGTTTTCATCTTTAACTGCACGGCATGGATGTAAATGCATGCCAGATGAATCAATCACAGTCGAGGATGTTTTAAATGTTATCGGAGATGAAATAGGTGCTCTTAATATCTTGTCGGCCATCGTTGTTCTTCTTAAAGAGGAGCCGATGGTAGACGTTTTGGTTGAGCGTGGCTTGTTTGTACGGGATTTTTTCTTGCCAGTTTTACTGCTATCTAACTTGGCAAAAAATGTGATGTTGTTTAATGTACCAACATCATTTGGTTTATTTCTAACGATTCATTGGAGCGCTTACTTGGTCATTACGGCAAACTGGTGTGCCCGATAAAAATTATCCGTCTTGACCTAAAAACCCTGATTTGAAACGCCATGCCTTTTAGGCGCCAAACATATATGGTGTTGAACGCAGATTGTCAGTCCTTAAGTGTTTCTGTGAAGATGACTTTACAAGGCAAGGATTATACAATATTCGATTGGCAGAGGGAGGTCAGGGGCTTATACATCAAGGGCCTTATTCACAAAATATTTTATTTCAGCACTAAGAGTTCTTCTAAATGGCAGTAAAAGTTCTTAGTTATGAGTTTTCTCTTAAAACCTATTCCCAAAGCTGCTGAAACCAACTTTTACTAAAGAATAGAGAGAAGTCTTAAGCTAAGAGTAAGGGCGGGGTTGACCTCGTTGCTATGGATGATGTCATCACGCTTCTTAACTATGACCACAGTGATTGGCTGATAGGGGAGGGGTCTCTGTCAATTATTTAATCATAGAAACGTTGTAGAATGAGGTGTCATGTTACCATATTCAAATAAAGGTTTTAAAATAAGAATGTTGCCATATTCAAATAGAAATTTTAAAATAATTGTTTTGCCATATTCAAATAAAGATTTTAAAAGTGTCACTAATTAAACAAGTACACTGTAAAAAAAGAAAAAGTTGACATAACTTAAAATTGTAAGGCAACTTGTTGCACAGCTTTTTTGAGTTTACTCAACTTTTAAACAAAGTAGTTTACTTAACTCAATTAACTGAGTAAGGTCACATGTCTCCCAATTTAAGATCTTTTGTTCAGCTGATTGAGTTTTTTTGTTTTTGTGTTGAAAACACAATCAAATGCTGTCAGCTGCTCGATGATAAAAATATAATCATTGTGTAGTGGCTTAATTCACTTCTTTTATGACTGAGTTTAATATAAGCAATATACAATTTTTTTTTTTATTGTGCTTCTAGAAAAAAAAATCAAGCATGGTTTTAATCAGAATAGCTGCCTAAAGTTTACTTAATTGTACACTAAGCACTTTGACACAGACATCAAGAATCAGCCTATGAATCTCAACAATGGTGACATGCTGATGCCGCAATGCATTCTGGGAGCCATGGATGAGTTTTGCATGATGCACCCAGAATGCATTGTTAACTTGTTGCAACTTGTATGCTTGTTAACTTGCATTTACAAATCGAATTTACAATTAATACTAGGTTGGTCCAACGATTGTTGAACCAACTTCTTTTCACTAGTTAAGCCAACTTTTTTGCATTTAATTGTCCAGTAAAAAACATTAGTCTACATTTTTGTGAGTTGAATTTTTTACAGTGTATATATTCAGCTAATTGTCAGCCTCTTACATGTCTTCATCTTGAGAGATTGCAGAATTCAAGCAACAAATTATGTTTTATAAATAAAGTTCAGGAGGAGCACTATCTAATCAGCTTGAGTATATACATTATACACAGCCGACTCACCTAGTTACCTCAACAGCTTTCTGCATCCCTCCGCCACCCCGACTCCTTACTCTCGGCCCAGCCGGGGATTCGGGGGAGAACTGAGCTCTGAGCCCTTGATCCCCATTGGACAGCACGCCAAATAGGCTTATTTTACTCTTTTACTCTATCCGATCATTTGTAAGTGTGAACTCATGAAACAACTGCCACAGGTAATCAGACATTATTTCCTTTTTTATTTATTTATTTACTTATTTAATAAATAAATATTATTTTTGGCATTTTTGCCTTTTTATTATGATAGGACAGTGAGTATACAGTGAAGTGGAAGAGAGAAAGGGGAGAAAGGTCCGTAACAGCCATTAGGATTGTTTGTGATTCGGTCTTAGTGACTTAGGAGTCCTCTTGACTACTCCTAACGTTTCACAGATTTAGGAGCTGGTTTTAGCGCTAAAATGTTTTGTGAAATACTCTTAGAGCAAAAATTTAGGAGTCCTAAAATTAGGCATTTTATTAAATCGGCATGTTAGGAGCTACTTTTAGCCTTAAAATGTTTTGTGAATACGGCCCCTGGAGTCAAAGATCTTGTTAATGAGGATGCAAACATTGCAGAAATGATTGTATAGCTCAAATGATGTACCCTGGGTGGTGTATGGGGAGTCTATACTTAAAGTTGAGCAGCAGTTGGGATACGAGATTATGGAGATTTATCTGCCATGTGTGCATTTTTAAAAAACAAAGGTTTACACTTTGACACCTGCTTTCATATTCAATTTATGTCCTAGTAATTTCACACATAAGGAATCTAAAAAAAAAAAAGTTTTACAAATGGCAGATAAATCTCCATAATCGTATCGTACAACTCGTATCCCAACTGCTGGTCGTGTGTGTGTGTGTGGATATGGGTGAGGCCAGCCAGCACACATGGGATTTACAGGCTGAGAGATCAGCCAAAAGAGAATTTGAAAGGCAGAGAGCAGTGAGCCATTGATTTCTCTCTCTCACACACACACACCATCACCAACAACCAGCACCACTGTGTTTCACCTCTGCTGCCATAGCAACAGCTCTGTTGACTGGTGTTGCTCATGGGAGAAAACTGGCCAGAGGAAAGAGAGGAAAGCTTTACCCTCAAACTGATTTTAAAGCACACTCAGTCACTTGGTCACTCACTCACTCACTCACTCACTATTGCTCTCCGGGCATTTGTGTGGTTTCATGCAGCTTTGCTGATGCACGATTCAAACACCAACATATTAAACCCACATAATCCACAGCTCTTCATATCTGTAGTCTAGATAAATATGACTCTCGCACTAAACAATTCACTAAATTATATTACAAAAAAGTACAGTGTTATTTTAATTATGGCCAATAAGTCAATAAATATGTTATGGCTGATATTTTTTAGTATGGAATTTGAATTACAAATAAGACAAACTAGATATAAAACTAATAGTTTTACATTGAACAGGTGAACATAGGCATCACATAATCATAATGTACAGTACGAAAAATGAATGCTAAAGATTGCATTTAACAGTGTAACATCTTTAGTGTTTTTAAAGATAAAGTGAGTGTTAATTGAGCCAATAATTATTTTAATGTTGTGGTTCATTTAGAAAACAGTCAGACCAGAAGAAAATTGAGCAGATTTGTAACAGTTGATAACCAATAAATGGTTAAAACGATTTTAAATCTAAAAAAAAAATATGTACAAGTAAAATACAAATAAAATTAATAATGTTGTATGCCAAAAGTGATTTTAGGCAGCACATCATTATAACGTGCACTATGAACAATGGATATTAATTTTGATATTTGATAAATATTACGTTTATTAATAAACTTTAAATAAGCATTACATCAATTGGGGAAATTAGCATGTACAATTAAATAAGTCTTTAAACAACTTGTCTAATATGTATTGTGCATCTCAACAATAAACACAGATATTTGCATACAAAGGCATCAAGATACATCAGCCCACACATTTCATATATCCCAGCTTGGTCACACATTGTGTATAGATGCAGCTACTGTATTTACAGCAGAACAGATGTATTGCTTCTTGCACCGCATGGTGACCGGCATTGGGTTTTACTGTGCGCAGCATGGTTTTGGTTTTATGCTGGAAGATGAAGTGCTTGTTTGGTTTTTATTTCAGACAAGATAAGTCTGTGTGATCCATCTTTGCTGGAGGTTGGACTCGGAGTGTGTTTGGTCCCTACAGTGGGGAAGAGCGTGTGTAATAACCTCTTAAAGCCCCATACACTCCCCCACATACTTTGTGTAGAGGGTGATGGATACTAGCATTAAATCCATGCAGCGACTCCATGCTGTTCTCTCTCTCTCTCTCTCTCTCTCTCTCTCTCTCTTACACACGCACTGCACACATTTCCCCTTCTCATTCATCTACATTTTGTGCACTCTCTATCTCGAGCCTTCTGCTTTTGCCAATGTCATCAGTCATATTACAGTGGAACAGAATGCTGGGAAAAAAAAGATATATCAAATATTTTTACTGTAATACCGCCACGGCACCGGAACAAGCGTTTTTCCTAATCTAATGTGGCCTTGCAGGGAGTAAGCAAATGAGCCATGCTTCATTACACAACACTTATCTGTCCACAAAGTGTGTATGTGAATGTTTGTGCTATTATTTAATCACATATGGGCACCTTTAAAATGATGGGAATTGTGTACCTAACCATATCACCAAACCTGTCCCTAACCTTACCTGGCCCACAGTAGTAGTAGCAAAAGTGTTTTGCAATACAATATAAACACAATAAGTACATTGTACTTTTTTTTTTATTTAAGTACATAAGTTAAAGACACCTAATATAAAGTGTGACAGATTTTTTTTTTTTCATGCAATGAAAGTCAGTGGGTTCCAATCTTGTTTGGTCCCAATGTTCTTTAAAATATTTGTTGTGTTCCTCAGAAGAAAGAAAGTCATACAGATTTAGAATGACTTGAGGTTGAGTTAATAAATGCATAATTTTCATTTTTGGGTGAACTATCCCATTTAAGGAATCTTTGAGGGGGCAGATGTTAGCATACAAACTAAATGGCAGTTATTCTATATTCAGGAAATTATGCAATTTACATTTAAAAAAAAAAAAAAATAATAAAATAAACAAAACAGACCAGAAAAAGTCATTTGAGCAGATTTATTACAATACATGTTCAATTTATCATCCCAATGCACAGTACATGGACGCTGCATGGATTAAGTGTAGTTTTCATAGATGTTTTTGCAACGTTTGCTTGGGTATGATGAATGGTGGGAATGCATGGTGTTTTGAGTGTTTTGAGTGTTTTCAGGGTGGTGTTCAGTGTGAAGAGTTACCTTGTTATCCTGTTCTCTCATTCTCTCGAGTTCTGCAACACTTGCAGCCACTGGTGTGTGTCTATCACTTCTCTGCACACCTGCAAAGCATCTATGCTATCCCAGCTGGGCCACTGGCCATTTCTAACAAGGGGAGGGGGCCATCTGGGAATGACATGCAGAGACTCATACACAACACATGCTAACATACACTCACACAAACATGCATGAAGACAGACAAATACACTGGTCTCAAAAAATACTTAGACATTTATTTGCATCATACAACAAACTATTTTTCAGCACACACAAGAAAATACTTAAAAAAAAAAAAAAAAAAAAAAAAAAAATATATATATATATATATATATATATATATATATATATATATACACTCACCTAAAGGATTATTAGGAACACCTGTTCAATTTGTCATTAATGCAATTATCTAATCAACCAATCACATGGCAGTTGCTTCAATGCATTTAGGGGTGTGGTCCTGGTCAAGACAATCTCCTGAACTCCAAACTGAATGTCAGAATGGGAAAGAAAGGTGATTTAAGCAATTTTGAGCGTGGCATGGTTGTTGGTGCCAGACGGGCCGGTCTGAGTATTTCACAATCTGCTCAGTTACTGGGATTTTCACGCACAACCATTTCTAGAGTTTACAAAGAATGGTGTGAAAAGGGAAAAACATCCAGTATGCGGCAGTCCTGTGGGCGAAAATGCCTTGTTGATGCTTGAGGTCAGAGGAGAATGGGCCGACTGATTCAAGCTGATAGAAGAGCAACTTTGACTGAAATAACCACTTGTTACAACCGAGGTATGCAGCAAAGCATTTGTGAAGCCACAACACGCACAACCTTGAGGCGGATGGGCTACAACAGCAGAAGACCCCACCGGGTACCACTCATCTCCACTACAAATAGGAAAAAGAGGCTACAATTAGCATGAGCTCACCAAAATTGGACAGTTGAAGACTGGAAAAATGTTGCCTGGTCTGATGAGTCTCGATTTCTGTTGAGACATTCAGATGGTAGAGTCAGAATTTGGCGTAAACAGAATGAGAACATGGATCCATCATGCCTTGTTACCACTGTGCAGGCTGGTGGTGTAATGGTGTGGGGGATGTTTTCTTGGCACACTTTAGGCCCCTTAGTGCCAATTGGGCATCATTTAAATGCCACGGCCTACCTGAGCATTGTTTCTGACCATGTCCATCCCTTTATGACCACCATGTACCCATCCTCTGATGGCTACTTCCAGCAGGATAATGCACCATGTCACAAAGCTCGAATCATTTCAAATTGGTTTCTTGAACATGACAATGAGTTCACTGTACTAAAATGGCCCCCACAGTCACCAGATCTCAACCCAATAGAGCATCTTTGGGATGTGGTGGAACGGGAGCTTCGTGCCCTGGATGTGCATCCCACAAATCTCCATCAACTGCAAGATGCTATCCTATCAATATGGGCCAACATTTCTAAAGAATGCTTTCAGCACCTTGTTGAATCAATGCCACGTAGAATTAAGGCAGTTCTGAAGGCGAAAGGGGGTAAAACACAGTATTAGTATGGTGTTCCTAATAATCCTTTAGGTGAGTGTATTATGGCATGCCGTTCAGGAAATTATAGTATTTATAATATGATTGGTTGTGTATATTGAATGAAAGTCTGAATATATAGAATTAATGTCTGAATACATTGAATGAAACTTGAATATATGGAAGGAAACGTCTGAATATATTGAATGAAACTTAAATATATGGAATGAAACTTGAATATATAGAATGAATGTCTGAATATATGGAATGAAAGTCTGAATATATGGATTTAAACTTGAATATATGGAATTAAACTTATATTTATTGAATGAGAGTCTGAATATATGGATTGGAAGTCTGAATATATGGAATGAAACTTATATTTATTGAATGAGAGTCTGAATTTATATAGAATGAAACTTATACACTGTCCAGCCAAAAAAAAAGTAGCTGTTTGCGATTTAAATAGGCAAATGCTTAAAAGTCTATGATTGGATCATTATTGCAGTGATTATTATGTTTCTAGCATGTTATATGTTTGCCAACAGTTATTCCAACCCTAACTGATGGAGTGTGTAGCTTTTCATTTCTTAAACAACCATTTAGAAAGACACATCATGGCCATACTACAGGATATCAAGATTCATCAGGCTCAAATTGTGAAAGAATGGTTGGGAGGGAGCATGAAGAATCATTTTCACACATAAATTGGCACCTCTGAGCCCAGACCTTCAATTCACTGAAAGTCTTTGGGATGTGCTGGAGGAGACTTTACAAAGTGTTGGACTCTTGCATTGTTAATACCTCTTGATGGAAATAAATGTTGTGATGTTATTTTAACATCAAGAGGTGCATCAATTTTGGTCAAGATCTTGTGGTTGTTTAAGAAATTAAAAGCTACACACTCCATCAATTAGGGTTAGAAGAACTGATGCCAAACATATAACATGCCACAAACATAATAATCACTGCAATAATGGTCCAATCATTGACTCTTAAGCATTTGCCTATTTAAATCCAAACAGCGACTTTTTTGGGGGGCCGGGCAGTGTATTAAATGAAAACTGACGTCATCAAAGTGCCATCTTGTGTTTTTCATTTGTGATTGTTCAGATGTTGAACTATGAGTGAGTCTGCATGAAATCTAGTAGCAACTATTTTGTGTAATAACGGATTAATAAACACACTGGTGACTGCGTGTACGGGCCGAAATGCTGGCACCCAGACGCTTCTAACAATGAAGAAATCCGTCCGCTATTTCATCGCGGTAGGGCTAGTTCACCCAAAAATAAAAAATTCTGTCATTGATTCCTCACCCTCATTTTATTCCAAAACCATAAGACCTTCGTTCATCTTCAGAACACAAATGAAGATATTTTTTATGAAATCCGAGAGCTTTCTGATCCCTCCATAGACAGCAATTTAATTACCACTTTCAAGGCCCAGAAAGGTAGTAAAGACATTGTTAAAATAGTCCATTGATTCCAGTGGTTCAACCTTAATTTTATGAAGCCACGAGAAAACTTTGTGTGCAATTCGATTTGACTTTATTCAACAATTTCTTTACGTCTGTGTCAGACTGTTATGCTGTTGACGTAGTGTAAACAGTGCAACGCTTCCAGTACGCCGGCTTACCATTGGCCGACGCTGTTCACATGCGCAACAAGACGCATGCGCACGTGCCGTTCTGACATAGAACTATAAAGTGCTACACTATTTACACTATGTCAACAGCGTAAGATTTTCATTCCATATATTCAAGTTTCTTTCAATATATTCAGACTTTCATTCCATATATTCAGACTTTCATTCCATATATTCAGACGTTTCCTTCCATATATTAAAGTTTCATTCCATATATTCAGACATTCATTCCATATATATATATATATATATATATATACACACACACACACACATACAGCTCTGGAAAAAAATTATTTCATTAACATTGATGTTAAGTGGTCTCTTAATTTTTTCCAGAGCTGTATATATACACACTATATTGCCAAAAGTATTCATGCTTCTCTGTCTGGCTATCCGATGGACGAGTCTGGGTTTGGCAGTTGCCAGGAGAACGGTACTTGCCTGACTGCATAGTGCCAAGTGTAAAGTTTGGTGGAGGGGGGATTATGATGTGGGGTTGTTATTCAGGGGTTGGGCTTGGCTCCTTAGTTACAGTGAAAGGAACTCTTAATGATGCAGCATACCAAGACATTTTGGACAATTTCATGCTCCCAACTTTGTGGGAACAGTTTAAGGATAGCCCCTGTCAGAGTCCTGACCTCAACCCGATAGAACACCTTTGGGATGAATTAGAGTGGAGACTGTGAGCCAGGCCTTCTCGTCCAACATCAGTGCCTGACCTCACAAATGTTCTTCTAGAAGAATGGACAAAAATTCCCATAAACACACTCCTAAACCTTGTGGAAAGCCTTCCCAGAAGAGTTAAAGCTGTTATAGCTGCAAAGGGTGGGCCAACTCCATATTAAACCCTACGGATTAATGGGATGTCATTAAAATTCATGTGCTAGTAAAGGCAGGCGTCCCAAAACTTTTGGCTAATATATATATATACATATTTATGGCATGCTGTTCAGGAAATTATAGTATTTATAATATGAGTGGTTGTGTATATGGAATGAAACTTGAATATATAGAATGAATGTCTGAAAATATTGAATGAAAGTCTGAATATATGTAATGAAACTTGAATATATGGAATGAAAGTCTGAATATATGGAAAGAAACTTGAATATATGGAATGAAAGTCTGAATATATGGAATGAAAATCTGCATATATGGAATGAAAGTCTGAATTTGTTTGTACATTTTTGCCTTATCAGATGTAAACATGGGGGGAAACTGACATAATTCACCTTTTTGTTATGGCATAGAAAACATCTCGGTTACATATGTAACCCTCGTTCCCTGAAGGAAGGAACAGAGACGTATGTCGGAATTGACCGACGGATTGGGATCTATTTTCAGAGACCAATCTACTTCGAGTGTTAAAACGAGCCAATGAAGATTGGCATGCGGTTGACGCATTCCACGGTCCGCCCCGCATCGCAGGTATAAATACGGAAGTGGAAGTACCGCATATCGCTTTACAACTGAGGAGCCAAGATAGGTGACTCTGCCTTCAGCTGAAGCACAGCACCTGGCGACAGGACGTACGTCTCCGTTCCCTCCTTCAGGGAACGAGGGTTACATACGTAACCGAGACGTTCCCTTTCAGTCGGTCACGTTCGACGTACGTCGGAACTGACCGACGAATTGGGATCCCTACTAACACGCCAGAGATGCTGGCCCTTCCAGCGCCCTACCCGAGCTTGCTGGACCGCACCTATGTTGGTGGGAAAATCAGGGCTCGGGGTAGGGAGGCCAGTCACAGCTGTTCCTGCAAGACCCACTCAGCATGACTATTGGATAACGCTGGGAAAGCGTGCCCGTCTCGGGAGATGGTACGCTGCGGAGCCACGTCCTTCAGTGGAAGGAGAGGTGGAAAAACTCATAAGGACTAACCTAGCAGGGTAGTGCTACCTATGGCAGTCTCTGGCGTGGATCCAACCTGGTCCCAGGGGGGAAAGAACACCACCAGAGACGACAAAGCGGGCTCTGTCAAGGGAAAGACACGGGGCTAGCCGAGTAGGGTAGCTGGTACCGTGGAGAATACACATATGGGGTTGCCGTTAGGGAACCGCTACATATGGGACCCAGCCTACACACATGTTCCACAAGCATACGGGTGCAGGCCTGGTGTCAAACGGCCGCAACGTCTGACACCAAAGGGGTGACGGAGGAGCTCGACAGGGTTAGCCATTTCCGGGGAACACAACTGGAGACAATAGACGCACGTATCCGGCCCGGAGGCGGGAGTGGCGTATGCAAGCCGACACTAGAACGGGTACTTAGCGCTACTGGCCACTGGGGGCGAGGATGCGGGAAGATACCGGCTCTACACGGAGGCTATAAAATCTAGCGAACGTGTTAGGTGTCACCCAGCCTGCAGCTCTACATATATCTGTCAGCGAGGCGCCTTGAGCCAGCGCCCAGGAGGAGGCTACACTCCTAGTGGAGTGAGCTCGCACCCCGAATGGGCAAGGCACGTCTTGGGACTGGTAAGCCAAGACGATAGCATCCACTATCCAGTGGGCTAACCTCTGCTTGGAGACAGCCTTTCCCTTCTGCTGGCCTCCGTAACAGACGAAGAGCTGCTCTGAGGTTCTAAAGCTTTGAGTTCGGTCCACGTAGGCGCGGAGAGCGCGGACGGGACAGAGCAAAGCTAGGGCTGGGTCTGCCTCCTCTGAAGGCAGCGCTTGCAGGTTCACCACCTGGTCCCGGAAGGGAGTGGTGGGAACCTTGGGCACATATCCAGGCCGGGGTCTCAGGACAACGTG
The DNA here is from genome assembly GCA_039654625.1 of Rhinogobio ventralis. NCBI lineage: Eukaryota > Metazoa > Chordata > Actinopteri > Cypriniformes > Gobionidae > Rhinogobio > Rhinogobio ventralis. Next base: position 20,898,993 of record CM077198.1, read on the forward strand.
AGAGTTGGCTGGCCCGAATTCTAGGCACGATTCGTTGTCCGAAAGTGCATGCAGGTCCCCTACCCTCTTGATTGAAGCCAATGCAGTCAGGAGCACTGTCTTCATGGACAGGATGTTTAGCTCTGCCGACTGCAAAGGCTCGAAGGGAGGGCCCTGGAGCGCTTTAAGCACCAGGGCTAAGTCCCAAGAGGGTACCGAGGTTGGACGAGGAGGATTCAGTCTCCTCGCACCTCTGAGGAGCCTGACGATTAAGTCGTGCTTACCTAAGGACTTACCTTCTACTGCATCGTGATACGCCGCTATTGCGGCGACGTACACTTTGAGGGTGGAGGGAGACAGCCTTCGCTCCAACCCATCTTGCAGAAAAGAAAGCACGACATTATTCGAACACCTTCGAGGGTCTTCCCGGCGGGAAGAACACCACTCAACGAACAGGTTCCACTTCAGAGCATAGAGGCGCCTCGTAGAGCGATGGTGTCTACCACTGCCTGCGGCAGGCCACCTAGAACCTCCGCGTCCCGTCCAGGGACCAGACATGGAGTTTCCAGAGGTCTGGACGCGGGTGCCATAGAGTGCCCCGCCCCTGAGAAAGTAGGTCCTTCCTCAGGGGGATCGGCCAGGGAGGGGCTGTTGCGAGGAGTGAGAGTTCGGAGAACCAGGTCCGGTTGGGCCAGTAGGGCGCAACTAGCAAGACCTGCTCCTCGTCCTCCCTGACCTTGCACAGTGTCTGTGCGAGAAGGCTCACTGGGGCCAGCTGTGCGCCAGTGCATCTGTACCGAGGGTGCCCCCGGACAGGGAGTAATACAACTGGCAGTGGGTCGAGTTTGGAGAGGCGAACAGGTCTACCTGCGCGGCTCCGAAGAGGTCCCATATCAGCTGGACGCTCCGGGGGTGGAGTTGCCACTCTCCCGGAGGTGTCGGCTGACGAGAGAGCTGGTCGGCTGTCTGGTTCAGTGCACCTGGGATGTGAATGGCCTGAAGCGACCTCAGACGCTTCTGACTCCACAGGAGGAGATGGCGGGCGAGCCGGAGCATGCAACAGGAGCGTAGACCACCCTGATGGTTGATGTACGCAATGGCCGCAGTGCTGTCCGTGCGGACCAGTACGTGTTTTCCCTGTAGCGGCTTTTTGAAGCGGCCCAGGGCGAGACGTACCACCAGAAGCTCTAGGCAATTGATATGCCAACGCAGTTGGGGCCCCGTCCACAGACCCGCAACTGTGTGCCCGTTGTACGTGGCCCCCCAGCCCGTGGAAGAGACATCCGTGAAGACCACAGCATGCCTGGACACCTGTTCTAGGGACACTCCGGCCCGTAGAAAGGTAGGGTCCGCCCACGGGTTGAAGGTTTGGCGACAGTAAGGAGTAACTAAGACCCGGTACTTGCCGTGCTGCCACGCCCATCTCGGGACTCGGTCGTGAAGCCAGCGTTGAAGCGGTCTCATATGAAGCAATCCGAGCGGCGTTACCGCGGCTGCAGATGCCATATGCTCCAGGAGCCTCTGGAAGAATTTCAGTGGGACCGCTGTCTTGCCTTTGAACGTATTCAAGCAGTTCAACACTGACCGGACTCGCTCCTCTGAGAGGCGCGCCATCCGGTTGACCGAGTCCAGTTCCATACCGAGATAAGAGATCCTCTGCGTGGGGCAGATTTTGCTCTTCTCTCGGTTGACCCGAAGGCCCAACAGGCTGAGGTGACGTAGCACCAGGTCCCTGTGTTCGCACAACTGCTCTCGGGACTGGGCCAGTATGAGTCTGATGGTACGGATGAGCCAGCGAGACAGCCTGGGAAGACCTAGCCAGGCCCCCAGAGACCGAGCAAGAGGGACCAACGGCACCACAGACGTGCCCTGGGTGATGCAGCGAGGTGGAGTACGCAGACCCAACTCGGGAGGCCCGGAGGCGGCCCAGAGTGTTGCCTGAGTACTCCAAGGTGGGGCAGAGTGTGGGTGAGAAGGCCCGGGGGCGTCCTCGGTGCCCACACTGCTGCCCCCTGGCAAAGGGGAGAGGGGAGGAAAGGAGTGGCAAGGCCCGGGGGCGTCGCACACTGCCAACCTGACCCTCTTGGGGCCCAGGGAGGGAGGAAACTGCTCTTTTATTGAGAATGTGGGTACCGCTAGACTCCGGAGAGCCAGCGGCAGGATGTTGAGACCAGTGTTGCAGAGTTTGCGGGACCCTGGACGGGTTAAGCGGCATCCTTGCGCCTGGCACCCTGCTTCGCTGGTGGAGGCTGCTGCTTTGGCTTGGCAGGGGCGGAGGCAGACGCAGGGGGACGCCCTCGGCGACGAGCAGGCGGAAGTGCTGCAGCCGGTGACTGGGTGGAGGCAGCACCGGGTCGCCGGGGCAGGATATTTTTAATAGCCTCCGTCTGCTTCTGGGCAACCGAGAACTGCTGGGCGAAGTTCTCGATTGCGTCGCCGAAGAGGCCGGCCTGGCAGACAGGGGCGTTGAGGAACCGCAGTTCCTGCATAACGCCTGGGTCGGAACTACCCTTGTGCAATTCCATGAGCGCTTTGGCCTGGTAGACCTGCAGGAGCGCCATGGCATGCAGGGATGACGCGGCTTCTCCACAGGCTGCGTAAGCCTTGCCGGTTAGCCCGGACGAGAACTTACACGCCCGGGAGGGGAGGCGCGGATTTCCCCGCCAGTCAGTAGCGGTCTTTGGACACAGTTACATCGCAACCGACCGCTCTACTGGGGGGATCTCCACGTAACCCTTTGCCGCGCCACCGTCGAGGGTAGTGAGGACGGAGGAGTCAGTCGATCGGTTTCTAGCGCTGTAGGGCGCTGTCCACGACTTCGTGAGCTCCTGATGCACTTCCGGAAAGAAAGGCACTGGGGCGGGACGCTGAGAACCAGCACGAGCCGTCCCGAGATACCAATCGTCCAGCCGCGAGGGTTCGGGACGTGGTGGAGGGTTCCACTCGAGCCAGACACTCGCGGCGGCCCGGGAAAGCATAGCCGTGAGCTCTGGATCGGACTCGGGCAACATTACCACACCCGAAGGGGGTAGCGCAACCGGGTCGTCATCTCCAGAGTCCATTAGCTCGTCCCCCGATGCAGCAATCGAGACCATATCCTCAACCGGAGCCCCAAAAGTAACAGCTGGTCCCCCGCGGGAAGAACCAGCGTACTCTTCTGGAAGCTCAACCGGCGCAGCCGAGGGGGGAGGGGCCCGAGGAGCCTGTTGGCCTGGCGGGAGTGCCCTCACAGTTACCCTCAGGTCCCCACCAAAGGCATCAGCCATAGTAGCAGCCCTCTGCTTCGGAGCAGGAGGACAGCTAGATCAGGGGATGCGCAATGGGACTCCACCTTTTTTAAGGTAGTCGAGCCTGGACCTTAAGACTGCGATGGTCATGTTCCCGCAGTGGGAACATGAGTCATCCACGAAAGCCGCCTCAGCGTGCTGAACGCCCAAACACGTGAGACAGCGATCGTGTCCATCAGCTGGGGACAGGTAACGACGGCATCCAGAAACACACGGTTTGAATGACATCTTGAAAAAGACGCAGGGTCAAACCGTGTCGCTCTTTTAGAGGAAAATGCTCTGATCAGTGCCGAGGCACGCAGGGGAAATGGCCGCGGCTCGCAGCGGTTCAGGGGTGCAAGCCCGCTGAGAGCACTCAAAGGAAAACGCCCAGCGAGCTGTGAAAACAGCTGTTGTTCTTTGAAGACGTCCTCGCGACCACCACTGCAGGGCACCGTCACACCAACACTGGAAGCAGCGATCCTTTTCGCGAGACTCGTAGCAAAAACACTCTTCGTAGGAACAAACTCAACGGTAATGTTCGGCTCCGAAGTTGAAAGCGATATGCGGTACTTCCACTTCCGTATTTATACCCGCGATGCGGGGCGGACCGTGGAATGTGTCAACCGCATGCCAATCTTCATTGGCTCGTTTTAACACTCGAAGTAGATTGGTCTCTGAAAATAGATCCCAATTCGTCGGTCAGTTCCGACGTACCTCGAACGTGACCGACTGAAAGAGAACTTACTGGCACTTATTTACAAAACAAACGTATTACAGAAAATTAGGCGTACGCTCGTTTCCACACAAAACTTGCCATTTATTGATATGGACATGAGCGGTGGACATGATCAAATCTCATGTCAGGTTTCAGCTCGTGTACACAGGTTATTGAGTTAGCTTGAATTTGTGTGCAGCATAACAAATCTGGTAGAAATATGTTATGAGAGCATTTTGTCCATTTAGATTATTTTCCTGACTGTCAAACTACAGTTAAAAATGTTTCATCATCTGTTAAACGACAAGATTAGAATGTCACATTAAAATAAATTAAATTAGAATAGATAGGTGTGTATGTTTTTTGTTTGTTTGCTTTCCCCCCAGGGGTTTAGTTTTACATGCGCAATAGCAGCATAAACAACACGTTCCGCAAACAAGTCCCTGGAAACTGAGACTGCAGAAAGCGCATCGTATATGTTTTCTTTATTTTAAATCCAACTAATTACACAGGCGATGTATATCACATATCTATATAACACATATCAGTTCTAGTGTTGCTAACTTACCATTTCAGCGAGTTTATCATCAAAATGCAGTCAACCAAACATAAAAGTTACACTGCTCAAATTAAAGGGTCCGCTGTACAATCTTTGCTGGTCAGCATGCCCACCGCCCCACCAAACACATATTTTGGATGAATTACACATTTTCAAGGATGATGTTTTACGTGGATATTGGAACACAAGTGAAATACAAAGATTTGTTTATATAATGAACAATAGTTTGACAACAAATGTTAGATTGTGAATATGGAAACATTTGATTCATGCCGAATGAGAGAGGTATCCTACGTGAGCCCAATGCCGTTTCAGTTTTGCTTTAAAAAATATATTTTTGGCTTGATGTTGTTTACAGGGCTTGACATTAACTTTTTTCTCACCAGCCACTGTGGTTAGTGGTTTTCCAAAGTTACTAGCCACTCAGCATTTTCACTGTCCACAATTTTGACACCGATACCATGTGGACTGCCATATAGATATTTTTAATATCTTTAATTTACATTATTTGGCAGAAGGTATATTAGGCTGCTGTCCCTTTAAGGCCTGACACATGGATCCATTATACTGTTACACATGATTTTCAAATAATTGTATCTCGACCAAATATTGTCATAACAAACCATACATCAATGGAAAGCTTATTTATTTAGCTTTCAGATTATGTATAAATATTAATTAAAAATTATCCTTATTTTTGTGGTCCAGGGTCACATATTTATATTTCATATTTCATTTCATTATATTTCATCATTATATTTATCTGGAACAGCATTGTGAACTTGGTCATGAACTTTGCAAACATATGTGGAGAGTCCTCAAGACCCACGACTGGCAGATTAATGTGCTACTTACATTTCTCTCTGAAATGGTAGGAAATTAACTTGAATGTGGAGGATTTTACCTGTTACAAGATGATGTACAGTGCAGTTTAAACCGTGACAGGACGCACGTATCTAAAGCGACAGAGCTGTCTGTTATAAACACAGTTATGACAAAATAGTATGTCCTAAAACTTGCCTACTATTTTATACAGTCAAAGGTATGTACTTTTTCTTCACAAAAACAGTACATCATTTTAGTGCATAGTATATGTAGGCAAATTGGGACGCAGAATTTTTAGGGGTGTGATATTTAAATGATGATTGTTTTCAGCCGCCACATTTATCAATGTGCAATGAATCGTACAATGGAATTGGCAGCATATGAATGTTTCGTGAATCACACTTGAACCTTAGTCTTAATATGATTTCTGCACACTGTCCCTAAACATTTGAACCATAGTAGTGTTTATCACTACCACTTTGCTTTTCACACATGCATGGTGTGTCATTAGCCAGAGCGTAAACATGCCAACCATTGGGAGAGAAGTGCCTATTGGCCACTCATATGCAAATAAGACACATTGAAGCATTGATGGTATATCTCAGCCTTGGTTTCTCCATGTTTACTGGTGATCAGGAATGAGATCATGCAGTAAGGATTGCACAGACACATTTGTGCAAAGCTATTAGGCGGCAACATCAAGGGAGGAATTACTGTGCGTGAACGGATGAAAAATGTTTTACACACGCTGTATGGAGTGTGATTTCACTATGGGCCTCAATCTGGATGGATCACAAGAGAAAAATGCATTTTTTTTGCTTGTGTGTGTTCCAGCTATAAATGTATGTTATCTGCAGAGCAAGAGTGAAAGTCAGAGAGAGCTTGAAAATTAGTCTGGCACATATGAGCAGAATCGATCATAGATAAAAGGCATTTGTTTGACATTGTTTACAAGGATAATGGGCTGACAGGCAGCACATATAAATCATATGTAATAAGGGCATGTGTCAAACAAACAGAGTGAAGAGCGACGGTCACGAATCCACGCTTCACCCTGCTCACTACTGTTTGCACACAGTTCCAGGCACAATTCAATTAAAGCAATTTTCACATGACAATTAATGCTCATTTGCATACTCCATTGCACCTTTTTTGCATCCTGTCCTTTCAACATTGTGTGAAAGTCAGTGGTTGCCATGGAGACTAACCTGATGTAAGGTGCACATCATTTGTTAATGTTTGCTTTGCTTGTGTAAATGCAATTATTTTATTGGGGTAGGACAGTTTAAGTGTCTACTTTCAAAATGAACCGCAGATTATTTTTTAAATACATTGCAGATTTATTAAAAGTAATCTAAAATTCACCTTCATCATTTTGCTCAAAGTAAAAGCAGGGATGGCTTCTCGAACGTTTAGTAATTAAATATGTATCTTGTTTTCCCACCTTACTTGCCAACATCACACTTTCATCAGTGTATTAGCAGGTACAAGATAAAATTAATGTCATATTTAACCCTGCAGTTATGTTTTACAGACTGTCTGCAGAAAGGTCAAGGCCTTTCAAACACGTCTTAATTAGACATCGCCTTTTCCCATTAATAATGCTTACATGGGCAAACTTCTAATGACTTGGTTAGATGAGGAAAGTCATTTAAATCATAACACACACCCCGTTACATAACAAAAACTCCACCATTGCCAAGAATTACCATAGCATTTCATAAATCAGTTACACTGTGATGTACAGATAACATGAAAGGCTTTCACTGTAAGCTTTGGACTTTATTATTGGGAAACTGATGACTGAATCTAAGAATATAGAGGTCCTTGTATGCAGTTTACTATATATTCTGATGTAACACTATCATCTATAGCAAGATTTTACTGGAATGAGGGTCTGTTAAAAATGCAAGGGGAAAAGAAAGTATATACTGTGATACACATACACACTAGGGATGGTAAGATTCACCGATTTGCATCGGTACATCAGCATAAAAGTTAACGATGCGAGGCATCGATTTAAAAAAGTGTGCATCAGATACATGTTGGCCTTTGTATTGCGATGCATCGTTTCTAACATATTTGCATCGGTAAAAACCGATGTATAATTATAAGAAGATGCACTATACTTTTATTATTTAGAAAGTGACCAATAATTTGTGACCAATATTTTATATGTAGTTTGGTTTCTCCTCTCTAAACTGTTTCTCAAGCGTGTTCTCTCATCACCGCTGCTGTGTTAATATGACGTATCACAACACCTGAGGCCCGGGTATACTTCACTTTCCACGTTCTGCACACAGATGCGCGCGCGAGCCTTTCATAGTATGATTAAATGAATTAATAAACAATACAGTGGAATGCTAATACTTACAATCTATCTACTGCGCACGTTTGTAAAGAGTTGACTGAAGCTGTACTCCTCTGGCTGTGAGCGCGGAAAGACGTGCACAAACTGGTGGAGTGTTTTCAATTCACTTGCACATGAGCTTTTGTACATAGAATATAGATTAACATGGCAGAGGTAGAGCTGCATCTTCCACCAAATAATTACAAATCCAATTTTTGGAAACAAAGTCAGAAGGCACTTAAGTTAATTTATTTTATGAGTCAGTTTGAACCAAAGAAATAATAGTGAACTATCTGTACCATATTGAATTGCATAGCATCATATTTGTTTCCATTGCATCGTATTGCATTGAATTGCATTGTGTTGAATCAAAATCGGATTGCACTGCATCGTAATAGGGGTGAATCGCATCGCATTGGTAGCTGCTTCATATGTATCTTTAATGTATCATATAGTTGGCTATGCATCGTGATGCGTATATCACATCGGCCTCAGTTATGGAGATGCACATCCCTAATACACACACTATATTGCCAAAAGTAATGGGACACCCCTTCAAATCATTGAATTCGGGTGTTCCAATCACTTCCATGGCAAAGGGTGTATAAAATCAAGCACCTAGGCACGCAGACTGCTTCTACAAACATTTGTGAAAGAATGGGTCGCTCTCAGGAGCTCAGTGAATTCAAGCGTGGTACCGTGATAGGTTGCCACCTGTGTAATAAATCCATTTGTGAAATTTTCTCACCAGTAAATATTTCACGATCAACTGTTAGTGGTATTATAACAAAGTGGAAGCAATTGGGAACAACAGCAACTTAGCCACAAAGTGGTAGGACACGTAAAATCACGTAAAACCACAGAGCGGGGTCAGCACATGCTGAAAGCCTTCCCAGAAGAGCTGAAGCTGTTTTTATCCACTTTTAACTTTATTATTTGGTATGTCCACCTTTTGCAGCAGCACATCTCTCTGGCATGTCAATATGTTTTCTCTGAGAACTTCAACGCTAATGTTATCCCATGCCTTTTGCAACTGAAGCCAAAGGCTTTCCTTTGAATGCACAATAGATCTGTCCAGTTTGTGTGACATCGACAGTGAAATAGACCTAGCTTGTTTTTTGTAAGGAAAATGACCTAAATCTCCTTATGATAGCTCTATTCTATGGTTTATAGAGCATAATCATGACTTTGTAGATATTTCATTCATTTTATGGGTATTGTAATGGCCAATTCAACAAAAATAACTGAAACCTCTTAAATATGCCAAGTGTTCTAATAATTTTGGCCACCACTGTATGTGTATATATATATTATATATATATATATATATATATGGTACTAAAATATGACAAGAACTCAGAGTTAAACTGTGTCAGAACAGATTAATCTTGATAATGTCAGATAACTTTGATAGAAAGGTATGTAATGGATTACAATCAACCAATCAGCTGTCAGTTGTTACATTTAAGTACACAATTACACAAAACCAATTTAGGTTAACCAATTACCAAGCAATGCTTAATTTTGTTCAGTCTGTGGTGTAAAGGTCGCATTAGCAATTAAAGAAAAAACACTTAAGCAAAACATGGTCAGGTCAAAGTGTCTGAATAATTTTGCTCCCAAAATTGTATCAGTTTTACTGGTAGTCCACTGTATGAAGAATTTTTGTGTATAATATGTCACAGTTTACTTTGTTTTGCTATTCTCACTTACTATAAATGAACTATAGTTTCCTGCACCCACTAGTAAAATAATAATGAAAAAAAAATGTTTTTCAAAAATGTATTTTTGTAGTATTTATGTAGTATTTTAAGTTTTATTCTGTTAATGTGTGTGAGTATGAATGTATGGTTGATTTATGTGATCATGTGACACTAAAGACTGGAATAATGGCTGCTGAAAATTCAGCTTTGCCATCACAGGAATAAATTGTTTTAAAATATTAAAATAAAATAAAATATTTTGAATTATAATTATAATATTTTTTTCCCCCACAATATTACTGTTTTATCATATTTTTGATCAAATTAATGCATGCTTGGTGAGCATAAGAGTCTATTTGAAGATCATTTTTGGGTTATTGCGATCAAAATGTTTAAAATCCCCTGATAAAGATAATGATCTTCCCATCTTCCTATATCCTACAACCATCCATGGCAACGGCCATGTCTCAGCATCGTCCAACCCCCACCCCCCGACTCAGTCTAGGATGTTTTGTGAGTTTCACCACATGCTAACCATATGTAGCATGTTTATATTTAAGTTAACATATGCTTAAATATGACAAAATTAGGAGTGAATAGTCCTTCTCAACCTATTTCTGACTGTTTACAGGACTTTGCAGTATTCAGGAAGGCCTAAAAAGTCTAAACTCAGGAGCCGGTTTGATATTTCATCAAAAGCTGTGTCCAATTATCCAGAGGGAGTGATATTTGAGTGAGTATGTATAAATATCCCGCCGTGGATGTACAGTAGAGTACAGCACACTGTGTTCTGTCACCTATGCCACTGTGAACTCATTCGTAGATCTCTCTCTGATTCAATCTCTAAAAACTTTTCCACGTTTCCAAAATCCTTCCACCTCCATGATTTTCCCTCATAGGCTATATCTGCTCCTCTATTTCTCTCTTTGTATATGTTTTACCTATTCATCTCTTTCAGTTCACAGCTCTTGTCTCTACTTTGGTTTGCCAGGGCCACTTCCTTCCCTGTCCTGGTTTCCATTTACACATCTATCTGGCTTTCTTCCTTCATCTCTCCCCTCAGTTTCTCTCGGTCGCTTCTCTTTTATCCCAGGGTTTCTTTGTTCTTTATTAGTGCTGGTCATCTCTAGGCGCAAGATCAGTGATGTACCTAATGGCCTAATTAGGAGAATAAAACAGCACTCTACCAATACAATGGAAATGTCAGACCACAAGCTATAATTTGACTTCCGAGTCGCTGAAAGGGCGCAGTGAATTTACTCTGGTGACGGGCAACAGCTCAGCTGGGCCTTTCTCTCTCACCTTTATCTAAATGTCAGTCAGGAATCAGCAGAGAGGAGGGCGGCCATGGCGAGATGGAGGATATGGGTGGTTGGTTCCCACATTCACTGACTAAAGGGGTTTTGTTGATGAGCGAGTGGGGTTTTGCACAAAAAAAAAAAAAACTAAATTACACCCATAGAGCGTCTCCTGAGATGAACTCTCTCACTGATTAAACACAGATCACCATTCTCTTGAAAACTTTCTGGAGGATCACTCAAGTGAGCCTGAGGTGCTTTTTGATCGTCTGAGTGCTTTGTAACTTTGACTGCTCCGAGTCTCATGGGCTCGTGAATAACTGAATTAATAGAAGTGTTCACGGTAGACGTGGTGCGGTCTGACCTGCTCAGTGCCTGTGAAAATAACTGCTCACCTGCATTACCCGTGGCCTTTGACTAGCTAAATGTCCAGGTCGGTTTCTGGCATCACGGGTGAATAAATGTTGGCAAATGGCCAAAAAAATTACCTCTGAAAACAACAAAGTGACTGAGGCTCCTGGGAACAAACAACTTGATAAAAGACAAGACTATACGTGAAAATGGCTCTTTCATGTGCACATTGATGCACATGACTGCATGGTTTCCCTTAGGAATCAACAGGATTTAACAGCAGATAGTTCTGTCCATAGACACAGAAGAGATTGATTTTCAATTTACTCTTTGCTAAGCTCCACCCACCTTGGTTACTGTTGCTAACTTAGATAAGCTTCAATAGAACTGAAGTGGAGTTTTCAGTGAATGGATGTTATTCTAATGTGAGTTGAAATTAAGTGTAATATTGCAAAGCATTGTGTTCAATTATGCAGTGATTAAAAACAGTGAAGACCGTAAATTAAGTTTATGCAATCGCTTTTCACTGTCACCTAAAAAGAGAAAAGTCTTATTTGGAAGCAATTAATGAAAACACTGGTGTAGATTAACACAATTTGTTCCCACATTTACTGTGGTACTGTGAACTCTTTAGTTGCTATTAGCACAACAATGACTAATGAAATGCTGTGTGTTTTTACGGATGTTGGTGTTTTTGTTTTAATGATATTACACGTTAATTTGAAAATAAGAGTGACATACACTACAGTTCAAACGTTTAGGGTCAGTAAGATTTTGTTTTGAAAGAAATTAAAAGATTTCTATTTTCAAATAAATTAGTAACCTGATAAAACAAAAATGTATCATGGTTTCCACAAATATTAAGCAGCACAGCTGTTTTTTTAAATGGATAATAATTATAAATGTTTCATGTGACAAGAAGACTGGAGTAATGTCTGCTGAAGATGCAGCTTTGCCATCACAGGAATAAATTACATTTTAAAATATATTGGAAAAGAAAATGGTTATTTTAAATTGTTATCTTTTTTGGTACCGCTTTAGCCCGGAAAGTACTGCGTAAGTAAAGTGAATTTACAGCGTAACTTTCTGTAATTATAGTGTAACTATAAAGTTGTTACGGTACAGAAGGGACGGAGACAAGAAGTACAGGTTAGTGAAGTTTATTGAACAATCCAGTAGAGAATACGGAAGTGCAGGTGAGTGGTGCTGAGGTTCTTGGGAGTTTGGTGATGAGATCCTGAATGATGCAGTCTGTATACTTGCAGGTGGAGATCGCTGGAGACAGGCTTGGAACGGAGAGGACGATGAAGACACACACACACGACGCTGGAACACAATGGAGACTTGGAGGGAACAAGGGAAGAAGGTAAGTATCATATGGGAAGTCCTTGAAGTTAGCATAAAGGTAAGTACCCAATACGAATGAGACCGGACAGTGACTGAGAGTGTGTGTGTGTCTTTTGTACTGTGGGTGATTGCTGTGATGATGAACTGCAGGTGCGCGTAATTAGTACTCAGGGGAAGGCGTGCGCTGTGATTGTGTGACGTGGGAGCCTGCCGTGTCTGTGACATTACCCCCCCCTCCACGGCCCGCTCCTGGGATGAGAGGCATGGAAGATTTCAAGCAGGTTCAGGTCGAGAATGTCGTTTCTAGGTACCCATGAGCGTTCCTCGGGACCGTAGCCTTCCCAGTCCACTAGATATTCTAGGAGACCACCACGGCGCCGGGAGTCCAAGATGTCGTTCATTTGGTATGCGGTACCGTCTTCCACGATGAGTGGGAGGGGGGCTTCTTCGGCTACGCCAGGCTCTGTGGCAATAGAAACAGAGGGAAAGTGAGGCTTCAACAGGAACGTGGGATGAATTCTGTATTGTGGAGGGAGTTGGAGTTGATACGTGACTGGGTTGATCTGCTTCACAATGGGAAAGTGGCCAATGAACCTGGGACTGAGCTTCCTGCATTGCAGACGCAACCTGATGTCCCTGGTGGACAGCCAGACCTTCTGACCAGGTTGAAATGTGGGAGTGTTGGAGCGACGAAGGTCGGCTGTCATCTTGCGCCTGCGCAGGGCCCGTTGAAGCTGGTGATGTGCGGAGTCCCAGACCCTCTAGCTCTCCCGGAACCAGTAGTCGATAGCTGGAACATCCGACGGTTCCCCGGACCAGGGGAACAATGGGGGTTGGTAACCGAGCACGCACTGGAATGGAGTAAGACCGGTGGTTGGCTGGCGTAGGGAGTTCTGTGCATACTCGGCCCAACCCAGGAACTGGTTCCAGGAGTCCTGGTGGCAGTGACAGAAGGTACGGAGGAAGCGACCGATCTCCTGAATCTTCCTCTCCGTCTGCCCGTTGGTCTGTGGATGGTTCCCAGAGGAGAGGCTGACGGTCACACCTAGGAGCAAGAAGAAAGCTTTCCATACCCGGGAGATGAATTGAGGTCCTCTGTCTGAAAAAATATCCTCGGGGATTCCGCAGTATCTGAAAATCATATTAAACATGAGTTCGACAGTTTCCATGGCAGTGGGCAGTCCCTTCAACGGAATCAGACGACATGACTTGGAAAATCTATCAATGAGCACTAAAACACAGGTACAGCCCCTTCACATGGGTAGATCTGTGATAAAATCTACTCCTAGGTGTGACCATGGACGGTTGGGAATGGGCAGAGGATGGAGTTTGCTGGAGGGAAGATGTCTAGGGCTCTTGGAGATGGCGCATTCCTTACATCCCCTCACGTACCTTCTGACGTCAGATGCCATGTTGGGCCACCAGAAGCGCTCCTTCAGCAGCGAGAGGGTTTCATTGACCCCCGGGTGGCCAGTGCCCAAAGACGTGTGGGACGTGTGGATGAGGGGAGTGCGCCGTGTCCGTGAGATGTATTGCAACCCTGGTGGGCAACCCGGCGGAGTATTGGTGGAGACATTGGAGGAGGGCAATGTTTCCTCAGACCAGGTGATGGGACTCACGAACAGCTTCTCTGGAATGATGGGCTTGGATTTCTTGGAATTCTCTTCAGGGTTATAGAGACAGGAAAGGGCGTCCGCCTTCACATTCTTGGGTCCTGGACGATAGGAAATGGTAAAGTTGAATCTCGTAAAGAACAGTGCCCAACGGGCCTGGCAGGGGTTGAGTCGCTTGGCATCCCTTAGGTTCTTATAATCGGTGAGTACCAGGAAAGGAAGTTGGGAACCCTCCAACCAATGCCTCCACTCTTCCAGGGCCATCTTGATGGCGAGAAGCTCCCGGTTGCCGATGTCATAATTAACCTCCGCCGGGTTGAGTTTGCGGGAGAAGAAGGCACATGGATGGAGTCTACTTGGGGTCCCCTGCTGCTGTGAGAGCACTGCTCCCACTCCTGTGGTAGACGCGTCTACCTCGACAACGATGGCCTCCGTGGGGTCTGGATGCACTAGGAGGGGAGCCGAAGTGAAGGCTTCCTTGAGGTCTTCAAAGGCTTTCGTGGCTGCGGGGTTCCAGGACAGAGACTTGGGCTTACTGCGGAGGAGATGAGTAAGAGGGCATGAAATAAGACTGTAGTTGTTAATGAAACGGCGGTAGAAGTTAGCAAATCCTAGGAATCTCTGAAGTTCTTTTATGGTTGTGGGAGTGGGCCAGTTCCTGATGGCTTCCACCTTCCCCTCGTCCATCTGGATGCCACTGCTATCGATGTTGTATCCAAGGAACTGCACTGAGGGTTGGTGGAAGGAGCATTTAACCCTCCGCAACGTGATGGCGATGTTCGGCCAGGCTCTGGGAGTATATCAGGATGTCGTCGATGTATACCATCATGAATGAATGAAGTCCTGGAATATGGAGGGGGCGTTGGACAGTCCATAGGGCATGACGAGATATTCGTAGTGGCCAGTAGGGGTCACGAAGGCTATCTTCCACTCGTCCCCCTCACGTATTCGGATGAGGTTGTATTTCATGAGTACATGGCACTCACCACGGGACGAAGAGGACGAATGGGACATTTGGAAATGTAGTGCTCAGAGGAACCGCAGTAAATGCAAAGACCCTGGGTCAGCCGCCTCTGCCGTTCTCCCTGGGTGAGGCGCACGTGCTCTAACTGCATGGATTCTGGTACTGGTTCTGGAGGGCTGACGGACTCTGGTCGGCGGAGGGAAGGAGTGAATAGTTCCTGGCCCTGGTGCTCTTCTAAACATGACTGCATACGAGTGGCGAAGCGGATGGATAGCTGGATGAAGCGTTCGCGCCCGATGGTATCCTCGTATGCAGCGAGATGCAACCGCACGCGGGGATCTAGTCCCTGACGATAGGTGGTCAGCAGAGATTGCTCTTTCCATCCGCTGGCGGCAGCTAGAGTCCTGAACTGGAGGGCATACTCATTGATCGGCATATATATGAAGTGTTCGCTGGTGGGTTGGATGGAAGGGCTCGACGGACTGCGTCCACGAGCTCTTGGAAGGGATCCGGAGTGCTCATACTGGTGCTCATCTGTTGTGGTCCGGTCTTCTGTTACGGTACAGAAGGGACGGAGACAAGAAGTACAGGTTAGTGAAGTTTATTGAACAATCCAGTAGAGAATACGGAAGTGCAGGTGAGTGGTGCTGAGGTTCTTGGGAGTTTGGTGATGAGCTCCTGAATGATGCAGTCTGTGTACTTGCAGGTGGAGATCGCTGGAGACAGGCTTGGAACGGGGAGGACGATGAAGACACACACACACGACGCTGGAACAAAATGGAGACTTGGAGGGAACAAGGGAAGAAGGTAAGTATCATATGGGAAGTCCTTGAAGTAAGCATAAAGGTAAGTACCCAATACGAACGAGACCGGACAGTGACTGAGAGTGTGTGTGTCTTTTGTACTGTGGGTGATTGCTGTGATGATGAACTGCAGGTGCACGTGATTAGTACTCAGGGGAAGGCGTGCGCTGTGATTGTGTGACGTGGGAGCCTGGCGTGTCTGTGACAAAAGTAAGTGTGTGTAGTTATAAGGGAACAATATGTAATATTTGGGGATTAAAGGGGTAACTATCAGGAAAATTAACAAATTATTTATACTGTAAGTATTTTTTTAATTAAGGGGTAATTATCCATGTAGTTACAAGGTAAGTGGTGCTTGTTATTCCATGTAGTTACAGGGTAAGTATGAATCTACAGGCTGTAAATTAGTAGTTACAGGGTAAGTATGAATCTGCGGGCTGTAAATCAAAGTGGTGCTTGTTCCCCTCTTGTTTCATGTAGTTACAGGGTAAGTATGAATCTGTGGGCTGTAAATTAAAGTGGTGTTTGTTCCCCTCTTGTTTCATGTAGTTACAGGGTAAGTGTGAATCTGTGGGCTGTAAATTAAAGTGGTGTTTGTTCCCCTCTTGTTTCATGTAGTTACAGGTTAAGTATGAATCTGTGGGCTGTAAATTAAAGTGGTGCTTGTTCCCCTCTTGTTTCATGTAGTTACAGGGTAAGTATGAATCTGTGGGCTGTAAATTAAAGTGGTGTTTGTTCCCCTCTTGTTTCATGTAGTTACAGGGTAAGTGTGAATCTGTGGGCTGTAAATAAAGTGGTGTTTGTTCCCCTCTTGTTTCATGTAGTTACAGGGTAAGTTTGAATCGGTGGGCTGTAAATTAAAGTGGTGCTTGTTCCCCTCTTGTTTCATGTAGTTACAGGGTAAGTACAATAAAAACACGTACACAATCTGATATCACTTAGAAATCTTTATTTGAAAAACAACTTTTTTTAAACAGATTTACAACACTTATACGTTTCTCCTCTTGTTCCTCTTCTTATTCATTCTTGCCACAGATGAATCTTAAGAAGGAATCCTATGTCTCTAGCTATTCTGTAGCTATATTAATGTATTTAAAGAAAATACAGTGCACGCAGAAATGTCCTCACCATTTACTCATCTTTTACCCTCATGCCATCCAAGTATACAACTTTCTTTCTTCAGATGAACACAGAAAAATAAGCATCAAACAGCACATACAGCAATAACTACAGTAATCCATACGACCCCAATGGATGAATCAATGTCTTCTGAAGTGAAATGTTAAGTGTTTGTAAGAAAAATACCAATATTTACTGTAGCAATTCCAGAATATTAAGAATAGCCTATTAGGCCTATAAGTCCTGTATCAAGTCTTATAGGCCTGATTCAGTCTTCCATGTATTCTGTAGCTTATAGAAACAAAAGCATTTAAGCACTGACATTGCAAGGCAAACTGCACCTTATCTTGCGTTCTACAGCGCATTTTGTGAAGTTGTTCTTTGAAGTTCAGAGTTCGGTCAATCAGTAAAAGTCAATTTAACAGAAGGATAAAAATGTAGGCTATATTTTGTAAAATTTTGGACAGATTTCCCCATACACCCACATGCGAATACTCGATGATTCTGCACGGATTGCCTAGGCTGAGTCATAACGAAAATTTACACCGCACAGATTATGCCAACAAACACCAACAAACAAGTTGGTCGTTGGGCACTGCCCCAACAGACATGTTCAGTTGGTTAAAAACAAACCCCAACCAACGGCTACAGATGCCGACAGGGGTGACACACTGACCTATTCATGTAATTCCTAACTGGTGTAGGAAACAAAAACGTTTTACATTTTCGACATACACTATATTGCCAAGTTTTGGGACGCCTGCCTTTACATGCACATTAACTTTAGTGATATCCCATTCTCAATCCGTTGGGTTTAAAATGGAGTTGGCCCACCCTTTGCAGCTATAACAGTTTTAACTCTTCTGGGAAGACTTTCCACAAGGTTTAAGAGTGTGTTTATGGAAATTTTTGACCATTCTTCTAGAAGTGCATTTGTGAGGTCAGGCACTGATGTTGGACGAGAAGGCCTGGCTCGCAGTCTCTGCTGTAATTCATCCCAAAGGTGTTCTGTAGGGTTGAGGTCAGGACTCTGTGCAGGCCAGTCAAGTTCCTCCACATCAAACTCGCTCATCCATGTTTTTATGGACCTTGCTTTGTGCACTGGTGCGCAGTCATGTTGGACAGGAAGGGGCTATTCCTAAACTGTTCCTACAAAGTAAGGAGCACAAAATTGTCCAAAATGTCTTGGTATGCTGAAGCATTAAGAGTTCCTTTCACTGGAGCTAAGGAGCCAGGCTCCAACCCCTGAAAAACAACCCCACACCATAATCCCCCCTCCACCAAACTTTCCACTTGGCACAAAACAGTCAGGCAAGTATCGTTCTCCTGGCAACTGCCAAACCCAGACTCGTCCATCAGATTGCCAGACAGAGAAACATGATTCATCACTCAAGAGAACACGTCTCCACTGCTCTAGAGTCCAGTGGTGGCGTGCTTTACACCACTGCATCCAACGCTTTGCATTGCACTTGATGATGTAAAGCTTGGATGCAGCTGCTCGGCCATGGAAACCCATTCCATGAAGCTCTCTACGCACTGTTCTTGAGCTAATCTGAAGGCCACATGTAGTTTGGAGGTCTGTAGCTATTAACCCTGCAGAAAATTGGCAACTTCTGTGCATTGTGCACCTAAGCATGCGCTGACCCTGCTCTGTGATTTTACGTGGCCTACCACTTTGTGGCTGAGTTGCTGTTGTTCCCAATTGCTTCCACTTTGTTATAATACTACTAACAGCTGACCGTGGAATATTTAGTAGTGAGAAAATGTCACGAATAGACTTATTGCACAGGTGGCAACCTATCACGGTACCACGCTTGAATTCACTGAGCTCCTGAGAGTGACCCATTCTTTCACAAATGTTTGTAGAAGCAGTCTGCATGCCTAGGTGCTTGATTTATACACCTGTGGCCATGGAAGTGATTGGAACACCTGAATTCAATGATTTGAAGGGGTGTTCCAATACTTTTGGCAATATAGTGTATTAGATATTAGGCATACAAATAAAAGTACATGTGTGCATATTGTAATGCAAATATTATTTGTGAAAAGTTGTTGTTGTTTTTTTTCATAATTTGAGTAAAATAACTGTTAAAAGACACATCTCCTCCCTAAACTTATGTTAGAAAAGAGTAAAAGCGTGTCTGAGAAATGGAGGATGGCACAAGTTTGATTTGTAATTTGGATTGGTCATTAACAGCAAAATGAAGGGGGAAACTTTACAAGCAAAATTAAGTCTGACAGAATATTAAAAATGAAAATGTGAAAAGTTTAGCGGAATGAATCTGGTAGTAATGTGATCATACATTATACAACCTTTCACAATACAACAAAATATGTGATTGTTGTAAATTTACTGATATGTGATGGCAAGAATGACATTTCTAACTGCAAGTTACAATAACAGAATAATTATATATGTATAATGAGCTACTGATGAACGACAAATGCAATCACCATATTCAGGAACAGATATACCTACCATAAAATCAGTCCATATAAAGCAATGCTGTGGTCTAGAAGACTTAATATGTGTCTTTGTTGGCTCAAACTTGAAGTGGCAGTTTAGTATAGACTTTACACACACACACTTTCACTACTGCCTATCTTATGGATTGAATGCATCTCATTGTCCTCTCAGCAATCTGTTAGTTTGAGTGACCCAACAACAGGTGTGGACATTTGCATTGTCCAACAATGAAAGACGGACGGAGTGTCTGAAATTTGTTTAGAAACATTCATTATTTTTGTGTCATGTTTGCTTGAAAGAACTTACCATAGGTGAAGTGTGTAATTTCAGCACCATTAGTGGCACCAGACACACTTCACCTTCAGTAAGATCTTTCCAGCACACATAATTATAGTTGTGACATACGGCCATCCCTCTCAGCTGGCTCGCAACAGTATACACACAAAAGTAAAGTGTTCACTTCTGTGACTCCAAATGAACATATCTGTGTACACACTTGTGGGGCAACACAGAGGTACACAAAGATTTACATTA
Organism: Rhinogobio ventralis; assembly: GCA_039654625.1. Lineage (NCBI taxonomy): Eukaryota > Metazoa > Chordata > Actinopteri > Cypriniformes > Gobionidae > Rhinogobio > Rhinogobio ventralis. The sequence continues at coordinate 20,918,889 of CM077198.1, forward strand.
TCATTAGATGAGTCTTCCTTGTGTCCATGCATTTACGTGTGTTTGCAAATAAAATGTTAATGTGTTTGGGAGAGTGTGTGCGTGTGTTGAGAAAGAGATTAACATGTTGAATTATTCATCCTCTTGTTGGAGTTAATAACAGTGGTGTATCAGGGGGATCGGGTCTGATGGTTGTTTGTTCTATGATAAGCTGACGGAGCTCTTATCTCATGGGCCAGTGCTAAATTAGGCATCCCCCCCGATACAAATCTCTAATGCTTGCTTTGCCTTCTCCCCAATACCAAAGAGTCTAAGCTCACCGTGGACCGGAATCGAAATTAGGCTGAAATTGAAGTCAAAGGGCAAAAATGCATTCATGCGGCTGTGGTACGTCAAAATGAGTCAGCAAGGTGTGTAGCTGAAAACTTGAGCGCAGCAGTCTGTGTGTATGTGTGCCCATCTTGATTCTTCTGACAGTAAGCAGGTACACTGTCTCATTAGTACAGATTACTCAAAGCACTTCCTGCTGCCTCAGGCTTCATCCACAAGTGTGACTCCTGTGTGTCTGCGTTATACCTCTGTCGTTTTTTCTCTCTGAGTTCATCTGAGTCTATTCATTCTAGCCAAATGGTGAGTCCCCTAATTCCGAAGTCTGCCTTGCTTCAAAGTGACATGCATTAATTACAGACTTCTAAACACCTGAAAGGCAAAAGGTCGGCAGGCCTCACGTTCCTCTAAAATTACTGTCCGAACAAGAAAACGCCCAACTTCATCATGAAACGATCTCACTGAATGACAAAGCGCTCATTTCCACACTATTAATATTGGCAAATAATCCTCTCGTTCCTAGTTATACAGATGAGAAGAAACAATTCTGTTTTTAATGGAAAAGTGTGAGACTTCCATTCTCTGAGCTCAGCTGTGCAGGTGAACTAATTTCAGAGTGCTGTACCTGTAATTCTTCTGAGGAAATGAGGAATGTCTAGTCTCTGAATTTAAATAATCTACATCTTGAGACAAAAGGACCAACCAGCGCGTTGCAAATGAAAAGTCCATCAGCCACTTTAACACATTCAAAGTCAAGTCGCATTGAACGGGAAGTGAATCACAATGTGATTCATTCTCCCTTCAATGCGACTGAGTTAAACTTGCTGATGGACTGTTCATTTTTAAAACCCCTGGTTGGACCGTTTGTCTGTAAAAAAAAAAAAAGTAGATTATTTAAATTCCTTGGGGACTGGAAACAAGATTAAAGCCCTGTTTACACCAAGAACGATAACTATAGAAACTATAACGATAACTATATTAACATCCACACCAGCGGACAATATCATTCTGTTTATTATAAGCACATGCTGCAGTTTTGTCGTCTGCCACTCTAAATGCTTAAATCATTCTGAGAGTGATTCCAGCGATATAGTTATAATTGTAGTGTAGACTCTATTCTTTTATATTTAGAATTATTTTTAGAACTATATGTTTATCGTTGTCCTTCGTGTTGTGAACAGCCCTTAGAACTGGCATAAACTTGTTTAACTTGTCTCTTTTCAACTTACAGATAAACACTGAATAACCCCCCTATTCAATATATATATATATATATATATATATATATATATATATATATATATATATATATATATATATATATATATATATATATATATTGAAGAGCTTTCACAGTATGTAGCCTTTAGATTAAGATAGAGTGACCAAGGTTCGCAAGCATGACTTAGTAATTGCTAACCTCTGACTGTGGGTTGTCAGAAAGGCTTATACTGAATAAACTGAACAAAATGTCAAATGTCTCTATACTGCTTTGACTCTGTATAATCTATATAGCATATAGTTTGTACTGGGGCACAGTTCGGACAGTGTATTCCTTTAATACACCTTTTTGTATGCAATTGTTCATTACCCCCCTTTAAACTACTGTACTTTAACCCACAACACAATTTTAAGCAGTCTGTTTCCTGCATTTCACAGTCTGTGTAACTAGAAACCCACATCGATGGTGTAACCAGGTGGTGAAATTGCTTAGTTGTCTGTGAAAGAACAAAAAAAGCACAATGGTAAGCAAGCACACTCTGTTCACTTGATCTCGTGCACGCCAAAAGGTAGTTTGGTTCACGGTGGGTCTAATAATTATTCCTCTTGTGACCTCTAGATGCCGCTAAGAGCACAATGAACATTTCCTGCCGCTCTCCTGTACAGTATGGATCTGAGATTGTTTCCCCCCTCTCCCTCCTACGTAGTGCCCTCATGACAGCGTGATAAACTACATAATATCATTTCACATGGTGTGTTGACGCAGCTGATCCCTTTTAAACAAAGTAGAGAGTGATTGAAACCCGCGCCGAGTCGAAACATTTCGCCGTAAATGACTCCGTCGTGCCTGCAATCGCAACTCTCATGCGCGACTATTATGAATTTTGGTTTAGAGTTTCGGTGAAACGATACAGACCTCCAATGGTAGATGGACAACGCGTCTAATTATATGCTTCTTAAGTTCTATATTTTAAAAGGTAGTCGTTACGTTAATATAATTTTTATTGGTCATAAAATGTCTTCTAGATTGAATTGCACCTGCATGGGGGATGTGCGCGCAGCGTTTCAGTGGTGGAAAAGCGGACGGAAACACGGGAATAATAGGTTATTCCAAGTTGTTCTGCCTGCAAAGTATTGGAGGTATCCCTCTTTGCAGTGTTGCCAGATCTCAGATGAGAAACAGCAAGCCAAAAGTGACTTCCCTCACTAAAAATGAGAGGGGAGGGGTCTATTCAATAATGAAATTAATTTACAAAAATAATTTATTTATGTTTCATATCCATTTAAAGAGATTAATACATCGCAATGGTACGTTAATATTCATCAGTGGTCGGGAACGTCTTGATTGGTGATAAGGCACATTCTGTATGTGGTATAAATGCATGCCATATTGCATTCACCATTGTCCTTTGACCCATATGCTCCCTGTTTACTAAAAGTAGCCGTAAACATAATTTACTTTGGGTGTTGCTAAAAATACCACAATTTAACTTTCCACAATTTAAAAATAACTTTCTTGGTAGCACTAACCAGTAAAAACATGCCGTTTGAGTATTATTCATCTACTCTTTCATAGCATTCAGTGTTTTGGACATCATATTCATTTGCATAGTATATAAAGTATCGAAGTATGCATATTTGGATGAGGAAATTAGCCTATATAGCTGACTTAAACTGTAAATGACTGATTAGTAGTTGGTCACACTTTAGCCAAACGCTGTGTTTCATGGAGCCCCCAAAACACAAGGCGTGACTGCTCATATTTATTAGCATTTTTATGACAAAGCAAGCCTATAGTCGCTTATAATAATCGGACATGGCAACACTGGGACTTGGTAATGTTTGGGTAAATACGAATGAGGTTTTGTTGTGGAGTCCGCACAAGCACGTCTCATAAAGCTCCGCCTTCGACGATTCAAAATGATGTTCTTGTATGAGCTCGGGAGTCAGCGAGCGAGCGAGTGAGAGAGGGGCAGAGCGAGAGCGCAATCGGTCGGAAATCACTTCACTCTCACATAGGCTATCCACATTATAGACGTGCGTGGTGAGCTGCGGCAAGAGCACGAGCCCCGGCTTCCTCAGTAACACTGAATGGTGAACTGATGATGAGAGCACGCGCACTGGACTCTGCCGGACATAGCCTTGTCAGATTTTTCTGTTTTCACTTTTATGCACAGACTGTTGTTGACTGAAGGTTGAAGTTTTGGAGGATGCTGTCGTGTGGAATTTGACGTTTCGGGATGCTGTGAGCACGGTCCGGAGAAGTGCTGGTTCGGGGTTTCCTTTCGTGCGCAAGGAGAGGACACTTCTCTCTGATGTGCGTAACCACCATCAGCCAAGTTGCGCGCTCTTATTTTCTGACGTGACACTTTTCGCTACAGATTTAGTGGACCCTCCGTGTTAAAAAAGAGGATTTTTTAAGGAAAAACAAGAAAGCTGACAGCGGGGAAGGGTGCTGTTTTTTTGTTTGTATCGACAGGATTGCGGTGGTGCTGAATTTTGGATACCCTAAGCGCTTGATTTGTGTTGTGGAAAGGGAACCCGGCTCTCGGTCCGACTCCATCAGCCAAGACTACAACTGAGAGGAGTAACTATTCGTTAAGGTATATGAGATTTTTGTTTTTGCAATTGATATTTACAAATTTGCACATTTTCTATCTTGCCTATACGCGCTCTCATTTGGTCTTTAACTTAGAATGAGGAGTCATGTAGAGACACTTATTTTATAGAGAGGTAGCCTATATGTGTTTGTCTGTGATGTGTATAAATTATATTTGTGACAGAAATATAATAGTACCTGTCGACATAGCCTAGGCTACTATCACAAGGTTGCGTGATTTATTTGATGTTTCGTTACGATAAACGCTAAGCAAAGAACTGTGAAGTACTGCACTCCTCAGTTTAAATATCACGAATGTATCGATATCTCAGGTTAACATCGACCCGATTGTCCTTAGAGCTGATTAGCGCACATGTGACATGTTTTCCCTACACTACTTCTATTGATTTTTTACAAGAAAATATTTTTTCTACCGAGCGCTCGAGTGGATCGCCAATCTACGCTATTGCATTTCCATATATAGAAAATAAACCCTTGACCCATGGATCCACATAACATCTTCATCTAGCTCAAGTGCCGGCCAGTGGAGCTTCACGTAGATTTTAATCGATTCCCTTCTCTCATATGTAATATTCATCTCTTTCTTGTGCGCTCGAGAACGTCCGTTCATTGCCGAGCAAACCCTCACAGGAACTGCGCTTACTTGCATGCAAACTCAACGCTTGTAAGCGCTGTTTATAGTAGACATAGTAGTTAAACTATATACTTTTGTGCTCTTTTATGGGTAGAACCTAAGTTTAGGCTACTATCTTATTTGGTTAGTTACTGCTCGCGCCCACAACACCTGTTGCACTCGTTTTTGCGCATTTCTCACATAGCTTTACTTTTCCGCCTCAGAGCGTGATGGTTGGAAAATGCTGCGGTTAATTCTACCCACAGAATGTCAACTAGTCAACATTTCACGAGACACACTTATGTCCTTCCTTGGTACTCAGTTACCAGTAATGGTGACAAAACAATCGAAAGCATTGCCTGTCATAACAGTGGAATCCGGTTTTTCTAGCCACTCCCGTCGTCGGGTTGCTTTTAAACCTGTTCGTCTGGTCCGGCTGACAGAGACAGGTGTGAAAACAAGGGAAGGCTTGGGCTTCATTCCGCCCATCTGTGATCAGACATCTCGAATCTTTCTGTGGTTCATATGTAGGCAAAGCATTCAGCCGGATGTAAACTTTTATAGAAGCCCACAATTGCTTGCAAATGATCTGGTCTAACTCGGAGCGCATTCATCCGCAGGTAAAAGTAATTTCCCTTCCTCTCTCTCATCGAGATCGTGTTCTGTAGGCATCAGCACAAGCACACACCGGCACTTGGGCGAGCTTGTCATGCTGTTCCAGTATATTATTGATCTGTGGATCTTATAAGCACGTTCTTTTATTTCCCTCCTCCATTTCCCCCTAAACTATATTCATCACTCAAACCCGGCGGTTATAGGTGAATGCGATTTGAATTATTGGATGGGGGTGGGGGCGCTGACCCCCTAATAAAGATTTGTATAGAGACCACCAAACTTTGGTTTTGACTTGCTTTAAGAGTACATGTTTTACATGTAGCTATGGACTTTTTGGTGATATTTAACTTTAGTGGTTTGCAAGAACCATTTTGTTGACGTTTGGACATGCGCTCTGTCAACCTCAACTAATTGCGCCTTGTAAATCTTCTATAGAAATTAATGTTAAAAAGTTGCAAAACACTGAATAATTTGCATTTCGGGCTGTTGATCGTGTCGCGGCATTAAACTGTCCTTAACTTGATGGGCGTAAACGCTGCATACTGAGTATGCGAGCCTAGCGAAACAAGAGAAAACGAGACGCTTCACAGGCACACATAGACCAACAATAAAAAATAAAAAAAATCTTATTTTGAGGTGACAGTTCGAGTGAACCGAGACTTCAACGTGTACGTGACTAGGACATTTTGCCATATGTTTTCTTTGAGGTTAAAATGTTACCTCACTTTATTCCACATATCCTGGTGTAAACGTTTTAAATTGGTCTTGTTAGACAATACATGTAGATTTGACAGCTGTATATATTTGGTAGTTTAATTAGCCATTTCATCTCATATACACTTATATTGACAATTTCCCACTATCAAAACCAATGAGACATGTCAGCATTTCAATGTTCATGAGTCAGTTTTACTGTACATAATACAAATTCTTTCAGTTTCATTGCTTTTAAGTCAACATGTCTGTAGACAATCAATATACTGTACAATTTTGTTCAAGAAAAAACAATTAACGTCTGCTGGTCAAAACAACTAAATAACAAGATAGGACCCATTGTTGAGCTGTACTGCCCTTCATTATCTTTAATAGACTTACAGTTCAGAGTTACAAAACAAATTTGTATACATTAAGTAAAAATGTTATGCTTATTTTATTGATTTTATCACAACTTCTATGTCTGTTTAACCCATAACAGTAGCAGCAGTCCTCCAGTCTTTGTCTATGCTATCAGTGTGTGTGTGTTAGCCGTGTGTAATGGTGTGTGAGAGTTTGTGTGCCAGCCTTGTGACTGGCCAGCTCTCTGTGTAACAGCCTGGTAGACAGCAGCGGGGCAGCAGTTCATCTCGTCTGAAAGCGGGCGCAGACTAATCTGGCCCCACAATGGCTGAATGAAATAATTAAAGTAATCCTCTGTGCCTCGCACTTGGCTAGAGAGGGGAGCCTTGGACCACCCATCCTGAACGGGTCACTGAGCGCCGTGGAGCTGGTGGCCCGTAGAGCCTGGATGGCTGCAGCCGAGGACAAAAGCTCACGTGAACTCAACTCTGTGGCTGTGGGTGCTGGCATCAAAGTCTAGAATCACAACGCACACTCAGTATAGGATTTGGTTGGTTAGCGATTGTCGCCTGCTACTACTTATTTTAGCTCATTTGTGTGGGTTCAGGTGGTTTGATTTAAATTGTCTCCATGAGAATGAGTAAACATGAATCCATTTTTATTCACAGGAGGTCACTAAACACTTTTTTGATTTCCTTGCTGATTAATCGGCTGCATTATTCAGTTGGTGAGTCTATCGGCTCACCTCAAATAATTCTTTAGCTTTTCTACTATATTTTTCGAAGACCCTTCAGATGTGTACTAAAATGTCAGTTGAGCCGGTTGAGTTAACCATTAACCTAAGACAGATGCTGCACTCTTACTTCCTTCTGAGTCAATCATTCTCCTTGCTTCAGACAAGAGCTGACTTCTGAACCCTCATAAATGTCAGCGCTTTAATTTAATTCTTTAATTATCTCATTGAAACCGGGATGGGGAGGGGATAGAACAATCATTGACTAAGGACTCGGTGCGGTACCATGACGCACTGCCACCACTCCAATCCGACTCCTGTTACGGCGGTTACGTAAATGCTTTTATTGCTTATTTTTTCCTAGAATCACCTTGCAGTTTCACGCTGAGCTGGATGCCACCTGGGGGGGTGTCTTGGCAGAGGTATGCCATCCTCATATTCCCATGGGTTTTTTTTTTTTTTTTTTTGCTGGCTGAGACAGGGTGAGCGTTGGTACAATGATGAATTCCTCGTTACAAGTCTCTAAAGAGGAAAGAAGGAGAGCGAGACTGTGAGAGAGGGAGAGAGAGAATCATACAGCAATTTTAAAGGATGTCAGCGGGGGAGGCTTTAGAATAGTAATTAGCCTGTTAAATCTGTTAACCTCCCCCTGCGCAACAACACAATGGCCTTCTCGACAGTATACATATATGAGCGCATCTCTGAGAGGGCACGGAAAGGCATTAAATGATGGTGCGCATATGAAATAGAAAGACAGAGAGATGTAGGTGATGTTGTTAATAGAGACCGGGTGTGAAAAGAACATAATGTGGTTTTTGCGGACAGGAAATTAGAGGGGAACCATGTTCCCCCAAAGGCTGATGCAAAATTTCTGACCAAATGTACTGTGAATAATCCGCCAAGAGGCTCCATAGGGGGAACTCCGATTCATGCCTTCCCCTGCGCTCACAGCTATTGATTATATTAATGACATCTAGCTTATACACAGCAGTACAAGATGAATTACGCTACACAGCCAGAGAGCCGAGAATAAATTCTCACAGGATTATGACAGTAGTCATAAATACCGCACTCTTGCGACGCCTGTCTCCCTGCTAGGAGATCTTCGCCGTGGCACGACGATGCCGTATTTGAAGACGTTATCAGAGAGGTGGACGGTGCATGTTGATTTAGGGCCCATCATAAATCGGCTCTCTGAGCATGTAATGATGACGATCAAAACTCTGAGGTGAAGAAAAGCCCCACCGACGGCCCATTGTCATTGTAATGGCTAGGCTTATTGTGTACCTGTGTGAAGGCGAAGTGCTAACTCTCTGCAACTAAAAGAAAAGCTGTCTGCTAGGTAGCAATGCTTGATTTGACTCTGTTAAGGGCTCCTGTGTCTTGTAAATATTGCTGTCGTTAAGGCACGCCACTCATATGCACTTATGCATTTCCATTACAAAAGAGAGTTCTTAGCCAAAAGCCTAAGCCTAAGCTGTTGAGTATATTTCATATACTCAAACACGTTCAGTAGTTTTCTTTTTTTGTATAACCTTTATGTTTTTCCCTAAGATTTTCCACCCTTATATTTCATATACTCAAACACGTTCCGTAGTTTTCTTTTTTGTATAACCGTCATGTTTTTCCCTAAGATTTTCCATTTGCTAGAGCGTCTGCTCGCAAACATACATTGACATTCCTTTGCTGCATTTGTTTTTAGATCTTGTAAGTTTTACACACCCACAGACATACACATGTGCGCACACGCGTTCACATTCACAGAAGAGTGTGGGAAAGGATGTCTACAGCCCACATTAGGGTTCCCAGTGTACAGTGACCCTTTAACACAGACTCTTTACGCTGGGCTCTTGAGAGTGAATGTCGTGAGAGCTTCTCAAACCCTTCATCGCAACAAATAGATTCACATGCTTTTCATGTTGCGAGAATGTTTTTGAGCTTTGTTGACTTTTCCAGTGCACGATGATATGAGATGTTATGTTTTGGTTTAGTTTATATATAGATCTTGTTCTTTTAGTTTTATGTTTAAACAAATAGCATTTTAGTGCTATTTTTACAGCCCGGTTAATCCTTCACCCAGTGCTTTTGAGGTCCCTGCCCTGCTTTTTCCTGTTGACCTTTTTTCATCAACTCACGGTTCAAAATTCAACACAAACCTTCAGCAAAGGCTCCGACGTGTCTCTGTGAAATGCCAACTCCATGAGATGGTCATTCAAAACCACAGTAAGGGATACATTGCTTTAAAGGTGAGGTATTTTTCACCTCTCCAGCCCCTTTTGTGGTCCATGCTGTTTAATTAGCCACATAAAAGTGTGCCAGAGTCGTCTGTCTCGACAGATTCAAAATTAGACTGTGAAATTAGTAAGAAACGAGTCAAGCTCTCATCATATGTGTGATCAGGGTCACACATCCCACCCTTCATTTCAGCCTCATTAGTGCATTGTTCTCCCTGCAGTGTCATTGCCTTGTGGCTGCAGTTGTGCAAGTGTTTTTGTATTCGTTGGTGTCTAATTTGTGCATATTAAAACTGCTTTTCCCATGTACTATAGGGCAGGGTTTTTCAAACTGGGGTCCGGGGACCCCCAGGGGTCCTCCAGAAGGTTCTAAGGGGTCCCCAGAAAATTTCAGAGAATAAAAAGACAAAGCAAAAAATGGATAAAGTCTACCGAACATTCTACCGGTTTCACTTCTAAATGTTTCTCTCCTTTCTTTCCGGCTTTCCAGAATTGTTTATGTTTTGCTTTGTATCCATTCTCACTATAGTCCCCTTTATCTCACTCACTGGGAATGTAAGGCAGTATTCTTAATGCAGTACGTAAGATGCTTACATACATTATTGTGAAAGTTGCTTATAGACATAATTTTTAATTGAAAATGTTCTTCAGGTTTATACAGCCAACATTAAGTATAGCCAAATTAAGTTTGGAAATATGTATTTATAATGTCACACTTACTATTTATCTAACGGTTTAACTGTTTTTATTTCATATACATAAAAATATATAGATGGATTTTAGGAAGGGGGTCCCTCATAAAAGGTTAATCGTATTCGGGGGTCCTTGGTATCATAAAGTTTGAAAAACCATGATATAGGGGAGTGTGTGAGATGCAGAGTGTCTGTTGCAGTTACGTTAGCCATTTTGTGTTGCTCTAACCACATGATTTTTCTTTGTAATGTGTTTGTGAGAGGCTCACTATGCCATGTGTTTGCTAATGGAAAAATATGGAACATGCATTAAACTACTACAACCAATCAATACTGATGAGTGTATGGAAGAACCCACTTCCTATTAGTCACCAAATGAAAGTCCATTTTGCTGACGGTCATTTTTCTTTGTATATTTGTGTTTTTTTTTTTTTTTTTATGAAGTTGTACAATAATATTAATTTTCCCCCAATCTCATGGAAGGAGACATGGATTTAAAGACTTTTAGAGATTTTCATTCTTCAGGTTTGGTAATTACAGGCAGAATGTGTATAGAATTGGTGGCAGCGCTCTCACATCCCCCATTGGTTCACCACTGGGTCGAGTTGAGGTGTCTGTCTCCTCTGGACAGTAATCTAGCAGCCCAGCCTCATTAGCCATTAGGCGCGTGGTGGGATAACATTCCCCATATGTTAGAAGGGTCTACAATTACCACAGCGGGAAACATCAAAGTAATATGACCTTAAACGTGATGGATTAACAGAATCTGATTTATTAATTTGATTTTCCTTTTTTATGTTCTTTTCTAGTTCCTCACGCTGAGGTTGTTAATGTTTGGTGAGGTGGCAGCAGGGGGTTGTTGTCAAGATGCCTTCTACAACCCTGTCTATTACCTCCTCATGGTTGTGTGATGTTGCAACAAATTGGGAGCCATTTGCTGTGAATAGCTATCAGCTGAAGTGGCCATTGGAAGATTAGAAAACCACACTTTTCTACCGTGTGTTCAATAACTTAAAGACTCAAACAGGAAAGGGAAGATTCACATGTGAATTTGTGTATATATGTGTGTGTGTGTGTATATTTGTATGTATATATAAATATATATATTTTTCTTAAATATATACATGCATGTGTGTGTATTTATATATACATAATAATTATACACAGTACACACAAATATATGATGTAAACACAAACTTTTATTATGGATAAAACCAAAGATTCACTTTCAAATCAAACTTTTTACCCCTAATTTCTACTATATTATAACCCCCCCCACCCCCATTTTTCACTGGGTTTTTGGAAATAATTGAATTACAGAATAAATTAGGAGAACTGACTTTAAAGGCAACTACAATAACTAGCCATTAATAAAATGAAGAGCAGATTTATTTCAGTAAGCTGACAATTGTGTGAGCCAAATCTAAATTTAATTGTACTGCCTTAGATCTTAGATATATAGATCTTTTTGGTTTTGGCCAAAAAATATGTAAGGCTTGGAGAGATGGGGAAAAACCATGTAGGTTGATTTTGATGGATTTCACCCTTTCGTTTACCCCAGGCATGATTCTAGAAATGAGAGCTGAGACAGTTTATCAATAGCTTGGGAAAGGTAGATCAAGTAGAGTAAAAGTATTTTTTTGAATGGACATCACCCGTCTGCTAGCTTCCTCCTCTCTTAGGGTCTATCAGCCAATACATCTCTTAGGAATATGGGCATATGTTGTTTTTATGAATTAGACATGACATAAAGTTTGCAGAATGAAGGTCAAACACAAGTAACTGTTTGTGACACATTTACTGCCTCTAAAATGGAGAGGTTTACAACACATGAAGGGACGATCAATCATAAATCCCAGGGAATCAGTACCATAAAACTCTGGCTGCCATCGTTTTACAGGGTTCTTGGCACTGTCAGAATTTAAAGGGTTGTGTCTGAAGAAGGAATGTTTCTTTAATCTTATTTGTTTGTTTGCTTGATCTTTTGCAGCAACAGACTGACGATGTGCCAGAGTGCCAATGCGATGTGGTCACGGTGGAGTGCCATGCTAGTGTGGATTTTGCTTCTCCTCTGTTGCTCTGCAAATGTAGTCAACACCATCATCTACCAGGTGACCGAGGAGCAGCCGCCCAATACCCTGATTGGCAGCTTGGCATCTGACCAGGGCCTGCCAGACACAGGTCACCTTTACAAGCTTGAGGTGGGCGCTCCTTACCTCCGTGTGGATGGCAAAACAGGGGATATCTACACCACAGAGACCCCGATCGATCGTGAGACTCTCAAGGACTGCCGCAACCTTTTCGAGGGCGATCCTTGTTTCCTCGAATTTGAGGTGTCTATTACAGATCTTATGAAAGGCACAGGACCTCGTCTCATCGAAGGCCGCATCGAGATCTTGGATGAGAACGACAACACTCCACAGTTCTCTTCACCTGTCTTGACATTGTCGATCCCTGAGAACACGCACGTGGGTGTGCTATTCGCAATTCCTGTGGCCACTGACAAGGATTCTGGAAGCAATGGCATCGCAGATTATGCGTTAACAACTGGCCCTGAAGCTACCAACCTTTTCAGCCTGCAGGTGGCACAAGACTCAGATGAGAAATTGCCACAACTCATTGTATTAGGTAACCTAGATAGAGAGCAGCGAGATTCATATGACCTCAACATAAAAGTGGTAGACGGCGGCTCTCCACCTCGCCAGAGTAGTGCCCTGCTCAGGATCACCATTACAGATGCCAATGACAATGTGCCCAAATTTGAGAAGACACACTACGAGGGTGAGCTGCCAGAAAACAGTCCAGTGGGTCACTCTGTTCTACAAGTAAGTAATGTTTTTTTCTCCATCTAAAACTAAACAAATATTATAGCATGATGCCAGCAAAGGGGTCAATTCTCAGGAAACACACATACTGGCAAAATGTATATACCTTAAATGCATTGTAAGTTGCTTTACAAAAAAGTATTATTATTATTATTATTATTATTATTATTATTACACTCTCTTATAAGGTCATGATTTAAGTTCAATGATCTCACCTGTAAGCAAGTATATGTTATGCCAAACCTTAAGATTGGGTAATAAGTAATATAGGAGCTGATTTGACAGCCTGAAGATAGAAGTGCACTCAAGCCCAACATACAGAGCCTGACAAGCTCTTGTAAATGGAAGTCTCAGTTATCCCAATGGGCTTTAGCCTCGGTTCCCACACAACAGGGTTAAAGCGGAAGAAATGGGAAAGCCAAATCATATTTTCACGGGCAATCGATTGATCCCTCACGGTCCCTTTAAACACAAGCTTTACAAAACGGGAGAGAGGTATTGACTGGCGGTGAGAATTACATTTTGAACTGTTGTGGAAACGAAAATGCTGCTAAGATTAGGATAGCCGTGAATGCTGGAAGCTTTCCAAGATCAATCTGAGGCAAGTGTCCACGCAAAACAAAAAAATTAATGACTGTTAATCTCTGTCAACAATTAATCCATGCAACCAAGTTGTATTCAAAAAGCATGTCAGAGGACTTTATTTTCCTCTAAGTCCTGATAAGCATCCTTTGAAGCCAAAGTAAATAAGCAGTAGTGGAATTAAAACAGCTTAATTTTATGATTTCAGAGGGTTGTAAGTGTTGATGGAGTGTTTTAGCTTGTTCAGAGAAATGCTCTTCAAATACATTAAATAAAATAAATTCCCAGTTTTCATGGCGGATGAAATAGAGTGACTCATATAGAGCAATAATAATTTAAGCACCATGAATAGTCTTATGACTGACTCAGATTAAGGCTGTTCTCTGTAATACATGGGCTGAAACCCCATGCATGTTTCATACACAGCCAAGGACATAAAGAACAAGGGAATCTTGATTGTTTGAAAGCTTTAAATCAAGCCACACTTCGATTTATAGTTGTTTAAAATTATTCCCAGGTTCATAATAGACCTGCCGGATTAATAGAAATCTGTGCCAAGACTGAGTAACTAAAGTGATGTCTCAAATTGATTTCATCTAGCAAACTACAGGTAATTTAGGACAATTTGACCTAACACAAAACACAGTCTAGTTAACTCCACTAAGTAAATACATTTCTCATTTTCTTCTTATATATTGAATATTGAATAATAATATTTGTTATACATTTGCTATATATAATTGTATCACTAATTAGTGAAAGCACAAGCTGTTTTTTTTAATCAATTGATATGTGCTTCATATTAAATTCCTAGAAGATTCAGTTTACTTTTTAATTACACTAAATTAGTCTTGCGCTTGGATGCCATGCTAATGTATTGTCGCTTACAATAAGCTACATCTATTACAATGATGGTCCTGACTAAGCATTTTAACCCCTGTATTGACACTGTGTGTAAACCTGTGATTATATGTTTTGTAAACTGATGTTTTAGTGCTTTGCTTAGTTTCATTTTGTGTCATGTTGATCTAGGTGAAGGCCAATGACTCTGATATGGGTCCCAATGGAGAGGTGACCTACAGCCTCCACCAGGCACCACCAGCAGTCCAAAGACTTCTTAGTATTGACCGCAACACAGGCATAATTTTTGTCAAAGGCTTGGTCGATCGTGAAGAAATCAGCATGCTCAAGTTCTATGTCCAAGCTAAAGACAATGGTCCCCAAGCAAAGAGCTCCAAATCCCTTGTGACTATCACAGTGAAGGACCAGAATGACAATGCACCCTCCATCAGGATCCGGGGCATTGGTCTTGTGACGCATGAAGATGGTGTCGCTAACATATCGGAGGACATGCCAGTGGGCACAGCTGTGGCTCTGGTGGAAGTATCAGATCGTGATGAGGGCGAAAATGCAGTTGTGACCTGTGTGGTTGCAGGGGACGTCCCATTTCAGCTGCGTTCAGCTAGTGAAACTGGCAATGACCGCAAGAGGAAGTACTTCCTCCAGACAACCACACTACTGGACTATGAACGGATCAAAGATTACAGGATTGAAATTGTGGCAGTGGACTCTGGCAACCCTGCACTATCCAGCACAAATTCCCTGAGGGTGCAAGTGACAGACATGAATGACAACTCCCCAGTTTTCTCACCCTCCTTGTACCAGGTAGAATTTGCTGAGGAGAACCAGCCAGGTGACAAGGTTTTGGACGTGTTAGCCACAGATGCTGACAGCGGGACTAATGCAGAGTTGACATACAGTATAACTGGTGGATCAGTCCCTGAGGGACTCTTTGAAATTAACCCTAACACAGGAGAAGTACGTGTCATGAGCCAGTTGGACCGTGAACAATTAGATCACTATCAGTTTCAAGTCGCAGCAGCTGATAAAGGTGTACCAAGCTTGAGAGGAACTGCCACTGTTGTTATTAAGGTGCTTGACAGAAACGACAATGACCCCAAATTTATGCTTAATGGTTACAGCTTTTCAGTCCAAGAGAACATGCCACCCCTTAGTCCTGTTGGAATGGTAACAGTCACCGATCACGATGAGGGTGACAATGCTCGTGTTCAACTCTCTGTAGAGCCAGACAATGGCAAGTTTATGATTCAAAATGGAACGTACACCATCCTTTCGACAATTTCATTTGACAGGGAAAAAGAGAGTACCTACAGTTTCCGACTTAAAGCTGTTGATGGAGGTGACCCACCACGTTCCTCCTACGTTGGCATTACTATTAATGTTCTTGACGAGAATGACAATGCTCCTTATGTCACCAAGCCCTCGAACTCCTCATACAAGTTCTTGGATCCCCGCACCAGCCCAGAGACCCATGTAGAACGCGTTGAGGCAGAGGACATTGATATTGGTTTAAATTCGGAGCTGGATTTCAGTATTGTAGGGGGCAACCCTCATGGCTTATTCCGCATCTCTTCAGAAGGTGAAATTACGTTGGCTAAAGAGTTCACATCCAAACACATTGGCCTCCACCGTCTGGTAGTAAAAGTTAGGGACAGAGGCACACCGCCACGCCATACGACTGCACTGGTTCACATCTATGTCAATGAGACCATTGGCAATGTCTCGCATGTCGAAGGACTTGTTGGACACAGTCTTTATACGCCACTTGAAATGGACATCGCTGGAGATCCAGATTATTCTCATGACCAGCATAGTAACATTCTCTTTGGAGTCTTGGGTGGCCTTTTTGTGGTCATTCTAATCATTGTGGTGGCGGTGATTATTAGGCATGTGCTGAAGGAGAATAAAAGTGGCTATCAGGCAGGCAAGAAGGAGACCAAAGACCTCTATGCTCCCAAACCAGGACCTAAGACCAACAAGAACAAGAAGGCAAAGAAAAGCAAAGCTCCAAAGCCTGCCAACCCATCTGAAGAGGATGAGGGGGGAAGTCTTCAGAAAGGCCTAAAGTTCAACCTCATGGATGATAGTGTCAATGATAGCCCTCGGATTCACCTGCCGCTCAACTATCCCCCTGGGAGCCCAGACCTGGGGCGACACTATCGGTCTAATTCTCCTCTGCCATCCATTCAGCTCCAACCTCAGTCACCTTCTGCCTCAAAGAAACACCAGGCAGTGCAGGACCTGCCGGCCACCAACACCTTTGTAGGAACCGGGGACAACAACTCAACAGGCTCAGACCAGTATTCGGATTACAGCTACAAGGCCAACTCTTCGAAATATAGCACCAAACAGGTAGGAGACGACTTCAAAAGCATGGCAGGGTACTACAGCCCAGGGTACCACACAGAGTACCACAGTCCAGAGTACCACAGTCCAGAGTACCACAGTCCAGAGTACCACAGCCCAGGGTATCAAAGCAACGGGTATCACAGCAACATGGTGTGGACTAAGGGCATGTATTAGGGGCTGGAACTGAATGAATGTCAAACCAAAGCTGCACTGATCACAAAGCATGCTCTGTCTTTTTTTCAGTTCTGTAGTATCATTTATGTCCTGAAGGAAACATATGATTTAATTTAATTATTACTCATTTAAATGAAGGAGACAATTCAAATCTTATTTTTCTCTTTGTTTTCTTTGAGAGGGCCATTTTCATTTGGACAGTGTTTATTGCTGCCCCTCAAAAGATGAACAGAACTACGTCTAATATCCTTTGAAACACATAACCTTCAGATCAGAGAGATGTGCCTTTTCTTTTTTAGTTTTGCCCTGAAAGACAGCAAATAATAGCCGTCATTGTTTTGATATCTTTTGTTAGACTAGCTTCAGGTATTTGCACAATTGTTAATGTCTCAAAATGATTCTAAAAAGCAAAACGTTGAAAAAAAATTGCATAAAAAAGAAAGCGTGCTGAATAAATAAAAAGACACAGGAATGCCGGTCAAGTAAGCTGAACATATTTGAACGTTTCTATGGCACATTTTGACAGACCTTTAAAAATGTCTTTAATTATTTGGACCCTGTTAGTCAGAGTTCAAATGGATTATTTATACAGCTTAATGGTTGGTAATTCCCCCCACACCGACTTCTTTCTCAATCTTCATTGATTGTGCATGCAAAGAGTGCCTTATTTTTGTTATGTTCATAAGTGGAATGGCTTAATGCAGATTCATAATCAGCTATTGATGTCAAAGTGTGCCATCAAACATCTTTGAATTAACTGCGGGATTTTATGCAACGCTGTGAATAACGTCACATTCATTGTAAATAGAAAGCTACTTGAGGTTTAAACTAAACCAAAAATCAGTACAGTTGAATTTCATTCAACTTTTTTTATATTGTGAATGTTAATAACAAGCTATTGTCTGTGTGTGTTCCTCCCTTATGATGTTTGTTTTGTTCTGTTGTGGAACTTAGCTTTATACAGAAACATTTACTCAATTCGTGCTTAACAGACCAAATATTTTTTTATACCAAATTTGTAAATATACAGTTTAGAACCAACTACATAGATCTCAGCTGCTTTACTAGTGGCTCCATATTTCAATTTTGTACATATGAAGTTCAATGAGACGCGTGTTCATATTTAAAGCAATAATCACTTGTGTTGTTATGATGGAAAGATGCAATGTTAAAATGATGTCCTGCAGTATCATCTAGTTTACACAACGCAGCACACGCATCGTACAAGTTGAATATGACACGACACTTTGCATAAAGTGTAAAGTGTGTATCATCTGTGGAACTGTTTAAAGCTGCAGACATCCCCACTTCTGTTTAATTTCTGTCATGTGTTGTTTTGTTTCTGTTGATTTGCAATTTGTATTTTGTATTTTTTACAAGTAAACAAGTTGGCTTTCAATAAAACTTTTGTGAAGGTGTTACATTGTGGATTTAATGTTAAACAGAATCAGTGCATTGAAATTACTCACCAGGGGACATTAATACTTAAGGTACAGTATTTCATTTCCATATTCCCATATTTATTTATGACATTGCCCTTTCTATATATCACATTTTACCTGTAAACATTCATTTTTTATTTACTAAATGACACGTTTTTTTAAATTCACACTGTCCAGTGAGCACAGGTCGATGTGGTTGCATTACTGCAGCTATTATTTTAAGCTTCTAAATTGATAGCTAGACAAATTGATGGATTTTGGTTTACTTCTCATCAAATTTAGTGTTATAGCATACACAAAATGCCAAAATGTCTGTCTTGTGTGATCCATATCTTAACACAATTAATATGACACATTTACAACATTGCTTCTCTGAGACACAGAGTCATTTAGGATGCATTTACGAATGCTTTACGAATGCATTTTTTTCAAGTGTTTTTGTTTTTCTCATTCATACTGCACATCACAGGAACAAAAATCATGTTCCAAGAGGATTTGAGCAGTGCAGACTTGGCGTATCCGAATGACCCTAGAGGAAAGTGAGGTGTTTTGTACAGGTCCTGTCAATCAAAGCCCCTTTTTTGGGCTCCATCTTTAGATTCAAGGAATAGGATCAAGGGATGGTTGTCAGAGGTCTTGTTACATTTTTTTGTAAAATTCGATTGGCTCCTTGTATGCTGGCAGCTAATCTGGGCCTTAAAAAAATAAATAAAAAAAGACACTCACACACACACCACACACACATGCAGCCTTTCCTGCCGCTGTCGACCATTTAAATTCTAGCAGCGTCTGCGCTTCTTAAAAGCTGTCGATTTTGCCCTCAGCTTGCACCGTCACCATGGCAACGGACTGACCAGTGTGTGTTGTATGCTGACTCACAGACTGCTGAGTGCAGGTGGGGGGAGACAGAGATACTAGGAGGGATCATTGAGAGATGAATAGAAAGAGGGCACAAGAAAGAGAGAAAAAAAGATAAAGGTGGGCGAATTAGAAAAACAAAAAAAAACAAAAAATGTCATTCCACATCATTCTTCCATGTACTCCGTTCATGATACCCTTGGTGCTTTTGCTAATGGAAGAAACAGGCCATCCATTCATTCATTTGGTCACATTCCCTTCTATCATGGGCTTGTACTGTCCAATTTACATTTCATGAATGCAAATCCACTTTAAATGCGGTCGTATATTAGTCTCTACTGTACCTTAAGTTTGTCATTGTCCCTGTGATCTGCTCTCAATGACAGAAATTCAAAGAAGAGGGGATAATGTAGCCTTAAATCAGTTCCTGTATGTGTCTGCATAGCATTTCCTTTCTATACTTTGTTTGGTATGGAATATCATGCAAAATATATATTATACAGTATTTTTAACTAGTTCGCAAAGTCTTCTATACACATTTGTGACCCTGGACCACAAAACCAGTCATAAATTGCACGGGTATATTTGTGGCAATAGCCAACAATACATTGTATGGTTCAAAATGATCTACCGAAATTATCTTATTACTTTTTATTGTATGCCAAAAATCATTAGGATATTAAGTAAAGATCATGTTCCATGAAGATATTTTGTAAATTTCCTACCATAAATATATAAAAATGTTATTATTAGTAGTAATATGTGTTGCTAAGGACTTCATTTGGACAACTTTAAAGGCGATTTTCTCAATATTTAGATTTTTTTGCACCCTCAGATTCCAGATTTTCAAATAGTTGTATCCCGGCCAAATATTGTCCTATCTTAACAATCAATACATCAATGGAACGATTATTTATTTGGCTTTCAGATGACATGGACCCTTATGACTGGTTTTGTGGTCCAGGGTCACATTTATAAATTCTACCATTTACCTTTAAGTGTTTCATTCTGTTGTACCTGTTTAGCCTCCACTCGTGTCTTCCGGTTGTAATTCTTCAGTCTGAGAGTGATTGAGAATTAGTGGATGTCACTTTGATGTTGGTCCCTTTTATGTTTCATGGTTTAGGAAAACATGAATTGGAAGATAAAACAAGAGGCTGTCCATTTCTTCTCGGTTTTTCAAAGTTTTGTCCCCTTTTTCTCTGTCTCGTGTGGTGTGGTCTTGTGACTTTAACCGTTACAAAGCAAGAATCTATTTTGTGAAATGTGAAGTCAATTATGCAAAACAGTTCTGTGGTCTGGGCTGCGGTACAGCAGCTGCAAGTCACCCTTTAGCAGTCCATGGCTTCAGTAGCATCTTTATCTCAGCAGTCTGTCCACCTTTCTCTCCTTTAAATAAGCAAATAAGTGCGTACCATTGCTTAGCATTTAATCAGGCAGAACAAACTCGCCAATAATAAACGTGACTCATCAGGGGACACTATATAGCTGAAGGGGGGAAGAGGAGAAAAAAAATTGTTTCAAAGCAACTCGGAATATTAAGCAACCAGCTTCATTTGCATTATTCAGGTGTTTTAGTTGACAATGCGAGGCTAATTAAAATAAAGAGCTGTTAATCGTGATGATGGCCCTTTTTCCCTCCATTGACTTTTTTGACACATAGATAAGTTGGAGAATCATTAGCTTTGCTGTGCCTAACACCTGCAAGAAGCCTTAGACTGATAGCATCTTTTGTGTGCATTTCACAGGAGGAAATTACACCAGTTGGAGTGATGCCCTTAAAATGCACTCTTTGCACACTGACTGTTTTAATGTGTTTTTTTTTTAATGCATGTGCCCATTTCTGGCACATAAGAAAAAAGCCATTATTTGGTAAATCATTAAGGGCCAGATTTAAAAACCCTCTTTTGGCGTTACAAATAAACTACTGTCAGGATTTACTAAAGACGCGCAGTGAAAAATTTGCGCTGAAAAGGCGTGGACTGGATTATTTTTGTGGCTGACCTTCTTGCATATGCATTTGTAGGAGTATCCCTTTCAGACGCAAAATGTATGGGAGAAGAGTATTTAAATGAATCATGCAAGGTGATTTACTAAGGTTTGCGTTCGTCAATTTACTGGTGTTTGTGCCATTATTTACCGCCCCAAAAAATCACGTCTTAAACCATGCACTAACTGGTAGATTGCATTGGTCATTATGGAAATGATCCAGCTGCGTCTGTGCTCTTTAATTTGCGCAGCGTCAGTAGATCACGTGCAGAACTTTCCACTCCCATCGGCACTTTTTTTGGAATAGCGCTCTCACTCTAATTTGCCTTGTTTAATAAATCTGGTCCAAAAAAATCATAATTATCTCAAAATTATGAGATACTAAATCCTAATTATCAGAAAAATATAAATGGACTGTTAACACAAAAAAAGTTGACTTTGACACAAAAAGATTTGACAAAAAGTCATTATAAGATAAAAAAAATGACAAAGTTGACTTCAAAAAATGAGATACAAAGTCATGAGAAGTCAATCATGACAAACATTTTGACTTTTCATGTCATATTTATATTTATTTAATATTATATTATATTTTATCATATTTATTTACTTTATGTCACTTTTTTTGGACTTTCCAACACATGCTTTACCAAAGCATGCCTTTTTTTCTTATGTTGCAGAAATGGGCTTCCAAGGCTTGTAGACACCACTGCGGCCAATTGCAATTTCTGTCACTGCATCAATTCTTTTGAGTTTTTTTGTAAGAAGAGAATGGAGGATAGATGGAAGAAAGGAAAGAAATAACAGTGACATTTCTGTTTTGAGCTTTCCTTTAGGTTTTGTTGAGGAAAGGAAAGAAGTGGAAGGAAGTGACAGTGCACGTGTCAGGGAATTGCCATTCCCTAAGTTTTATTGAGAGAGAAAAAGAATGGAATGGAAGGAATACATGAAGAAAGAAAGGGCACTGATATTTCAGCCTTTTGAGGTTTACAAGTTTGTTGAGAAAAGAAAGGAAGGAAGCCCTGTTACTTCATAGTGTTTGAAGTGTGATAATAATGAGACACATAACTAAGCTTGTCTTTTTGTTTGTGTTAGCCTATGACACTGTTGTAATATTCTAATTAGCTGCCAGTGCTTTTCATAACATGCTTTTTGTGACTCTTCATGTGCTGTACTCCTAAACTTTAAATGTAGTACTGCCATCAAGATGTCTCTCTTTCCATGGCTTAAAATCCTGCCCCCTTAGCGCTTCCATGTTATTACTGTACTTGTTTCACAAGATACGTTGCCATCCTATGGGCTTAAATCTGGGACAACAGTGGCAGACAGGTAGATGGCCATCTTGACGCACACACAAAGGAGTGTTTTTACCTCTCTGTAATCAGTGAATTCCTGAGAGTACAAATCACTCAGTGAAGGAGAATTACTCTAGCCTTGCTGGTGTGTGAGTGACTCACAGCGAAGGCACGTGTGCAAGCCCATCCAGCTCTCAGGGGAAAGATAAGGGGACACGCATGCATAAAGGTGAGCAGGAACACAAAGGTTCCTCTATGTGGAACTCTGACGTTCCCTGTCAGAGCCTCTCTCATTAAGGTGCCTTTCTCTGGGCTCACGCTACAACCCGACATCAAGGTCGAACACATTAGCTCTCATTTAGCTCCATTATCTAGATTATCTGAGCTGATCTAATGATAAGTATTAGCAAAGTTCAGCTCTGTGGTCAATGTTAAAGAACTAGCTAGACTGTCAATTGTTGCTCGGTTGGGATGGAGGCCTTATATGTAGCCATATGGCTCTCTTTAGGCATATGTGTACCATTATTTTAATGGCCTCTGATTGGTGATTAGTGTGTTAGGACATACTAATTGGGAAATGTTTCCGGTTAGCCTTTAGGGTTGAAGGCTTGGGCAGCTGGATGGAGACCAATGGAAATGCCAGATTTCTAAGTACATGAAACTTTTTGCTGTCTCAATATATATATACACTCACCTAAAGGATTATTAGGAACACCTGTTCAATTTCTCATTAATGCAATTATCTAATCAACCAATCACATGGCAGTTGCTTCAATGCATTTAGGGGTGTGGTCCTGGTCAAGACAATCTCCTGAACTCCAAACTGAATGTCAGAATGGGAAAGAAAGGTGATTTAAGCAATTTTGAGCATGGCATGGTTGTTGGTGCCAGACAGGCCAGTCTGAGTATTTCACAATCTGCTCAGTTACTGGGATTTTCACGCACAACCATTTCTAGAGTTTACAAAGAATGGTGTGAAAAGGGAAAAACATCCAGTATGCGGCAGTCCTGTGGGCGAAAATGCCTTGTTGATGCTAGAGGTCAGAGGAGAATGGGCCGACTGATTCAAGCTGATAGAAGAGCAACTTCTATCCACTAACCACTCGTTACAACCAAGGTATGCAGCAAAGCATTTGTGAAGCCACAACACGCACAACCTTGAGGCGGATGGGCTACAACAGCAGAAGACCCCACCGGGTACCACTCATCTCCACTACAAATGCACAAGCTCACCAAAATTGGACAGTTGAAGACTGGAAAAATGTTGCCTGGTCTGATGAGTCTCGATTTCTGTTGAGACATTCAGATGGTAGAGTCAGAATTTGGCGTAAACAGAATGAGAACATGGATCCATCATGCCTTGTTACCACTGTGCAGGCTGGTGGTGGTGGTGTAATGGTGTGGGGGATGTTTTCTTGGCACACTTTAGGCCCCTTAGTGCCAATTGGGCATCGTTTAAAAGCCACGGCCTACCTGAGCATTGTTTCTGACCATGTCCATCCCTTTATGACCACCATGTACCTATCCTCTGATGGCTACTTCCAGCAGGATAATGCACCATGTCACAAAGCTTGAATAATTTCAAATTGGTTTCTTGAACATGACAATGAGTTCACTGTACTAAAAGGGCCCCCACAGTCACCAGATCTCAACCCAATAGAGCATCTTTGGGATGTGGTGGAACGGGAGCTTCGTGCCCTGGATGTGTATCCCACAAATCTCCATCAACTGCAAGATGCTATCCTATCAATATGGGCCAACATTTCTAAAGAATGCTTTCAGCACCTTGTTGAATCAATGCCACCTAGAATTAAGGCAGTTCTGAAGGCGAAAGGGGGTCAAACACAGTATTAGTATGTTCCTAATAATCCTTTAGGTGAGTGTATATATATATATATATATATATATATATATATATATTTTTTTTTTCTTTTTTCTTTTTTCTTTTTTTTTTTTCAGAGAGCCAACATTCCCGAGTAACCTCACATGTATTTTGTCTAGAGGTCTCATCAATGTCTCAAACTGTGCTCAGATTTGGCAAAAGACTAAATATTAACATTTCTTGTCAAATACTTCTAAGCTGAAAAAGTTTAGCTTTTTTCAGCAGCCATTACTCCAGTCTTCAGTGTCACGTGATCCTTTAGAAATAATTTTAATATGACAATTTTGTGGTCAGTTATTATTGATGTTCAATTATTAATAATTCTCATTATATCAATGTTAAAATAAAAGTTTTAGTTGCTTAATACTTTTGTGGAAACCGTGATACTTTTTTTTTCAGGATTCGTTGATTAATAGAATGTTTAAAAGCATAGTATTTATTTGAAATGGAAATCTTTTGTAACATTATAAATGTATTTACCGTCACTTTTGGGACCCACATTTTCAGGAATTTGAACCAAGCTAATTTAATTTTAAACATTGGTTGACATGCTCAGAAGTGCCATCCTTTTTTATTTTTATGATACACCTAAATTGTAAGAATATAACGCTGATGTTTAACAGTACAGGTAATGCTATTAAAGGTAGGGTATAAACACTTTTTGTTATACATGTAGAAACTGTTCACATCCTGATAGCAACCATAATTTAAAAAAAAAAAAAAATTGCATATATCTTCAGTGGAAGTCTCAGGACCAATTTGTCCAATCATTGCATTCGGTCCATGATACTCTGGCTGAATCCGAAATCGCCCCCTATACCCTCAAATAGTGCACTATTTGAGTGGACAGCCATTTGTAGTGGTGTCCGAAACCATAGTGGACGTTATTGAGTGCACTAATTCTATCCCACAATGCATCGCAATAACGAGTATACAGCTGATGTATGCACAACGGCTGTCCGAATTCATTCACTCGTTTTCATTCACTCCTTCAAGTGAACTGTATTAGTGGACTAACATAGAGAATAGTGAATGAGGGTTTAGGGGGCGATTTCGGATTCAGCCAATATCCTACCTGCCTGTCAACATGTATCACCATACCCGCATGCAAATCCTTCCCAGCTAACACACAACGTCCAGCTTACATAATTTATTGGTAGTTTTTGGTCATTTCATGACTTCCTAATTGAAAACTTAACTACGACATTGCAATTTAATTTGCTCTTTATTATAGCAAATTGATATACAGTGCACAGCTCCACATTTGAGTGCGTAACTGAAGAGTGGAAAGTTAGTTTTCATTACGAATATAACGTTAGAATAAAGACACTGACACATAGCCTGACAAGATCTCATCTGATCGATATGACTGAATCAGGACAACACGTTTTTCTCAAGCACACTTTACTTAAACTGCGTCTGACAGAAGTGTCAACAGCTTTCACTCACATATTTCAAAATAAAAGTCTTGCTTCAGGAAAAACATTTACAATTACGCTTTTTGTGGTTGTTGTTTCTTTGACCTCCACTTTTGGGTCATGATCCACCAGTGGAGAAACACAGATTGAATGCGTCCTTGCTAAACAATAGGAGTTATGGCTGCTGAAAATTCAGCTTTTCCATCACAGGAATGACTTACATACAATTGTATTGTCTATATTTTGTCAAATAAATGTAGCCTTGGTGAGCATAGACGACTTCTTTGAAAAAAAAAATAAAAAATTTTAAAACTTAATTATTCCATACTATTGATTGGTATGTGTACACACTTTATTTCATGCCAATGTTTGTCTGAATTGTTTCAATTTTTCTTCCTATTAAGGAATTTTAGAGATTACATTACATTTGAAACAAAGCTGACCTGTATTAGGTCTCCTGAGCTCTAAACTGAGCATATAAAGTTGTCCTCTGGGGTCTTTCTCAGGTTGATAAAGGCCCAAGCGGTGCATAAAACGTTTCTCTTTATCTCCCTCTCTCTTGTTCTCTCCCCTGTCACTTTACTCTTGTGGGCTGTCATTGTTTCTGGGCGAGGTGTCGTGTGCCGTGTGGTGACTGCACTCTTTGCCTGTGCAACTGCAGAATCCGACTGCTACTCCACTTCTCTCCTCCCCGGAGGCCCATCCACACACCCTGGCATTGTCAGGCAACATCTGCTAAAATTACGCCTGGCTGTCCCCCTCCTGCGCACACACACATACTCGCTCTCCGCACAGGCGCTGACAGCGTCCATCTTTATAGGTCCTGACAGCGGATGAATAAACTCGCTTGCGCACACTCAACTACTTGCTCAGACAAATACACACACGCAGATGTGCTCGGCTGCATGGACAGAAATTAGCCTCATAATCGTAAAAACGAACATGAAATCCAATCAAACCCTTCATGTGCACAGTCAACAGAGTTTAATCCCTTTATTTATGCATTTGCTAGCTCTAAATTCGAAAAAACAGGCTTCACTTTGCATAGCCATTAAGAGAATTTTAGTCCAATGATGTTAGAGAGATTTGCATGGTGCGTGTTTATGGCACATTTAGCGTTCCGCCTCACTGCTCTGCTCTTCTGCCTCATAAGGCACTTGCTGTTCGCTGTGTCTACAGATCTGTTTTTAATTTCACATTAAGGATACAGAGAGAAATGTCGAGAGAAAGAGACAGCAGTGTGTGCGCATCTTTACCTTTGTCTTTACCTTGCTAAGCTGTTGCTTGGTCACCCACTGAGAAAGGCCAGTCCGTGCTGTCATGTTCCATAATTATTTCGTTCTTCCTGGGCAAACACGAAGTCAACACCAAACACACGCTTATAATAATAATATGACAACACAGCTTGTATTGATATACATATGTATATTTGCTGGCCACACAAGTCTTAATAATTTGGGTAGTTATTACTGCTGATAAGGGTTGTGTTGTCGTTCCTATTGAAACAGGTTTGAGATAGATTTTTCTGTTTGTTTGATTTTGTTTTCTTAAATGGGGTCTGTATTTTTTCGTCTGTTTAGTCTTTTATACTCACCAAGATTGTATTTATTTGATCAAAAATGCAGTTAAACAGTAATATTACTTTTTTCTTAAAGGGGTGATCAGCTTTTTTCGAAGGCTTGATTGTGTTTATGGGTTGCAGTCTAACATGTGTTCATGCTTCGTTTTAAGAAAAAAACATAATTTTTCACACAATTTAACTTTATTCTACACCACTGTGTGCCTTCTTGTAAAAACGGCCGGATATCTGGTTCTATGAAGCCCTTCCCTCAGAAATACGCAATGGGCTCAGATAGGTTAGCTGGCCCAGTGAGTTGTGATTTGCTAACCGCCTAGTGCACGTTGTCCGGAAACGTCATGCCCCTTACCATTACGGGTAGTTGCATGTGCTGGTAGGTATGTACGGGTAGGTGTATTATAATAAACAATGGCGTCAATATTGCCTTATCAATTTGAGCCCAAATCAGACCCATAGAATTTTAGTGAAGAGGATCGAGCAGAACCTGTGCAACAACAGCTGTTACAGGACGTTTCAGAATGGTATGTTTTTGTTTGTAGTTATCTCATACTTTTAGATATGCTGTTATTTGTAAATGCTTGAAAGGTTTTTTTGAATTACAGACTGCAGATCTATACTGTGATCGCTATACCGACTGTAGAGCACCGTTAGTTTTGTCTATATAAAACGAGTGTAGCCAAATATCTGTCGCCAGATCTGTGTAGACATGGTGTCAGTCCAGCGTCCCTAGGAAGGCCGAACAAAGAGGATCTGCAATCGGGGTGAAAATGACAGCATTTCGACGGCATGGAAACAACACCACTACATAACTCTTCCTCTTCTCTAACGCAGCCGAACATGGCCTCACCCCCTTTATTGGGTGTTCTCGGAGGCAGGATTTATGTAAATGTTAGGGTTAGTAATGTCACTAACCTGGGAAAAAGCTCGTTGTAGTCCCTACCAGCCGTTTGTCGTAGTCCTTAAAAAGCAATTTCTGTAAAATTAAAATATCTCCCTTGGCACTGAACTTGGAGCGTCATAACTTTGCAGATGTTATTTTTAAACAGCAACATTACACACTAACTAAAGTAAAAAAAGTGAAATCATAATCAACCGCCCCTTTAATATATATTTTAAAAGTTTTTCAGCATCATCACTCCAGTCTTCAGTGTCACATGGTCCTTCAGAAATCATTCTAATATGCTGATTTGGTGTGCAAAAACATTTCTTATTATTATCAGTGTTGAAAACAGTTGTTCTGCTTAATAGTTTTGTGGAAACATTAATATTTAGTGTTCCTTTTGGTCAAATGCATCCTTGCTGAATAAAAGCATTTTTTAAAGTAAAAAAATTAATCTTATTGTCCCCACATTTTTGAACGATCATGTGCAATTGTGTAGATTTTTAGGAGTACTCTAGCATATAGATTAGCAGTTAACGCACGTTGACTAAAAGCCCCACAACTTTAAGACCCAATATTTAGAGCAAACCAAGAAGCCATACGGACAGAGCTAAAATGGCCGTAAGTGATTTGGCTTGTATCGCTAGTAAACGGCAGTGACAGAACAGATGTTTTTTTAGCATAATGGCACACACACTTACATACATACTCTCTAGCATTAAGATGGAACAATCTGGACCCGCATAGAAAGGAGTAAACACGTTGCAGACAGGTTAATGGATTTCGCTGCGGTGAATGTAAATGCGTGTAATGTGAATTGCGTTGTTGCTTAGTCCTCTGAGCACAGGGTGGGGTCTTGATGATCTTTGACCTGTGCTGTGGTTTCCGTACATGTTGCAGACATCTCTTGTGCCTGTGCCAGGCTGTTAGCAGGTGGCACGGATCTGCCAAGGCGTGCGCTCACTGACCTGTGCTACAACCCCCAACACTCGCCGTCTGTGTGTGGGTGTTGTGCGAGACTGATACACAAGGAATCTGCTGCCCTTTTGTGCTCCTCATAATGATTTTTTCCAGGTCTTTATCAGAGGAAGGCGTGTGATTGATGTTGGAGAGAGATTTTACTACTGTCTCAAGCATGTGGTTCATTTAAGGCAAAGTATGCAGCCAGGAGCATAGTAACACTTACAGGATGTGGCTATGCTGACACATGATACTTGTGGGCTCTACATTTTCCTGATGCTTGCACTAGGTATTATTTCCTTTTTGACCTCCAATTTTTGTTTCCATTTCCGATAAGGCAGTAAGCACTAAATATGTCTTCTATATTAATTAGATAAATGAATTATTAAATAAATAATTGTTTATTTTTGTTCCAACCAGCCATGACTGCAACTAGCAACAAGACATTTGATTGTCATTTGGTTTGTTGCATTTGCATTGCATTGCATTTTTCTCGGTTTCCACAAAAAATATTAATAAAACCAGTTGTGAAATATAATATTTTCAGATAATAAAATTAGGCAAATTTTAGGCAAATATTTGACCAAGTGTTCTTAAAGATAAAAAATAATTTTTTGATGGGATGTTTTTACTGGAAAATCACACAACATTGCTTGATTTTTTTTTTTTTTTATTATTTGTATTCATTTATTTATTTATGTTTTTGCTGTGTTGCCCCGCTGACAGCAAATTCCTGTTGTATAAAAATTCCTTTCCACGTCAAATACTTAAAAAAACTGGATGCGATT
Organism: Rhinogobio ventralis; assembly: GCA_039654625.1. Lineage (NCBI taxonomy): Eukaryota > Metazoa > Chordata > Actinopteri > Cypriniformes > Gobionidae > Rhinogobio > Rhinogobio ventralis. The sequence goes on from CM077198.1 coordinate 20,948,861, forward strand.
TTGTCTTAATGCTTCCTTTTTTCGACTGTGGACAGATCTATTACTTGATGCTGGAAACGTGTTGCATTTCACCTAGTCAGGATGTGTATATAGTAAACTGGTCATTAACATTTGTAAACACTTCATTTCACATCCCCCTCACGTTTTATCCCCAAGATGAAACCGTACAGATCATCTGATTTCATTTCTCTTTCTGTCTGTCGCACACAAGTAGACACTCACTTCAACTCCCTTCATCTCGAATCAACTTTTGAGTGACAAACGACTGGGCCCGAGCATCAGGGCATGTGATTTCTTTGGCATACCTTAGAGGAGCCATTAGTCATGTCTATATTTAACCTAGCTCTGCACTGATGCCCACCTTTCATGTGCCAACTTGGCAGAGAAGAGAGAAGAGATTGGAGAAAAACGAGAGAGATTGGAGAAAGAAGGTTTCATAGATAGGATGTAGAGTTTTCAACAGCCGTCATCACTGCTGCCTTCATTGGTGGGATGAGAATTTGTCTTGCGGTGTGCTGTCGTGAGAGGCTGGCACTGCTGCATACTGGTGTGTGATTGCAGTCAACAGGGGGGTGGGAGCGGGTTGTTAGAGGAACGGGGCAACGGGAAGGGAATCAGATAGATGGGACTCTGATGGGAGAATGGTTGTTTTTTTTTCTTCTTCTTTTCCTCAAAGAAAAATGCATTTGGTGAGTGAATGAAAGGAGTGGGTGAAATGAGAAGGGGATGATAAAGAAAGAATGATTTATCTGGAAGAGCTCAGTGAGTATTTTTATCTCAGCATCTTGAAGGGATAAGTTACCCCCAAAAAATTACAGGTCACTTATTTCTCCATGCAATTACAATTTCTCCATGCAATTGGTTTTCAAAAGGTTTTCATGCTTTAAAAAAATGGAAAAGCACCATTAAAAATGGTATAATCCCGCATAACTGTATATTCAGAGTCTTCTAAAGCTATATGATGATAAACAAATAACTTATGTTTAAGTTTTTATTAAATGATAATCTATTATGCTAGTGTTGTGGCAGGACAGAGCTACTGTATGGCTTTAGAAGAGTTGGAATATAGTCCATGGATCACTTGTATGATACTTTATGGTGCATTTTGTCATTTTGTAGCTTGACATCATTGCACTCATTCAAATGGCTAGCATATTTTTCAATGAAAATCACCTTATATGTTCCATAGAACAAGGTCAAACAGATTTAGAACAATATGAGATTAAGTAAATGATGACAATTTCATTTTCGGTGAACTATTCCCATAAGATGTAAGAGAGATGGTGAGATGAGTAAAGGAACAGACAATTAAGTTGGGGTTTCAATGAACACAAGAGGAAGTATCTCTCACTCATCTATCGATCTCTCAATCTATCGGTCAATCTCTACCAGTCCCTGTGGGGGTCTTTTTCAGCCTCATGGCAGCGCTGATGGACAGTGAGAAAGCAAACCTTCGATCTATACTGGCCACATACGCACATAGTCAGGCTTTTCATTTTTAGTCAGAATTATTATTATCTGAGATTATTTTTGGGGTAGAATACTGCTAACATTTAAAAGAAATATCTTATGTTCACCAAGGCTGCATTTATTTGATCACAAATAAAAACAGTAATATTGTGTATATATATATATATATTTTTTTTTTTTTTCCTTTTCTTTTTAATTAAAATATGTTTTCTATTTCAATATATTTTAAAATGTAATTTATTCTTGTGAATAAATCATTATAATATACTGATTATGTGCTTAAGAAACTTTTCTTATTTTTAATGTTGAAAAAAATTATGCTTCTTAATTTTTTCTGAAAACAGTGATATGTTTTTCAGGATCCTTTGATGAAAAGAAAGTTCAAAAGAATCAAATAATCTTTTAAAAGAGAAATCTTATTTATAAATTTTACTGTCTCTTTTGATATATTAATTTCTCTCAGAAAAATCTTACTGAAATCAATCTTTTGAACAGTACTGTGGTTTCAAAAGCAAAAGCTACCAGATATTAGAACTAATATCTGATAGCTTTTGCTTTTGAACTGGCACTTTTTTCTTTCATAACCAAAGCCTTCTTTCTCCACATTCTGTTGTTGTCTTGTCTGTCATTCAGCGTTTTCAGTCAGCTGTGCAAATAGTCATCAATCAACGCGATACATTTTTCCTAATATTTATATTGAAATTCCTCTGTGAATGCATTTATGCCACCTTGGTGCATTAAACATGAATGTTGAAGTGGTATGCCTCTTCAGATGTCACTTGTGACAACAGCAGTATGAGTGAGTGAGTGAGTGAGTGAGTGAGTGAGTGAGTGAGTGAGTGGCTGATAATCACAGGGGTCATACCCTCTTATTCCGACTGTACATGTGTGTGGAGCGAGGGATGGAGGGACAGCAGCAGCACGGGTCCGTGTGGGTCATGGTCAATCCGCTCCTCCTTCTGCTTGACCGGACACCAAACTCAGAGAGGTCACTCACTGTCTGTCCACTTGCTCTGTCTTTCAGTCTCTTCTCAACTACTCAGAACTTACATACTGCTAAAAGTCACTTTCGCAGCATACCTTCTCAATTTGCTCTGTGTGGGCTCCATTTCATTCCTTTTTCCCTCCAGTTCACCATTTCTGGCTGTTGGCCAGCTCTGTTTGTCCACCCCACACAACTCTGAGACTGTTGACTCTCTAAAACAAAGAACTTTTCACCAGATGTGGCTGGTCATGGGAGAGATTAAGAGACAGGACAGAAGAGTGACTATTGCCATGGGTTGTTCTGAGTATGATTACAATGGTTATGAATCACTCTGACAGGTTAGCTTGAGGTTTTAGGCTGACAAGTAGGAGGTAATAAGTTGTGAGTGTGTAAATAAGGTGCAAGATGAATGTAGATGTTTTACCATTATAAACACTCCACTACCCTTCATTAATATTCCCCATTTCCAGTTTCACATCTTGTATAATGAATAGCCATGTGCATTTAATTTTGTGTTTGCGTGTGTGTGCGCAGTTGTGTGTGTGTGTGTCGTGTCTTCCCCGGGCCTCTGCAGATCACTTGAGCATACACCTCCTCACCATAACGGCAAGAAGCAGTAGACACTGTCCATCTGTTTATCCACACCAGATCTTCTCAGCTCCTGCTGCTACAAGCCCTGTCCTCTACGTTCATATGTGTGTTAGAGTATGTGTATGTCAGATTTACTCAAATATTCAAGACCTCATGATATAATTACTTTAAAATAATACTTTTATTACTAGGATGCATTTAATTGATCAAACGTTATACAGTATAGTATATTTTGTCTGTGTCAACGCACTAGTTTCAATTTTTTATTTAATCATTTATGATTTTGTGGCAATTTATGATTTTGTCTTCATTTTGGTCTTCAGGGACACGCACTGCTTTTGTGCTTCCTTTGGCCCAGAGCTGTGGTCAGTCCTCACCCCAAACACACACATCCCATCTATCTCTGCACTCCTTACTTTATTTAATATTGCCACTGCTAGTCTCACCTTGAGCTTTCTCCCCTCAGCTGCAAACTGTTTGTCTGAGATAACACAATCTTACAGGAGAGATAAATAAATAAAGAAAGCAAAGGAGAGAGCAAGAGAGGAAGAGAAGGAGAAAGAGAGAGAACATTATTTAGTGAAGTTTCTTCGCAGCTTCTCCTCACACGTAATCAAAATTCATTAGGCACATTAGTCTTTTTTCAGCAGGGCACGATGTCTCTTCCTGTAAAGCTGAATCATTATGACACCTTTATTCTACCATCCTTTTCGCTCTCTCTCTCTCCCTCTCCCCCTCTCTCCTTCTCTCCCTCAATTTCTTCTTCTTTTCCTCTCTGTCTTGAGGGCAGAAGACTGCTTGCATATGCGTGGTGATATGTCAATCAGCCGTTAGTGGGGAGGTGTAATCTATTCTGTGGATAAAGAAAGAGCGATAGTGAGAGGTGTAGTGAAGAACGTTGGGTGTCTCCGAGCTGTCTTACGCTAGTGTTTCTCCCATCCTGGCTTTGAGTAATCTACACTCTAAGTCTCAAGGTCAGCGTGCTCTTCAGTGAGGTTTAAGCAGAGGATATCCTCTTTGTCCACTTTCTGTCTGCATGTGCTGATCCAGGTACAAACCACCCATATGTCGCTTTGTAAAAACCCTGAATATTCGTTGTCAGTTTTCTATTGTCTTAAAGGCCCCTTAACATGGTATAGTATTACTGGGGATTCCTAGTTCTGTATTCTTCAGGGGAGGCTGCAGAATGAAGGTGGGACTACTAAAGCAGGCTAATTAAATAAATAATACTACATAGTCTTCATATACTTTTTAAAGTTCAAGAGCAGTGAGTGATTTTTTTTCTTTGTCCTTTGTTGCTTGATTAACATTAAAACACAGAGAGTAGCAGGATTATTAGGATGCTGTCACTTTAAGACCGAATGCATGTATGGATCATGCATTTTGTGTTTACGTTCACTTAAGATATAACCGACCATGTTTACTAGAATGCCAAGATGGGCATTTTTAATTTTGGGTGAATTTGTCCATTAAAGCGAAGAAGGGCATGAAAGAGAGTTCAAATTTGTGCCTGCTTCGGATGTTTAAACTTCCCACACAGCGGTAAAGTAAAAAATCCCTTTTTTGCATGTTCCAGTGCTTGAATATTTACATTGGAAAGGCGGAAAATTTTGTGATGATGCACTGACCCATCAACTGTACAGAGTGTTGTTCATGTTTGTTCGCCAATGTTGATTTTTACTCGCATTTGGCGTTTAGTGAGTGTTAATTGTATGCCCTGGATGGTACTCATTGACTAATTGATGGACGTTTATGTATGTATAATATATATATATATATATATATATATATATATATATATATATATATATATATATATATATATATGTGTGTGTGTGTGTGTGTGTGTGTGTGTGTGTGTGTGTGTGTATATATGTATGTATTTCATGTTTCTAGAGCACATAATAGGTTTTGCTTTGTGGCTACTGCAGCTGCTACTTAATGCACTGAAAAAATTAGTTCCTCGCAGAATGTAAAAAATATAACACCTGATGTCGCCTATCATGTACTGTATAGAATGCCCTTAATCCACAGCGGCAGCCTTACTCCATTGATTCACATATCCTATTTGTGAACCCTGCAATGTAAAACTGTGACACGGGTATCTTTTTCACCATGAAAGAAGACCTACTGGTGACAACCCTCAGCCTTTTTGTGCTGACCCTTGCCTCCTTTTTGGGCGATTCACAGCCTCACTGACCTGGCCGTCCTTTAATCAGAGCCATGCAGAAAGCAGGGCACTAAGGCATATCTTTCTCTCCCTCTCTTCTCCATCCCTTGGCTTTAATCTCTCAGCATTAGGCAGGGTTGAAGGCTAAATGTGTGCCTTGGTCTTAATCACTGGTCTGTCTATTCCTTTCTGCCAGATATCTGCCAAAGGGCCTGAGCACAACAGAGAGAAACAGAAGAAAGGGAGTTAAAGGAGGTCTGAAACTGTCAACTGGGCATTCAAATTGCACCCTAGTCAATACAATGCATTAAATTCAGGGACCAAAAAAAAAAAAAAAAAACAGATCATATGTAGACCTGGTACATCTAGTCTACACAAACTTTTGTATTGTAGTACTTGTTATGCTGAAATCGAGCAGTGTTGAGTCACATTCAGGTCTGAAGTCAAGCTAGTTGTGCCAGAAAGGGTGGCAGCTGCTGTTTGCTGGCTTACAATCGGATATCAGGCCAAACCAGGTACTAAAGCCCTTATTTACTGCCTGATCGTCTTAGCCACCGGTACACACCCATCTCACAAATGGAGCTTAGCAGGAGATTAAGGCATACAAGATCCTCTTTTCGATATTTAGCCAGTCTAATCGTTGCATTAAAACAGAGGGAGGGAGAAGCTTCATAGTGCAGCTTCCACCCTTGTTAGGTTAGATCACTCTGGACGGGAGTTCGAGGGGCCGGTTTGCGGTTGGGGGATACATATATACGATTACATGGCTTCTTATGTGCGCTTTGGTCGTGTGTTTTTTGGGAGGCGAACGGACAGCCACTGTTTCCTATAAGCTCTACGACAGGGGTCCTAAGGGGCTTAATTAAGGCTGTCTTTAATGTAGTAACGCAGGAGATTAGACAGGACAGAGAGCTTATGGCTATTATCCCTGCTTCAGAAGACACTTCGGCAGCATCCTTTAATTAAGAGAGCACCGCATTCCTCTCCTCGTCCATCTTTCTCCCTCATCCCTCACTCTTTCCGTCCTCCTTCATAAAGGAGTGTGTCCACGCAGCCGTGGGATTGGTGTGACAGATGAATGCATCGCGGCTAAGCTTGCCGTTCTTTCCATCTCTGTCCTCGCTCCTCAGCAGGCAGCCTCTGTTTCCCCTGAGATACTCGTAAACACTCATCAAAAACGAGAAGGCAGAAAAAAGGACAAGAACAGAAGAGAGAGAGAGAGAGATGAGGGAGAAAAAAATCCAGCAAAGCACTAAAGGAAATAATCATAGCCCAAAGAAAATTGAACCAACAGACAATTTAAATACCCCAACAACTTCAAAGTGTGAGTCATGTAGACTTCAAAACAGAAAATCTAATTTCCACAGAAAAATCTGGAGCTTTTCTTGTAAGCATTGTTTTTGCTCTTTCGTGTTCTCTTTCTCTCTTTTTGGAGGGCAAGGGCAGAGGTCTGGGAACAAGAAGTGTGCCAGTCTGATTGCCTGACCCAAGAAATAAATGAAGAAATGAGTTCTGGCCCGGTTGCAATGTGGTTTATGGCCCGTTCACACATACACTTATTTTATTGCTGGAGTTCGCCAAGTTGCAGTATTGTTGGTCGTTGGTAGGTGTTCCCTAATGTTATTGGTGGTCAAGCTAAACTTTGCTGACAATAAAAATAAAATGTAATTTGTATTTTTGCAGAGGAAAGTGTGTAGTGCATAATACATAATATATTGAACTATTATCAAAGGCATGAGTCAAAATCATGATTTCTGATATGGCTTGTGCACTATTGCTGGGTATCAATACACATTTTCTGATTCAGTTAGATTCTGATTCTGATTCACAAGCTGTTGATCCAGTTGACCCAAAATGTTTTAGATTTGAATGGCCAGAACGCATATGTTTTCTGTTGTGTAAACGTCCCCTAAATTAATAACTTATGATTTATACAATGGAAATGAATCAACGCTTAAACTGGACAATGACTTTCTTCTAGCTGCTGAACAGCCAAAATATAAATAAAGGTGACTTGACTTGACGACCAGACTTTTGAATGGTAGCATGTATGCATTCAGTTACAGACAAATCATTGAAAAGAGTAAAGTTAACATCCTATCTACATTCCACCACTGTATCTCAAAGGAGATCATGTGAGCCTTCTCTCCCATTGTAAGCCGTTAAATTCGACTTCCGGATCAATGCATGTATGAATGCCCCTTTAGACATTGAGAAGGAATGCAAGAGGTCAACATAAATGTATGTTTCTCAAAATATTCACATCTCTCTTGCTTTATCACACTTGATCAGAATGTATTCAATGACTAATGGCTAATTAAATGTAGCCCCTGTTTGTCACACACCAGAAGTCAATATGTGAAATAACCAACATGCCTTTATCTGCTGCATATAAATGAGCGAACGAGCAAGGAAAATAGGATCACGGAAAAAGAGAACATCTTTCCCTGAAAGAGGGTCGGCCTATTTGTATGAGTGACAGATTGACCTATTCCGCCTTTAAGGAGCTAATGGTGGAGTGTAAGGGGCATAAGTTTGATGTATTGAGCAGGGAAGGGGATTTTTTGAAGACTTCCACCCTTCCTACGAGGTTGTCATAGCATAATGAATTAGGTGAATTTGAAATTCACTCCCCTAGCCATAAATGTCAGACGTGGATGTTTTTTTTTTTAGCTATTCACATTTGGCCCCTGAGCAAACTGCCACATCATGATGACAGGTAGTGTCCTTGTGTTTATTATTTGTCTCATCGTCGCTGCGAAATAAGCCTGGGATGTCAATACCCACATCTGTCTGCACGACGTCGCCTTGTGAATATTTCCTCTTCCAGGAGTGTTTCTTTTCTTCTCTTGTCCATTGTTCTCGTGTTTATAAATAAGTTTGTCTGAGGCTTGTCGCCTCTGTTGGGGAAAGGCAGTCCATTATTCAAGTGACTCTTTCAAACCCCACAAAACTGCTGGAGTCAGAGTTATTCATGGCCAGCTTTTGTTTCCCCCCCTTCTCTCGCTCTCTTTTCTCACAAACAGCCATTGACTTCCATCGATGTCTCGTGCTGCGGGGAAAAAGCACAGGGTCTTGGGGTGAAAGAGATGTAGATTTTGAAGTAGATAAGATGTGTTAAGGAAAGAATGTGCACGCACACACACACACTGTAAGGTCTCTTTTGGATTATCTAGTGAGAGGCACCTTTAGAACGCTCTGAAGGCTCGATGAAATGCCGCTGTGTGTGACATTTATCCGCACTCTCAGTGAAGCACGCTGCTTTTTATGCCTGTTAACTCTGGGCCCTCTGTTCTTTACTCTGTCTCGGTATGTGTGTGCGTGAGAGAGAGGGAGAGAGACCATATGTAAATGTACTGGATATTCTCTGTTGGCCTGTGCGGGAGAGTCTCCGTCTCACCCCTAAATGATGATTTCCATGTCATTGGGCAAATTCCATTTCACAGTGATAAGGGGATAAGAGCGGACATTACACACATGATAAGATAAAACGGGTGGGTCACTTCTGTTTTCTCTTCTCTTTTCGTCACATCTCATTTCTTTTCTGCTGGTCTCGTCTCATCATGTCTTGTCTTATCTTCTCTACCCCTACTCTACTCTACTCTTTTCTACTCACCCCGTTTCTTCTCTTTTCTTTAGTTTATTTTGTCTACTTGTCTCTTCACTACTCATCTTCATTCTTGTCTACACGTCTCCTTCCCTTTCTTCTCTAATCAACTTGTCTCTTATTCTCTATTTGTCTCTTTTCTTTTTTTTTCTTCTCTACTTGTCTCTTCTCTGCTTGTCCGCAGCAGACTTCTTCCCAACAGTCACAGTGGCGTTATGTCACGAAAGTGCGAAGAAGACCACAAAAGTATTTAGGGTGCCATTTGGGATAGGGCCTACATGTCAACTTATTCTACTAACCTGAACCCTAACACCTAACCCTAACCTAACAGTCTACTAATACTTCAATGAGAGTTAGTTGACATGTAGTTGCAAAGTTACTTATAGTTAGTGTCTAAAGTAGACCATCGAAATAAAGTGTAACCCAACATTGTTTCTTTGCTTTTCTGTAATTATTTGTTGGTTTAGTCTCTTCATTTTTTGTCTTGTCATTTCATCTTGTCTCTTCTCGGATCATCTCTTCTATTCTTTTAATTTGTTCTCTGTTCATCTTTATTTGTCTCAACATTAAATTATTTTCTTCTTTGTTTCTTTTGTCTTAATTTATTCTCTTGCCTCACTTTTTTCCTCTTCTTGTTTCATCTCTTCTCTTTTCATCTCTTCTCTTCATTTTGTCTCATCTCTGCTCTTTTCTGTCACTCTCACTCTTCTCTGTCTCCTTTGCACCTCCATTTCCAATCCTCTGCTTGACCTACTCTGATCCTCATTTCTCGCTGCCCTCCTCCTCCTCATCTCCTCCCCTCCTGCTCTGTCATTCCATCTCACTCTTCTCTGCCTCGCTCGCTGCCCTCCTCTCCACTACGTTTGTAAATCCCATAAATTTGCCGTGGCCTGTGAACGAGAAAAAGACTTTGGGAAGTCATGCGTTGGTCTCTGTGGGCCTGTTGACTGGGTTGGGCTTTCCGTGAAACTTGTTTCTAGCGCATGTTTGTCAGCTACATGGCAACATACACCTCAAGTGTTTTAGCATTTCAGCTGGAAAAATATATTGATGTCTTTTCTTTTGCAGTGTGACAGTACATGAAAACTATGACATAGTATCTGACAAGATTAAAGAGATGAGTCCAGGAAGCAGAACTGTGCAGTTAGTAGTTAGTTATCAGTTAACAAGGTGTTTTACCAAATGTTGAACTGGAAAAAATGTCAGGCAATTTTAAAATTCCATGTTTGTAAAGTTATTGGACACAAATATTTATAATCAAATGCTTAGTTCTAAAGTCAGCATTTCACTTCAGTTACATTTCCAACCCTAGTGGTTCAAGTTGGAACTGCAGGTTCATGAGATTTCTATAAAAAAATATATAATCATTTGTAAAACAAAAACAAAAAAAGTGTAATATTTATTCAAAAATATATCACTTTTGTCTGTGCCGATAGCCTCATGGGCAGTACCGACATATAGCACCTTTGCGCTTTGGGCAACCCGAGTTTGAGTTTTTCTCCCACTTTGCTTACTATCTGCTTACTGTCCTATCATAATAAAGGCAAAAACGGCAAAAAAAAAAAAATACATTACTGATTTTGATCCATTTACATTATGTATAGAATAATGTACCATCAGTTTGTTGTTGCAAAAAACATATAACTTATACTATTATATTTTATTGTATTATACTATTTTGCTTTAGCTGACAGTCATTATGCTGCTTAAACAGCCGCTTATCAAATATGTAAAAAAGATACATTTTATAAATATTTATGAGTTTAAATTATTTTATTATGTGAGAATAAAGAAACTGCAGAGCAGTATGAGAGATATGAAACAGCGACAACGATCAAACATACAGTTAAGCTGTCATTACATAAAATGATTTGACCACAGGATGATTGACCAATCAGACTCACATATTCCAAAGAGTCGTGATACAAATTGATTGAATATCCAAAACATTATTTAAAATATCACCGGGTGCTTCAGTAAATAATTTAGGTCGTAGAGGTTCACCAGACCAAAAGGGTTGCTAATCCCCGCCGTACGTCATGATGGTAAAAATGAAAGATTTGGAGAGATATTCTTATCTGTGATGTGGTCTGAAAGCTGTAAAAGGATTCAGGAAAAGCTGTGGAACTGTGTGTACTTTCCCGAGCGGCGTCTTTTTCGTCTCAAATGACGACAGAGGAGTAGTGAGCTTCCTGGTCTTGACTCCACTAAATGCAAAGCAGGGTAAATCGGAGACACGATTATGACTCTCTCTTCCTCTCTCGCCCTACATCCCCTCCTCGCTCTCCTATGTGAAGGAACAGCAGCATATGCACTCTCCCAACTGAAAGTGATTTTTTATTTTTTTTTAAACTTCTCATCAGATTTCCAATTTAGAGAGATTACTGGGTGAGGCAATCATTAATGGAACCCAAATAAGCCTTTGAGAGCAGATTCAGAACAGGCATATCTCAGCACAAATGTAGCATTAGCAGTGCTACTCTCTCTCTCTCTCTCTCTCTCTCTCTCTCTCACACACACACACACACACACACACACACATAGACACACACTCATGCTCCCAAAACACATCAACAGACTCTAATCCAGGATCGCGAGAGAGCATGGATGTTTGTCAGTCCCAGCTTTGACTGTGACACACACACACACTCTTTCTTGGTCCTGAATGACATGACATTTGTGACGTATTCATGTAGGAGTGTTTTCCTAATCCCTACGTTCTCCAGCTGCATCTTCAGCCTCATATAACCCGAGGGATGGAGAGAGAGATGGAGAGAAAGAAACAGAAGGAGTAGAGGTGATTTGCGCAGAGAAACAGGGGAAGAAAGCTGAAAAGAGAGCAGAAACAGAGCAGGGAGGATGAAAAAAGGTTGAGGTTTTGATTTTCTTTCTCCTTAAAGTGCCAAAATCTAAACCTTGAGGTGATTTATACCAACTTCTACCCCAGCACCACTCCCATACCGGTGCCTAATTCACAGCTCACAGCTGAAGATAAGACCAGAGTGGGATGTTTCTCGCATACATGTAAAAGCGATAACGTTTTTTTTAAAGGCAAGAGGACTGTGCGGAAGTTCCCCTCAGAGACACTTGTTCCCACAGTCTTGTCCTGAAAGCGCTGAACTTTTAAGTCAACATTGTCACGCCAAAAGGCTCTGTATTGACATTCCCCTGTTTTCAATTCTTGTTCTCCAGTTTTGCAGTTAATTCAGTTTGAACTGATTAATGTAATTAAACAACCAATCACATTGGATTTTGTAGATAATTCAGTCTATTTTTTTGTTTACACTTTTTAAGGAATTGATTGAATTGAATTTTGAAATGTCATTGTACTTCTGCAAAAAGAGTTGAGATGGTTTTCATTCTTAAAGGGATAGTTCGTTATTATTTAACCTCATGACATTCCAAAACTGTATGGCTTTGCTTCTGCAGAACACAAAAGAAGATATTTTGAAGAATGTTGTTGGTAACCAAATAGTTTTGGTAACCATTGACTTTTGTCCCATATAAGGTAACACTGAGACATTTCCCAAAATATCTTATTTTATGTTTCCACAGAAGAAAGAAAGTCTACAGGTTTGGAACTATATGAGGGTGACTAAATGATGACAGAGTTAGGGTTAAGTTTTTAGGTGAACACTTTAAATTGATTTGGATACTGAATTTTGACATGTTTTTTGACTTCTATATATTGCATATATTTTGCATATTGATTTTTCTAACTATTATTTAATCTAAAACATTAACTTTTAAAATGCAAATTTAGCTCCTCTCCTCTAACTTGTATTTTAGCTTTAAACTCTTAGTTCTGCTGATATGGCCAAACTGTGCCTTTTTAATTCAAATGAGGTGGCACAATCCAGTCAAGCGTGTACCTCATCTCAGTGTCCCGTGGACTAGCTGTCACTAAGACCCCACAAATCATAGTATACTTCTTTTTGTTCTCTACATTTAAGTGTGGGAAACATGTATGTTGTACAATCATGTTTGTGTAATTTTAGCACTGGGTTCACTTAAAGGATGTATGCAAATAAGAAAATGGCAAAACATGTAAGAAAACCTATTAGAATGCCTATATCGGTGAGTCTGGTTAAACTGGATTAATAATACGATGCCTTTTTAGTGAATTCACTTCTAAATACACTACCGTTCAAATGTTCGTTCTTTCTTTCTTTGAGAAATCAATACTTTTATTAAGCAAATACACCTTGAATTGATCAAAAGTGACAGTAAAGACATTTTCTATTTCAAAGCTGTTCTTTTGAACTTTCTTTTCATCAAAAAAATGTATCATCTGAAATACTAAGAAATGTTTCTTGAGCAGCAAATCAGCATATTAGAATGATTTCTGAAGTTACATTAATTGCATTACATCAATAAATGTGACCCTGGACCACAACACCAGTCATAAGTCGCTCAGTAATAGCCAACAATACATTGATTTTTCTTTTATGCCAAAAATCATTAGGATATTAAGTAAAGATCATGTCCCATTAAGATATTTTGTAAATGTCCTACCGTAAATATATCAAACATGTATTATTAGTAGTAATATGCATTGCTAAGGACTTCATTTGGACAACTTTAAAGGCAATTTTCTCAATATTTAGATTTCTTTGCACCCTCAGATTCCATATTTTCAAAATTTGTCCTATCCTAACAAACCATACATCAATGGAAATCTTATTTATTCAGCTTTCCGATGATGTATAATTCTCAGTTTCAAAAAATTGACCCTTATGACTGATTTTGTGGTCCAGGGTAACACACATATATATATATATATATATATATATATATATATATATATATATATATATATATATATATATAAAAAAAAAAAACAGTTATTTTAAATTGTAATAATATTTCACAATATTAATGGTTTTAAGTTTTTTTTTTTCTTTACTTGATCAAATTAATGCAGCCTTAGTGAGCATAGGAGTCCTTTCAAATACATTAAGAAAATCGTACTAATCCCAAGCTTCATAATGTTGTAGAATGATAGAAAAAGATACAAGAATAGAGTTTGGTAAACAGTAGCGATTGGCGTCCACTTACATCAATTGTTGTGCTATTGCTGGCTTAGTCTTTGAGTTTCTCATCTCAGCAGTGGAGACCTGTCAGCCTCTGTCAGAGGAGTTTAGTATTCTTAACAATATGATTCTCACTTCCTCTTGCCTTCGTAAGAACCATTGACAGGATGACTCACTTTATTCTCCTAGTTTTCTTTCGCTCTCATGTCGAGATGGACATTTTGTTTCCCTAATAATAAAAAGTAGGTTTGTTTAATGTCAACGTGTACCACATGAAGTGGAATTTATTTTTTATTCAATCTTCTGTTTTTCTTATTTAATATCTAATGGAGATGTTGCATACACTAAGGGTAATTCATATTTATTTGCAAACCGTGGGCAGATGGGAATATGTGATGATGAGCATGTCATCGAACAGAAACAATCCCTGGTTGAACAAAGAAATGTAGATGACAGTGTGAAATTCTGCAAGAGGTGCATTTGGCACCACAGCAAAACAAAAAAAGATTCATAATCAACTTTTTATGGATTGTTGACTTGTGATATGCTTTCTCCAAACTCTCGGGGAACATTATTAAGAATTTTTTAACTGATCTTGCTGACGTGTGGGCATAGTGGGCGCTGGATATCTGCTGTGTCAGGAAGTTGAAAACTTGGTAACAATTGTACAATTGCCCTGCAGGCCTGACAAAAAAGTGCTTAAACCAGAAATATCCTACACGAGGAGGAAAATCCAGCGAGGGAAACTGGGATGGAGCAAATGATGCGATAAAGTGGAGATGGAGTGGACAGAGGTCAGAAAGGAAGCTGTAAGTGAGTCGGCGAACGGCAGAGTTTGGGCTCATTTTTTGCAGAACATAAAAACGCGGCAGTGGCACCTGTCAAGACATGGTGAAAAGAGAGGAGTGAAGACAGAGGGAGAAGCCGAGTACTGCATCTGACATTTAACTTCACGGAGAGGAGCTGCCAGTCTGTCACCACTTAAAGAGAGGGAGAGAGAGAGAGAAAGAGAGAGGGAGAGAGGGTGTGTGTGAAGTTGTTAAGTGCTTTTGTGGTGCTGCTCTATCAGCCTCCCACTCTCCTCTACGTCTTTGTCTTTTTCACACCCCTCATTTAGCCGTAAACCTCTGTCGATCACACTAAAACACACACACACACACACACACTGCAGCAGCAGGATGCATGGTGACAATGGCAGTGTACTGGTGAGATTCGGGGAGGGGAACTCCTCAACAACAGCTTTGCTTTGTGTGTGAGACAGAGAGAGAGAGGTAAATAAAAGGAAACGCGAGCTGTCTGGACAGAATGGGTGTCAGGATGGACGTTGGGACAAAGGCAGAGGCGGTTTCAGACGAAACCAATCTACATAGGCAGGGTATTTGTTTGTGTGGTGTGCACGTTTGTGTTTGGATGAGCTACTCTTAGTACTGATATTGTCTTGGTAAGCGTTTGCCTACTTACAGTAGGAGAGGAAGTCATCAACTTGTATAAAGATGTGTGGCTGCAATTCTTCCCTCTGGAAACACAATTATACTCGATCTTCCTGTCTATTATAGATGTTTGGTTTCATTCCATTTCACATATTCCTCCACTATTCTGTGAAATGTTGTGTTATGTGTAGTGTGTTTATTGTGAAATGCATTGAAACAGTAATATTTTTAAAATGTATTCCTGTGATAGCAAAGCTGAATTTTCAGCAGCCATTACTCCAGTCTTTAGTGTCGCATTATCCTTCAAAAATTCTACTGACCCCAAACTTTTGAACAGTGATATATACACTCACCTAAAGGATTATTAGGAACACCATACTAATACTGTGTTTGACCCCCTTTCGCCTTCAGAACTGCCTTAATTCTACGTGGCATTGATTCAACAAGGTGCTGAAAGCATTCTTTAGAAATGTTGGCCCATATTGATAGGATAGCATCTTGCAGTTGATGGAGATTTGTGGGATGCACATCCAGGGCACGAAGCTCCCGGGGTTGAGATCTGGTGACTGTGGGGGCCATTTTAGTACAGTGAACTCATTGTCATGTTCAAGAAACCAATTTGAAATGATTCAAGCTTTGTGACATGGTGCATTATCCTGCTGGAAGTAGCCATCAGAGGATGGGTACATGGTGGTCATAAAGGGATGGACATGGTCAGAAACAATGCTCAGGTAGGCCGTGGCATTTAAATTATGCCCAATTGGCACTAAGGGGCCTAAAGTGTGCCAAGAAAACATCCCCCACATCATTACACCACCACCACCAGCCTGCACAGTGGTAACAAGGCATGATGGATCCATGTTCTCATTCTGTTTACGCCAAATTCTGACTCTACCATCTGAATGTCTCAACAGAAATCGAGACTCATCAGACCAGGCAACATTTTTCCAGTCTTCAACTGTCCAATTTTGGTGAGTTCGTGCAAATTGTAGCCTCTTTTTCCTATTTGTAGTGGAGATGAGTGGTACCCGGTGGGGTCTTCTGCTGTTGTAGCCCATCCGCCTCAAGGTTGTGCGTGTTGTGGCTTCACAAATGCTTTGCTGCATACCTCGGTTGTAACGAGTGGTTATTTCAGTCAAAGTTGCTCTTCTATCAGCTTGAATCAGTCGGCCCATTCTCCTCTGACCTCTAGCATCAACAAGGCATTTTCGCCCACAGGACTGCCGCATACTGGATGTTTTTCCCTTTTCACACCATTCTTTGTAAACTCTAGAAATGGTTGTGCGTGAAAATCCCAGTAACTGAGCAGATTGTGAAATACTCAGACCGGCCCGTCTGGCACCAACAACCATGCCATGCTCAAAATTGCTTAAATCACCTTTCTTTCCCATTCTGACATTCAGTTTGGAGTTCAGGAGATTGTCTTGACCAGGACCATACCCCTAAATGCATTGAAGCAACTGCCATGTGATTGGTTGATTAGATAATTGCATTAATGAGAAATTGAACAGGTGTTCCTAATAATCCTTTAGGTGAGTGTATATAAAATGTTACTTAAATGATTTTACATTTCAGTATCCGGTAACGTGCCAGTGGTTTCTGACCTTTGCTGTATAGTGTGAGTACATAGTGAATAGTAGATCAGGACACACAGACGCACACACCCTTTTCTGTGCTTCATTAGCATCTGGCTTGTCCTCACTGTGTGGTCCTTGTTGATCTGACGATGGAAACGCATTACGATCCCTCTGATTACCGTCCCACTGACGTGTGTCATTAGTTGTATGTGTGTTGTGCACATTGTCCTTAGTTAGATTGTTGGGACGTCCAAATTAATGTCTTAATGGCACTCGTACCTATTTGCAGAGCTGATGAGTAAAAGCACTTGTCTGATAAGGTCAGGCCCAGGTCAGTGTTTACTGTGCAACAGCCCATCAAGTGAATGGATCCTTCCCTCCAGCCCTGTTCATTTAGACCCAGTTAACGGCTTCAGTGAACACCTGCTGATTTGTGTCCGGAGATAACAGCCATTTAGCATGAGGCAGTGATCGTGCATTAAATGCACCAAAAGGCGAGAAATTTACATCACGCCTATTTGCCAGCTAAAATAAATGCACAAAACCTATTACCGTTCAGTTTGTTTTGTTTATGCATCTGACAAGAGGGAAAATAACTGTTATATTGGATAAAATCATCCCCGAATGGGAGATTTAATTTAGCAAAAAATCTTTGTCTGTGATGTGCAAACTCCTTCACCCACGTATACACACACACACTTACAGATACACATGCATCTACAGCATAATCTTTGTCTTCCTTGATTGGGTGTAGAAACAACATCCTGTTTCCATCATTCTGACAGACTGTGAATCAAGCCTTGGCAAACAGACTCCCCCAACACCCCCCTGCCAATTAGACTGAAACACGTCAATATGGAGGTCTTATGACGCCCATGCCCAGGGATCAAACTCACAAAGCATGTAGAAAATTGATTATTGACTTGATTTTGTTTTTTGGGTCTACTGGAATAGGTTATAATGCTTGAATGTTCAAAAGACACATATTTTGTAATATATTTTAGATTGTTGCAGCACCTCTCTTCCTAGTCTATCAAAAACACTGAGTTTTTGTCTCTGAAAAGCGCAATGTGCTCTGATTGGTCAGCTGGACCAGTATGTTGTGATTGGTCAACTGCTGTATTTCGGAAATGTGATGTCCCTTAACCTTGCGTTTCAGCTTCTCAGGTGTAAACGCTAGCAAATCAACCAGGCCTCGTCCCAAACTAACCACCAACCCCACCCAACCCCCCACCCCCTCTTTTTGGCACATGCCTTGGGCAAGAATTATGTAAATGAGGAATATTTAGACGTGTACATTCCCAGAAGAAAACTCAAGACAACAATGGACTTTGTGCTTTGTAACTTTGCAGACCTTTTTTATATTCAAACTGCAACATTACACACTTTAAAGAAAATGTTAAAAAAAAAAATATTATATTATATTATATTTAGATATTATACTCTATCAGCTGGATTCTGGGTTGTTAATGAATACATTGAAAAAGAAATCATACGAAAGTTGTACAACTAAGTGAATTTGCCCAGAGTGTCCTTTCATTAAAATGCCACAAACCAAAACCGCCCCAGGAACGGGCCGCTAAACACAAATCCTCCTCAAATTCAGCTTGAGCCAGATCTGTCAAGCTCTGTGTCCCCTGCCGTCCACCTGCCATTGAAATATTCTCAGTGTTTTAGATCAAAAACACAACACAGTCCCTCATACACAGGGGGAAAAAAATGCAGGACTAGGCTTTATTCACACCAGAGTCATGGCGTTAGGGACACACCACGTTCCCCAGCAAAGCCTCACAATACAGGCTCTCTCCTGAGTTATAACCATGAAATTCATTCCTGTCCACGCTCTTTCCTTTCACTCAGCCCTCTTTCACACTTTAATGTCACGTCTGAAGAGAGAACGAGAGGGAGCGGGGTGTGAAAGGACCCCAGTGTGTGTGTGGCTAACTGTGCTCTTACATTCACATTTGATGATAATGTGCCTTAATAAGGAAAATACACAGACTTCTTGTACTTAGCTAACAGAGCATTAATGGCCATGTAAGATGCATGAGTGACTTGAGTGGAACTTTTTCAAAATTATTTCCTTGTTTTTTAATGAGATTCTATGTGCGTGTGTTGGTCGTGATGTGTGTAGTTGAATTCTAATGAGTTTGCATTTGCCGTGGTGTACGAGGTGCCACTGTAAATTGGTTGGTTAACGTGTGATCGCCCTGAGGCAGATTGGCTGTCTGTTTTTGCAAAGTGTGGCATGGAATACTTCAGCGGTAGCTTCAGGAAATGTGTGTGTATCTGCATGTGTATGTGTGTATGTGAGAGTGAGGGTGTGTCATCTTATGTGTTTTGGTTAAAATCAGCCACATCCAATCACATTCAATCACTCCAGATTACAGTCTGACAGCCCATGAGTCGCTATGGGGACTTGGCTAAATCTTTTGTATGCTGAAGGGACACATTGCAAAGAAGAGGATGAGTAATACAAATCAATTGGTGAAACCAATTGGCAATGCATATTACTACTAATACTACATTTTTGACAAAACATCTTCATGGAACATGATCTTTACTTAATGTCCTAATGATTTTTTGGCATTAAAGAAAAATCTATAATTTTGACCCATACAATGTATTGGCTGTCTGTTACAATGTATTGTTGGCTATTGCCACAAATATACCCATGTGACTTTTGACTGGTTTTGTAGTCCAGGATCACATTTATTATCAAAAATTTGAGCCGGGGAAGTTTCTGAAACTTGGTGGATTTTTGACATGGAATGACCCAAAAGTGATACTTTATTAGCAGATATTTTACTGCTCTAGTCACTGATTATGAATTCATAAAACGGCATTATAGGTTTCCCTGCTGCTTTTCACATCACTTCTGTTGTCACATTATTATACGTAATGTTTACATTTCCCCTCACACATTTGAAAACAAACACCCATCAACACCCACACTGAGTAACAAATGTCCTTGCCAGGAAAATTTCTTCCAACCCCCACACTTCAACTCCAGTTTACACACCCTCACACCTTCATATGCTTAATTCTGTAGATTACCTGACCTTAATATTATTGTTCTCAATGAAGTTGTCTTGAGTCACATACTGGTTTCACCTGCTTCTTGTCACCAGTAACACGATATGTGTGTCATGACTCACCTTAGTGACTGACTTCACCCTATTGCCAAACAAATGGTCTCACTGCTATTTACCCTGAAGCCTTGGGCAATATTCCTACTTCCTACTGTCTTTTAAAACACATTACTCATTTGTCTCTGTCACACAGATGGCGTTAGCACTCAACACAGTCCTAAGGGTAGCACAAAAGTGCTAATAAGAAAGAAATCACATTTAGCTATTGTGCAGCAGCTTAAACAATGAATGGAATGAGTTATAAATGATAATACTTTTTAAGGATGCTCTATTATTTCCCTCATCCCATCTCTTAATTTGTTTTTTTCCTGTAAAAATTCCCATTTCGGCCCATCTATGGGGGCTGAGGCGTTTATTGACAGATGTTGTGTAAAGTGGGAAAGAGTAAATTGTGTAACCCTTCTCTTTAAGTGGCTGGATGACCCCAGTTAACATCTTAAGTAATTATGCTCTTTGCTCTTTTTTATTGAACCACTGCAAGTCATACATGCAGTACACTCAGATTCGGAGTACTATAGTAAATATTGAATGGTGCAGCAGTCAACTGCTTGTCTTGTGTAAACTCGGTCGCCCCCATGGCTCATTACGCTCAATAACTCGAACAAACTCTCGGTCTCACAGATGAATATGAAATATGAGAATAAACCATGGTAGTATTGCAAATATCCACACTCTGTGATCAGCAGTTTAATGCGTGTCTCGGTTAACCGTGCCCGCGATCAATCACTCTCTGTTGCCGGATTCACATCCTGACAAAAGGAAGGGGTGCATGTCTGGCAAATGAGTGTAAGTAGTAACCGTGTTTTAAATTGATTCTACCTTCCCTTTTGGATCCCATCACACACATTTATTAAAGATGTCAACTTTAAACACTGATAAAATGAATGGTTAGATCGAATGACTTTTCCTCTTATTAAAAAAAGCAGTTCCTTTAGAGAGCGATAGAAAGAGACAGAGATACAGAGACAGAAAGATAGAGGTGAGTCATAAGCCATTTTCATTTACCCAGAGGTCTCCTCTCCTTCTACCCTCCATCTCTTTATTTGATCGACACGGTTGTCTGAGGCATAATTTGACTGCTAGGCAACTGGTGCGGACTTTGAAACCCAGATCCCAGTGTAATTGCATGGTGTAATGAGAAGGGTGATATTTAATGATATTTAATTCTCCAGTCCCTTCATTTATGACAGTAAAAGGGAATGGTGCTCTATGAAAATGTAACTCTTGACATCAGTAAGTACTTTTATTCTGAGGGACGATCTATTTCAGCGAAAACTCTTTACCCACCGGTGACATTTAATGACATCACAGTGACTTTGTGCATGGATACAAATAATGTATTAGAGACGGAGATCATTTTAATCAGCAGAGAATATGGTAATGGTCGCTTTGAACCCGGTCTTTTGCAGTTTAATGCCATATGTATTTCAAAAGATATCTGACAAATATCCCCTATCATCCGTGTGCGTAGCCGCTCTATTGTCCTGTGCAAACCCTACGCCAAACTAATTTCACTGCCTTGGCTGGGCAAATCTCATTGTTATGCTAACTGCTTGGCCAGTTTAATTTCTAGCTAACTATTTGCCAAATGAATCATATCTAGACTAGCCTTTAAACCACATTACAACGTCAAGGATGCGGCAAAACAAATAGGTGTAGATTTATCTGTCTATCTGTCTGTCTGTATTATATTTTATATATTGGCTATTTAGCTATTTAGCATAGTCCAGTTAGCCCCTGTTGGTAGATGTCTTAAGTACACCTTTCTGTTGCAACAAGCATCTTTCAAATGTCCAAGTGTGCATTAGTGAATGACATCTGCCTCTGGTGTGGTGTGGCCATCTCTGTGGCTTGTGGTTTTGAGAGCCCAGCAGGTGCAGTAATTGAGTCCTGATAGAGTCTGGCGGGGTTTTGAGAAACCTGCTTTACCCTTTACTGCCTCTCTCTCTCTCTCTCTCTCTCTCTCTCTCTCTCTAGCTCTCTCTCTCTCTCTCGCAATGTTGTCTTCGTCCTCTGTGGTCACACTCCATTTGCTGTCATACATCACTCTTTCTCTTTCTCTGCTTCCTCTCAAAAACAATCCTAGTCTACTGGAAGCACAGGTGTCACCGCTGCTTCAGTAAGAAACGCTCTTGCTATTAAACCTGGGCCGTTCGACCACACTCAATCTCCCTGCTGACCCGGAGAACATCTTTCTTCATTCTGTATTTTCAAACACCCTGGCTTCCGTTCTCTCCACCTGTTGGGGCTTAGGTGTGTCCTTCCAGGCAATCAGGGCACAACATTTTGTTAGTGTTGTATAGTGACTCACTGTGCTCAGGTCTCCTAGTATACTAATCTCCCTGGCTCTCCTACTTTCTTGCTGTTGGTGGTCACAGTAAGGTTTTTGTGCACTGGTCCATTCCCCAGGGCCTCCCCAGAGTCTCTGCCCAGGGCTGGGACCCAAGGCCCCTCTAGGCTCTCTGATGACTGACAGACAAGTCCCCAATTCAGATTTCCCTGAGTCCAACTCCCTGCTCGGCTTACAAGCCCTACAGCTGATCATTTCCTCAGATTAAGAAATTAATCATTCACAGTGTTTAAAGATTCACATGACTTTCCTCAAGACTGTCAGTGAAGTTTGAACAAGAAGTTGTAATGCTGACACAAGAAAATGGAGAAATAATACATTTTTAATTTCAATCTCATCTAAACCTCAAGGAAGATGCTTCCTGAAAGCCGCAGCTGGAACAGGAACTAGGTCCTTCCTCCAGACCGTCAAGTTATAGTCATTTTGAGAGCTGTCGGGTCATGAAATCAATGTTTTTTTGTTTCCACTCGTAAGTCATATGTCAAACATGTATTGTCTGTCAACAGAGTTTGTCAGTCCATATAGGGTGAATGTAACATGATTTTTATTTTTTAAGCCTATTCAGTTTTGACATTATCAATGTCATGATTTCCGACTCTTTCTTGTAATCACAAAGGATAGATTTCACAATAATGCCTTTCATAACAGATGGAAAGTGCACTTGATATAGGTATTTATTATCAGCAAAATCTCTGAACAAGCATAAGACCAAAACAGACGAAGAAAAACACAGGAAAAGAACAATAGCAAGAACAATACAAAGACACCCATCCTCTAAACTCTCCTATTTTTGGACTTCCTCTTGAATCTTCCTGAATGAAACAATGGATAATGCAGACGCTCAGCTGCTTTAATGTATGATTGCTCTTCATTAAGTTTCTTTTAGCTTCTGATCTGAGCCAATCCATTTCCCAATAATCTCTTGCGTCTGTGCTTGTATTCCTCATCGATCCCTTTGTTCTTGGGCTGTAATTACTTTCTTTTGGCCGTAGCTGCGCATGATTAGACAATGTTTATGGAGGAGAACACTTCGGGTAACACGCCAGCCGCCTCCGCAGACGATCAATGGCAGCGCATGCAAAAATTATCAATCAGTGCCTACTTGGGTTAGAGGGACGAATGTGTCTGAGTGGACAGACCTGAGAGAGACAGAGCTAGAGGGCTTCAGGGTACAACACACCCTGTTGAAAAGAACAACAGGCTTTTTTTAATGTAACCCCAAAATGGGTGACCATCATGTTTTGCTTGATAACACACCAGCAACAAATCTGCACCAAACCACGCTGCCACAGATGATGTAAGAAATAGATCCGGATAATTTATGAGTGAGTGTGTTTTTGTAGGTGTAGATGATAGCTCTCGTCTAAAACCTACTGTAAAACGACCAAAATCTCCAAAACTGTTTCTCATAATTCACACTAAATTGCACTAAACAACTGTAATTTTCGAGTGGGAAACTAGAGTAAACAAACGAAAGTGATTTTTTTTTGTTTTACTGACTGGTAGGACTAAGTATACAGCTGCCATATTGAGAAATTAAATTAAATGTTTTATACAAGTGGTCATTATAAGGGCTTCTGCCATTGTAGGCTCATTTTGTAAATGTAAGCAACTAATTCAAAAACATGCAAACTGGGTGCTGTTCTGGTGAGACATACATGCTCGGCCAGATTTGTCTCGATGTCATGCATCTTCGGAAGCGGAGCTGGGCAGAAAGTTACAAAAAATGCCATGCACACCACCACGCAAAATGGGTTCACGTGCACTCAATGTACTTCAGCCAACGGCACGATGACGTCATTTTTGCCGTGCACATCCAAGCGAACTTGCGGACAAGTCGAGTATAAATCAGCCTTTAGAAGGCATCTCTCTATGTAGACAGCTAGGAAGTACTAGATTTTAGAGCACAGCTGTTGATTGTTCATTGGTGTTGCAGTTACTAATGACCTTTTTGTGTGAACCTAGTGCCGGCTGGTAAGCGTGTTTACACTGTTGGGTTGTTGGCGTGTGTTTGTGTGCTCTTTGTGGGCAGTGTTATTGGTATGCATGCTCACATGCCTCAGGCACACACACATATATGCTTCCACCTGAATAGCTGTGTGTACAGAGCGGGGCATTGATCCTTCTGTGTGATAACCTGTCCTATTCTCTTACAGCCATGCCATGTCTGTGAATACAGAGGAAAGAGAATCTTTATCCAAACATTCCTCCTGTCATCTTCCCCGTCAGTTCATCATTCCCTGTCTTCTGCGCTTTTCTCCTCTCCTTCCTCTCCGTCTCTTGTCCCCCCAGCCCTCTCCGCCGTTCTTCTTATCAGATGTGTGCACGCGAAAGAAAACAAAGAGTGTGGCGCTTTCATTTTTGCTTCATTATTTTGTAATTTCACAATCCAATAACTTTGCCTTTCCCTAAAGAGAGATACACGGCGGCGCGCTTCATATGCCGGGCCACGCAGAACAGAAAGAAAAAGAAAGAGAATAACTGGAGGAAGGAGGGAAGACTGTATCGTGGCTGCAGGTCGGAGTGCTCAGGGAGGAAGAGAGCTTTTTGTGACGGCAGGGGAGGGAGTCAAATCAGAACCGTTACGGAGGAAATGAGTGCTGAATGAAAGGAGGCAGAACGAAAGCCGCGTTTGTGTCACACTGTGATGTACACATGCTTTTTTAGTATTCTTCTGTACACGCTAGGGGTTTGCGAGTTGTTTTGTATGTATGTATGATAACTTACTGTGTCAGTGTCTTTAAAAGCCACAATAAACCTGTTCCTTCCATTTGTGCATACAAACTAGTGTTTTTTAGTTTTGATTTTTGTGGGCACTTGTGATAGTTTTTCACCCCTTTCTTGTACTTTTCACCTGGGTAGTTGTCTGGATGTTGTTTATTTATTTATTTACCTACTTATTTGTGTCTCTGTGTGTGTCGTTTCATGTCTTCAGTTCCTGAGGGTAACCCAGAGGCTACCACAGCCCTTCACAAACTACCTGTAGGTTTCCCAGGCAGATTCCACCTGTATGACTTCTGCCCTCCCAATATGGTGTCTGCCAAGAAATCTTCTAGACATATCAATAAAATATGATAGATCCAACCTGAACTGAAAACAAATCTCAGTTTCTCCCAAACCCGTTCCATGTACGAAAACTGTTAGCTGTTAGCTAACACGATTCTCTGCATTAAGAACAAATTTACTATAAGTTTCACCCTTCGAATATGTTTTCTCTGCTCTTTTGATGGTGAAATTGATTTAGTTTGGTGCCCCGAGGCAGAAATCACACTGTGTGAATCTGTCTGGATTTTGTGAGTCTGGGGTACAAGAAATAAAAATGTAAATAGGCTTATTGGAATGCTTTTGTAAACACTGCGAGGCCTATAGAGCGCTAGTTTTGTAGCACAGAGGACCGTTATTGTGTTTGTGTGTGTTGAGGAGGATGGTGGTTTTCATATGCACATGTGTCTAAGCACCTGTCCCATTAGTGTATATGTTTAGGACAGTCATATTTAATTTGAATAGCGTAGCGCACTTTCCTAAGCCAAACAGAACAGACTGCCGCACGGCTGTGCTACCAAGTGGAGTTTATTGAACCATGGCTGCCTGCCAAATCTCTGTCTTTCTCTTCATCTTTAACGAGCAAGAAAAAGGAAGGGAGGATAGGAGAGAGAAGAGAGAGAGAGAGAGAGAGAGAGAGAGAGAGAGAGAGAGAATAGCTTATTCATTATCCCCTGTTTGAATTAATATTATGATGATAATAATAGAATAACAGTAATAAAGATTACAGCATCCATTTTGTATACACAGAGCGTTGCTTTGTGTTGTCATTTGTATTATTTAATGATGGGCTTTATCGCACATGCTAACTGCTGTGACGAACCTCACTATCATCAAGTCTAAGGAGAAGAGATCTACGAACGCCCACGTTCAATTTCCCATTTTATTTCTCTTAAACTCAGGATCTCAAAATCTAATTTAATTTGGGCGCTCTGTAAATATAACAGATCATTTGTTTGAAATTAACTATGTCACAGAGCATTTGGAGTAATTATATTGCTTGTTATTGTATCAGAAGTGCTTAAAGCTCTTCTGTTGGAAAAATGGTGTGGGAAATGAGGAGGCGAAAATGCACACAGGGTTGCGCCACTTTTGCACAGTGCTTAACACTAGAACCGCCAGGGGTCGCTGTATACCTAAAACCGCCAGCGGGTAAAATTTACCCATGCAGATGATTACTGTTTTGATACGGCTAAAAACATAATATGTCACTGTATTATGCCACTGTCTTCATAAGTAATGTATAGAGTCATGAAATGATTATTTTTAGTCATCAACTATGTTTTTGTCCTGTTGTTTTTTGCTATTTTAAGCAGGCTACACTAATCACTTTTTGGTGAATATAGGCTAAATCAGCCTGCGATGACAACAATAATTAGAAGGAAATAAATACATATTTGGGTGGTGTAATATTATAATAAAATGTCATTAATCACATATTAAGATAACCCATGTCATTTATATTACTAAAATATCCTAAATAGACAATAAAGAGCAATAATAATCCACTGCACTGCATAGGATGTATGACAAAGGATGACATACGATGACAAATTCAAGTGCACAGTTTCACCTAATTAATTATTAATTTGTTTAGTTATATCATTTATAATTTAAATAAAAGAACAACACCAATAAACTTGGGGTAATCATGAAAATTGTTTTATTCATTACATCATAGATCGAAATTTTAGTTTTTTGTTTTTCCGGAAACGGGCAGATTTGAATAAATAGCAACACAATAGCAAACAATACATGATAAAAATTTCAAAACAAAAATGTATAATTAATCCAAAGTTTGAACATTTATAAATAGGCTAAAACATCTTTATTTTATCATGCATTGTGTGACTGTCTACAGTAAGCCTACACGGTGCTTAAATACAGTGCAAAAATAAAGGAATTACATAGGGGTAAATTTGACCCGCTGGCGCTTATATGTATAAATATGCCCTGTTTTTTTATCTGGTTTTATCTAAACCATTTTTAACAACAGGGGATTGTAAATAACACAATTTTAGTAAAAGTCAATGACTGGGAGCCTTGGATATTTTATTGAAAATCTGTTATGTACATTTGAAAAACAGCCATGGGTACATTTTCCCCCGTGGAAGTTCTAATGTTAAATTGATTCAGTGTCATATTTTTTAATGCAAACATCTCCTTGGTTTGCAAATTAAGCTTGTACCTTATTTACTAGCAATTAACTAACAATTGACACTGTGCTATTAGCACCTGCAAGAAATCAGGAGGTAAATGGAATTTTCTCATCAGGCCTTGTCCACACTGTCTGAAAATGCATATTTTTTTCTCTCTGTTTTGGCCTTCCGTCCACACCGAGACTGCGTTTTTGTCCTGCAAAAACTGAGCTTTTTGAAAATGCTTTCCCAAGTGTATAATTTTGAAAATGCCGTTTTTGTGTTGTAGTGTGGATTGTGAAAACAGAGGTATTTGAAAGCGATGACGCACGTTTAGTCATGTGACGCATATTCAACCAATAGATATGTATATTTATACCGCTATTGTGCCTGTTATGTGCTATTCACTTTTAGACTGTTCCTAAAGATATGTTACTTTGTGCACTCTGGAATGGTGAGACATTTTGCTAAATAAAATGATCCTGTCAGAAGAATAGCATGATAATTTTATGATATCTGTTCCATCTGTATCATGTCAGTGAGCTTTATTAAGGTTATATGCATGCGCAGTAAGGTGAATTTGAAGTTTTTTGACATTTCAGTGTGGATGAGAAACTTTTGGAAAAAGCTTGAAAACACGAAACGAAAACGCCGTTTTCAAATGTATCCGAAGGTGTAGCCTCAAATGATGCAGCCAAGCACTATAACAGGAATATATCCAGGTATATGGTGTAGTTGAGCATAATTTCTGCAGTTTAAAGAGCGATTTGTGTGCTTTAGGTTTGAGAAATGGTATACAATCTCAGTATACCAAATTGCGGTATAAGAGTTAAGCTCTTGCACTCCTGCAAGCTCCTGCAAGATGGGACATTGTTGTGAGAATTGCATTCAGAACAGATTTTGTTGCTGCGTTTGGATTGATCCATGATTTGCATAAGTCATTTAGTGAATTTGGTGCTAAAACCATGCAGACATCATGTGCACATAAACAACAATTCATTCTTTTTACCGCCACATATGTATACGTAGCTAGTCACATTTTCTGCTTTCAAAATTACCAAAGGAAGGAGAAAAGAAGACAACTGAAGGAAAAGTGGTTTGTGTCGAAGAGATTCATGAGGGAATGGATAAAGAGACAATCTCACCTAGACCAAAAGAATAGCATGATGCCGTTGGCAAAGACATTCACAGGCAGATGGTTTTATGCATATGTGTTTCTCTTTTGCATATAGGAATGAGTGTGTTTTGGGTCAGTATCAATGACCTACAAAGGTTGTTGTGTATTGATGTTTTTCATTGGGCACATTGAGGGAAATCTTTTATTTGTAATGGATACGCCCACACACAAAATATTTATCATTGTATGCGCACAGATCCAGGTTAACAGGTATTTTTGTTCTTTAGAAAGATGCTTGTTTGTGTGTGTGTGTGTGTGTGTGTGTGTGTGTGTGTCTGTCTTGACTATTGATGCTATTCCCACCCACAAACTGTGTATTGCATATATGTGCATGCCTTAGAGATTTCACAAGCAAGTCTCAGGTATTTTTTGCTGAAGGTGTAGGTGATATTTTTCTATAAACAGATGTGGAAAAGGACTGTAAAGGAGATAGAGGAGAAGGAAGCACTGTACTTACGTGCAAGAGGCAAGCACAGCTGACAGTGACAAATGCGTAATCCTCCGTTTTTCCCCAGCCATGACCATCTCTCTTTCTTACACACACTGCATTGTGATAACCTTATTCTGTGTGGAGGTCTTTAGGGTAATATCTGAGCTCAACCTGTCCACATATCTAGGTTACAGTCACTGCCCTAGAGATAATGAGAGTACCTCTAAGGTTCTTCAAGAGCAACCTCTGCACCACCAGCCTCATACTACATTGCAACAAATCAAGCTCTTAATCAATAGTTTTCATTACAAACATCATCAAAACACAATAAAACTAAATTAAAAGAATTGGTAAAAAAAAAAATAAAAAATTCAAGATAAACTCTATCAAAACAATTCAAATTATTTAAATATCTCAAGATGTGCTTATACAGTACTGTGCAAAGGTCTTAGGCATGTTAGTATTTTCACCAAAAAACAAACAAAATGGCTTTAAACCAGGGTTTTATATCTTTTGCTGTAGTGTGTCAATAGGAAATATCAGTTTACATTTCAAAACATTCCTTTTGCCATTAATTGTAATAATCCAGTGGGAGTATTTAGTCACATGTAGTCTGACAACAGCCGTTATGCTCCACACAAAGATCTGAACTCACAATCATCGAGTTCACCTGGGATTACATGAAGAAACAGAAAAAAACTGAGAAAGACTAAATCCAGGAGGACTGCGGCAACGTCTCCAAGAAGCTTTAAGAAACCTTCCTGCAAAGCTACCTGAAAAACTAAGAGCAAGTGTACCTAGGACAAAAGCTGTTTTAAACGCAAAGGGTGGTCACACCAAATATTGATTTGATTTAGTGTACAGTGTAAGTTAATAGATACAAAAATATAAACATTCATGAAATTATTTTTGAAAGGATCCTCACTTTCCAACACTTCTACACAAGTGCCTAAAACTTTTCACAGTACTGTAGATTTGCAGGTAGTTTTCTTCAAGTGTCTTGGAGATGTTGCCACCATGTGTTTATATGTTAACGTATTTAACATTTAATGTGTAGAATAATTTTGAAGCATCATGTGACACTAAAGATTGAAGTAATGGTTGCTAAAAATACAGCTTTGACATCACAGGAATAAATTATATTTTTACAATTTATTAAAATTGAAAACAATTATTTAAAATGTTAATAATATTTCATAATATTACTGTTTTTACTGTATTTTTGATTAAATAAATGTAGCCTTGGTAAGCATAAGATACTTCTTTCAAAAACATATGTTTAAAGAAAATGTTTCCAAATTGTACACTATACCTGCAACCGTATTCAGTACATTCTATGTCTCTGAAATGTACAGCACATTTATATGGCAGTATACAATTAAGTATGCCATATTGACAAATTGTCAAAATCTCAACCACTCATCCATCCCTCCTTGTTTATCCTTCCATTCACCTCTCCATCTGGACTTCGGCAAGCTAGTATGTGTCCCTATGACATCTCCGTGTGTATCACCAGACTCTGTGAATCTGCCCCCACACCAGCGCTTTGAAGAGAATGGTGATTTATTGCCCGCTCAGTGATTGATTGATTAGGACTGACAGAGCCTTAGAGTGAACGTAAACAGCTTCTTTCCCCCCTCCCACGTGCATCCCGTGGATATTGACAACCCTGGGTGGCCATCCATCCGACTATCCATTTCTTCATCCATCCATCCATCCGCCAGTCCGTCTCCCCATCCATCCATCAGTCTGCAAAAGCCTCGTGTTTTCACTCTAGTGTCTGTTTAGCACAGGCTAGTTGGTGAGAGATAGACAGGGCCTTTGTTTGAAGGTCTTGGTGATGTTGTCTGGAAGTTGCGCTACTGAATGTGTTGATTGTGGCATGTAGGGTGTAAAGTATCATGCCTGACCCTAAGGACATGCTGAAGTGGAAATGCTAACACAGTGAGCTGTATAACTTGATCTGTGACATGTCTTCGTTTTCCAACTGGGAACTGTAAGAATGCTGAATACACTGAATGTCAACATTTCTTTGCTCATGCAAATTTCAGTTCAAGTATTTTGGTACTTGAACTTTAAGATATGAGTGTATATTATCGGCTGTCACTAAATGAAATTGCCTGTGCCTGATTGTAATAATAGCGTTTTGTGGTCTTGTGAATGAATGTGTGCATGTGTTTTCAGCATGTGTGTGTGTGTTTTAGAGAGAAAACTCTGATTGATGACTGGCTCTCAGCTCTTAATTGACAGGAAATGGCTACCAGTGCCCTTTGACCTCATCAGGCTCTAAAACCCCCTCCTTTTAATATGTGTGTCCATGCAGTAATGAAAAATCTAGACTTTGCTCAGTAGTTCAATCACTTCCCATAGCTTACTCTTTGTTATAAAGACCCACTGACCAATATCGCAGATATAAATATCCGTGTGTGAATACTAAGGGCTATTTAGTCAAGCCCTTTAAACAAATACAAATATCCACTTTTAAGCCCAGTGACCTAACAAGGAAATTCAGTGTATATATACAATTATACACACATATGATTTTTTAAATGGTTCCGCATGGAGAAATTTAAGTTTAAATTAGTTTTTTTTTTTTGCAGTAGTTGTTAGCAATATGTGAGTGAGTATTTTATGGCTGTTCAGTAGGGATAGGTTTGGACTTCAGGTCTGGGGTGTTCAATAGCACATTTCCCACAGCTTACTCTTTGTTATAAAGACCCACAGTTCACCATTGCAGATATAAATAGGCTTCACTGTGCCTCCATCTCAGCAGGTGGTTTAAGGTCAAAAAGTCTCTCATTGCTAGTATTCAGAAATTGTGTTGGATAAAATTATTTTTATTTTAGTTTGAATATAATTTGTTCACTGTCAGTATGACGTGGCCTGTAGTTGGGTTGAGCATACAGCATATGCTTGGCTGAATAATCTGTCACTCATATCGTAGCCAATCACTCGAGACTGATTACACTAATCCTGTGGGCGGACCCTGGACTCAATTGCCTTTAACTCCCACTTGTGTGATATTAATTACCTCAAGTCAAGTAAACAAGTTAGGGGGTTGTTCCAGGGTTCCCCCACAATGCTTTGTCTTAATTATCCCATTTCTTCTGATTAGATTGAAACTTGAACCCCACAAATGAATTCATTAGTTGGTGGAGTCCCCAGAAAGCGAGCGAGAAGTGTGACCATTTGTTTCTCGTCAAGTGTTTTCCTTGTTAAAAGGCTTCAAATTGGATCTCACTGATTAATATTTCATGCTTTTGTTCATTAATTTTTCACAAACCACATCATCTCTATGTCAATCAAAGGACATTCATGACAACCAACATGCTAAATGTCAAGAACGTCCTTTGATTGTGTCACACAGATTGATCTATTGATCCAAAATTGCCATAGAAGCACATATGGACGCTTAATGGTGCCATAATATTTCTGTGAAATACCTCCGTGTTCAATGACGCAGGCTGAGAGAACACAGTGAGAGGTCAGAGGTCAAATTGAGGTTATAATGTCAGCACAGTACTTCAGCTAAACCCTTGTGATTGGTTCAGCCCCGCTTATATGAGGTGAGAGCGTGGCAAGCTGACAACCCTACCGCCCGAGAGAAAAATATCACTCCATAAATCTGCATTCCCTCCATTTTTCACTCCTTTCTCATCTCTCTTTTCCTCTACCTCACCTCTCCCCCCTTACAGCCGCTTGTTCTCTCCTTGTTCCTCTAACCATCGCTCTGAGGTTCTCCCTCCCAACCACTCTCAGCTCTCCTAATCAATCTGGCCTGTACTTTTCTTTTCTCTTTTTTCCACCCTCGCTTCTCATTTATAGAGCATGTAAGACTGTGTTTTTCTTAATTAAACGCTGAGCTTGCATTTCCACGCTCACGAGAGTCACTTCTACAACACGGACCATTGTTTAAGGCGGTCCCCCGCAGGGAAACCGAGCACTGGGGAACGGATGACAGGACGGATCTGTTGCTTTATTGGGTGAGCGTATGACAGGACGGATCTGTTCTTATCAGAGCGACTTGTGCTTCGGTTTAATTATTCTCTTGTTTCGGTAATGGACTTTTGGAGCATCAGAGTCCAAATGAGATGTGAGAAGCAGGAGACAATTGATTGCGTTTTCTCCTCCCCCACCACACTCAGAGTCACGCAAACACTCGAGGATCCACCGAGAAATTAGGGGTTTCTCGTTTTTATGTAACGCTTAAAGGGCAGATAAAGGACTGGGTGAATTGCTGAGAGAAAGCGAGAGCGAGAGAGTGCTCTGGTATTCAATGTAGTTAGGGCTGCACGTGCAGCTTTCCTCTCATCCATACTAATATCTCACTGCAGTGTGGAACGGGGCTAGTTTGTGTATGTTCGTGTATGCACATAGACTTTCAATTTTTTTGCATAAAGATTACAAAGGAATAAAAATTGCACACAACCACCTGCACTCATTCATTTAGAAAGACACAACAACTTCACACACATCCTAAATGACAAACCATGGGCGTGGGACATCTGTAATTCTCACTGAAGAGGACTTGAACAGGTTTTTTAAGTCGGTGGGCTCTTGCTGTGGATATTTGTTTAAAGGGCTTGTCTTTGATTGAAGAGTCGCTACACACACACACACACACAGACACAGCCCTCTTCAAAAGGTCGGACAATTGTAGATGGTTTGATTTGCTTGTGAAAGGCCTCTAAAATTGAGATCAGGGGCCAGGTAAACACACCCTCCCCTTCCCTCCCTCTTTTCCAAAACTCCCCGCTTCCCTCCATCCTCTCTGTCGTCCTCGTGCCCTCTCTTTCCAGCCCAGTCCTGAAGTGCCATCATCTGCATCTCATTAGCCATTATGCCGGGAGATAAAAGAGGCAGAGAAACAACAGACGAAAGGAAGCCATGGTGATCTGTTTCCCCATCTTTATTTATCCTTATTTGATTCATCAAAGACAATAAATGGACATTTGGATGAGTAAACTCATGTATAATGCCTTTACCAGTCTCTGAGTGTGTGTGTGTGTGTGCAGTTTTCTGGATTCAGCACTAATGAGGCATTTATCTGACGGGACTGAACTGCGCATTTAGAGGGTGATGGATGATATTCTTACTGTTTTCTTCTGTGTGTGAATCCATGAAAATGTGTGACCGTATGGGCATATGTGTGCATACCGTAGATGCTTTTATGTATTTTTAAAGGCACACTCAGTAATTTTTTCCTCATTAAAAAATTCTACCCATAAATAAATCAATTAGTACTTTAGGTGAATTTGTTTAAAATGATGTACACTGATGTGGGATGAAGACTCTCATCATATCAGTTGCTTAATAAAAGCTGATTTATTTATGAAGCAGGTTAGATCACATGACCAGCCACTACTTATTTTACCTTAGTAATCCCCTGTTTGTGGAATAATTGAATCATGGCCGATGGTGAATAGTGCAATGGCATTGGTTACGAAAACTCTCTTTATAGCATCTTCCTCATCTTACCTGCTTATCCATTGAAAAGCTTTTGCAGTACCTACATCAGTAAATGGCTCAGAGCCTGTCCAAGTTAAATTATATGTACAGTATATGAGCAAAGACAGTAGGATTCTATACATAGCCTCATCAGAAAGCCTTTCTGCAGTAGTTATAAGCTACCCGCTAGTCCTTCAATTTTGTCATTTCACAGCAATATTTAGATCTTCCTATTGATCTGCGGAACCCTAAATTAAACACCCATATTAAGGCAATATAAACAAATCAGGTCATGTGACTGGACAAAGCCATAAATAAACACAGAATACAGAATAAAACACAGGGATATTTAAGATATTTGGGTAGTTAACGTGAAATACATTTGGGAATATTAAACAGTTGTTTTTATTATTTATTTATGTATGTAATAGTTGTGAATGTGTTTTTTAATGGCCTATTATTAAATTATTATTATTTATTCATTTATGTATTTATTTATTTACTTGAAGCCTTACCATCACAACCTTATATCTATATATTATTTTTATCCTAACATCTTGATGTGGACGTAGACCCGCAATGGGTTGACTACCCATTTACACATTTGCAGTATCCCATCTCCTTTTACATGCTGTAACATGTTTCATTTTGATCAATCTCTTCGACCTTGTTTACATCAGCCTTTTCTTCAGGAGAAGTTGGCAACAAGCATTCTGACATCTTGTTGCCTGCTTCTCTTTCAGACAAAAACTGTTCTTCCGTCAGAGCTGGCTTGTTTCAATATTCCAGTCTGTTGAAATGTTAATGCTATTCAGATTCTGGTAGACGTCGGAGGCTTTTAAGATGTAAAGCTAAGACATGCGGGGACCTCGTCTGCGGAATCAGCTGTTGATAGTCAACAATGTCTCTGCTTAGAATGATAAAGGCTTCGCTCCAGACCATTGCTTGTATGTGCAAGGAGGGGATTGAGACAGCTTTGTGTCTTAAGAGGGCCCGTCCCAGCAGGACGCCTAGTAGAATGCTAGCGATCTGTGGGGAACTTGCAGCTCCGTCAGTGGGCTGTGAACCGCAAACCACCCCCTGTGGTTCCTCTGAAGACCCAAACCTGCTTTTGGCCTGACTTAATGGCTGCCATTTAAAAACAGCAAGGACAAACAATAAAAGGCCAGTCGGCAGGGATAAAAAGATACTGGGCTGACTGTATCTGCCTCAACCACAGTGTCTTTGATGGTCTGATATGGTTAGAGGTAATTCTATTCATCGCATTCATTCTAAACAAACAAAAATGTAACGGGAGATAAATGAGGTTGGCTTCAGTAAAGCCACAGAAAGGCATTGAGATTTATAGTTTAGCAGAGAATGAAAGCCAGACCCAGCCTATCTCTGCCTATTGGGAATGGGTCACTACGTAGAGCCGGTGGGAATTGTTGCATCTTGCTCTATAGCTCCCTCCATTTTTCTTTCTCCTCTCTTTCTCTCTCTCTCTTTCCATCCCTTGAGATCCCTTAGTTACTGCTGGGCTTGTTGACAGGAAAAGGTGTTACCTTTGGGTCCCCTTTCCAAACATAACCTAATTAAATTAATTTTGCTATATTGCACTGGTGCCAAAAATAAACTAGTGCTTGATTTAAATGTTTTGATGCTTACTTTAAAGAATAAAATATAATACATGTATATAAATATACATTCAATTATTATTATTTATTTATTGAATACTTGAAGCTTTATCATCATACCTAAGCTAACGACCTTGAATCATTACAATCAAAAGTGATACCATCTGCTAGTGCTAAGCTTAGCTCTATTCATTAGCGCTGGTGTTGATGCTATACCTAAATATACATTAAAAGCTCTTTGGGATGTTTGGGGTCATGACAAGGGTAGCGCTGAAATCGGGTGATGGATATTCCCATCTCTCCAACACAGCAGTAGTCTTGTCCGTGCATTGTGTTCCCTTCCCTTCACCCTCGACCCTGTGACATCCCACCTAAGGGGATTAAACCTCACGGCTAGTGGCCAACGAAAGCATATATTGTCTGTTTTGGACAATGGATATGTAGTGTATGCTGAGGTCAACACATCTTGAATCTATAAGCCGAAATCTTCTTTTTTTTACTTGGTATTGATTAAAACATAAGAATTTAAATCAACATCAACACCCAAGGGCCTTGTAGGATAGAGCAGGGGTTTTCAAACTTTATGATGCCAAGGACCCCCAAATATGATGAATCATTTATGAGGGACCCCCTTCCTAAAACCCATCTATATATTTGTATGTATGAAAAAACCTTTAAACTAGATAAATATATTAAGTGTGACATTATAAATACAGCGTATTGTTTACCAACTTAAATTGGCTATACGTAATGTTGGGTGTATAAACCTGAAGATTTTCAATTAAAAATGATTTTTATAAGCAACTTTCACAATAAATGTATGTAAGCAGCTTACGTAATGTGTTAAGAATACTGCCTTACAACCCCAGTGAGCAAGATAAAGGGGACTATAGTGAGAAAAACTCACTAAAGATACAAAGCAAACATATACAATTCTGGAAAGCATGTATAAGGCAAGAAAGAAGAGAAACATTTAGAAATGAAATGATTAGAATGTTCAGTAGACTTTATCCATTTTTGCTTTTATCTTTTTATTCTCTGAAAATCTGAATCTGGGGACCCCTTAGAACCTTCTGGAGGACCCCTGGGGGTCCTGGGACCCCAGTTTGAAAACCCCTGGGTTTTAAAGCATGTCTATAACAACGACAACAACAACAAAAAGAGACAAGGATAAAGCATCTAGGCTAAAAATCATGCATAATTGAACAGGATGTGAGTGATTGGTATAAATATCCTGACAGCAGATAATTGCACAGTTGCTCTAGGCTGATGGGCAACCATTGGACATATGCTTCAAATAATCTTCATAAGTGATGTTGAGATAAGCACAGCAAGATATAGAAGATGTAAGAAGATAAAATGTTGCAAGAAAGTATGTGGCGTAAATACTGTATTTGGATAAATATGCACGAGTGATATTTTAAGTCAGGTAAAGTGGTGTGCTTTGAAGGGGAGTGCTATATTACACGTCTATCTTCTCCACACACACATGCTCACACAGGCGTACGTCCTCTCCTGCTGCTGCCTGGTTTGTTGCTCACACACACCCCCTCTTGAGTAATTAATTTTCACCCTGGCTGTCGACGCGTGGTGTGTGTGTAAGAGGGAAAAGGGGCTGCTGCCTGTCTGCCTACTTGCCCGCCTGCCTCCTTGCCTGCGTCAATACTCATTTCTTGAGGAAGAAAACAAATGTATTTAATGCCAGCTTGTCTTGTCCGCTTTTTGTATCCCGTTCCTTCATGTTCATATCCCCCCAACTGGGAAGCTCAGAATTTAGCGCAGCAGCCTGGGTGATTGAATCCTTGCTATGCCAAAGCGGCACACCGAAGTTCCCTGTGGCTTTTTTAGACCAAATGAATTAAATCTGTCACTGATTAATGAGTTAAAGTATGAAAAAGCTGTTTGTTGTACTTGTTGGGGAAGTTTTGGTGATGTAAGGAAGAATTCAGGCACGGCTAAACACATGGCAAATGTGCACAAGTCAAATAAATTGCAGAATAAATAGTGACAGAGCGGAGGGTGAAGGAAAGTGCTAGAGGGAGTTTATGGCATCAATAGGACCCTGTGATGTCAAGCTATTTATTTTGCTGCATTGTTCTGGTGTTTTTTTGTATGTTAGCAGAGGGTATGGTCTGAGGTGGCACAATGAAGGTGAGGAAAACCTCCCTTTTTTAAGCTTGAAAACCTTTTAGTGAACGCTTAGCTGTCAGAATCTGTTCCAAATCTCAGCACAGCCCATGACTTCTGTACTCCGTTTTCATTTAAGTTAAAAGAGTCAAAGGGGTGTCAACTGTTGCTCATTTTTCTGTTTGTTTTTTTCATTCTCCATGTGGCTGACTGCCTCTGTTTTGCTTTTTCTCACGTTCTCTCTTTCTCTGAATCTCTCTCTGTCACTTTACAGGGAAGCAAACCATCTGCAGGTTTTTGTTGTTTGTTTTTGTGCCATACCTGTTCTCATTGCCACTGTGCCAGTCCAAAACAACACTATTTCACCTGAAAGGTGCAATATTTATTCTCTCTTTCTCTTTATTGTAGCATGTTTGGGCTCTGCACTGGCCTGAAGCCTCTCCGGTGAGTGGACAAGGAACAGAACAGAATATATAGAGGCACTTTTTCTGGCTCAGCAGCTGTGAATCTTTTGTTTCCTTGGGGCAGAACAGTATTTTGGTCCCCTTAGTGCTTCTCCAGGAGACAGAGGCCCACAAGACGAACAGGATAGAGAAAGAGACAGGAAGTATATCCTCCTCCTTCACACTCTCCTTTCCTCTATATGTATAAATACTCTAAAGATTGAGTTAAAGGTGAAAAGACCAGCTGCAGTGACTCACTGAACTGTGAGCGAGGTAGTCAGTGTCGTGAGAATTTGTAAAGGTCATCCCTAAAACAAGCTTCGGCTTGGTTTTTCTGCAGGTTTCTGTGTTTAGAAAGGTTTTGAGCACAGTCCAACACAACCACAAACTAGCTTAGGCTGGTGTAGTTTTTTGGTTTTTGAGCGGTTGTGAGCACTTGTCAGTTTGGCCAGACTGACAAGTGCTCTTGTCCTGAATTCTTCCTTACATCACTAAAACTTCCTCAACAAGATGGTCTGCCCAGTGCCCAGCCTAAGAAAGACCATCTTAAACCAGCAAAGACCAGCTTAGGTTTTAGAAATGTTCTGAGCATGCACTGGTTAACCTTGTCGACCTCAAACGGCTGTGTAAAATGATTCTCATCACAGTTTATGACTTTATCTGGTCTTAGGATGGTATAATGGTATGCCATCCTCAGTCCCCATTGATTGATGGTATGCTCATTTTAGGGTTGTGGACACTTGTCAGCTTTGCAGGCTGGGAGACCAGACAGACCATCTTAAATCAACAAACCAAAAACCAGCTTTGGTTATAAAAAAGGTTTTGAGTAATTGTCAGGCTTGGAGACCATCTTGAGCTGGTTTAAGATGATTCTTAGCCCAGTTTCTGGCCTTATCTGGTCTCCCAGCTTCATTAGGCTGTAGTTTGCATTATTTTTATTAATGCATAATTATTTTTTTGGTGGGTTGGCTGTGGGCACTTATCAGGCCAGGCCAGTTTGGGTTAGGGCACATGACGTTTGTTAAATTAGCGTGGTGGCAATTATCAGACAAAATCCATTCAGTACCTGTCATGCCAAAACATAAAACAGCCATCAAATTGACATTTTACTCTACATGAGATTACTAAATGTGCAGGCTGAAAAAAAGACCAGTATAAATAAATAAATCAACAGACAGAGAGAAAGCGGAAGAGAAGCAACCACCCTTCTGAATAAAGGATGAGGTGGGCTTCACACTGATTCCCTCATTGCATAACAGTAAACAGTGGAAGAAAGGCATGCATAACTGCGCTCACGTGCATGTGCCTCTACCATGGTAACATATCTAAATTAAGCCTTTTTGGAACCATGGTTGGGAAATCGGTGGCAATTTATTGTTGCCATTGAGCCATTGATTGTATAGTGCAGGCATGAGTGGTTGGGTCTTTGAACAGAGCATAACAGGCCAAGGTAGAGGGTCGTTCAACATTCAATCCTCCGGTAGGATATTTAAAGTGCAGTGTCCTCTGGAGGAAATGTACCACAGAGCACGGTTTTTAATATATAATCCAAACCTTGCTTGTGTATTATAGCGTATTATTGTCAATAAGGGTCACTGAGTAACTGTCTGAGGGGGCACATCTTATTCCGGTTGTCATAGTGTCATACTTTTCATTTCCTCTGGAAGCCACTGGAATGTTTCAGGAAGAAGGTCGGAATTGTCGGCTTTATATGATGCTTTTGCTTCTTTCTTTGAAGCTTGAGACCTTATGTTCAGTGTTATTTTAGTATTATTTATATACTATTTTAGCATGCATATTTTGAATGTATATTTATATTATAATTTAACTCTTTCCCTGGAATTTTAGGGTTACAATGCTTCCCAGCCATTGACCGAATCTTCCGGCAATCCATGTTTTCACTGTTATACGGTACAGTGCGCTATTACGGATCTTCTGAAAAGAAGCAGAAACAAGTGATAGAATTGCGTTTACAAATATGTTAGTCTTGGACAAAAACGAATATAAAAAAATGGATAAAAAAATAATGCATGAAGCTCGATTTTATTAACCGTCTTTGTTCTTTCTTTTTATATATTGCATGTCCAGATATTCATACAATAAAATAAGCTTGGGGCCATGAAAGTTTATTGTATTTTAAACTTATTTGTTTCACTTACTTGCCAAGTTAAAATTAAATTTTTTGAAACTTCAATCATTTTACTTTATTCTAGCTTTGATTCCTTTTATTTTCTTTATTTCAGTCACTCTCTTATTATATTGTCAGGAAGATTTGTTGAGTAATTGTCCGAGGAGCCAGTCTTACTCTGGTTATCATAGTGAAATACTTTTCATTTCCTCTGCAAGTTGTCAGAATGTTTCAGAAAAAAGGTTGGAATTGTTGTTCAAATTGTTCAGAATTGTTCTGGAATGGATATTGCCGTTTCTTGCAAAATACAGAATTTAATTTTTTTAATTATTTTTTTCCCTCACTCTTGTTGTGGAGAACATTACCATAAAACATGGTGGCAAATTAAGGTGCATATTTGCTTTGTTTTTCATGGACAAATTAAACAGGCTCATTAAATGGCTGCTTTTTCCCTTCCACCTCTTCCAGTTATAGAACTTTCATTGAGCCTTTACAGCCCACATAAAACATCATCTCTGTTCACAGCAGGATTTGCTGACTCTGGAATTTACTATAACGGCCTGCGATATGAGGTGCCCTACATTCAAAATAAACTAGTGAGCAATGCGCTCACAGTTCCCTCTCTTTCTCTCCGCGCTACTTATAGCGCACCACAGTTAACTGTATGCTCCTTATGGCCCTTCACTCTAATAATCAACTGCTATTTCCTTTTTCAGCTTTAGCTGATTTCTTTTCGCACACCCCCTATGTGAAATCCTACAAACAACAAGAATTCACTCCCATCTATCCATCTCATTTTGCATGTGAGGAGTCTTCATATCTCTTGCCGAGACCCTGTTCAAAACATCTATCTCTCTGTGTCAGGCACAGGGGACGGCAAGGTCCATTCAGCCAAAAAAATGTTCTTTCTCGCCACACACACATAGGTGCACACAGATAATCTTGCAACACACATTTACACACACACACACAAACACAGTGTAAAAGCTCCACACACCTGTACTCACAAGCACACACATATGCACACTAATATTCTCATGATTTCAGCTGCTGCAGCAGATACACTGTTCTCAGGCCTTTCATCTGTGCATTTTTAGAATAAAAAAAAAAATCACTCTCTCTCATTCTCACACACACACCAACGTAGAGAGGTCCTCGTGGGACATGAGTATGTGTATTTGTGCACTCACAGCTTTCATAGCACTTGGAAGAGTTTTTGTAGCTACAAGTCCCTCAGGCTAGACAAGCAGATCATCATGGAGGATGTGAGGCTGTCACCTTTCCTGTTTTTGCAAGAGCAAAATTATTATTTTAATGATTATTCAAATCACTTCTATGAATCAGATGTACAATTATTTTAAATTCTTCCATATTATTTCCTCCTGTTTGTGTTTAGTTCCATTCATATGGCTGTTGTCAGGGGAGGACAACCGAGAATGCAAGATAATCTAATCTAGCCACACTCATTAGGAATAGTTCATTTAAAGGGATCACCTTAAATGTACATTTTGTTACCATTTACTTATACTCTCATGTTATTCAAAACTGACTATTGAAGACTGTTTGCCGTGCAATTACAATCAATGGGGACTGAGGCTGTCAAGCTACAAAAGTGGATGCGAAGCATCAGAAATAGAACGTGGTCCACAACTTTTGTCCCATATTGTCCCATGTCTTCTGAAATCATATGATAGCTTTGTGTGATGGACATATTTTGCATGCGAGGTCATGAGTGGTGTATCCGAACAAATCATTTGATCTTTAAAGTCAGAACTTTTTTATTATGCAGTTCACAGAACTGGTCTGAATGATTAATTCATGAATCTGACTGATCCATTACTCAGGTTCAACTCTCTGATTCAGTGATCCAGTCGCAGTGGTTAACAGCTAATTGAAGGTGGTTGTCAGTGAATTACAACATAATTTTGGCCTGTTTCTCACACAAAGCTATCATATGGCTTCAGATTTAAATTACCGTTCAAAAGGGTCTGTATTTTAACAGTATTTTGTGAAATATTACTACAATTTAAAATAACTTTCTATTTTTCTTTTAAATGTATTAATTTATTCCTGTGATGGCAAAGCTGAATTTTCAGCAGCCATTACCCCAGTTTACATTGTCACACAAATTACATTTCTTATTACTATCAATGTTAAAAACGGTTGTGCTGCTTAATATTTTTTTTGTGTTATTTGATTTATAGAAAGTTCAAAAGAACAGCATTTATTGGAAGTAAAAAAAAATTATCTTTACTGTCACTTTTGATCAAATTAATGCATGATTAATTTCTTTAAAAAAAATGTATATATGATGTTTTTGCATCGTTTTTATGAAGTTTAAGACTTTCAGTCCATATTTATTGTAATTGAAAATAGCGACCAGCAAGGTGTTCAGAATTTCTCCATTTGTGTTCCACAGAAGAAAGAAAGTCATAACAGGTTTGGAATGACATGAGGGTGAGTAAATGGACAACTAAATTTTGGGTGAACTATTCTTAAATGGATAGAATTCTGTCATCATTTAGTCACGCTCAAGTTGTTCCAAACCTGTGTACATTTATTTGTTCTGCTGAACACAAAGGAAGATATTTGGAAGAATGTTTGTAACCAAGCAGATCTCAGCAGCCACTGACTGTGGGGAAAAAAATACTATGGTTGTCAGTAGCGGCCGAGATCTGCTTGGTTACAAACATTCTTCCAAATATCTTCCTTTGTGTTCAGCAGAAGAAAGAAATTCATACAGGTTTGGAACAACTTGAGGGTGAGTAAATGATGACAGAATTTTCATTTTTGGGTGAACTATCCCTTTAAGTGACAGCCCTCATTATTATGCAAAACTCCCACAATTATAAATAAATAAATAAGGACTCTTCCACATGCAAATAAATAAATCTATATCAGTTCAGTAGGAGCAAAACTGACAAAGAAGCTGAGTTTCTTCCACCTGTCTTGCTTGAAGGGTCTTCTAGAACGTTCCACCACGTGATCTCTTGCACTGAAGCTGTAGGCTCATTTATAACTCTACACATACAACTGTTATCAGTGACCTTGCAAAACAGGAAGTGGACTCTCTCCTTCTCTCCTCCCAACAATTCTTAACTTTATGCAGCTTTTTAAGGGAGGACTGTAAAGAGTCAATTACACACTGTCAGTCTCAGTGACCAGCCACCTCATAAAAACTTTATACAGGACAGACGGCCGCTTCAGGCATTATTCATAGGATGTCCCTGATGCCTTCCTCTGATTGACATGAGCCATGATACCAGCTACAAGCCTCTAGAGCCGTTCAAACGCCTGTGAGCTTTTGTCTCCCAAATAGGATGCTGACCACTGGTCTGGTCTAAATTGGTTCAAAGGCAATCAGACACAAAATAAGACTTTGATTTATTGATCTTGTCTGCTGATTTTCTTGAAAGGGTCTGCCGGCTGTGTCATCATCACACTCAGGAGAATTTTTTTGCTTTTCTTTTTTAAAGCAGAAATGATCAGAGAAAATAGGTTGGAAATTAAAAGATGGAAATTAGCCAAAGAGGACAGATTTTTCATTTGAGCACCAAAAAAAAAAAAAAAAAAAAAAAAAACCTAGCTTTTCCCATTAGAGATGGAGCTCTAAAATATATATTAATGTCCGGAGGATATAAGCACACCATTTCCGTTTTGTAATCTTCCCGCAAATATGCCCACACTGGATTTGT
This sequence comes from Rhinogobio ventralis, assembly GCA_039654625.1. NCBI lineage: Eukaryota > Metazoa > Chordata > Actinopteri > Cypriniformes > Gobionidae > Rhinogobio > Rhinogobio ventralis. Next base: position 20,993,470 of record CM077198.1, read on the forward strand.
GTCTCTGTGTTATTTAAAGTTTGGTAACTGAATCTGTGGGGAAGTATCTTGTGGAAGTGTCTACTTTCCTGTCCGGTAAGGTGACTCTTTGCCTCTATATCCTCTTTTACTGCTTTTTGTGGGTCTTTGAACAGCAAATGTTGAGTCATCTATTGCTATTCTTGAGATGTATTCCTTTCGGGCTTGGGAACGCATATATGTGTGTTTGCTTGAAGAAACAACCAGAGCGTACCAAATATGACTATGCTAGCCAAAAGCCCGTCAGCAGGCACTGGGATGGTGGCTATGAATGTGTGTGTGTGTGTGTGTCCGTCAAGGATTTGTGTGAAAGCTAAGACTGGTGAAACACAAGTGTGTTGTCCCTTCTTTGTGTGACGTCACCACAGGAAATGAGGTTGTGGCCTCATTACTAAGGGCTGCCTTGTAAGCAAAGTAGCATGCCGCTGCGCTAATTAGGCTAACGAGCATTCAGAACACTACCTGAAACAAAGACTCCCTGTTTCTTATCCAGCTGTACAATATCACACTCACTTACACCCCACTGGACCAAACGAACACTGGAGGGTTTCATTTGTTGGCCTCTAACCTCTCTTTCATGAATTCACACCGACACATGCAAATGCTCTCTCTGTAAAATTAGATATGGTTCCTGATCTTTACTGATTATATCAAAATAGTTTTAAAGGGCTAGTTCACCCAAGAATGAATTTCACCATATACTCTCCTTGTCATTCCAAACCTGTATGACTTTCTTTTTTTTCTGTTGAACACAAAAGAAGATATTTTGAATGATGTATTTGGTTGTTTTTCCCCCCATATAATTACAATGAATGGGGATTGAAGCTTTCAAGCTTCAAAGAGAACCTATATTTTAATGATACTGTTATGGTTCTTTTTTGTTATTTTTAGAGCTTGACCACACCAGCCCTCATTCACTTCCATTGTTTTAAAAACAGGAATATTCCATGTAAGAAAGTAGAAATAAGTCAAATGAGTTTGGAACAACACCATTCAAAAGTTAGGGATTTGTAATGCTTTTGAAAGAAGTCGCTTATGCTCACCAAGGCTGTATTTATTTAATAAAAATTACAATATTGTGGAATACTATTACAACTAAAATAACTTTTCTATTAACTTTTTTCTGTGGCAAAGCTGGATTTTCATCAGTCTTCAATGTCACATGATCCTTCAGAAATCATTTTAATGCTGATTTGCTGCTCAAGAAACATTTCTTATTATAGTTATTGTTGAAAAATGCTGTGCTGCTCAATACTTTTGTGGAAACCATGATATATTTTTCAGAATTCTTTGAAGAATAGAAATCTTTTATAATATAAATGTCGTTTTAAATATCTTTAAGGTCACTTTTGATAATTTTAATGGATCCTTGCGGAAGAAAAGTATTATTTAAAAAAAATTACTTAAAACTTTTGAAAAGTAGTGTACATCAGAGTAATTATTAATAAAAATTTCAATTTGTTTATAAAATGTCCCCATAATTGATTTAGAGTGATATAAATGCTACTTTTTTTTTACATTGCGTGGTAGGATTTATGTTGCGGACTATTCAGAAGATTTAGTGTCTCAAAATTCTTAGAACAAGCTCAATAAACTAAAAGAACGGTCTGATCAGAACCCCAGCGTGCTGATGATCCAGTCCAAAGAGGTTTGATTTATAAATGCTGTATCTTTTCTTCTAAGTCCATGTGAAGCAGATGTAAGATTTAAGATCTGAGAAGGCTTTTGGCACTAAGTATAGGTCTAAAAGTAATACGTTATCTTGAGATCTGACCATTTATAGTTAGAGAGAGAAGAACACACATTAATAGTAGAAAAATATTTAGCAAAAGTTGTTCTTGGAGTTTATGCAGATGGTGGGCGTTTATGGGAAAGTGGGCGGGTGTGTATATATTTAGTGGATGCAGACTGCACTTTACTTCTGTGTGAAATATGTGAACCATTACAGCCCAATTCACCCATGGCATGACTATATAACTAACAGACTGAAATGAGTGTGTGTGTGTGTGTGTGTGTGTGTGTGTGTGTGTGTGTGAGTGAGTGAGAGAGAGAGAGAGAGAGAGAGAGAGAGGTTGAAAATGTGGACCAGGTGTTTAATATCACCACTGTTTGCTCTCTTCATGTCCTCTCATACTGTTTTGCTTTTTTTGGAAGCTTATCAGCTTTTACATGTGCTTGAACAAACACACACTCTCACACAAAAACTGACACACCTGTCTATCATTTTACCCACTTGCTTTATCCCTTTCCTCTTCTCTTTTCCTCCCATTCCAGGCCCGTGAGCTCACAAGAGTGCCGTCACTGATGAATAATATTGATAAAGCAGGTTTGCTTAAACAAACAAAAACACACAGGCAGCCCACATACTTGGAAATATTGATTCTGGAATACGGCACAGTCTTGGACAGGGTTCATCTTTGTCTGTGAATCAAAGTTAAAACAGGGCCTTTAACAGACAGCGAGAAGACTGGCATGCTTTAAAGGATATCACACAATGATGGTTGTTTACTTACAACTGCACCACTTTACTCTATATTTACAAACTATAGACAGATGTGACAAGTTATGAATGCTATTTTATTCACACAGATTTTTTTTCCCCTTGCTAGCTACACGTATTTTCCCACCAGTGTTGGGGAAGCTGAAACTGTAGCTTTTTAAGATACAACGATAATCATAATTTAAAGTAGATAAACTACCTTTTGAAAAGGCAGTTAGAGTTTCAGGACACAACTATATTGATACTATTTAATGAGGCAATATCTTTTTGAATACAGGTCTAAATATCAGATTATGTCATTCATTCTTGAAAGTAATCCGACCTGGAGAGAGTTCTTGGAACTTGTTAAGAAAAACCTAGGAATGATTTTAAGACCATTTTTATTTTCCTTGCATTTGTTGCAACCAGCTGATGGGGTCTTGGTACATTTACATTGAATTATTATGGTGAACAAAAGAAAAATAAATGGCAAAATTTAAATAGAATCATTTACATTAACCAATTCACTAAAAATGAATCATACTTCCCAGTGCCTCATATCAACCAGTGATTTTTTTTTATATATTTTTTTTAAACAGATTCATTTACATGAACTGAATGAACCAGTTCACTAAAATGAATCAGACTTCCCAGCACCTTGATTACAGTATCGATTACTGAATAATTTTTACTGAACAAAAATTCATAAAAGAGAGAGGACAGAGACTGTGTTGTCATGTGTCTACTTTATGCATATTTTAGTTTGTTACTCCCCAACACTAGTTCTCACAACAAAGTAAATGTGTAACTCCATAGTTTATAATTTATTTAATGACGTCCCAGCAGTGAAATGTTACCATTTTGTTTATGTCTGGAAGCCTCACTTCCTCCCACTGCATTTAGAAAGCAGGTCTAACGCAAAGTTAATGTCCTACCCCGCTAAACCTAGTGTTTAATCTCAACCAAACACACATCATCTTACAGCAGTACACACACACACACACCACCTACTGGCTGTTTGTGTGGGCTTGTGCTGTAGTGTAGTCTCTCCCCTCTTTTGTTACAGAATTTAATTTCATCGATTTACAGATTGGAAACTTTAATTAAGGAGAATTCTTTGCCTCTTTGTATTTTCCTTCTTCATCTTTGTTCCTAGTATAAAGGCAGCTGGAATGTGTGAGCGTAACTTTGTGAGGAAAAAAAAAATCCCTTTGTGTCTGTGTTGGGATGTGTGTGGATTGGTGTGTGCGTCGGCAATCATCAACCAGCTAAATTCCTGTTAAGTAATGATGCAATGCACTGCTATATAAAGTTAATTCAAGCTTGAACTACTTAAGTTGACCCATGTAAACGTGTCACACACACACACTTTGCCCTTCAATATTCTGGTCTGGCATCATGATTGTAGATAAATTCCTTCCTTTTTTTTTTAAAGTTGGCCATCATGTATGTTTAATGCTGACGTTTGATTAGCACATCCTTTTAGCGTATCTGTTTTAATTCTGCCACAGCAACACAGCAAAATGAAAGAGCGAGAAAGAGCTAGAGAGGCCACATCGCATTTCTGTCCTGAATAATGATTTCGACCTGCTCCTGACGACTCTTGCACCAGAATGCTAAAGACAGACATACTGAAGTGTCATCGAGAGCGAGAGAGAAAGAAAGACAGAGATAAAATGAAAATGAGAGGAAGAGAGAAGCAGATTGCTATTTTAGATTCAGAGCCACTCAGTGCAGTCTTGCATCCAAATCTAGGGAGTAAATGGGAGAAATCTAGAGGAGGCAATATGGTATAATTAAAAGTGTTTTTGATGAATAGGAGTGAGAATTCCCCAGTCTCTCTGTCCCTCAGTCCCTCTTTCGCTTCTTTCATGATCTCTCCTCTCTATCTCGCTCTCAGCGTTATATGTGGCTGAGAGCTGGAATGGGAGCTCTCCCTCTCTTTCCCTCTCTCTCTCTCTCTCTCTCCCTCCCCCTCTCTCTCCCTCCCTCCCTCCCCCTCTCTCTCTCTCCCTCCCTCCCTCCCCCTCTCTCTCTCTCCCTCCCCCCCTCTCTCCCTCCCTCCCTCCCCCCCTCCCTCCCCCTCTCTCTCTCTCCCTCCCCCCCTCTCTCCCTCCCTCCCTCCCCCCCTCCCTCCCTCCCCCTCTCTCTTTCTCTCCCCCCCTCCCCCTCTCTCTTTCTCTCCCCCCCTCCCCCTCTCTCTTTCTCTCCCCCCCCCTTCCCTCCCCCCCTCCCTCTCCCTCTCCCTCTCCTTCCCTCCCCTCTCTCTCTCCCTCTCCCTCTCCCTCTCCCTCCCTCCCTCTCCCTCCCTCCCTCTCCCTCCCTCTCCCTCCCTCTCCCTCCCCCTCTCCCTCTCCCTCTCCCTCTCCCTCTCCCTCTCCCTCTCCCTCTCCCTCTCCCTCTCCCTCCCTCCCTCTCCCTCTCCCTCTCCCTCCCTCCCTCTCCCTCTCCCTCCCTCTCCCTCTCCCTCTCCCTCTCCCTCTCCCTCTCTCTCTCTCCCTCTCCCTCTCCCTCTCCCTCTCCCTCTCCCTCTCCCTCTCTCTCTCTCTCTCCTCCTCCCTCCCTCCCTCTCCTCCTCCCTCTCCTCCTCCTCCTCCTCCTCATCCTCCTACTCCCCCTCTCTCTCTCTCTCTCTCTCTCTCTCTCTCTCTCTCTCTCAGTCACATTAATCAGAGCACTGAGCTGTCAATCACCGCTGCAGGCACAAACCCTCACGCACACACATATACATACTCATAGCATCTTAACTTACTTTAGCATAGTGGGAAGATAGATTCAACATTGCAGAAGTGGGAATAACATGGTGAAACATGGGAAACAACTGCGCAGGCTGCATTCCTACAAGCTGAATTTCATCAAATCACATGGTCGCATTGAGTTCTCTTTCGCACTTGAACAGACAAAAACACAAAAGTATGCCAAAATGTTCGCTTTGTCGAGTATCCTTGTAAGCACAGTCTTAAATGAGTTAAAGTCTTAAATGACCATACAGAGTTGTGAGGACATCCGCGTCTTAACGGTCTTAAAGTGACAGCAGCCTAGTAAACCTGCTGGGTAACACTTGAGAATACTGTTCCGTCATTAATGATAACTACACAGGAACAAGTGAGTAAAGCAGCATTAACATCCTAGTAACTACTATTAACTAACAATAAACTCTGATTAATAAATTAGTAAGTAATAGTGCTTAGTCGAATGTGGTACTTCACTATTAGCTAATCAGTAACTACCATTTTTTTCATACCTCCCAGAGGACTTCTAAGAACTACTCAAGTGTTACTAAATCCTTCAGAAGAAATTACTAATTATTTGGATCAGTATTCTAAAGTGAAAAGCATGATAACTCTTTAGTAATGACTGAAGTCATTGTAAACTTTTGATGTTTTTGTAAGGTTTTGGATATTAATGACTCAAGTGTTACTACATACTTCTATATGAATTACTAGCTATTTGGATCACTATTCTAAAGTGAAGATCATGGTAACCCACTAGTAACTACTTAAGTGTTACTATCCAAAACCTCAAAAGCTTACAATGATTTCACTACAGAGTTATGTTTTTCACTTTAGAATACTGATCAAAATAATTAGTAATTCCTTTAGAAGGATGTAGTAACACTTAAGTCATTACTAGTGGGTTACCATTACCTTCACTTTAGAATTGATTATATATTGTGCATTATTCATCTTAATTATGAACCTGTATATAGTAGTTCATATAGTCCTCTGGGAGTTATGACAAAAATAGCAGTTATTGATTAGCTAATAGTAAACTACCACATTCAACTAAGCACTTACTTACTAATTTGTTAATCAGAGTTTCTTGTTAGTTAGTAGTTACTAGAATGTTAATATTGCATTACTCGTTTGTTCCTGTGTAGTTATTCATTAATGTCGGAACAGTATTCTAAAGTGTTGCCACCTGCTGCTGTCTGTCATTAATGTTAATCAAAAAACAAAAGACAAAGAGAAAAATCACTCACTGCTCTTGACTGAACTTTTGTAGCTTTAATACGGATTAATCTATATTTAATTTATTATTTATGCAATGAAGACTGTGAAGTGTTTGATAACTTAATTCAATTTATGTATATTTCCTACCTGATAGATCAAAATATTTAAAATATACTGTCTTTGTGTTGTTTCTACATTAATTTGGAGATTAAATATGAAATTATTACAATATAAAATATATATACACCGATCAGGCATAACATTATGACCTAATGTTGTGTTGGTCCCCCTTTTGCTGCCAAAACAGCCTTGACCCATCAAGGCATGGACTCCAATAGAGCCCTGAAGGTGTGCTGTGGTATCTGGCACCAATATGTTAGCAGCAGATCCTTTAAGTCCTGTAAGTTGCAGTTTTGGAGATGCTCTGAGATAATCAGGGTTATTCACTTCACCTATCAGTGGTCATAATGTTATGCCTGATCGGTCTATATAGTGCTGTCAATCGATAAAAAAATTAATAAATCACACATTCTGTAATTGTGATTAATTGCACCTAATATATATAATACTTCATAAAAATACTGTAAAAGTGAAAAACTGAAAATATTACAGTAATGATAATTCATTGACAATTATTACTGATAATAGTAAGAATTACAAACAAACAAACAAAAAAATTCTCAAACATCCAGATTCCAGAATACATTATGGTAATGACAAATTAATGGGGAAAATATCTTTCCTTTTGTGTGCGTGTGTGTGTGTTGGTGTGTTGTGGTTGTAATCTGACTTACACATGCTGCATACGAGGTGCTGTGTGCTAGCCTTCTAAATTGCTAAGCTGAAGTGCATTTAAGTGCATTCACAGCATGCCATAGATGCTGTCCATAAACATTAATTTCTAAATAATATTCTTTTGAATGATAAAAGTCAACAGAATTTGAGAGAGAGAGAGAGAGAGAGAGAGAGAGAGATAAAGAGGGAGTACTGGCTGGTCTCACAGCCACTGTGTCTCTGCCTAATATTATTATACGTGCAAAGCCTCCACCCTCATTCCTTCTGCGTTTACTGGCATCAGAGATCCTTACTGAACAGTGGGAGAGTTGATTTCTCCTTAAATGTTTTTCTCAGAAATATCTTTCACTTTAAGTGAGAATTAGGGCATATGCTCCCAGCAAGCAATTTTGCGTTTAAAAGACATCTAATAGCAGTTCAAACACAGCCCTGATGTCTAGGCTAAAACAAGGCAACATTTGGGCTGTCTGTGAAAATTGAATAGACGTCTAACCATAGCCCAAGAATAGACTAGTCATCTACAACATGAGCATGTCAAAGAAATTAAACCAAACACCTTGTAATCACTGTTGACTTTTCATGATGGAATATAATACATCTCACAAGTTATTTTGGCAAAAATGACATACACACATACCACATTCAATGTTGTTTTGGCTAGAATTGGGTTACTCATAGTCAGACTATATTGGATCTATAGTTAACAGAGATGGTGAAATGGTGGCTATTGCTGGCTTGGTGCTCAAGTGAGATATGAAGGTTTGAATCAAGTTTCTATTGTGTCCTCTGTCCTGATGGAATCTCTTTAACTAATTTCCTTTCATCTCTTTACTCAGCTTTCAATGTCATTATCTTTAAAGAAACGCTTATAGCCTGCTATAAAGACTAGTTTAGTTTACTGTTCACCAGAGAAGCTTAGCTAGTGAAGTTATTCAGCCACTATAGTCTTTCCAAGTGAAGCTAGGAAGCCCACCAACATCCAAAACACAATGCATGACAACCTTTGTCAGTCTCTTCAGCAGGAAAATCTCTCATTCAACTATCTGATTTGCTGTGGAATTTTATGCAGAATGTGTCTGGCTTCAGAAATCGAGCCGAATCAGTTCGGAAACGATGGCGAAATGAAAAGTGGAGGAATCGAGCTCCACTATCTCTCTTTCACACACCGTCATCAATAACAGACACAGATTACAGATTGATCCACTGTCACCCAACGCCAAGGTAACCATCTCCGTCAGCAACAGGCCCTGTCTGAGCCAACAATACAACAGCCCCTGGAACAATTGTGGGTGTGTGTTAGTCTCCTCTTTGGATGTCTCAAGAAGACACAGGGAAATAAGTGTCACACTATATGTGTGTGTCTGTTAGCATGTGTGAATTATGGTGCATAAGTTGTGGTGAAAGAAAGATCCCCCTGTAAACGATGCATGTGTGCTTGTTGAAAGTGGATAAACAGTGTTCACTGGACCTCAACCTGATCTATCTCCGGTGAGAGTGTGGTGGTGGTGTGTGTGTGTATCTTTGCTGTGACTGATGGAACAGCTCTGTCAACTCTACTGCCCCCTGTCCAACTCATGATGAACGAGATGATGTCCGCAATGCATCCTCTCTCCCTGACCGCTGGCCACTGGTGCCTGACAAAGTGTGTGTGTGTGTATGTATGGGAGAGAGAAAATCAAGGAGACGAAATATAAAAGCCTCAAACTGAATTTAATCTACAATGACAAATGTGAAAGTGCCCCAGGCATGTTTTAATCAAGCTGATATCCTTGTTAACAATGCAATGCTGGTCACTTTGTACTGCCGTACAAGTAGCGTATGTGTGTGTGTGTGTGTGACTGTGCATGTGTCAAAACACAAACGGTACAAAATGACGAATCAGTGGTGTGAAACAGTATGCAGGATAGCAATTTGAGATTGGGTGTAAAGAAATAGAACTCAAATTCATTGAGATTTGATTTTTTTTTTCTTTTTCTTGACAACAAACACTAAAAGCTTTAGAGTAAAAGCTTATTGATAGATAGATTCCAATTCAACTTCCTGTGGGGTGTGGCCAATTCAATTAAAATCCAATCCTGATTAGTGGGAGCGATTAATTTTTAGTGAATTCTCATTATTGTGTTCTTCCTCATCCAATCCTCGCCTCTCTTCCCTTCTTATCCAATCCCAGCTATCAGAGCAAGCAGCGGGTGAGCTAAATGAAATATCCTCGACATTCCGACCTCAATCGAACGCATATTTACATTTCCACCTACAAACCCTCCCTCTTATCTGACTCTCTTATTTCACACTTTACCTGATCGTTTTACAAAGCCCAAATGAAGGTAATTGGAGATAACATGTCTCTGCGTCACAAGGCATTACTATGTCTCTGTTAATAACGTATTAGCCAAGTAAATTATGCCTAAATTGTCACGCCACATTTAGGATTTGTATTGAGATTGAACGGACCGTTTAGCGAAGGCCAGACTTCAACAAGAAAATATTCAGGCTGACAAGGGAATTGTTTTTCTTCCCGCAAGTCTGTTATTCTTATGTAAACACATTTGATATGCAAACCGAATAATAATGACAAGGTAAATGATTGATCCACTCAGACAGAATGATGTTCATCTCTCTCTCTCTTTATTTTGTCCTCTGATATGGAAAATACTGACTGTATTGTCAGTTGAATGTGCCAAAATGGCCACAGTGGAATAATCAGTGTTTGCAAATTTGCATTAAATACAATAGAAAAAGTTTGACTTTATGCAGACTTCACTTATCCTGCTTAGACAGAAAAGCTACTCTAAAAAATAGAACTGTAAGGGGCTTTTGTGGATAAATGCACTCTTAAATTGCTGATTTGATATGGGGGAGCCCCTGGGTACTGTAATGTAGTGGTAGTCGAAGTTTGCCAATGCTTCTGAAAGCATTTTAAAGAGATTGTGGTCTCCACCTTGTTTGATTAAGTCTGAAACAAACAAATGGTTGCATCCAGCTTAAAGGTTGTTTCCTGATCTGGCAGTGGCTGAGATTGTGATTGTAAGTGAACCTGGGTCAGTCCCCTCTCTTCATTCTCAGGCCCGTAAGGTCGCAAATTGGAGCACAAAAGGTTCTCCAGCAGGGTGCTTGTTAGCAGACAGATGCACAGTGAACTCTGTCCCTTTAACGCTGACAAGTGAGCTCTTCATTTGGGTCATTTGTTTGGAGTTCTTGGTGTTTCGGTGTCTCTGCCCTTGCCGTTGTTTACACACAAACAAACGGGGACAAAGACAGGGGTTGCGCTTGTCAACACGCTCCTCTCCCACAGGCTGACAGGAGCCTGGGAGAGGAAGAAAGACACACCTACGCTGTCGATTTTGCTTGGTGGCTTTTTGCTGTGTGTTTGAACCAAGGTTGTGCAACATTTTGAATTGAAGAACTGGCTCCCTTTTAGTTCATGAAAATGAATTTGAATTGAACTGGAATGACAGGAAGAGGAAGAATTTACTGATTTGCAATTCAAAGAAATGTCTGTCTGTCTATCTGTGTGTTTCTGCCCTATCACCCCTCTCAAAAAACAAGGTTTGTCAAACCGATTTAGGTTTTCATTGGCCCAGTTTCCCTACAGTACATGCATTTCTTTGAAGTTCAGTTAACTTTGATTATGTTTCTTTACATTTAATTTTAATTCACTATTCTTCATTTTCTCACATTCCAAATTCTATTCAAGCTTATAATATACAGAAAACATTTTTTTTTCTTTACTTTTTTCCTCCAAAACTCTCAAAAAAGGCTTTTTCAAGTCAAGATTAGTCTAGTTTATCTTGAAAATGTTAGCTTTTTTTTGGGTTAAAAAATAATTACATTAGTTTAAAATCATTTTAATTCTGCTTCCTCGCATTCAAACTCAAAAAGTGCACAAACCTGGTATGAATGGATGATTTGATTAACATTTGTACGGTGGCATGTAAAAAAAAACAGTACATAACGAGAATAGGCCCACCCTTGCACTGATAAACCCATTAACCCAATGTTTTCTTTCTGCCTATTGCCATTTAAATGCCATGACAACCTGTGTTGACAATATCATTCTTTTCTGACACTAACCTCTCTCAAACCATCTCCAAGCATGTTCTAACACGCCCGCCACAGGGGTCACCCAAAGCCCGCACCGCAGGAAACAGACGAGGTATCTGTGCTGGCACGGGTCCAGAACTTGAATCTTTCTCGTTCGACTTCACTCCCAGCATGCGTCGTGAAAAGAATGGCTGGTTGAACCTGTCTCGCGCAAGGCACCGCTGTTGTTTTACTTACTCCGGAAAACATTCGAAGTGTAAATGTGTGGCCCTCCATCACAACCTGCTCCCCTCAGGGGCATCTCGCAGCAAATGGCAGCCGTTGCGCACATAGCGTCTTTATCTCCCCATATCTCATTTTGGCTCTTTAATTCCCCTCTTTCCAGAGGCTGTATCAGGCTGATAAATGCTGCCCTAGAGTTGTTTTATGATTGTAAAGAAATGCAGATGGGTTCTAGAGAGAAGCCAAGATGCCCCTGCCAGTTCTGCTTACTTTCCATTTCCTGCCTTCCTATTTGTTTGTCTTTGTTTATTATGTTATTATTTTTGACCATTTTTTCTAGCCCTGCAACAGCATGATAATGGGCTTTCACTGCTGTTAAGTCTTCAATTTCCCCTGCCCCATCCCTCTTATGTTTCCATCTCTTCTGGCCTTCGTGCCAGGAACGTGACGCTTGCTCGGAGAGATAGAGCCATTTTGATTGGCGGTCATCACTCACTCAGTTTTTCTCTCCCTCTTTTTGTGTCCTTTCTCTCTTTCTATCTCTTTGGATGAGTTTTGTTTATACGGCACAGCCCTCAGCCCCTAGACTCCAGCCCGCTCTGCATGCCATGTGGTGTGACCATTAACATTGCTGTTGTAGCGCTCACACTCAAAATGGGCCAGTGGCCTAATGCAAACAAAAACACACTCACACAAACAGAAATGGATTGCTGCTATGATCTTGCTTATTTGTCCTCTATTGTCTTTGGCAGGCTGATCAGACTCCAATTATTGAAGGAAAGTTTTAGCGGAATGTAAGAAAAGTGACCGTTCGACCTATTGTGTGCTGCGATCAACTGCAAGAGCCAAAATAAAGGCCCCTCCATCTGGGCTGACCACAGAGAACTAGGCCAAATGATGAGCCCAGGAGGGAAACTCGGGTACCATGCCATATGTGATGTTGGACTTGCTTGACAGCAGCTACGGCCACTTTAACGCTTTGGCTTTTAGTCATAGTTATGGTAATTTCAGATACATATGCACAACTAGTCAAGTCCCTGTGGGCGGGTTGAGAATGTGCGCTAATGCACAAGCCCGATATGAAAAAGCAGGCTTTGAAGTGCACTACAATGCAGTGTTTCCATATCATCAGTCAACCAGAGCTACACAACTCAGTTAGAAGCCACACCTCTCTAAACTTCCTCTTATCAACAATAACATGCAAGCATGTAAATGAAAAAACACATAGGCAAGCACACAAATGCATGCATTTACGCACGCACACACATTTACGTCTTCCTTCCAGGATGCTCGTGGTAGAACTCATCCATTGTTATGGGGCCAGTTCCTGGTTTTCTCTTTGAAGATGATGTTCCCCTTGGTGAACATTTGCATGCCGCAGACATTGCCTGGTTACTGACGTCAACCATAAACAATTGAAATTAGGGTTAATGACATGATGCTTATTTATTTATTTTTGTCATGTTTATTTATTCATAATTACTTGAATACATGAGCAATTAAATTATTATTATTAATAGTAGTAGTATTACCATTATTATTATTATTATTATTATATAATGTGAATTATAATAAAAGTAGTTAAAATAATTATGATTAGTATAATAAAACCGAAACTTAAGTAGTTTTAAAAATGTTAAACATTATATATTTTTCTTTATCTATTATATATAATTATTGATTATACTGTATTTAACACTATATATAAACATAAAAGATAAAAACAGTTTTTCAAAACCAATTGAAACCAACATGAATACAAAGAGTACATTTGTAAGAACTTGGCACGTTTAAAACTATATTTTTGACCTATTAATGTACTTGTGTGTATGTTTGTTATGAATAATAGCTCATGTGATGGGTTTGTTTGCATGGACACATTGTGCATTTGCATGATTTTGTCTTTGCATGGTGGACTTTGCTGTGTGTAAATGCGATAGCCAGCACACACAGAGTGTGTAAACACTGCAACTTATGCACAAACCCATGAGCAAACACAAGACATCACCTGTACAAGTTCAACCATTCGTGAACTGTTCTTCGGTTGACTCAAACTATTTATGTATAAGAGCCTTCATGGATGGCAGAAAAATTGAGTCTGACAGTAAGACATGGAAATGACGAAGAGACTGTCATTTGTTTAAGTCGGAGAGCTTGCCTCACCACCACACTTGAATCCTAATGGGCAGTGCCGGTATGAAAGAGGTTGCTGTTCAATGAAAAAACGACGAAAGGCTGGGAAGGAGGGTTGCAGGGAGAACAGAATGGGAAAAGAGGGGTATTGATCCGCACCTCAGAGGTGTATAGACCTTTACTTGCATATTTCAGATCAAAGATCTCTCCAGCAATACCAATAACTTGGCCATCTTTGATAGAACAAGATAAGCTTTTGATTTTGGCAAACACTCAAAAATGCTAATACATAGCTGGCATATTATTCTAGAAGCACTGAAATTTAACTATTGAATATCCAAAAAGCTCACTTTAAAGGTAAAATGTAACATCTTTTTAAGTGGTTTACTATTTAAGCATTAGTTGAAGTGGTGAAAATGCTTTCCTGAATAAGTGTTTTCTTTTGTGTATTGTGGAACTTTGTACTTACCTTTCCAAACAAAAGGGATGTATCGAACAAGTAACACTCGTGTGATCTTCATTGCTAAATGACACATGGCATGCCATGCTACAAACAAAGAACGAGTGAATTAAACAAGCGAATAAATAAGAAATAAAAAAACATATAGAGAGGAACATGGAACATGAAGGTTTGCACAAATAGTCGTCATCACCGGCAGCTAATATCAAGGGTTCTTTACCAATTAACTGATTGCTATTGCTAATTAAGATAGCCATGAGAATGTTGTGCCATTGTTTGTACGAGGAAGGGGAAATTCAGTCTGTCTAGTTTGTATTCTCTTGTTTTTCCTGTTAAGTCATACTGATTTATAAAACAGTGTCATTGCCCAAACAGACCAGACAATGGCCAATGTCCTGGCCAGCTGTGGCTATTGTTCTGACTAGCATTCCTTAGAGTTTATGTGTCGAACACAAAAACCAAAGACAAAGACTGATGATAATAATAATATACAGTTATTTCCTTATAGTTTGGTCATAAACATTCTCAAACCTCAGTTTGTGAATTCACACTATTGTTTTGTCTGTATACCATGAAGACATATTTGTTTGTGTGTCGATGAGCATGGAATGCATTTTAATGCTTATATAATTGATGTCAATGTGATCATTTTTCTGAGGGATGATTTGTGGATAATCCGTTCGCAGCTGAACTATTCCTGTTGGTTGCATCAGATCAAATAATTTTTGTGTTGCTTGAAAGACTGCTGCTGTTCGAGTTAAACACAATTTAGTAATATGCTACCGTTCAAAATGTTAGGGTTAGTAAAAAGACATTTTAAAAAATTCAGCAATGGCATATTAAATTGATCAAATGAGAAAGTAAGGACATTCATAATTTTATAAAAGATTTATATTTCAAATAAATGCTGTTCTTTTGAATTTTCTATTTATCAAAGAATCATGAACAAAAAGTATACTTTCCACAAAAATACTAAGCGGCACAACTGCTTTTAACATTGATAACGCTAAGAAATGTTTCTTAAACTCCAAATCAGCATATTATAATTATTTCTGAAGCATCATGTGACACTAAATACTGGCGTAATAATGCTGAAAATTCAGCTTTGGCATCACAGTAATAAATTATATTTTAAAATGCATTTTAATAGCATTTCAAAATATTACTGTTTTGCTGTATTTTTGAGCATAAGACTTTTTGAACTTTTTGAACAGTAGTCTATACAAGGATGATCTGGTGGTGATATTTATCACAGTATTTTCTCCATCTTTGCAATTAAAATGATTCTTAATTCTTGGCTAATACTCTGTAACCAGAGATGTGGTGCATTATATCTGCCTGTCAATCACTGTGATCAAAAATATCCCGCCTCCCTGATGAGGTGACCCTGTAACTTTTTGAAGTTCTGGTCTTGCCAGACTCTAGGAGGAAGTTTGAATGCTGGCAAGTGGTTTTACCATCTGTACTTCAAATGACGGCATCTTGTTTTCTAACCAAATGCTCTATAACAAACAGGACTGAGTTCCATAATTTTGCTTTAGCAAATTAGTACCTCTTCAAAATATGAAACCAATAACATCACTCCCTGCAACCCACTGGAGGCTTTGGAGACACTAGCCAATAAATCACACAGCTCATAATTTGCACATAAGCACGACTGTAAGACTCTGGCATATGAGAGCTGTTGGGAGTCCCTTCATAATTGTGCTAATTATCATTGAGGTTTCGCTGGTCACTTGTTTGTTCATTAATTTCAAGGCATTTCGGGAAATGAGCAAATGTGCCTAATCAGGAAGTAGAAGCTCTAATACACTTCCTAACGTGCACACACATCATGTTTTCTGTGGAAACACGGTCTGGCTTGATTAACAAGAGCAGGTCGATATCTTTTGATTGTTGGGTTTGCAGTAGCAGGGTGTTTTTCTTGCGTATTTGTGATCTCTCTCTCTCTCTCTCTCTCCTTTTTTCATAACAGATGATATGATGCATCCTGTCATCATTTTAGAAGTATTTAAAAGGGGCTTTTCATTACTGTGACATTGCTTTTATACACACACACACACGTACGTCTGGTTTACTGTCTTTGTGGAGACTCTTTATAGACGTAATGGTTTGTATACTGTACAAACTGTATATTATATCCCCTTACACTAACCCTACCTACCTACCCATCACAGAAAACCATAAAAAAATAAATAAAAAAAAAATCATTCTGTATCATTTATAAGCTTGTTTCCTCATGGGGACCTCAATTTAGGTCCCCACAGTGACACGAGTCCCCATGCATTCAGGTTGAAGTCCCCACCGGGATAGAAAAACATGAACACACACACACACACACACACACACACTATGTTTTCATGTTTTATGGGGACTTTCCATAGACATAATGATTTTATACTGTACAAACTGTATATTCTATCATCTAACCCTAAACCTACCCATCACAGAAAACTCTCTGAATTTTTACATTTTAAAAAAACATAATTTAGTCATAATTAACATAATTTATAAGCTGTTTTCCTCATGGGGACCAACAAATGTCCTCAATTTGTCCTCATAACATAGGGTTAACTTGGACCACACACACACAGTTATTTCCGTGTCACTTTTTATTACCAGCAATGTGCTTCAATCTTTAATTATTTTGATGTAAAAAGAAGTAAAAGACAATACAGCCTCACTGAAAGCAGAAGTGGACACAACGGACATCAGTATCTCATACCAATGTGCTAACATTGGAAAATATAGCACTTAATACAAACAAAAGGTGTACAAAGTGAGTGGAGGAGGCTTTGTGTGCACATGGAAGAGACGGCCGCTTTGTCTGAGGGTGCATAAAAGAGTGCTTTGTATTCTGGGAAGAGGTCTTGAACTGTGGGTTCAAATCAGATGCTTGTCTAAGAACACAAAGAAGACTCTCGCTCTTTCTCTCTCTCTCTCTCTCTCTCTTTCTCATAGTCCCTTTAGATGTACTTTTACCTTTGCTGACTATAGCCACAAAGGTGACATCTGGGAAGGAAAGTAAAAGTAAAGCAACCAAACAAAAACTTCATTGCTTTATGATCAGAGCGGTTTGTCACTGGGTGTACAGATTGTATAATCTTCCCGTTTCGAGAACACATGTTCAGATAATTCCGTAAAAAATGACATATGCGCTGTTAAACGTATGTCATGTTTCGCAGCAACACGTTCATGGATGCCTGAAGTTTACTAATGCGTCTAAGCATCTTTACATGAAACATTTCTGTTTGTGGAAAAACTCAGTTTCACTCTATTCGGAACCGTAGAGACTTTAATCAGATTTATAGTTTTATATTGGTTGACATGATGTTTAGCTGAAAGCATTATGCTCCTAAAACTTTGTAGCAATCTAGATACAGATCTGAGATAACATTCAAAGATGACTGCTAAGGAATGACAAATACTTTGTTGTGTGTGTTCGTGCCATCAGGTTTAAAAAGGGCTGAGATAAGGCTCAACAGAAGGCCTTAGCACAGTGAAATAATAGTGCCAATGCTGATGAAGTGTTATGAATGGTGCCGGTATTGTTTTGAACTCTCTCTCTCCCATGAGGATGTTTATTGTTGTGCATTAATGTGTGCATGTGGAGTTACAGCAGTAGCCCTGGTGAACAAACACAATATAGAGATGATAAGCAGCTTTCATACTTTGAATGTGAGAGAGATTGTGTTTACGTGTTTGTTTGTCGATATGTTTGTTTGTCATCTCCTGTTTCTGTAGAATTCTCTAGTGTCTCTTAGTTTCAGTATCGTAGGCTAGCTGAGGAAGCCTTGTTGCATGCTGAAGTTTGTATTTTAGCAAGACTTGTTCTACCCTGTGGCTGTCCAACATCAGAGTTCAAGTATTCCGAACAGTTTTGCACGTATGTAGCATTCCATCGGGATTGTTTTTTTGTTTTTTTTGGTCAGAATTCCTTTTGGGATCATTGCATCTGTCATCACCCAGACAGTCTTCCATCCCATTGCTTTATTTAGCAGTTCTCTCCGTGTGTGTTTGTGGCATTAGCTAGACTACCGTTCAGGTGTTTGGGGTCAGTTTTTTTATTTATTTTTATAAGTGCATACTTCTATTCAACAAGGAGGAATTAAATTGACAGTAAACATATTTATAATATTACAAAAGATTTATATTTCAAATACTTTTACTGTCTTTTTTGATCAAATAAATGCAGCCTTGGTGAACATAAGAGATTTCTTTTAAAAACATTTATAAAAACGCAGACGATATCGTTCTGTTTATTCTAAGCGTGTGCTTGTCTGCCGCTTTAAATGCTCGAGTTTGTTACAGCAAGATGGCTTCTGATTTTAGCGTTCATCGGCTGGATAAAATCGTTCTGAAAATAATTCCAACGATATCGATATCTTTATCGTTATTCTGGTTATGTGAACTCTGCTATTCTTTAATATTGAGAACGATTTTTAGAACTATTATCGTTATCTTTATAGTTACCGTCCTTTGTGTGAATGGGCCTTAAGGAGTGTTTTTTTAATGCATGTTTTGGCAATTTTAATTTGTATTTATTTATGGTTTTATTTATTACTAATATTGTTTCCATCCAGCATTTTTATGCAATATCCCAAAGTTTGCATAACAAATTTTGGCTTTAAAACCCGCTAATGACTTCTTGGCTTTGGATTCTTTTGACAGTAGCATGTCATCCCTCAGTCCCTGCCAATGTCGCCCTCACTCTCGTCGTCACCAAACCCTTGGCTCTGTTAGACATGTTGTGACGGGTACAGTATTCCAAAAATGAACCAGTTAATATTATGTAATAGTATGTGTGATCATTAAGAAAACTTGACTTTTTTCCCCTCCTCACACAATCTGTGATTCAGTATAAACACACCTTAGGCTACAGACACAAATTACTGTTTAGTTTTCATTCCTTAAGAACCCTTTGAGCTTCATTTTTTCTGTGTCTATCGCTTTTGCATCTGTATGTGGCTATTTTGAAATGCAAACTAAAGTAGGCCTAGTTTGCATTCTGTCTGCTTAAATACATACACATTCATTATCAATGGTGACGTCTGCCGTGTATTTTGTAAGCATAAAAAAATCAAGATGTCAGCAGTGACTTGCAATGACCTCACCATCTCTCTCATTTGCCTATCCAGAAGAGCATAGTCCTGTATTCATAATTCAGCTGGAGGAATAGAGAGTGGATGTCTGTAATTGTATTGGGCTGCATTCGCCTGCCTATTGGCGTCCGTAACCTCTCCTCTGAGCGTAGAGCACCATCTGTTCCCCACTCTCTCTGACACCAGCACCATGTGTACAGATTCATCATTCTGCATGCAAGTGCACAGTGAGAGATTGAGCGAGAGAGAGACTTTGAGTCTCCACCGAAACCCACATCAGATATGTATGCAAAGTAACTGGGTCTTTAAGATCAGATATTCCCAGCCCTGGTCTGCTGAGTTTCACAAACAAACTGAGAGATTTTGATGAGGCAGAATGAGAGAGCTGACCAACAGAGGGAGATATTAAGCATTCTGTCCCTGGCATTGCTTAGATGACTTAGATAAGCACTTCTACTGCTCTCTTTGGAGTTTAAACTGTTCACTGTCACCCTCTTTATTGCGTATAAATCTGAACTTGTATGGTTGTAATTCATGAATGCTTTGGAATACAGACCTAAGGCAAACACTCAGACGATTACTGCAGCAGCTTCACAAAATGAAAGTATAAATAAATTATTGAAGTTTATGTTTAATGTAAAGCAGTTATTATGTAAATTTTTATTTTATACAAAATATATGTGACCTGTGCTGGCAAAATGAGTTGGAATGCACATGGGTTGATTTTAGAGCTACAGCTACAGCTAAATTTGCCATTAAGCCCTCGACTAGCGATCCCAATGCTCCAAATAGCAATTCAACATCAGTATCTCTATTTGTACGTTTTCGGAGAGGAGTACCTTTCCTTTGTCCATTAAAACGATGTTACTCGCGTGGACTGACAACTCTGAAGTGTGCGCACAAAGACGTCTGACAGTGCGCAATCTCGATATACACATATACACAGAATTTTTAAATATATATAAAATTATATTTCAAAATATCTGTCTTGGTGAGTATTCACGCTAACATTATCTGTTATGTCTTATGTGAACATTTGGTTAACTGTCGGGGAAAAAACATCTGATGTGTAACATATATTAGGTCCGTGCGGTACAGTAGGTCTTAATATATAGGCTGCCTGTTTCATTAATGTCAAACGATTGTGGTATCATGGGGAAAAAAGTTGAATAAATATGTTTCCTATAGATATTTGGTGTGGTGTCAAATTTGGTGTTTAAGGTATGGTTGCTAGGTGATTTTGTTTTGGAACCTTGAGAAAACTCAAAATTGACTTTGCTCACTCTATTGATTTTAAACAGGTGTAGCTCAGTCATTTTTTGTCCGATTCCAACAAATCATGCATCATTTATAACAACTAATTTTTGAAAATTAGCTCATTGTGACTCATTTTGCTAGCACGGGTCACATATATTTAAAAGAAAATCAAAGCCTTGTGCAATAACCCAGCTGTGTTTCAAATTTGAAGTTAATAAAACATTTATTTACACTTTAATTTTCCACTCTCTCTTACGAGTCTACATCCCTACCAGAAGCCTATGATCAGTAAATGAGCGACGGCTCATGGTACCATCACAAAGAGGCACAAAATCGCTTTCCAGAACATTTTTGTACACAGTTCCTTGATGGTGGAATGATCTCCCCGCCTTCATCTGAAATGCAGAATCTCTGACAATATTCAAAAGACAGCTGAAAACCCATCTCTTCCGTGAGCACTTAACCTATGCTTTCACTTCCCTGTAATCCCTTCCTATTGTAGCTTACACTATACTCTGAGCAACATCTGAAACTTTGTATTTTGTGCACTTCTTGTGTTTATTTGCCTCTTAACGATGAATCGTTTGCTGTATTGTAAGTCGCTTTAGATAAAAGCGTCTGCTAAGTGAATAAATGTTAATGTGATATCACAAGAATTGAGCACGCTAAAAGGTCCAGTTTAAAGCAATGTCCAATTCCACGATGGTTTTCACAGGATGAATTGTGATGACACGACATGAATTTGAAAGTTGGTTTGGGAAAGGCCTTGGAATCCCCAAACCCCCCTCACACAAGCACTCAACCTAGGCATCTGTGGTTGTTGCCATCTCCGGTAGTTTGTTGTTGTTGTCTCCTGTTTCTTTTGTGACTGTAAAACAATAGCCCGGGGCCTTGTGCATAAACTAGTTTGAACTAATTTAAGGCTCATGTGTGAAAAATTACAGTTAGAAAATCCAATCTGCGCAAGTACAGTATGTGTTATCTGTGCTGATGATGCAGTTTGCAGTGTTGCCACCTTGTGGACAAACTAAATGCAGAAATCTGTGGAAAAATCGTGGTTTAGTAGGAGTACAGTATGCATGTAATGTGCTGATGATGCAATTTGTCACATATTGTACGCATCCCATAGCATAAAGCGTACAAAAGTAGCTTCAAAACTTCTAGATTTGGCAGATTTTAAATTGCATACTTCCAAGGGGGTCCTGCCCTAGCTGAGCAACTGTCGTTGAGATGAATGCTACTGCTAACCGTTAGCCTTCCCCAGGTTTTATAACCCTCCTTGATGCAAACATGCATGCACACACTAAATCATTTGTAGACGCTCGCTCCCCTCCATCCCACACGCACGAAGTGGGCTATATTTAGTGTGTACAGTGTGATAAAGACCAGCGCTGCAGGCGGCGATGGAGTAGTCGCCCGTCATCCTTCCTGCCGAGGCCACAAAGAGAGGCAACGGGGGGAAAAAAATGAGGCGCCGGCAAGAAAGTGACAAAGAAGGAGAGCACCTTTAAAAAGACGCAGCAAGCATAAAATAATGAAAAGTGAAGTAGAGGGGAACACAAGGCGTACACACACATGCTCTTTTTCTGCTTCTTCACACGTACACATCGGCTCATCTGCCTTTCATTTCCTCCTTCCTTCAAACACCTTTCATCTTCCTCTCCATTTGTTTGATATCAGCACATTTGAAGGTATAAGAAAAATTGCACGGGGTGATGGGTAGGCAGTTGATTCTACTGATATATTGAAATTACAGTAAATTTAATATATATTCTGTCTGCTTTTTCCTTGATATATTTTTTTTTACTGCTTTGAATTTCACAACAACCCTTGAATGTCCCAGCGATGGCACAATTCCCATAACAAGTGGATGCTGAAGACCTGCCAATGTGTTTTGTGATGCCCATGAAGTCGTTCCACTGATTTACAGGCAGCAGAACACACACACAGCCCTCCACAGAACTGCCTGAAACCTATTGCCTCATTGCAGTAGAAGCCACACGAACAATTACTGATGTTCACCTGCATCTTCTCACCCGTAGTGCCTTTCCTGACATGAGGTCTGTGTTAAGTCTATTCCAACTACTGAACCCTGAAACTCCTAGTGAAAGCATTAGTGTTTAGGTCTGCTTGAGTGACGTCGCCAATTACATCATAAATTTAATAATTAATAAAGTAATTTATTAATTTATAATATTTTGACTTTGATTGTCACAGTGTAATAATCAAAGCGAGCTCTAAAGGTGAATCTGAAATGTTAAGATTAACTTCAAAGCACACCTGTGTTAGATTAAGTTTACTTTTAACTTGGATGTAATCTGATCTGTATAGAGCAGTTCTTTCTCACGGGAGTGTTGACGTTGACCACCATTGCAGTATGTGAAAATTATTAACCTAATTATTTTTGCACTTCTTTGCAGATTCCTAATGAGTATAAGCTAATATTGCTCTTACAAAGCAAAATGCTCACGTAATTAACCTTTCACACACACACACACACACACACAAACCTTCATACACAAAATTAGAATTTTAACTGGAAATACTTTTTTTAGTATGTTGGTATATATATATATATATATATATATATATATATATATATATATATATATATATATATATATATATATATATATATATATACCAATAAAAATATTTAAAAAAAGGCAAAATAGAAACATTTTAACCGGTTTCAGACCTCACTGTCCATGAACCCAATCACAATGGAAGAAGACCCTTCATTAACCTCTAGTCTAGATAAGCAGAGTACGGTGGTAATATCCATTCATATTATTATCCATTCTTGCTGCCATCTATTATGCTATATATCAAACAGCAGTCATTTAGCTTTAGTTCTCACACTATGTGTGTGTGTGTGTGTGTGTGTGTGTGTGTGTGTGTGTGTGTGTGTGTGTGTGTGTGTGTGTGTGTGTGTGTGTGTGTGTGTGTGTGTGTGCGCATGTTTATGTGATTTATGAGGACACAAATTTGTATAATGACATGGGTATCATACTGGGATTACAACGTAAACGTGGTTTATGAGGACATTTCTTGTGTCCTCATAATAAAAATAGCTTTAAAAATGCAGAATGTTTTCTGTGATGGGTATGTTTAAGGGTAGTGTAGGGGGATAGAATATACAGTTTGTACAGTATAAAAACCATTACGTCTATGGAATGTCCTCATAATGATAGGTGCACCAACATGTGTGTGTGTGTGTGTGTGTGTGTGTGTGTGTGTGTGAGTGAGAGACACACACAGAGAGAGAGAGAGAGAGAGAGAGAGAGAGAGATTAGAGATTAGACCAGTTAATCTGGTCTTATCTGTGTATTACCAGCAGATATCTGATAGCAGGATGTCTAGCTAACAGAGAGCACCACTCAGCTCTTTTACAAACACTTACCAACACATGCACATACACATACGCATCTCTAAAATGACCTCCCAATTTTCTTCAGAGAAATAAGAGGTTACAGTGTTGTTTGTGAGTAGAGATAGATGGAGAAATAAAGAGAGAGAGAGATATACTCAGAGTGTCTGGCTGATTAATGTCCTGCTGGGAGAGAGGGAAGGAAAAATGGAAGTGGGGAAGGATTCAGGGAATGAGAGGACCATGGGGAAAGGAAGACAGGAGCACCAGAGGAGGTGACCTGCCTCCCAGGTCTATGGCACATTCTGTGAAAGTCACACACATTAACACAGCAGTGGCCACTGTGAAGGTGAAGCCAACAATTCTAACTAGCTAAAGCTAAAAACGCTTACAATTCCCACATGAGGTCTTTGTGAGAGAACAAAGCATTTAAGCACTAATAAACGATTTAGACCTATTATTCATCATTTAGTAACCCCTACAAAGACATTACCATGGTTACAACCGATTCAAGCCAATGAAAACTATGGTTATTGTGGTAAATGTGCATTTTTAGTGTTATAAGGTTGATTAACTCTGTTGGAATCAATTATTTAAACACCGAATGTTACTTTAATTTTTATACATACCTCAGACCTTTGGAAGTTTTATATTGATTAATTTGGCTAACGGCTGTTTGTGTGATGCTAAAGTTAAACATGCTAATGCTAGTCAGAACTCTGTCAATTATTATTATTATAATTTTACAGTGTTAATTAACTCAGTTTTTAAATCTTTTACATTTAAACACTGAATGTTATCTCATTTTCTATTTTTGAATAGACCTCAGACCAAACCTGTTTTGGACATTTTATATTGGCTATATGGCTAATGACTGTTTGCGTGACACTAAACACTATAAAGGCCAGTCATTTGGTTGACTTTTCTCCACGACTCTTGATGTCCTTCCATCAAAAGTCTTTCTTTCCTCCCCCTCCAGAGATAAAAATCATTTACACGTACAAACACACACACATACATACCCGCACCAAACCTGTCTGAAAATACCGAGGGCCGTATATACCGTCGGGAGTAGATGACTCAATCGATGTCCTTCAAAGAGACACAGTGACTGACTGCTGCTCATCACTTTATCTCTGTCTCTTTCACTTTTTTTCTATCTTTATTTTCCTCTCTTTTCATCAGAAGAAGAGACAGGCTAAAGGAATGACAGTGATTGAGAAAGAGAATGTAGCAATTACTGAAGACTGAAGGTTGACCATGTTGGTAGAAAGATTTTAACCAGCCTAAGCTGGTCTGCTGGTGTTCAGCTGGTTGACCTAACCATGTGATAATTGCAACACAGGCTTATAACAAAAATGTGCCACTAACTAACTCCAAAAATGTACCCAGGCTATATGTACAATTCACTGCAATTTCCACCTGAAATAAACAGTAGTGGCAGTAAAACACCAACAACTTTCAGACAATGATTACAGGGCAGATAATCAATTAATAAAGACTTTTTGTGTGGTTTCTTACAAAATCTTATAACCTCAAAATACTTTTACCATTAGGGTTGCAAACTGTCCCGTATTAGCCAGGACGTTCCGTATATTGGGCCTCATTGATTTGTCCCGTACGTGGCCTCCCTTGTCCCGTTTATTGACTGCTACGCTGATCTAACCAGGCCGTTCACATATTTTAAATGTAGAAGCATGACAAGCGCGCTCAAATAAAGAGCAACGCTGTCACAACACTCATGCGGTGCGACACGCACGTTTTTTCCAGGAGGCTCTGTGCCGCAGCGAGATGAAAAAAAATCGAAACTTTTCAGAATGCCACAAGCGCACCGCAGGTCATGTGACATCGAACAACAAATCAGCTTTTGCCTTTCCGTAACAACATCTAAAGCTCAACCAAGATGGACGAACATTTGATCATAGCTGTACAGGGCAGGGTTTTTATTGCTCATCTCCATAAATAAATCTAGCAGTAGAGCTAATGCAAGGGCTGGAAATCCATTTATCCTTTGCTGAAACTTCTTCATCATCATGGAGAACGCGGCTCATGATTGCTTAGCAATGGCAGACACCACTGGAGCATTTAGTTTGTTCTGCAAACTAGGTGTATGTGAATAAAATTCCTTTAAACATGGCAGGAACATCTGTTTGTGTATGCATTTGTAGATTATATTGCAAACAAATTATTATGATATTCACAGTGATACTGTAATGAGAAATCGATGTTGAAAACAGTTGTGTACATTTTTTTCAGGATTCTTCGTTGAATAGAAAGTTCAAAAGAACAGCATTAATCTGAAATAGAAAGCTTTTGTAGAATTAAAATGCCTTTAATGTCACTTTTGATAAATGTAATGCATTCTTGCTGAATAAAACTATTAATTTCTTTAAAACAAATTCTTACTGACCCCAAACTTTTGAACGGTAGTGTATAATGCTACAAAAGCTTTCGATGGTTTGTGTGTAACAATTGACATTTATTCCTATGACTTTAAAATTATTTTTAGGATAATTTTATACACACCTTTTATACACACACCGAAATGACATACTCTGTGTGGCACAGTACAAATATTTTGAGTGTCCCTTATTTTCCTATAAAGAACCACGATTGTTCCATATTTTCCTTTTCTGAAGTTGGCAACCCTACAATTGTGCTTGACTAACACATTTTGAAACATATCCAGCTCCATATGTATGGGTTAATAATACTTTGAAAGTGTCCAATGAGTGTCCAAAGGCACGTTTTACCAATGAGCCTGGGTTGGATATTGCCCTGAAACAAGATACTAGCAGACTATCTTAGGCTGGCTTATCCTGTGTTTTAAGCAAGGTAGTATGTGTTTTCAAAGGAAAGAGGAAGATAAATAAGTTTCAGTGCACAATTGTTTCACTTTAGTTGATATAACCATAAATTTGCATCAGCCAGCATCGTTTCCATGGCATTAATCGCCGAAATCTGACAAAAGGCTATGTATACCTTTCGTATGCATCATTTCAATGTTTATATTACAGCCTCAAAGGGCCAATAGTCATTTAATGTAGCAATTGCTCAATTCCTTCAAACACAAAGAACATTGAGAGAGATTAACTACTGAGCCGTTACACTGTGGAATCGTAGTATCGTTTAAAGAGAGGGGGGTATCAGGTTTTGTGAGTTTGTGTGTGTTTGTTTTCTGAAGTTTGCCTGAGGGAAAACATATATCTGAACAGCTTAAGAACTCGCCCTCTCTTTGTAAGTGCATGCTTTTAAAAGAATTAACTTCAGTTGAACCTAGTGTATGCTAAAATATGTGTGTGTGTGGGTCAGGTTTGCTATCCACACACACACAGTTGGTCCCTGCAAGGATAGTAAAACCTGAAATCACCTACATTGTGGGGACCATAAACATGCTAAGTAATGTGTTAATGAATATCTAAAAATGAAGAAAGGTTTCTGTGAGGGTAGTTTAAAGGCATAGAAAATACTGTAGCATTAACTCATTATATATTTTTCAACAGAGTTGTCTCTATATGGGCCTACAGTGGATTTTTTTTTCTCTTTCCCACCTGCCTTCAGCATTCCTTAGAGAGAGAAAGTACAAGAAATGGAAATATGCTTTTCTTTAATGTTTTGCCACTCTTGTCTATATAATGAAAGTCAATGGAGATTTGAGCTGTCGAGATATGAGAGATATAAGTGGATAATAATGACTTAAATTTAAGACTATTGAAAACATTTTTGTCAATTGGAATCCCCATTCACTTTCATTATATGGAAAATGCCTCTTATTTCCAAAAAAGAAAATCATATAAGCCTACATTAGTTCAAAAGTTTTAATGCTTTTGAAAGAAGTCTTTGTTTACCAGGATTCTTTGACGAATAGAAAGTCAAACCAACAGCATTTATTTGAAATAGAAATCTTTTGTAGCAATTTAATGCATTCATGCTAAATAAAAGGGTTAATTTGAAAATCTTACTGGCCCTAAACTTTTAAATGCTTGTGTAGGATTGGAACAATAAATGATGACAGAATTTCAATATTTTGGGTGAACCGTCCCTGTAAACATGTTTTTTTGTACTTGTTGGGTGGAGGATGATGCTATAGTGAAATGCATATTGCCAAAGTATTTACACATGACTTCTTGTATCTTTCATTTTTTGGGGGTGAGTTTGAGTTTGCATGGATATTGGAATTTACATTTTCTGTTTGAGTTTTAGGAGAAATTTGTAGCAGAGATCAGGTGTTTTAATACCAGTTCACAATTGTCCCCCAGATGCCTGTGCGTGTGTGTGCGCGTGTGTACTCACTAATCGGAAATACCCTTGACACTGTAACTTTCAGAGTAATCTAAACTGAGCTGATAAGTGTGTGATTGGCATGCTGCCGTTGTGTTGCCAGCGATATCTGAGCACTTGAGAGCTGATATGTTTGGTGCATTGAGGCAGTAAATTGAAAATATATTCACAGACACTCTTGATGTTTTTAAAGTTGATTTGTTGTGTTGAAGCGAGATTTGGGGGGCTGTGTGCGTATGTGTGAAAATGCGAGCGTCGCTCTACCTCACTAAGTACTGTAGTGTATCCATCACAGACCCCTGTTGCCATGGCAAACCTTCAGACCCGTCACTTCGTGTTGCGTTTAGCTGCACCTCAGGTCATGTGAAAGGAATTCAAATGATAACAGAACTGAATATTGGCGAATATCGCTTGTGTATTTAACCATGTGGTCAAAACAAGGCATTGTTAGATATTTATTTTTTTTTTTTAATATGAAGTCTTTGTAATTCATTCTTAGTCATCTGTTTTGTCCTCCTCTAGTCTGACCACTCATTTCCATTTGAGTTGTTTAGTAGGTCACACTTCATTTCCATCTTAAATTTACATAATGCCCATTTATTTTGCAAAACAGATGTACCCCATCCGTGACAGTGACGAAAACATGCATTTGAAGAAATGATAAAATGAAGTTCTGTACAAATTCTTGCAGCTTTTGATAGCTAATTTAACATGGAAAAATGACAATCTGGCCGCCTATCACTAAGACACCAGCACCATCCGAAATGTGCCTTGGCGGAGCGTTTGCCGAGCATGTCTGTTCGAATGTCTGTTAGAGGATGTTAGTCTTAAGTCAGGTGATTGGGCAGCTGCTGTCTGCTCACATCTCATCTTTCTAATCCACAGGCAAAGTTTAGGCCTGGGCCTCTGGCTGCTAGCTGAATAAGACACATGCTAATGTAGCATTAAGAGCCCGTGTCGGTAAGGCAGTGGATAGTAAGAGAGGGAGTAAGGGAGGGAGGGAGTGTGTGACGAAGGTATAGAGAGTTGAGTGTTGTCTTTCTGCTCCTTAGGGAAGGATGTATCTGCTGAAAGCCTCCAAGAGTGCAAATGAGTCTTCACTCGATTAGCAATAATGTAGGGATATATATCTGTGAGTTTTGACGGCGCAATGCTGCCTTTCTGAAGAGAAACTAGTCGCATTTGTATCTTGGATTTAAAACCACGTACCCTCTGGGTTTTTGGGTCAGTCCGGCAACCCATTTTATATTGTAATTTATAATTATAATGTATAATTGTTAGTGCTTTCAAATCGATATAATACAGTCTTGCTCAAAAGTTTACACACCCCTTGCATAATCTCTGAAAATGTGAATAATTTTAACAGAATAAGAGGAATCAGGATGAAGATGACCAAGTTTTTCTTATTTTGTTTAAATATTTTTTTTTTTATTTAGTACTCCCTTCGGAAGCAACTGTTTCCTGGAAGACAAATTAAGTACAATTTACCTCAACCTTCAATTTCAAAAAGTTTTCACCCCTGCCTCTTAACTCTTTCCCCGCCAGTGCGTTTTTTTTTTAAAGTTAGCTGTTCCCCATCAGCGTTTTTGATCATTTTCACAAAAATTTAATAGCCGTCAGAATATTTTGTTGTATGAATATCTGAGTATGCAATGTATAGAATGTGGGTTTCATAAAAAAGCTACATTTTGAGCAAAAAGCTGAGAAAATCGCATTTTTGTCAAAGACTACATCCAGATCAGATTCAGAACGATGATCAAACACAGATGGAGTAGATTGAGTCCATCAACACCCCCAAAGCTTCACAGTCCTATAGCTCAGCCTGGAGCGACATTTCATTCAATAACATTAGATGCAGTTTAATGTTGATGATCTCGTTATTTATGCATATACATATGCATCTGCTTACATACAATCACTTGTTGTTTTTTTGTTGTTGTTTTTTTTGTCTTCTTCACCTGTGTTTTGATCAGGAGATTCTGTACTCATTCAGAAGATGTGTAATAGCGCCCCTGTGCGTATAACAGTGAAAACACAGAAACTCCGTGTTTGGCGTGGAATCGCTTTCTCACAAATAATGGAAAATTCCCTGTTTGACGGGGAAAGAGTTAATGCATCATGTTTTCTTTTGGAGCATCAGTGAATGTTTGAACCTTTTTTAATAGTTGTGTTTGAGTCCCTTAATTGTCCTCAGTGTGAAAAGATGGAACTTAAAATCATATAGTCACTGCTGGAAAGGGTTCAAATATGCAAAAGATGATGGAAAACTGAAGAATTTGCAGGACCTGGAGGATTTTTGAAGGACATTGGACAGTTTAACAGAATGATCACAGATTGCTAGCCTTACCCAGGTATTATAGACTTCCTTAGAAGGATGCAGCCTCAGTATGACAGATGGATTGGTGACGTCAAGAAATTCATTATAGTGGAGAACATTTTTTGTGTATTAAGAAATGAAATAGGTCAATTTTGACTTCACGTTGACACGTTGAATAAGTTCAGTGTTATTCCAACCCAATCGCATGAATCACTCTCTCCATTTTATATTCTTCACCTTATCTTTTCATCTCACTCCTTCTTTCCTGTTTGGCTTGCCAGCGCCTCAGTATCTCCATCCCTCATAGTCACCGAATTCACTCCCACTTTTGTCTCCCTGCACTCTTGTCTCTCTCTACACATCTTTCTGATGCTGTTAACAGGAATCAAAGCTTTTCTGCAGTTAGAGGACTGATGCAGGTACTTAAGTCCCACAGGTGCATTTTCCCAGCTAACCAATCCCGTCCTCAGGCATAGCTGTCATTCCTTACATAACTCAACCCTGGCACCTGCCCTCTAGCTTGGAACAGAGGGAGGGAGAGTAAGACCGACAGCACAAGGGAGGGACAGGGGAGGTTAGTAGTGGGAGCTGGTTTTGTTTGTGAGTGAGTGCTGTCTTAGCTGGGGGCTAAAATAGTAGAAGTACACCAAGAGGGGGAACAAAAGCAGCTTTTACAGAAAGTATAGAGAAAGAAACACACACACACACACTCGAAACCTTCTTTATATTCTGGTCCACTTTCTCTTTTACTCACCTCAAGTTTGAGAATGATATACAGGAATCTTATTATCATAGCAGTGCATCCACTGTATCATCTCTGCATATGTATTTGTGTGAGAGTATGGATTATAGTCTCACAAAATAGCCCTTCACTGTCTTATCCTCACGGACAGAGAAAACTAATGAGGAACAGAACACAATGAAACGCACACAGAAAGATACAGATGCACAGATCCAATAAGCTCAGAGCTGCTTGTCTGGTATTATTCACCTCCCCTCTTACTGAACAGGGAGGACAATAGACTAGTGTGTTAGTGTATCCATCTACACGCACCCACCGGAGACTCTGCACACTCCTGTTTATCAGCATAAGGGGGTGGCAGGCTTCGTAGCAGATACAGCTAGAGGCCTAAAATGAATCCCTCAGCAAAAACTATTCACCCCTCTGAATAGAAGTGTTGTGCTTGGTTTATCTTTATTTTATCTGGAGCGGGTGGAGAAGATGAGCCATGTGTTGAGAGTGCTAAAAAAGTCAGGCCAAAGTGTTACATGCAGCAGCCGAAGGTTTTGAAGCCTCCCTTGAGCCTTTGCATGCATCAAGATGGTGGAAAGCTTGACTAACGCCCATCTACCGTTACATCAGATGTACTTAAGGATTGGCTAATTATCTCCAGCTATTCCTTTTCCATTCATTAAAGTTAGCAACTGCAACACACATGCAATATAGGTGATGTGTCCTCATTAATGGACTGAAGAATATTTATTGTTTGTGTGGTAGAAATCTCCATTCACCCATGCTGAAATCATGTGTGCTATGTTGCAGCATATTCAGTTGAAAATAAAAGTTAGCTTCATCTTTTTTGCTTAATAAAGCAACAAACCACCCAAGGCCAGAGGCTACAGTTTTTGTATACAGATATTATCACTTTTTTTGTAAATGTGTTTTTTTTTTTATTTTTTTTTTTATATATATAATATTACACTACTGTTTAATAGTTTCAAGACTTCCTAAAAAAGTTAGCCTAGAAAAATAGATGCACCCGAGCGGCAGCAAATGTAATTTGCAGCCAGGGTCATCTAGCAACTCTCCGTTGGCTTGCGAGCTTGAAAAACCAAACTCTAGTCAGGCCAATCACATCATGTATAGAGTCGGTGGGCGGGCATAATGACGTCGTTCTGGCTAGGTCACCTTCTTTGTTGCTCTGGTTGGTTGTAGCGCTATCCTATTGCGTGCAGAGGGAATTTCACCGTTTATCCCACCCCTCAGATTGAGCCGATGGTGTGTTCCAAGACCCAACATCTTGATGTGGGTCTGGCTTGTCAGGCTATAAAAAAAGTATCATCGCTTCCACAAAAAATATTTATCAGCACAACTGTTTTCAACATGGGTAATAATAATTTAAAAAAAATTCTGAAGCACCAAATCAGCATATTTGAATGATATCTGAATGATCATGTGACACTGAAGACTGGAGTAATAACTGAAAATTCAGGTTTGCCATCACAGGACTTAAAATTGTAATAGAATTTCACACTATTACTGTTTTTACTGTATTTTTCAACAAATAAATGCAGCCTTGGTAAGCATGAGTGACTTCTTTCGAAAGCATTAAAAACTCTACACAACCCAAAACATTTGAATGTAGTGTAATAATTTGCCTCAGTCACATTAAACAATTATTCAGCTGAGTAATATAATTAATTAGCGTAAATAGGCTTTTTTTTAGACTTAAATGCATGTGTAGTCACAGGTGTGCATACAAAAGTAGCTGATTCAATCAGATTATCAGTCAACTGTGTTTTAAAAAGAGTCATGCTATTTACTTAAAGGTAAAAAAGTCATAAAATCATCTTGGAACAGCTGATATGGCTCGGAATTGTGATTGTGAATTTACAGCACTTTAGAAAATTGCAATTACAGAAAAGCAGACATAGAGTAATGACGCCCCGCTGAACAATCGTCATTTCTTTCAGCAAATGTAAAAGCATCACATTTACAGCGGTATAGTCATTATCTATCCTCTGAGCAACATTTATGAGATATGACAACAGCCAATGGGAAACACTAATGTTCTGAACGGCAGGTCCATCTGGAGAAATGCTTTGTGTTCTCCAGAAGTTCTTCATTGTCACCAGCAAATAGTGTGAGATTTAAGAGAAGTGAGTTCAGTTATTTCTTTATGTGTTTCTTTAGGAGTTTCTCCTTTCACTCAGAAATAATTTCATGTGATGCAAGCAGCTTTGGGTATACAGAGCGGAGTGTTGCACAAGAAAATGTTTACCTTGTAAATCTAACCAAAACAAACATCACAGCTTAGCTCTCAAACTGAACATGTGAAGGTGAAGAAGTGGGGCTGAGAAGTGGAAAGGGAGGGAGAAATAAAGTGGTTGTGTTTCCCTGTGGCAACTCCACAGCATGGTGTGAGTGGGGGGGGGGGGAGAGTCAGAAAATAAAAAGAGAGATGTGGTAGAGGAGCATCTCTGTATTATTGATAACAGCGAGAGAATGAGTAGAGTTCTTCTACTTGTTTTTACTTTCCCACTCCCTTTCTCGCTCTCTCTGAAGGTTTGTGGTTTGTGATTGGTATGTGGAGGGGTGGATGTGCCTCAGAGAGCTGGGTGGCTGACAGTGGTCTCCGTCTAGCTCCAAATGCCAATTTGCGAGCTGTCTCATTCCATCTTGACGAAATGTCCTATTCTCTCGTCGGTGCTGCTGGAGGGAGGGGTGGGGTGTGAAGTGGGCTTCTCCTGTGGGAGAGCTGTGGCTTCTATCAACCTTATCAAACCTGGCTTCTGCAGTCACACTGGATTTAGCTAACACTTGCTTAATACACTCCTCACTGAGTCTTAGGTGTGTGTGTGTAAGAGAGTGTGTGTGTTTAAGTCTCTGTGTGTATGACTCTGGGATGTACAGCGAGGGATTTGCTCTTGTGAGGGATGCAAACATATGTAGATGTAAGGGAAATAACATATGTGCAATTGCTAATGGCTGTGGATCTTCATAAAGATGAAATTTGAGTTACTACAATTACTACATAGATCAATATTGCCTCTGCTGTTAGTGTATGTTGCTTTGGATGGAAAGTTTGGGGTCAGTATGATTTTTTTTTTTTTAAGATGTCTCTAACGCACACCAAGTCTGCATTTCATATTCTTATCAATGATGAAAACAGTTGTGCACTTAAAGTTATTTATTCAGAGCAAATATTATATATATATATATATATATTTAATTTATTTTTAATTATTTTAATTTTGATAATTGAATTGAATTGTAATCATGTTTGAAAAATGTGAATGTTTATTGATTGGAAGTTGCTCTATGTCTCTATGAGATTCTGGTCTCTCAAAATATTATTTTGCCATGTTAAAATTCAGATAGCTTAAAAAATAGCACCTCTTTTTTTATAATTCACATAATTTATCAGTCATGTTTGTGGCACAAATGGTGGAGAATACCTAGGGTTAGCAGCGCTGAATATGTGAGCTAAAAACTGATCAATACAACTTTTTTTTATTCACTGTACATAATTGTTCTCTTGTATTAGAATGAAATTCATTCAATCATTCACCAAGATACCTGATGATGTCATCAACATGCACACTGACCTTTGATCTCTCTCTCTGTCAAATCACAGCTCCCGCATCGCCGAGTGACCTTCTCCACAGCCAATCAGGCGCAAGATCTGCAGGATCCCTCTCAGCACAGTTACTATGACAGCGGTCTGGAAGAGTCAGAGACACCCAGCAGTAAGAGCTCTTCAGGTCCCCGTATCGGCCCCCTCGCCCTACCTGAAGACCACTATGAACGCACCACCCCGGACGGCAGCATTGGAGAGATGGAACACCCCGAGAACGGTAAGAAGAGGTGGAGTGTCCCCCTCCCTTTTATTATCACTCCTTCTACTTCTTTTTCAGAACAATCTTTTTTGATCTTCTTTCAACTTTATTGTTGTTGTTTAAGTAATGGCTGGTAATGAGCTGCACTGAGCGGTTTACTTTTATACCCTTCACTCATGCTCGTTTTACTTTAAAACCAAAAAATAATACAATAAGGCCAATCTGAATTCATAGGCACTGTGACATAAATGTCAGGATTTAACCAAATTAACTACTGATTTGAATGTTTTCCATTCAAACTGTATAGACTCTGTCAACACTCATATACATAAAAACATAAAAACTCATAAAAACATTAACTCTTTCCCGGCGAAACATGGAATTTTCCGTTATTTGTGAGAAAACACTTTCCCACCTAACACAGAATTTTCTGGGTTTCTGTGTTTTCACTGTTAGACGCTAGGGGGCACTATTATGCGTCTTCTAAATGAGTACAGAATCTCCTGATCAAAACACAGGCGAAGAAGACGCAAAAAAAACAAGCGATCGTGTGTAAGCAGATGCATATGTAAAATAATGTGATCATCAACATTAAACATAATATAAATCAAAACTGCCTAATGTTACTGAATGAAATGTCGATCCAGAACGAGCTATAGGACTGTGCAAGCATTAGGGGTGTTGATGGACTTGATTGATTCCATCTGTGTTTGATCATCGTTCTGAATCCTATCTGGATGTAGTCTTTGACAAAAATGTGATTTTCTCAGCTTTTTGTTCAAAATATTGCTTTTTTTATGAAACTTAACCATATTTAAGTGTTGATAAAAAAAGGAATGTTTAATGAAGCAGAGGGTCTGCTCTTTCTTTTGATATATGGCATGCTCAGATATTCATACAACAAAATATTCTATGGGCCATTACATTTTTGTGAAATTGATCAAAAACCCTGGCGGTGGCTGGCAACTTTTTTAAAAACACTGGCGGGGAAATAGTTAATTCTTGGCAAGATATTAGCTACTTCAGCTGCTAGATATTAGGATCAGCTACTTCTACTAAAATGTGGGAGGGCCTCTCCTTTCTGCTCAGGTGACCAAACAAACCAAGAATCCACAGCAAAAGCCTCTGAGAGGGTTGAAGTCATAGCCAAAAGACAGGCTTGCATTTAAAATTTCAATTACAGTAGAATTATTCAGTGCTGAGTATGTGTACACACAACACACACTCTCAAACTCTTATTTGGGGTTCAATACAAGTTGAGTTCAGTGAACAGCACTTGTGTCGTTATGTAATGTCCTTCCTTAAAAAAAAGGGTTACAATATGAGGGTTGGTATGTTTCTATTGCTGATAATACAAAGAGTTTTAAAGAGCCCCTATTATGGATTTTTAAAAAATTACCTTTCATGTAGTGTGTAACAGTTCTAAGTGAATGAAAACTTCCTGCAAAGTTTTAAATCTGAAAGTGCAGTGTATACAAAGTTATTGTCTCTCAAAAGTAAGAGTCGACTCTGAGTCAATAAAACAAATAGTTTTTCAAACGAGTCCTAAGCCGTTTCGTTGTGACGTCATGACGAAACATAGCATATTGCCCGTCTACTTATTGCGCACGCACGCCGCACAGAGACCAGGGAAACCTTGAACACTGCAGCAGATACTGAATAGCATCATGTCGAGAAGACGCTGAGCTCTACAATGTGTTTATTGTGTTTCATAGTGTGTAGGTATCTGGCTAACCGGCTAACTCACGTTATTACTGTCTTACTGAAATACTACTGTAAATCAGCTGTGGTCTGCACTATTACCTAAAACTGTGTCTATTAATGCAGATTGTCTGTCATTCTTACTACTTTGAGTAAAGATAAAGGATGGAGCAAGATTTGTTTTGCAAACGTTAATGTTTACATAAGCTGGGCTAACGTATGCACTGTTATTGATACAGTGCCCACATGTGCACTGCAATACATTACACACAAACACACACACACGATAAAGCTGATGGTGAGGAATTGCAGTTGAAACATCTCATAATGTACCTCAAACTGAGTAGCATCACTGAGAAGCGTCCTGCTCAAGGTTCGGGTTTAAAAAAAAAAAAAAATTGGTTCTTCCATCGTCTCATCCTCATTTCGGACTCGCGCTGGGATTGATGTAAAATCACGTCATCATGACTGTCTTTACAGTGTATATATTGCTGAGCTCTAGGAACAGGAAGCCTCCTGAACGGAGCTGACGATCATGTTTCCGAAATATGCGCTGCACGCGGTAGACCAATCACAACAGACTGGGCCATCTGGCCAATCAGAGCAGAGTAGGCTCGCGGAAAGGAGGGATTTAGAGACACTGATTCATCCATCAAGTTGTTTGAGAATCATTGAACATTGTGGTGATGAAAATTAAACTGTTTTTTGACCTTTGATGCATGTAAACCTGTTGTTGGAGACCTCCAAAACTAAATTAGGAAACTTTAAAATAGCATAATATGGGCACTTTAAAGGGAAAAGTTTGAATCATCTCTTTAAAATACTCTAAAAATCCATTTACGTCCTCTGTAAGTGCCTCATTATGGAAGCTTGTTTGCGCCACAGAATAAAACATTTTAAAAGATAATTGCAACTTTTTGTCTCACAATTGTGAGTTTACATCTCACAATTCTGATTTTTTTTCTCAGTTGCGAGATATAAAAAAAAAAAGATTAGTTGAAGTTTTTTTTTTTTTTTTTTGCCAAACACCAGTATGCCACAAATGCTGTCATTTGAGCTCAACTTAAGTCAAACATGGAATATTCTGTGATAGAGGCAAGATGCATGGAAAGAGACTACTAAGAATCAGCTAAACGAAGCAGAATTGAAGGAAAAAAGAAAGTGAGGTGGACTGAGGCCTAAATGTCATGGCTGTCTTCCCA
Source organism: Rhinogobio ventralis (assembly GCA_039654625.1). NCBI lineage: Eukaryota > Metazoa > Chordata > Actinopteri > Cypriniformes > Gobionidae > Rhinogobio > Rhinogobio ventralis. The sequence continues at coordinate 21,031,361 of CM077198.1, forward strand.
CATCAGTGCTTTTACTGCAGCTCCAGGACAGTGACACACACTGCACACAGGGTCACCCAGACAGGTCTCACTTATGGCATCTGTACATACACAGCTGCACGCAAAAAGCCCCTGGCAGGTGCCACTAACCACAGCCTCACCACACACGCTGAGAAGAAGGACAGTATGTGTTTCTGTGCATGCAGAAATGAGGTCAGGTGCAATGGGGGTTAGGCGGGATATTTAACCGATTTGCCCGCTGGTATTTCCTTAGGATGTGTATATATGGGTGTGCGTGTGTTTGCGTATGTTATCATTGTAGACAGACTCTACTTGTGCCTGTTGACCCTGACTGTGGTGGCTTGTCTTCATGGATCGCTGCCAGATTCCTAGGGTCGACATCGCTGGCGCTGAGTTTTACTGTACTTCCTTACATCGCTATACACAATAGAGCTAATAAAAGAGCAGGGATCTTAAAATAAATAGTCCCAGCGCTCGAAATGACTTTAGCAGCTGCACAACGCAGCAGTGCTAGTCTATAAATAAAGCGCTGCTCTTCAAATGAGCTCTGCTTCATATAGCCACTATGGATAATGCATGGATGTAATGTGTGAAAGAGGGCAGGGTGAGTGTGGAATGATACTGCAAAGCATGAAGGTGACAGGGCAACTGAGTTTGCACAAACGCGCTGTGATGAGGCTGCCTGGCAACGCTTGATTTGGCTCATGCACCTTTTTAAAGAACATTGTCAAATCATAAGAAATGAGGCAACATACTAGACAGTGACTAATGTTGTGAGATATTTATGGTACATGGAATAAAGCTGCTGCCTTCTGTTTCCTTAAAGGTGAAGTGCGTAATTTATGCGCCACTAGTGGCACCAAACAGACCTGTGAAAATAATTGCAATAAAGTTTCAAACACTCCCCATCTGCTATTGGTCAGGACGTTCTGTTCTAAAATCACCCCAGTCAGCAACTCAAACCAGCAGTTTGCAGTTCTATTTGGTGCCACTAGAGACAGAAATGACTCACTTCATGTTCAATTTAATTTAAAATGTACTGCATTAGATATACTCAAGTAGATGTTGACATGAAAACAGTATCCTTCATATCTCACAATTAAGATTTTACGAGTCAAAAGTTAGGGGTTGATATGATTTTTAAAATGGTTTTGAAAGAGGTATCTTATGTTCACCAAGGCTGCATTTATTTGATCAAAAACACAATAAGAACAGTAATACTGTGAAATATTATTACAGTAAAATAAATTAACTGTTTTCTGTTTTAATTTGTGCTAAAATGTGTTTTTGTGACGTCAAAGGTATATTTTCAGCAGTCCAGTCTTCAGCCTCACAAAATTCTTTAAAAATCTTTCTAAAATGTTAATTTGTTGCCCAAGAAACATTTCTTGTGTCAGTGTTATAAACAGCTGTGCTGCCTAATATTTTGTGGAAACCATGAGACATTTTTTAAGGATTCTTTGGTGAATAGAAACAGCATTAATTTGAAATAGAAATCTTGTGGAACTTGCTAAATATCTTTACTGTCACTGTTTAGAATTTTAGAATGCTTAAAGGTGAAATGTAATTGTATAATAACTGTTTCCAAGCAGGTTTCCTAAATGCTTCCTCCACCAGCCATTTGTACAAACAGGTAGTCCCGCCCCTGAGCTCACACCATTGGTTGAGAGGCACCACATGCCAGACTTCTCAAACAAAAGCATTTCTTTATGAAAATGCTATAAAACTACAGTTTACACTCTTTGGGGAAATCAGCCAACAGATGGCTTACTTATAGTTGTCTCTGCACATTAAAAAGTATTTTAACACTGCAAAAATTGCACATATCAAATTTAATTAGCTTCAGTGTGTCACTTTACAACAATGTAGGCATGAATAATTTAAAGATGATGTGTGTATTTTTTTTTCCATGTTGAAATATTTTCTACAATCCCACTTTAATGTGCAAAGACAACTATAAATAAGCTATTCATAGGTTGAGCTCCCCGAATATTTTAAACACTGCGACTTTGTGTTGATAAACCAAAATATTGTCCTATTGACCAGTCCAGTTTATTTATTTTATTTACATTTGTTCGTTAAATTCTGTTTGGTGCCACCAGTGGCATGGAAATTACACACTTCACCTTTCAATAATTCATTATAAGAATATTTGCAGATTAAACTGCGGTGCATTGTGTAAATATTCTTGTCAAACAAGATGTGATATTTAGTTTCCTGAATTTGCCATATCCATTTTAGAAATCCACTTTTATTGTACCTGAGGAAGAGAGGTGGAGAATAAAAAGAGAAATCTCAGATATCTTCACGTTATCTTCACGAAGATAATATTTTGCATTAGACCAACAAGAGTCAGAACAGACTGTGCCTGTTCTCTCTCTCTCTCTCTCTCTCTCTCTCTTCTTTCTGTTCATTGCGCTGAGAAAAGAATTAACCAAAGTATATCCAGTGGGGAGTGACTTAGCAAAACTGTCTAAAAAATATCCAGTCGCTGTAGAAGACATGGACCAGGTTGTCAATCTATCAAAAACATTTTTTTTCTTTATTTTTCACAAGTTTGTCTGCTCATATAATCTTTAAGCTATTAAGGTTAATGTATTATACCCCCCTCGAATATGAAATTACCTTTAGGCACTTTGCTTAAGTTTTTCATGTAATATTTATATTTTATTTCAATTACAGAAAACAATTGGTTTTTGTTTTACTTTTAGTTTTAGTTAACAATAACAACACAGGTCAAAAGCTGTGCGTCCAATCAAACTAGATGAAATATTAAGGACATTTTTGTTGCCTTTGTATTTCTAAACCATTGTGTAAATCCTGTGCCCTGAAATGAAACTGCATCGGTAGGCCGTGGAGCTCAGTGAGCCCTTGGAAGTTTGGCCCTAGAGAAATGCCGTAATAGCCAACCCACAGTGGCTGTTGTTTAGCTAAGATTAGCTTAGATGAAGCAAAATGGACTGAACTCGCTACCTTCCTCTCTCCATCCCTCTCTCTTACTCCATCTCTCCGCCGTAGCTCGCTCCTCTCCAGCTAAATGGAATCATCTCCGTCTGATAATGGAGTGTAATTCCATTACCCCTGCTCAGCGTCCCAAGGGGGGGCATTTCCGCCCGACACCCCCTTCTCTTCCCTAATGTGCTCATTTCCCCTGCCTAATAGAAATGGATGGGTCTGTGGGTCTTCTCTGGGAAGAGTGGGCGAAAGCGGGAGAGACAATGGAGAGAAAGAGATACAGAGGAATAGGGGATGAAGGTGAAATGTTTTGGAGAATAATTTGACGGAATGAGCCGAGATGGAAAAGATGAGACGAGCTCAAAGCAGAAAGTGATTATGCGGTAAAAGCCAGGAATGGCAGGCGTGTGGTTTGATGTCGCTCGTCTGAGTGAGATGCTGCCTGAGCATTTATGAGCAGTTATGGATCTATTTGAATTTCTGTCTCTCATCTCTCCTCTAAAGACCTAGTGTTCTTATCAGCCGACTGGTAATGGCTTCCTCAAACAAGCAAACAAACAAACAAAAAAACAAACGAACGGTCTACGCATCTAAACAGAAGAAAGGCCTTTTGAACATCTGTGCAGTTGTCAGGGTTCATTTCTCAAGAGCCTCTCAAAGGCAGCCATGGAGCGCTCTAACGTTGCACAAAGCGTCCATTACGCCCTCGTTTAGGAGAGCAAATAGGCTGCCGTTTTCCCGCCATCACGCCCATATCAGGGGAAATGAAGGCAATCATTTGTCTCAAATGAGCAAACAAGCCATCTCCATAATGGCAACATCCAATCTGTCCCGTACCATTCAATCAGGCCACTTCTTTTAGCTGGAAAACAGGAAAATTGTTTTGACGTTCCAATGCACTGAACCGGATGAACACACATAGAGGAAAAAAAACGAGAGATATTTGAGTTGTTTTTAATGCTTCTAACTAACCTCAGACAGCATTTTACAGCTGACAATTTGCCCAGAGATTTTGTGATGATTCTTGAGGCAGGGTATTCAATCTCCTTCCCACGTCTCAACAAGAGTCTTTAAAGAGAATTGCGCGATAACGTCTAGAACATTTATATTAAATGCAAACCTTGAATTGTGTAGACTGGGGTAATGCATTTATGATTATGTCTTTCATGCTCATCCTTTAATTACCGACTTTATGCGGCTTTCCTTTAACGATCATGTAGACACCAGAGATTCTGAATCACTCTTCCCTCAGCCCACAATTCCACTCATATTTATTTCATCTATCACATCAAACCGTAAAAAATGAACATAACTAAACACAGAAAGGCTAGCGTAATCCTTCTCCACAATGACTAATTGATCAGATCCTTTTATGATGCCAGAAATATGCACCTTGCCACTTTCTCTTGAAGCGCTAAAGCGCTTTGTTCGTATGCCGAGGGTGCCATGGTAACCCTAATTAAAAGACTAAAGCTGGAGTTAAGGGAGCGGCTGGAGAGGATATAGATGAAGAGGAAGAGAATTCATGGTTTGGTTGGGAAGTATGCTTGAGTGTTTACCACTGTCTCTTCGTTCTTCTCGGGATGGCCTGCGAAAGTCTCGGAGAAGGTTTAACCAACTGACCGCCCCTGAATGTTGAACCTTTAGATAGATGGGAGAACAGAGTGAAAGAGAACTGACATTGGGTGTGTGCAAGCTAATCAAAAGCAGATGTGCTTGAATGTTCTGGAAGTGTTTCCCACACACGCAGTCTCTGTTACTTCCTGTCCCCACTCACTAGTTTTCCCACCATGACGTTCTTTCTAAATACAAAGCCACATAAAATTGTTTCTAAAACTCTCTCTTTGCACTTGACCCCCTCCTCAGCACTCTCTCTCTCTCTTTCTCTGACATTTCCCCTTCATCGTGATGAGTGTGACTGTGATTATCAGTCATGGCTCCACTCTGACAGGCGCTTGTGGGGCAGCTTGGGGTCTTCACTAAAATGAGCAACCACGATGCATGCAGGCAATGGGTCATATCGTCCTGCTCAACCTCAATGGAGAGCGCACATACATATGCAGCTGTGTTTTTCTGTCATGATGGACACTTTCCATTGACTTCTATTGTTTTATGCTGAGAAAATTCTATTTTTGATCTGTATTTAAAAAATTTAAACTATAAATATGAAATGGTTACATTGTGAGATTAGATCTGCACGATTAATCGTTAAAAGACTGCATCTTGGAAATGATTCAAACAGCCAGGCAATCTCATTCCTAGTGTAAATGACAGCGATTCGCCTGTGTCTATTAAACCTTTAATACTGTTAAAAAATGCATGGTCATTGAATCATTTATTCAAGAGATTCTAAAAAAATGCTGATTCATCCAGTAATGAAACAAGTGAAGTCTTTATGAGTGGTAAACCTTTCAAGCCATTTTTTTTAAAATAATTCATTCAGATTAATTAAATCTGCAATTAACATTTTGTCAGAACCTCTAGAAAATTGTTGTCTGTTCAAAATTGTGATCTCTGTTTCAAACAAACAAAAAAATAGTGATTCTCAATTTACACAGAATCGTGCAGCTCTATGTAAAATCACAATTGTGGAAGTGAGATATGAACTTGCAATTGTGAGGTACAGTAAGGTTTAATAAGGTCACACAATTGTGACTTGATAATTCATAATTTGACCTTTACTGTATATCACTATTGCATAGGCCTTAATTACTATATACTTACATCAAAAATATAAGTACAATGTACTTATTGTGTTCATATTGTATTGCAAAACACTTTTGCTGATACAGGTAAAGTTAGGGACAGGCAGGCCCGGCTCCAGCTTTGAGATGTAGGGTGGGCCAAGTGAAATTCCTTGAAATACTTTTAACATAATTTTTTTTTTATAACAAAAGAGGCGGGTCTTGAAAGGAACTCTCTATATTTGCAGGGCTCAATGCAATTGAGCTTTTCTACAGGTCCCACCACAGAAATAGTATTATTAGTATTTTAATAAATATTAAGACAAGTAAACAGTCAATACTAAAATAAGTACAAATGATCAAATTACAAGCAGTAGCACAAATAAATAGAATCAGGGTAGGACTGAGGGGTCTTGGTGCCCCTGGGCTTGAGTTTATGTTAAAACACAGTGTTGCTTGGAGACTTGTTGCCATTTGTTCTGTTTTCTTTGATGGAGCAAAAACAGAATGTGTCTATGAATGTTCCTCAATAACTTGTTTTCTGAACTGTCGCCACAGTGCAGATGTTCGGAAAGACAACACTGTTTGTGTGATAATTTGTATATCATAGATTTATGTTATAAATATAAAGAACAAGAACTCATTAAATAGATTTCACACATTCTGGTGACATTTCTGCCCCGCTGTGGCAGTGAGACGGGACAGAGCGCTCAAAACAGCGCTTCTCAAGAAACATTCTCAAGAAATGACGCGTAAACATGAGAAGAAAAAGATAAACGTCTAGACACGGCTCTCTGTGTGCGCTTTGAGTGTATGCGCAGAGAAAACAGCGTGCAAGTTCTTACGCGTCTTTATGCGAAACGGTTTAAAATCGTCTTAAACTGAAAAACGAGACTTTTTGATGGCAAGCAACGGAAAACCATGATCTCTCTCAAAGCTGAAATATTGAAATCGGTTATTTGGCATGGGGCCAGGGTGGGCCAAGCTTCTGATTGGGTGGGCCAGGCCCACCCTGGCCCCCCCCCGTGGAGCCGGGCCTGGGGACAGGTGTGGTGGTATGGGTAATTTTAAGGGTAGGGTTAGGTGTAAGGAAGGTGTCAACAGTGTAATTACGAATGTAATTACAGAAATTAATTACAGATGTAATTACATTCAGGTAATTTTCGAATTTGTAAATACAATGTAAAAACATGTATGTACACAATAAGTGCATTGTATCAAATTATTAATTTATATGTTAGTACATAGTAGTTTAGGCCACCTATAGGTCCATTGTGAGATATAAAGTCACATTTTGATATATGAAGTGGCAATTATGAGAAATAATGTCAGAATTAACTTTGGATGTCTTGCTATCTAAGGATGAAACTGGTACATACATACACACACGCACAACTTAATTGGAATTGTGGGATGCTTGTGTAAGCCCAGTGGACTATGGAAGTAGATCTAATGCCTCCACAAATTATATAATAAAGTGAGTAGCAGTGGACCACAGCTGGGTCTCTCTCTCTCTCTCTCTGTCTATCTCTCTCTTTCTCACACACACGCACAGAGCTATCCTTAGATTTTTTAAGTAATGCTGAGCACTTGTTTCCAAGCTGAATTTATCCTCCTGTCCCCATGAGGAAGGAAAAGTAGGGAGTGATGCATGTGTGTGTGTGTGCATGTGTCTGTTTTGGACATTCCTTAGTTCTTCCTAATTAGCTGTGCTTTTTTGCTATAGCTGCTAGATGAAAGGCTTGCGCATAGGGAAAGTGGATGATCTTCCCCACAGAGCCCTGCTCTCTTTCTCTCCTCACAGCCACTGTAGTGGTCCCTGTTCTCAGAGCTAACAATGGATGTCGACAATATTCTTAGTGCCTTCGCTAGAGACACTCTCAAAGCCTTTTTACTAAAAAACAGCCCATCAAGACTGCAGGGGCAGAGCAGGATATTATCAATTATGAACTATAAATGCCAGTCCACTATACAGCAGTTATGCAGTAGAATTTTAGTTATTCCAGGTAATAATTTTTAGGATGAAGTGTGTCACTTCTGTGCTAAACATAACTGCAACATTTATTTAATGAATGAAAGTCAATGGTGATTAAAACTTTTGGTTATATCATGTATGACAAAGAAAGTCATACAGGTATGGAACAACATGATGTTGAGTAAATGATGACAGAATGCAGTTTTATACTTTACATTTATAATGCTATAATGCCATTTTACTTGAAGCATTTAAAATTATTTATCATTCTCAATTTTTTTATTTTTTTGTTTTTTATTTTATTTAGGTGAACTATCCCTTTGAAGTAAAATTTAAAAAAATAATTTAAACACCCTTCACACTCTTTTATACTTTCCATTTATAATGCTATGATGCCCAATTTTACTGGAAGCATTTAAAATGATTTAATCTCAATTGTTTTAATGTTGTCTTTTTTGTTTATTTTGATAAACTATCCCTTTGAAGTAAATAATAATAGTAATAATAATTTTAAAACCCTTCACACGGTTTTATAATTTACATTTATAATGCTATGATGCCAAATTTTACTTGAAGCATTTGGAATGATTTATCATTCTCAATTTTTTTATTAGACAAAACAATGTAAAATTTGATTATCAGGTTTTATTGTAATATTCTCGTGAAATAAAGGTTCCAATGTTTTTTTTTTTTTTTTTTTTGTAGTGATACCATAGAAGAACAATTTAATATATTTTCTATTAGTGTGAAGAACATTTTAATAATCTTAAGAACCTTTTTCCTCTATGAAGAACTTTTTGTGCAATGGGAAGGTTCCATAGATGTTAAAGTTTCTTCAACCATAGATGCCCATAAATAAACTTTATTTTTAAGAGTATAGGTTATTGGCCACAACATGAAAATAATCAACTCATTGTTAGTGTCCAGACTTTTAATAAAGGTGCATCCCCATATTTGAACATTTTAAAAATTCACCTTTTCCAATGTTAAACTTAAGTCTTCTACCATTGCTTTATTCCTTTGAGTCAGCAAACACACTTCACACTTTTTAATGCTGGGTGGAATCGTCTGCAGAGCTGTGTGCTGCTCATGGATTAAATGACAGCTATAGAGAAGGAGGAGAAGCAGTAGACAGCGAGAGAAGATTCATGGAAGGGTTTACTTCAGGAGTGCAGCTTGTTTATTTGTGCTTATTTGATGGTGGTCTGCTGTTCTACGGTAGAGATTGAGTCCTGAGAAGAGAGAGCGAGAGGTGTGGTTGTATTCTTGCTTTGCTCAGAGCAGTGCATTGTGGGCTGCTGTTGTAAATTGGAACAGAGCAACAATGACTAGAGTGCTGAGCACTGCAGTTCTCCTGCAATGAGAGAACGACAGGGGGAGAGAGAGAGAGAGAGAGAGAGAGAGAGAGAGAGGTGGACGTGGAAAATGGGACCGTGAATGTGGAAGTATAAAAGGCACTGGAGAAGGTACAAGCAATGTGTGTGTGTGTGTGTTTGTGTGTTTGTGTGTGTGTGTGTGTGTGTGTGTGTGTGTGTGCATTTGTGCGTGTGTGTGCGACCACCCGTACCTCTTCATCATCTAAGGATCCCTGGGTCGTCGCTTGCCAGAATGTCTGACAGGTGCAGTACAGTGAACGCAGTGTCACGCAGTAATTGTACATCCCTGTTATGTCAGCGTGTAATTGAGCACACAGCCTACAAAGGGCCTGCCAACCCCTCCCCCCCACACACACAGTCAGTGTGTGAACAGGACATCACTAACATCCCATACTATGCCTTTATCGACACTGACAAAACACTGAGGCTACACAATTCACAATCCCAGATAACTAGATAGGGGGTTTATTAAGAGCAAAGGATTCTGGGAACACTGCCATTGTGTTTAATGGCTACTGACATTAAGATGTAACTCATCTAATTAGCGAATGTGATGTGGAGTCATGTAAGGACGGATTGAATTCACTCTTTCTTTCTCTCGTTCTCTTCTTTCCTTCCTTAATTATCTCTCCATTCTCTGCATGCATTGATTTTACCATGGCCTTTATGTGTCTCCCTCTCTCTATCTCTCACTTTCCAACCCTGTATACTCTTTCTCCCTTCCGCAGACCTGTAACCACACTCGCCTCCTTTCCTCCCTGCTTCCGTGCCTCTCTGTCATTCCGGTTTAGAAGTCGATGGCAGGTTTCCCCACAGAGAGAATAACTGCCGTAATCATATTTGATCAGGGAAAACTTAGTATCGCATATCTGTGGCCTAGCTTAAGTAACCAGAAGCACTGTGGCTTCAATATATAGGACTGAACCTTTAAAAGGCTCTCTGGGTTTTGAGTTCCTGCAATCCAAATGAAGGAATCTGAGATGTAACTGGATAAGTAGTGTATGGATTATGATGGTGTGGCAAATATCATCCTCGCTCACATAGAAACAGACGTTTTAAATGTTCCTCTTCCCCTGTGTTTGAATTGGAAAATAGAAGTCCTTTTATCTAATTTGTTTGATTAACCAAAGAGGTATGAATTATTTATTGGTTTCGCAGGATCTGAGAGATTCTCACAGTAAAAGAATACAGTGGATTTCTTCCCCTCTCTTGCACATGCTGAGGTCATTTATGGAAGCCTATTCCCACCTCAGAGTAAAAAAAAATATATATATATTATATATTATATATTATATATAATATATATATATATATATATATATATATATATATATATATATATATATATATATATATATACACAATACAAATACAATACAATACAAAATATAAGTCATATTGTGAAATATAAAGTCACAGTTGTGAGATATTAAGTCAAAAAAAAAAAAAAAAAAAGTGTACATGCATCTGGTTGTTTAACCCACATGTGTAAATTTTACTCCTGGCAAATTGTTAAAAAATAAACGTGTGAGAGCGTGTTATAGGCTATATATGACATGTTGTAGTCAGATATGATGGCGCTATGCAACACGCATTTTTCTCCCCATCACAGACTTCCATGGCAACTAAAATGTTGAAGGTCCAAATCAATGCAGTTTCAAAGTTCTTCGAAGGACTTCAGAGGCTCTGTGCAATCCTAGACGAGGAATACGGTCTTATCTAGCGGAACGATTGGTCATTTTTAAAAAATCCTGGAATGTTTTCCTCAAAAAACTTAATTTATTTTTGACTAAAGAAAGAAAGACATGAACATCTTGGATGAGATGGGGGTGAGTAAAATATCAGGAAATTTTCATTTTGAAGTGAACTAATCCTTTATTGAAGATCGGATTTATATTCATTTAGTGGAGAGGTGTAAGGTAAGACAAACTGCATGTTCTTTATTTTTATTTTGTTTATTAGTTTAGATCGTATAGCCCAAGAGGCTAAATTGATCAAACATGGTTAACTCACTGTCAGCCGCTGGCCGCTTGGTCATCACTTTAAAAAACAAAAACTTTAATTTAACAAACAAAAAATGCTCCAAACATTTTTATAAATTAACTTAATAAAGAAACAAAATGAAATATAACTACTTTGACATTAAAAACAAAACTGAACTATTTTAATGGTAAAAAAAACACGGGCTCCAGTCGGACTCAGGCCGAGAATTTTGATAAGCTGTCGGACACAAGCCGGGCTAGGGCCTGAGCGTCTTGTGCCAGGGCCGGGCTCGGGCCTAGATTTAAGGCCCGTGCAGGGCTCTAATGTGTTTGGTGTGAAAGCACCATGGCTTGTCGGACATAGCAACAATAACTAAAGGGGGCGGGTCTTTGCGAACGGTCAATTGCGACTTTATATCTCATAAGTGCCACTCTATACATTTATACCTCAATCCATAATCATTGGAATCAAATTCTGAGGAACTTTCACATTACACAGAATTTGAAATACATGGATAGACACTCAGCAAGCTCTAAGTGTACACAGCTGAAATTTGCTGAAGTTTGTGTTTGTAACTGTTCACCCCTCAGGGCCGGTTTGCTACTTTATATTTTTCATCCCTAGGGGTCGGTGCTGGTCCCCACTAGTCTAAAGGGAGGTTTTTTTGACAGCTTTACACCTTGCTCAGGGAGTTAGCTTCTACTGCGATCGCCACCTTTGTGCCTAGTCCACAGAGTTAGCCGCTGTTGCTAGGTTCGTGGCCAGTGTGGGGAATTAGCCACCATGGCCATTGCCAGTTCGGAGAGGAGCTTAGGGAGTTAGCCACTGCCGCACATGCCACTGTTGCCAGGCCTGCTGTTCCCCCGAGGGACTGACGGCTGCTTCTAATCTAAAGGATATTGTTGTTGTTGTCCATCAACTTCAGAGGATAAAGCCAGCTAGGTGGATCTCAAAGGACTAGCCTGACACGCACAAGCGCGCACACCTCCTATCCCAGTGGTAGGGATATGGCTTCTTGTTTATCTCCTGTCCTGCTGGGGCTCTCAGCTAGCGTTGTCATGGAAACGGGGCCCTGGTTGGCGGAGAGGGAGGGAGGGAGGGGGGGGGGGGTGTTGAGCTGTGGGGGTGTGCCTGAAGCTTCGCTGCCCACTTACCTATCCAAGTGTCTCACATATACACCAATAATGATAGGTGTACTCATAGAACGGCTCATGCTGTCTATACTTAATGTGGTGGTGTCTCAGTAGGCAGTTAAGCTGTTTCCACATATGAAGAGCTCTCAAGTTTGAACCCATGTCACCTCACCTCACCCAGGCACTATAGATTCAAGATCAATACTGACTCTTGGTGTGAAGCCTGACTCTCTCTCTCTCTCTCTATCTCTCTTTTCGCTCTGTAAGAAAAGTGAGGTTCAGTCCCGCTACAGTCTGTATGTTTTCCTTCCACTCTAGCAGTAAATTGGGCTTGATTGAGCAGGTAATTGAATACTGCTTTAAGTCTCCAGTAGAAAGACTTAACACGTGCAGAAGTGTGTTTCCCTTAATCAAATTACTCTCTCTCACTTCATCTTGAAGCAGACTTGAGGTGTTTCCCCTCCACACTGAGTCCTAAAAAGCCTTGTCCCTATCATTTACATTACAGTTAATACAACAGTAGATTAGTAGTTAAATTAGATAGCTTTTTGACTCACACTGTCTGTGTTCTAGAATCGGAAATGAATGAGGCAGTTGATTAAACGTGGGATGATGTTTGTAAGTCTCTAAATGGGAGGCTAATTGTCATCGGAAATGCTAAAGTAGTGATGCAAAACCATGCCAAAATAGGCATAGTGGGGTACGTTTGAGATGTGTTTTTTTTTCTGCCTGTGCAATCTTAGGGGTGCAATCATATATGGAGGGATGGAGACCAGGCATGTTTAACATTCAGCCACATTATGTGACGGGTTGATTTTTATCAAAACAGATTCAACTTTTCTTTTTACTACTGTATGCAAAGGTAATATTCAAACTTTTTATCAAGCGTTTGCATTAATTTACATTTAGCAGATGCTGTTATCCAAAGTAATTACATTCCACTCAAGATATACATTTAATCAGCGCAATAATTTTCTGGCAATCAAACCTATGGCCTTCATGTTTCACTACTTTTAATATTCAAATATGGAAATCCATCATAAAAGTATAATTTACAATTACACTATTATATACTACCCAAAGAAAAAAAAAAGTAGAGGTAATCTTCAACCATTTTAACATTTACTGTGAAGTTAATAATTTGTATATTTTAATAGTGAATATTTTTATAGTGATTTTATAAAAAAAGAAATCCTGTCCCTTAGTTATGGCATCTTTTCCATCACAAGCAAAAATTTTTTGTTAAAAGTGAGTACTTGGTTACCAAGGAAAAGAGTGTGCTTGACACATGATTTGTAAAGTTCAGTAAAAAATATATTAAATATTTGCATTGAGCTTCATGTACAATCCAGCATTGATTTTGTGCAGAATGTGTGGAAGTATTATTTAATTCTATTTCAAATATATAAAATGCTAGCTATGAAATTAGAAGTTGCACTAATACAGAAGTCATCCAAATAAATAAATATATGGAAATAGCAGATTGTTACCAAACACAATAGATTGCAATAAATAGATTATAAACATTTTAGTGGAAATGTTTATAATATTTATGAACATTTCTTGGGTGAGAATACACAGTGGATAGCATTCATCTACTGTATATATTCATACGTATAATTTGATCATGCCACTCCCCTTCTGAAATCCCTGCATTGGCTGGCGATTCACTATAGAATCGAGTTGAAGATCATGCTACTCATCTACAAATCATTAAATAATCTTGCCTTCTACCTACAGTATTTGACAAACTTACTTCACCCATATACACACCTGCAAGAGGTAGGAGGGTAAATTCCTCCTCCAGATCCCTAGAACCCGCCTAAAGACCAGAGGAAATAGAACTTTTGAAGTGACTGTTTTATGGCTTCCACTTTATCTGAGTTCTTAAAACTCATCTTTTTTCCCTGGCTTAGTTCATTCTGGTTCTTAAGGTGATTCAAATTGTATGTTTCTCATTTATTGTATACCCTTATGCTTTCATTTCATCGTACAGCACTTTGGTTGCTATAGAAATAAACCGAACTTGACCTTGAAATTGAACATAAGAGTACAAGTGTGTTCTAAAAGTCAAGACATCAAAATATATATATATATACACTCACCTAAAGGATTATTAGGAACACCATACTAATACTGTATTTGACCCCCTTTCGCCTTCAGAACTGCCTTAATTCTATGTGGCATTGATTCAACAAGGTGCTGAAAGCATTCTTTATAAATGTTGGCCCATATTGATAGGATAGCATCTTGCAGTTGATGGAGATTTGTGGGATGCACATCCAGGGCACGAAGCTCCCGTTCCACCACATCCCAAAGATGCTCTATTGGGTTGAGATCTGGTGACTGTGGGGGCCATTTTAGTACAGTGAACTCATTGTCATGTTCAAGAAACCAATTTGAAATGATTCGAGCTTTGTGACATGGTGCATTATCCTGCTGGAAGTAGCCATCAGAGGATGGGTACATGGTGGTCATAAAGGGATGGACATGGTCAGAAACAATGCTCAGGTAGGCCGTGGCATTTAAACGATGCCCAATTGGCACTAAGGGGCCTAAAGTGTGCCAAGAAAACATCCCCCACACCATTACACCACCACCACCAGCCTGCACAGTGGTAACAAGGCATGATGGATCCATGTTCTCATTCTGTTTACGCCAAATTCTGACTCTACCATCTGAATGTCTCAACAGAAATCGAGACTCATCAGACCTGGCAACATTTTTCCAGTCTTCAACTGTCCAATTTTTGGTGAGCTCATGCAAATTGTAGCCTCTTTTTCCTATTTGTAGTGGAGATGAGTGGTACCCGGTGGGGTCTTCTGCTGTTGTAGCCCATCCGCCTCAAGGTTGTGTGTGTTGTGGCTTCACAAATGCTTTGCTGCATACCTCGGTTGTAACGAGGGGTTATTTCAGTCAAAGTCTATCAGCTTGAATCAGTCGGCCCATTCTCCTCTGACCTCTAGCATCAACAAGGCATTTTCGCCCACAGGACTGCCGCATACTGGATGTTTTTCCCTTTTCACACCATTTTTTGTAAACTCTAGAAATGGTTGTGCGTGAAAATCCCAGTAACTGAGCAGATTGTGAAATACTCAGACCGGCCCGTCTGGCACCAACAACCATGCCACGCTCAAAATTGCTTAAATCACCTTTCTTTCCCATTCTGACATTCAGTTTGGAGTTCAGGAGATTGTCTTGACCAGGACCACACCCCTAAATGCATTGCAGCAACTGCCATGTGATTGGTTGATTAGATAACTGCATTAATGAGAAATTGAACAGGTGTTCCAAATAATCCTTTAGGTGAGTGTATATATATCTATCTATCTTTTTTTTTTTGGTTTAACTTAAAGTAAGTTACCTGGTTGCCTTAAAATGTTTTAGTTCATTAAAATTTAAAATGTAAGTTAATACAATGAAGGAGATGGTATGAGTGATTTGACAAAACATAAAAAGTTGTGATAACAAATCATGAACATATTTTTTTACAATGCATTTGTATTTGTAAGCGTTCCTCTCTTATCACATTATTGATGCAGCCGGCTGTTGTTGCGTTCCACAGAGATCAGGCTTTATCATGTCCAAAGCTTGACTGTTTGACCAGCCCACTGCCAAAATACATACACACGGCAACAATCGTACACTTCTCACGCAAGGTCCTTGTGACCGCTGGGGCCAGAATCAATTTCCTGTGTCGGACTGAGAATGTGTTCCACCGCTACACTCTCAGTTTCCCTGCTTTTAAGTTTCTCATTTTTCAGTCGACATGAAGACCTATGAATTCTCTCTAGCAGGGATATTACTCCTGTCCTGGCTCATCACAGATAATAATGAACCAATGGCAGCCTTTTCTTTTCTTTTTTGACTCTTATGGGGTTAGGAAGTAACTGACTACAACTATACTAATTAAATTAATTTCACTATATCCCTCAGTAGTGTGACATAGATTAGCTATGTTCAAAAAGACATGAAATGCAGCTGTTCTGTTTTCGACTCATTGAAAATAATGGTGTTTAATGAGTTCATTCATTAAGCCTAAACAGAAAGTCTAATTGCTCATTCATTCAAAAACATTCATTGTTTTGTCTAAAGTTTAATTACATGTTATATATTAGGGGTGTAAATTTGACAGTTCATCACGATGCGGTCTGATATTGATTTTCATAGCCAGCGATATGAGATTTGCTGATACCTAAAAAAACGATTGATAGATATTGTTATTATGTGCCTATTTTTACACTACTTATTAAAACAAATTCTCTCAAAATTGTAGATCCTGTACCCCAATTAGGACATCCACAACAACAAAAATACACATTATTATTTTTTTAATAATAAAGAAAAAGTCACACATGAGCTAACAGTAGTTTTAGATGCTGATTATCATTAATGTTGAAAACAGCTGTGCTACTTAATATTTTTGTGGAACCCACAACACACCTTTTTTCAGGATTCTTTGATGAAAAGTTCAAAAGAACAGCATTTATTTGAAATGAAAATCTTTTGTAACTTTATAAATGTCTTTGTCACGTTCGATCAATTTAATGCATCCTTGCTGAATAAAAGTATTAGTTTATTTTAAAATCTTATTGACCCTAAGTTTTTGAAACCCCTTAACTGTCACCGTCCCATCTGTGGGACGCTTGGCGCTGTTTTTTTTTGATTGCCTTTTTTTCATTACATATATTTTAGTAATCACCATAAATTAGGTATCATTCGAAAGCTTACGAACTCAAAATTCATACTGTGAAAACCATTTTGAAATCGGACATTGCGTTACCATGGAAACGGTACCCTAAATTCTGCTAGCGGGCTCCTCCCCTAGTGGGCGGTGTCATGTTTCATATTCCAAAATTTATTTTAACTACTTTATAATCAAAATCTTTTCTAATCTTGACACATATCGTCGGAAAGGTCTGAGTCTCAAGGTTCCATATTTGGTGACTGTTTTGTGTTGAAGTGATATTTGGACAGAAATGTAGTAATTTGTTACAGGAAAATGCATCAAAAAAAAATCTATGGAATGTGGATGACACCCGGTGGCTATTTTTGGTACAGCGCCTAAACAAAATCAACAACAATTTTTGTGATATCAACTTCAAATTTGGAACACAACTTGGTTAGACATATGGCTTTGATTTTATAGTAATTTTAGAGTAACGTTTTTTTTTTTAAATATACATTTTATATAAAATAATTTTTTTTTAGTAAAGTATTTTTAATATACAGTAAATTTAAACTTACAGCGATTTAAGTTTGGATTTAAGTTAAGTTTTTCTCAAAAGGGAGTGGGGGGTGGGGGGGTTGTGTGGGGGGTGTGACAGAGGTGGTCCATATTTTTCTCTGCAAATCAGACATATTCCTAAATCAATTGATACACTTACATTTTTTGTATTATCTTGAGGTCAAACTGCACTTAGTTGGATTTTAACTAAGTTTTACCTACTCATAATCCACTGGTTCAGCAGGTTCAACTGTAACAATCCCTTCTATATTAAACCAGAGACCCTCTGCTGCGAGCTTAGTGAGGGAAGACTCGTGGGGTCAGCATTTATCTGGAGCTAGTCTTTAGTAATTCATTGAGAGGTTGATAATAAGGGGGAGGAACACATTGATTAAGCATTGATTTAATGTTGATTTACAGTTCACACTGGAGTGTCAGTACTATTAGCCTACTCAGCTTGACTTTTTGCTGTTTTCCTCTTTTTTCCCTCTCTGCATTGATTAGTGCTTGATGGTGTAAAAGTAACTATAAAACGGGTAACTACACATTGAGAGCAAGCATCGCTGCAATGAAAGGAAATAGGTTTGCACTTTCAGATAAGAAGACAGTGTATCTGGCAGATGAAACAGGTTTAAACATGACATCAAAAACAGCAAGTGGATGTTAAACTGGGGAAAAAAGACATCTGATCTGAGATAAGCATATGTAAAAATACACTGCTGTGCTCTTCAGCTTCTGATAAGATATTTCTTACTACATAAATGGACATATAGAAATATTATTTAAATTAAATTAGATAGTTTAGATTCACATTGTCATGGTGTTTTAGTCTTTACAGTGCATGAAACTGAGATTAACACATTAAAAAATGCATCACTTACTTTTTAGCTAAGAGACTAAATGGATGACTGGAATAGACTGTATGAATGGATGGACAGACGGATGGTTAACCAGCCATTTCAATAGTATTGTTCTGGAGACAATGTGTTTTACTCTTTACGGTGCATAAAACTGGGATTAATCCTCAGAAATGCACCACTGACTTTTTTACCTATGATGGGACATATATCAGACTGAATAGATGAATCTTTATAGGTTCATATTGTGCATGAAACAGATGCATAAAACAAGCACAAATATGCATTCTCTGCTACTTCTGAGACATATATTACATGGATGGATGGATGTGTGCTCATTTTAATTGGTCCAAACCATTGTGGGCTTTGTTTTTTACACTGCGTGAAACTGAAGGACCAAGAGAGGAACTGATCTGTGAGAGTATTACAGAGCACACCCGTCAGTCAAACCGTATAGAGTTGTGAGAGATAGTTGTGTGTGTGTCCATGGAGCTATGGTTTCAGTTTGCCTCACCGGGAAGCTGTTATACCTGCTTTTAATAACACTTTCATCTATTCATCTTAAAAAGTACTGTATTTCCGTGTATTTCTTTCCTTCCTGTTAGCTTCATGTATTCTTTATGGTAAAGACTTTTGAACCACTACTTCCTCTCTGCAATCCATCATAGCTCACTCCTTCACTCTCTCGTTCTCCTCTGTCTTGTATCATGCAATCCCAGTTTACATCTATAATGCATGCATGTGTGCTACTTTCACCTGCTGCAATGCACTCTAGGATCGCAAGCCTCTTGAAAAAGCTTCAGTAAGGTCGATCTCCGTCAAAACAATCAGAACCTGGTTTCTCCGGTAACATTGATTTGAGTTCAGTTCTTCCAAGTTCTCCTCTCATGTACCTGCTGAATGCTTAAAATAAAATAAGTGACAAGTCAGGGGTTTGCAGGGTCTACCTGGGGAGGTCAGCAGTGGCTTGTTGGTTTTTGAGCCATGTTGCGCTGATGGGATTAGGATGGACGTGACCCCGAAAGGTAATCCCAGCATGCAACAGTCAGGGAGAGAGGGATAGAGCTCATTAAAATACACTCTACGGTACAAGCGGCTTACGCACACAGGAGCTTTTATTGAGCAACTGTGCCGGCTGAGCAGAAAAACTTCCTGGAATATCTCCCAGCTCTTATTCCCTGAGATAGGCACACACACACTCCCACACACACCCACACTACACACCAAGCGTATTTTTCGCAGAGGTTTTAGCATTTCTTGAGGTATAGGGTTGACTTGCAGGTTGTGGGGTTTTATATGTCACTGTGAAGCTGAAGGCTTGCTTAGCCCTTCCTGGGGCTTCAACCAATCAGAATCAAGCAAGGTCCATTGAGCTTTCCAATAGATCTCACTTTGCTAATTATGAAGTGTTTATATATTTAAGCATCAGTTCTTCACCAAACTAGTTCAACTAGTCCTGTGTTGTTCAACATTTTGTGAAAGTAGTGTAAGAGAAACTGTTTGTGTGTGAGAGAGAGAGAGTATGTGTGTGTGTCCTGTCTTTTCTGTCTAAGCTCTGTAGCTCAGGGCACTTTAAGGGTTGGGAGAAAAATGTTGAGACAGAATCTTAAGAAGTAGGATATTTGATTCTGATGTAAGACCATCTGTGGCTATTGATTTCTGATTTTTTTCTTTCCCTCCTCAGGATGAGTGCTGTTTTTAAGCCATTTTCACCTCGGGCGATGTCCCTTTTTCTTAATGCTGTATGTGTCTTTGCTGAAGTGTTTGTTAATGTGTATGTGTGTGAGAGAGAGATGGGGAAAGAGAGTGTGTGGTGCAATCTTACTCTGCCTATGGAATGTGAAATATTCATTAATAGTTAAATATTTTAGGGTTCTAGTGCCTTAGGTTTCTTAGGTTTGTAATAAACACATACACGCGTACACTAACATGCAAAAAACGCACAGCCCTAATCGAATACTATGCTTGAGTTACTGTATCACTTTAAAAGGTGAAGATCTGGTTCTTCCCAACTGTGTCTTTAAGCTTGCCATTAGCTCATTGTCAAACACTGTACTGTCTAATGCTCGTCTTAACTTAACATTTGTTATGGCCATTTGCACAGTACTTACACTAGTGCGAGTTTCCAATTCTGCAGTGCCTGCGCATGAAAATGCTGACACTGTAGTGTGCTACATTGTGCAATCTTTTATATTTTATATAAAGCTATTTTGCAGCTGTTGGGTGTCACTGGACAATCATAGATTATTGTATTAACCAATCAAATGTCAATGTAAGGCATCTATGTAAGTTAATGTTTAAATTAAAAGACAAATTAAAAGAACATAATCAACAAGGAATACCAACCTCAACACTAGATGCCGCTAAAATTTACACAGTGCACCTTTAAGGTCTAAGCCTAAACCTAACAACCAGTAGGGCGTAAGCAGATCGTATGAATTCAGATGAATTGGCCACCAATTCACCAAAACTTAAAACAGTTATGAATTGCCATGAGAATGTGTTGAATGCAGCATATTCTCACTTGCTAGCATTTAGATAAGGCGTAGCAGACATTGCTGAAGCAGCAGTGAGCATTGTTCGACACCGTCTGTACACAAAACAAGTGCAAGATCGCAAGTAAAACATGTCATTTATTGAGTAATTGCCTTTGGTGTAAATGCTAACATTCATTTATTACTGTTTATTCAAACATCTTTGTTCAAACTTAAGTCGGAATGGGTTTGGCCTTTGGAATTAGGGCACACCTTTGTGTATTTAGGTAAGAAATAAACTGTAAAATATAAACAAACAGATTAAAGATCTTTTACGTGCCCCCAGTTATTGGAAACTTGTGAGAGTTCTGAGTTCTCAACTAGAGCTCTGACATGAGGCTACAACTCTTTCAGGGAGTCTCTCTTACTAAACCAGTCAGTCTGGCTAGATAAAATCACAGATACGGAACAAAGTGTCAATTGCACCTACGGCAATTCGTCGTCGTTCTCCTTTATTGAAGCAAAGCATATGGAGAAAAGGACATGATGGTGCGATGGCCGCCCATCAAATCCACTTAGAGAATGAGCGGATAAGGGGACTTACGGGGCTCATCTTTTGTTTGCCTTCTCCCGTGTGTCTGGATCCTGCTGCGAGTGCTACATAATCCCATCAAAGGCAGAGCATAGCCACCCCTGTATCTACCAGAAGGACCACTGATTATTGAACGAAAGATAAAAATTACGCTGGCAACAGATTGGGACCGATTGAAAGACTCGAACCCCTTTTAAATGAATAAATAAGTAATCATATAGATGAATAAGAATGAGTAAATAAATAAAAAGGTGCAGCGAAGCATGAAAGTAGAAGCGATGCATTAGAGACTTGATAAACTTTTTGAAAAGTACAGAATGCTTTATGATGCATTTCATTTTAAATGCAAGAACTTGGTTTCCACCAACTTGCTCAGAGTTTTAGACCGTCTGATCCGAGTCTAGCTGCTCAGATTCAGATTTGGGGCTAAGACTTCTAAAGTCCTGACAGCATGCGAGGGCTTAGAGACCGACCCGGGCCCAAATCCTGAGGTCGGACTGAAAGAGATAAGGGGAGCTATTTTAAGTGCTTTGTTATGTAAGATTGTTTATTTATGATGTATATTTTTATTTCGTATAACTTTTTCCCATTTCTTTTAGCATTCATGTCCATCCTTCTGCCTTGTTTGATGTCATAAGTCCCTCATGAATTTGTATTTTGCTCAGCAAGCATGTTTACATTTTCATACAAGACCAGTGGAGACATTCTCTCTCGAGTGCAGCATGCCGAACATTCACTCATGTTGTCATTCAAAACTGTCACTGAAGGCCTTATGAGAGGTCACACAGGAAGGCTTCATACTTCACCATTACAGCACTGCCCGTGGCTGCATGATACAGACAGGTCAGAATGGGCAAGAGCTTGCAGTCTCTCCCGTCCTCTCCAACATCACAGTGAGAAAATCCAGAGCTTTAGACAATGTCAAACCTGCTGCTGCAGCAAGCAAAGTTTGTCTCTTTCTCTCACAAAATTTTAATGAACATTTAACTTTTACACCCTGTTAGCACTGGGAGTGAGCGATGAAATATGATGCAACACAAACACCTAGATGTCTCTCGTTAAACAATGCCCGTCTGCTCTGTAACCACATGACGACACCGTGATAGTCTTTTGACCACCTCTTCATTCTCACAGGATTTTCTGGTGGTCTTTCTTCTCTGCTCTTCTCTCTTTCTGCAATTCTGTCACCTCTGGCTGGTGGCAGAAATAGTTATCATATTTTGGTATCATTTTTTTTTTTTTTTTGGTGCTAATTGGGCCGTCGAGAATAAAACTGAGTAAAAACAGAGTAAAATCTCACATTAGCTATAAAGTCATTTGTGTTTGCTGTCTCCAGACAGATGAATTAATTCCCCTCTTCTTATTCATTTCTGTGCCAACTCAAACTAGTGTCACACTTCACATATGACAGGTAGTCTCAATTTCAGACAAAGCTGTAAACCTTAGACACAACTCAGAGAGATTAAGATGTAAGGTGCACTCAGTCATTTTTTTTTTTTTTTTTGTACACCTAAAAAAAAGTGTGTGTGTTTGGTCCTGGTAAACCCTACATTGTGGGGAACAAATGTCCCCACAAAGATAGTAATACCAGTCATTTTTGACCTTGTGGGGACATTTGTTGGATGGGGAAAACATACAGAATCATACAGAGTGCTGTTTTCTGTGATGGGTAGGTTTAGGGGTTGGATTAGGGGATACAAAATACAGTATAAAAATATTTGACTATGGAAAGTCCCCATAAAATATGGAAACCCAACATGTGTGTATATGCTGTCAATCGCTTAAAAATATTAACTTATTAATCACAAATAACACCTTACATTTAAGTTTTTAATATTTTATATTGCAATACTTTAGCATTTAAATAATGTGGAAACAACATAAAGACGGTGTATTTAAAATATTTGTGTAATGGCATCTTTTTGCTAAGCACTATGAATGATACCAGTACTGATACTGTAGTCTCTATTACATGGATTTTTTTCTTCTTCTCAATTTTAGCCATTAATTATAGCCATTCAACATTACAATGTCATTGAAAGCTAAAAATTTTAACATTTAATAGGCTTTACTATAACAACAATTCATTCAAGTGAACTTAAACCAATAATGTAATAATGTAAAAATACATTTACATAGCGCTTTTCTAGGTCAAAGCGCTTTACATATGGAAGGGAGAATCTCCTCAACCACCACCAATGCGCAGCATCCAAATGTCACATTTGGCTGTGCCTTTAATATATCAGGACTCTACACTAATTGGACGGTTCAGCTTTTTACCTGTCATGTTAAAATGCACAAAAAAGTTATTGTTTTCGTTGTTTTTGACCCATGTAACCTTGTAAACAGTGCTTTAAGATGTTCAGGTGGGTCTGACAGGTAAATATACAGAAATCAAACAAATGCACAGTCTTCACTGCATAAATTCTAAAATTAATATGGATTAATACTTAAACTATAAGTACACTAAAGCTCCAAAACTTTTTCAGTCATGAGCAGTGAGTGATTTTATGTTTGTCTTTTGTTTTTTGATTAACATGAATGACAGACAGCAGCAGGTTTATTAGGCTGCTGTCACTTTAAGAATCTCACAAACATCCAACTCTTTACGTTCTTTTAACAGTTTTTAACTCATTTAAGACTGTGCTTATGAGGATATTTGACAAAATGGGAATTTTGACAATTTCCAGTGTCTTTGTTCATTTAAGTGCGAAAGAGAACTCAGTGTGTCGCTGGCACACTGTCTGAATCAGCATTCTGTGCGTAAGTTTCGGGTGTTTGATCACAGACAGTGCTTGTACAGATTTGAGTTCTTTTTTTGGCATCCTAGCGCTTTTTAATTGTAGAATTTAATGATAGCGTGATAATATACTTTAGTACAGCCAAAGGATGACAGAAAAAAATGGATGTTGTGTTAATTGCGTTAAATATTTTTAACCACTTAAACTGTAAATAATAATAACAAATAGCCGCAAAATTAACATAGTCATTTTGACAACCCTATATATTAAAATAAGTTCTTACTACAGTTAATTGTTTTTTTTTTTTTCAATAATAGCTACAGCCTTCCTCTACCAAATGCCTCTATTCAAGACACTACCTCACCGCAGTGTCAACAATGTAGTGATACATTGTCTGGATAGATTTTCATTATGAAGTTTAAGCACAAAATTTCACTCATCCATGCCAGTAGGTGTCAGTATAAACCAAAACCACTGAGACAAACAAGAGCTGATTGAGTGCACTTGTATTACTAAATGAGAATAACAATGGGTTACCATAAACTTAAGCTGTTGTTCTCATAAAAAAAAATAAATAAAATAAAAATGTCTTTGAGGTCTTCCACAGGGAGGTGCTATGAATTCCCTCTCAACTTGTTTTAAACCGGGCCCAGGACTGAACCCCCATCCGTCTGTGAGGCATTGTGTTGGCTGCTTCCCAGTGGTCACTAGGGGCCATGCTGGGTGGCGTCTGGCTACCTACAGTATTTCCCACTGGCACACCGGGCCTGTCTCGCACTATTCTCTTTCTCTCCCTTTTTTATGTATTTCTCTTCTCTCTCTCTCTCTCTCTCTCTCTCTCTCTCTCTCTCTCTCTCTCTCTTTCTCATACCAGTTGAACTTCACAGATAAATACAGCATAATTTATTGGAAATAACCTGCTAAATAACCAGAGACCTTCTTTCTTTTGGAGTTCAGGAAAAAAATCAATTATTTCCTTTTCATCTCCATTTATTTTCCCAGATAATGATTACATGCCGCTGACCCAATACAAATCTGCAGTTATAATAGGCTTTTTTGCGAAACAAAGATAAAGCTTCAGAGAAACAAAGTAGTTACACACAAAGGATGACTGAGTAACATTTATACACAAGCTTACAGCAGATTTCAGTCTCTATCATCTGTCTCCCTCTTTTTCCAGCTTTATACACACGCTCACACACTTGGAGGACCAGTGGGTTCTGATCTTGCCCAGGGCACAGGGAGCCGTGCTCACACTGTGGAAAGGAGCCAGTGATTGTAGAGAGGTCCCATAGTGCTCGCAGGCTGCACAGTGCATTCGCGCATGTGTATATAGCCACACTAACACTCCTTAGGGGAAGGAAATACACATCACGGGTCAGCTGCTGTCACTAGAGCACATCCACTCATTGGAGGAATAAAGAATATCTGAGCTAGTATTAGATGGGAGAGAGATACTCGACACTGAATACATGTCAGTGTGTTGTTGAAAGAGTAAAACCCTTGTATAAGTAGTTTACGACATTGATTCATATACCAAAAGACGACTGAATATATATCGACCCATCCTGCACGCTAACAATCCTATCACACATCATTTAACTCAATTCAAGTTTATTTGTATAGTGCTTTTCACAATACATAATGTTGCAAAGCAGCTTTACAGAAAATGCTTGTTTTAAAGTAACAGTTTAAGAAATGTTAAGAAATGTTACACTCAGCCAGAAATGAGTGTATCAATGTGTACATATGACTGTAATATACACTCTGAAATATAAAGATTCTTTATTGGCATTTATGGTCTCATGAATAACCTTTAACATCAATTGCACAAAAGGTTTTTTAGATTATTAAAAATTTTCTTTTAAGAACTGTTCACAGAGTTGTTCTTCTGGGAGCCAAAAATGGATCTTCTATGGCATTGCTGTAAAACCCCCCTTTTTGGAACCTTTATTTTTAAAAGTGTACAGCTATAATACAGTACATGTTATGTGGTTAGTTAACTTCATGTACAGTTATGCTAACACAGGGAACATGGTAAGGCCATGACACACAAAGCCAATTTCAAAGAACTAGCAGTAACAAAAGCCAGTTGTCGCCTCGCGCCAAAGTTAACGTCATCTAAAATCTTTGGAATTGTCGGTGTCACCCAAAAAACTTGCAAAGGCTAGATCCAACCTGGAGCTGGCGCAACCTGTAGTTACTGCCGAGGTACAGGGCAGCAAAAAAAGAAAACCAAGTAACTAGCTCAATAAAATTAATAAATGGATCAAAGCTTTCAAGATCTAATTGAGGGCTAATCAGGTGTGTAGTTGGTATCTGACAGCAGTCTTCACTGTAAACATTTGTTGCAACGAGAAGCAACAGAATGCACAGTTGTTAACGAAGCATGTCAGTTTAATGACCGATGCCAGTTCATGTGAAAAACATGGATTTTATCTCCGTCAACAAGCAATTAGTTGCCTCTCTCTCGCTTTTCTCTCGTCTCTAGTGATCAAAGAGTTTTTAAAGACTGTGATCTGATGAGTGAAATCCAGTGGCAGGAAGGAAACAGTCACTTAGCATCTACTCCGTAGATTTGTGTGATCACCTTGTAAATTGTTTATCGATTGTTTTTTTTTTTTCTGGGCTAGATGTGTTTTTAACTATTTTAAAAGTATATTTAGTATTTTTACAGAAGCCTAAAAGGACATCTGACAGTTTTCCAGATAGCTTTTGCAATTAATTAGAAAAGAGGAATGAAATATGTAAGTGGTAATGTACAGTCAGCCAGTAATAACGTATGTACTGATTGTAAAACAGTTCTAAATCCTGATTTGATGAGACTGCTCTCATTTTTGAAGTCATTTTAAAATACTGATTAATGCACACGACCGCACATTATATATTAATGCAATAAGTTGCTGCATCACTTGATAACTCTAGATAGGCTAATGAACTATATTAACCCTTAAACGAGTCAAAGTTATTCCACAATGTGGCAGTATCTGATATACAATAACGTTTCACTCATAGTTACTGCAGGCAGAAAACAAAAGAATAGGAAGTATCATCAGCAAAACTTGAAATGGCTCAGTGATTTACTGCAGAGCAAGTACTGAATGCAATCAAATATTAGTGTCACTGTCACTTGATGGTGGATCTGATAAAGAAGCTCTCAACAATCAAAATATTGATTTTGAAGATGTTTAAAATTACAGTTTTGAGAATATGTTTGAGATCACGAATATGAGCCAGATGCTGAAAGTACGGGGAAATGAGCTCTGACGAGGACAGAGATGATGGTATAAAACATCTGCTCAAACTGAGCCCTTTCAAGAAAAGGTAACAATATATGCTTTATTTTATTCTTCTGTAATTGTTACTCTAATATCAGGAGAGTTTTATATTATCGCGAAAGGTAGAGATCCATCCGTGTTAGATATAGATCCGGATCACTAAAGACCCAAATATGTAACAATGATTGACGAAACATTCATGCATTTAAGGGTTAATTATTGCAAGATTTTTTTCAATGAAAAATTAATAATAATATATTTACTAAATATTGTCTTTTATCAGTGCAATGATGAGATGACATATGACATATGTGTATGTACGACATATGTTATGAAGGCAATCCGTTTCCTTGGACAATGCTTAGCAAAATATTTCACTATTGCAATTGGCCATTCAAAACCGAGTATTCTAGAGAGCAGTGTAAAAAAGAAGTTTTGACATTTGGCTCAACATAGAGCTTAAACAACCCCTGTCCCATAAATACTTAATCCGTATGAAAGAAAAACGGAGGATGGCAAAAGGATGAGAGGAAGGTAGACATAAAAACATGAGAGATGAAGAGACCCAGTGCTAGCTAAGAGGATTAATAGTCATATGTTGGCATGGAGACGAAGTTGGCCACACGATTAGACAACCTTGCCTTTATTGTATCAGCCACTTCTTTGCAGAGTCTGATGAGTGAGCTGTCGTCTGAGAAAATCCAAGGCAGGACGTGCAGAACGAATGAAAGAGGAACGCATGAAACACTCCAGCGGTCTGAGAAGTCTAAGAAGTCCCTTTCAGATCCAGTGCTTCGACAGTTACAGAATCTTTTCCCCTCCCTTCACAGAGTCATTGTCAGTGCCGCCTGGATCTCTAAACAGTCACTCACAGTACTTTTGTCTCTGGGCTGGATAGATCCTCTGACATCATGGCAGTTACAGCTGAGCGCTCATGGATGAACTATCTGTGCGGCATCTCAACTAGGCCCACACACACATACAGTACACAACTGTATAATGCTATTGAGAAAATATGCACTAGGGTTTAGAGGAACTTTATTTAAATTTGACATTTTATTGTCATAATAATGCAGAAAGAGTTGAATAATAAGACTTTTATGCTTGTTGGGTTTGGCTAAAGAGAAAAATATTCATAGCCCCAGGTTTTTCTTCAAGAAGTAAACAAAATTAAAGTTTCTCAAATATAATTTTTTTTGGTAAAAAATAAGAGCAATTAAATGACTGTACCTATGGCTGTTACATGTCTAGTCTGTTTTTTTGCTTGTCTTTGAGTTTGTTCCTTTATTCATTTTCCCGCCACTCCTGTGTTCCCATGGTCACATCATTATGAGTTCATTTGTCCCAGCTGTGTCTTGTTAAGTCTAGTCATCACCTCATTTGCCCTGTGTATTTAGTTCTCAGTGTTTCTTCAGTGTTTGTCCGTCGACGTCTACGTATACTGGTGTTTTTGAGTGTTCCCTGTGAGTTTGTGCATTAAAAGTTCCTGTTCCGAGTTCTCCTTTGCCTTTGTGAGTTTAATCTATACCAAGTTTGTAACAATGGCAATTTGAGAAATAGATATGGCTTTATTCTGACTATAAATGCAGTATATTATTTAGACATTTTTGGCAAATTTCTGAGCAAGGTTTTAGCTTTGGGTTCCACTATTGCGGTCGCCTACTAGACAACAAAATTAAAGAGTCGGGTATGAGCATCTCCTTAATGACTTCCTGTCCTATATATATATATATATATATCAGTATTTTTGAAAGATTCAGTTGAATGAGTCGCTTGTTAAGACGGTCACTTGTCGTATATATGCATGCATATATACGACAAGTGACCGTCTTAACAAGCGACTCATTCAACTGAATCTTTCAAAAATACTGATTTGTGGACAGTCGGATAGACTTACAGTCTCTACAATTGCATGCACTGTTCATTTTCACAACTCACAACTTAAGAGTTTTTGTTTACTGAATTTTTTTCATCATCTGAATCCCTGTCACTTGTCGCATATCATTGTCATGGGTGGTTAGGACCAAAAGTCTGATTAACATGGAAAAAATACATTTTATCGCATTTCGCAGTATCATGTCGCGT
This sequence comes from Rhinogobio ventralis, assembly GCA_039654625.1. Classification (NCBI taxonomy): domain Eukaryota; kingdom Metazoa; phylum Chordata; class Actinopteri; order Cypriniformes; family Gobionidae; genus Rhinogobio; species Rhinogobio ventralis. The sequence continues at coordinate 21,060,721 of CM077198.1, forward strand.
CTGGTTAGGACACAGATAGGTCATAACGACAGCTGCTGTGCTCTGTGAGATGCCACGGGTGCATCCCCTTTCCTAGGCACCCTCAATGGGTTTTGGAAGGCAAGCCCAGACACACAGATACTATCTCCCACTGGAACCAGGTACCCTCACTATGGTTAAATGTGCCATGCTGGGCGGATGGCATGCACACATGTCTAACGTGTATCCATGCTGCGTCGTCTCACTGCGTGGAGTTAATAACAAATGTTGCTTATGCGGTCAACCCTCAAACCTCACCCACACTACCCATAACATGTCTCTTAAAGCGCCGTATGTTTCACAGTATGGAAAAGAATTCACTAAAGTGCCTTACGCCTGGACAAAAGAAGGGCCTTGAATGTCTCTTAGCTTCTTAATGAAGTTCAGAGTTTTTGCCGAGTAGTGTAACTGTCTGAAACATCGCAAGGCCACTAAAGCAAATCCTGTAGCTGCTCCAGTCATAAAGCAAACAAATAGAGTAGCGCTGCTGTCAAACCAAACATTTCTCAGACAGTAGATTGTCTATAGACCCGAATCAGTTCATCGTCGTTTCATAAAATCTGTTGCTATGACACTTCCACAGCCATATATCACAGTTAGTCATTCAGCTGTTGATACTAAATGGAGGATATGGAGATTTTGTGAGGCCAGCACTTAGTTTGCACCTAGTTAGACAGAGACGGTTTTATTTTCAGCCGTCTGATGAACGGCTCGGTTATGAATGTTAGACAACATGAATAATGGCCCTAAGAAAGTAGAGGAATGGAAGAAGAGATAAATAAAGACATCAACAAACAATGAGGTGTCAGTGCAAGTATGATCACATTTGCCGGGCAGATGCCAGTGCAACATTTATCCTCCTTCTGAAAGACCGATAGTAGGAGGGAGAATGAAAGTCAGCCCCATATCCAAAATTGTCATTATTGCAATTTTTGACAGACAGCTTAGTTGTTTTACTCAAAAGCATCCAGCAGAGTTATTGGTTTGCTGGATATGCTACAAAAAATGGATGCAAAAAAGTAAATAACTAAAAATATAGGGGAGAATTTTCCTCCTTTATTTTCTTTGCTTTATTTTCCAGCATGCTTATTTGAATGCCAGTAAATAAGCAAATCACATTGCAATCTCTCTTCTCTCCCCCCTCTCTTCCCTCTCAGTCTCAATGTATTCCATATCGCTCTCTTTTCACGCTGTTTGGTGTGGGATTAGAGCTCTTGAGCTATGTTTAAATGGTGTTTATGCAAATAATCACTAGCCTCAGCACAATTATTTAAAGTGCTAACAACAGAAAAATGCATCTCGCTCAGGCTGACAGCAGTCACACTCCCACTTACTGCGGCCATCTGCCTGTGGCGTAATACACTTTTTACTCTCTTTTCCTGTTAAAGGTTTTGAACAAGCTCTTGTTGATTATCCCCGTGCGCCATCATTGATAATAATCAGAACGAGGATGGAGGCCTCTAATTTTCCTTGATTTTGGGCCTTTGAAGAGTTGCTAATTTTATTTTTTGTTTTAGATTTTATTTTTCACCGTAAAATTTATTTATTAGGATGTGTAATTTATTAAGCCAGCTGGCTGGGGTGTACATGGATCACTGTAAGCAGATGGTTAGTTAACTTTTGTTTATATTACCACAATTCTTCCAATAATAGATGGAAGATAAATAGATGGTAATGTTGTCCAATTGGACGAAGTCATCCTTTTTGTTGTTTTTGGGGAATGGCTTAAAAAGCACATTGGAATAATTATGATAGCCTGAGGACAAGTACAAAAATCACCATGCAATTGGCCAGTAACTTTATTAAGAACTGCGGTAACACTTTATTTTAGGGTTCAATTCTCGCTATTAACTAGTTGCTTATTAGCATGCATATTACTAGGATACTGGCTGTTAATTATTACTTATAAAGCACACATTAATGCCTTATTCTGCATCCCTTAATTCTACCCAATACCTAAACTTAAATGCTACAAAAGTAACTATTAAAAAAGCAGTAAATTGGGAGTTTATTGAGGCAAAAGTCGTAGTTAATAGTAATAGTGTTCCCCATACTAAAGTGTTAACAGAACTGCAATTAATATATGGTTAAAAATGAATATTAAAATAGATAATCAGACCATCATTGATGTAAGTGGTGTGAACAGTTTGTATGTTTTAGATCTTTCACAATTCAAACATAATTCATGTTTGTTAGAAAATGTACTATCCGAAATTTACCTTGCATATATGATCTCTGATGGATCATATGACACTGAAGACTGAATTACTGTTGTATTTTTTTGCAAAGAAATGCAGCATTGATGATTTGATGATGATTTTTAACTCTTTTCCCGCCAAACGTGGAATTTTCCTTTATTTGTGAGAAAACGCTTTCCAGCTATAAACACTGAATTTTTCCGTGTTTCCGTGTTTTCAAAGTTATATGCTAGGGGATGCTATGACACATCTTCTGAAAGAGTACTGAATCTCCTGATCAAAAAAACATGCGAAGAAAACGCAGAAACAAGCAATCTCATATTATATGCAAATGTAAAATAACGCGATCATCAACATTAAACAGCATTTAAATCACAACTGCCTAATGTTACTGAATGAAATGTCGCCCCAGGACATGCTATAGGACTGTACAAGCATTAGGAGTGTCTCAGTCTACTCCATCTATGTTTTGATCATCGTTCTGAATCCGATCCAAATGTAGTCTTTGACAAAAACTTGATTTTCTTAGCTTTTGGCTCAAAATGTTGCTTTTTTTTTATTAAACTTACATACATGCATTTGCATGAAGCTTGAAAAAAAACTTTGAATAAAACCATGTGCACTGAAGTGATTCTGGGGTCGTCCATCTATAGAATCAAACCTCATTCTAGAGTTGAAAATCACTGGATTGAGAGTGCTGAAAGGCAAGAACAACGGTACATCACGTCAGGAGGTAACCTCTGATGCAGGTGCTCATGGGAAGGTGCTAAACGGGTGCAGTGGCAGGCTGTGAGCCTCATTAGGCCCAGATGCTCCCCGACACACTCACAGGCCTGCATACACACACTTCGACAGATGTCGAGGTTGCAGAGGTGAGGACCAGGATTAGGGAAGGGCTCTTGTCTCAGTGATTAGATCTGAGAAAACAGCTTGAGCAAGGCCACTAAATGCCCTGTTGGGTGCACCTGAAGCCATAAACCAATGACAGTGTGTATATATATGTGCATGTGAACCCGTAAAAAAACATATTGACTCCATTATAGTGGAATTATGGCCATACCAGTACGCATGCATCCTCAGACAGTGTCACAATAGCAATTCCTTTATCATAATTGTCCTAGCCACATGTTAATACATTTGATACATCGCCACTTGAGACACATTGAGATGTGGCGCTTATACAAGTCATATAAGATCCAATACAGCCTATGTTGTGTCCTTCATCTTTTATCCATGCATCCATTCCATTCCACCCTCAAAAAAAAAACAGCTCAACAGTAAGATTTTTATTTTTATTTTAGACTAATATATATAAATATATAATATTTGTATGTAAAATGTATATAATATTGTTGAGCCCTGCATACATTTATGTTTAAATCATCCTAAATTAATCTCACAAAATCAAGGAAAAATACTTTGCATTACGTAACTTCCACACCTTACACCTGCGCGTCAAAAACGATGGGTCAGCAGCAGGCAGTCCTGAATACAAAGCCAGCGCGTCGCCTTTAATGCAGTGATAAAAAGTCTGTGTCTGTATTAGTGACATGCGGGATCCGTAAGGCGCACACTGGTCTCTGGACAGATTGCAGCAGCTGGTGTTTGTGTCAGCAGGGTACAGTGAAGCAGTGGCTGAAACTGTTACTGTGCAGTGCCTCATTGCCTACTGATGAGATGAAATGTCAGTTGCATTTCTCCTGCTGATCTGCACCCGGTAGGCAAGCTGTGCCTACTGCGTGAGGAGTCTGTGTCCTAACATTGTGAGAGACCTCTGGATCAGTCATTGGCTGTAAAAGCAATGTGGGCCAGCAGGAACTGTTGTGGAAAAATATCGTAGTCACTCTTGCTCTATTTCGTGTAACGAGTCTATTTCAACATTGTATCTTAGCATTGAGAAACAGGGATTGTATGGAAACTTTTTGGGGACTTTTGACTTTTTCATTTTGTGATTTCCTTTCCATATTCATGCTAGGTTTCTATATATTGTAATGGTCAACAGCACAGAGAGAGAAAAAAAACAGAGAGCATGGCCATCTGTGCAGTGCTGTCGTACAAGTGTGGACTAAGGGGGGCAGGTTTGTTCAAATCAGGCTCTGAATGAACTTTGCAAAGACAACGTACCCTCTAAAAAGTTTTGTACATGCTCTGTGTGACATAAATGGCTTGAATGTACAGTTGTATTGTAAAACTGTTCATTACAACTAAATAAATGTAATAAATGTTAAAAAGCAAGAAAAATAACAGTAAAGGAGCTCTAATACCACATTTTGAATGGATAGAGCAGGTTTTTGGTCTTGCCCCCTTGCTCTTCTCACCACCTTATGTTGTTTACACATATTCGTCTAAAGATATGTTTTAATTGCACTATTAATATTTATTTATTCATTTGAATAGAAATATTTTGCATGGAATGTATTGCGTTCCAGTACGTGAGTAGTAAGTCGTATCTATCCTCTTGTAGGTGCAGTAAC